>CM053587.1:289804414-289823329 GCA_028646515.1 Pseudochirops corinnae | reverse complement strand
GTGAGAGTAAGGTTGACTCTTTCCCTTTTGCCTTCCTCTTTTCCTCCTCTATTGTAACATTTATCTCTTGCCTCTTCCATGAGATGCTCAACCCCATTCTGACTCTCCCTGACTCCTCTCAATCTAATCCTCTCTCTCCTCACAATTTCACCATAAAATGATATTTCTACAGCCTAAATAGTTTAGTAAAAAGGTACTTGGGCTAGTCAGCTGCCTGTTACTAGATATATCTGTCTTTCTCCTTATATCTTGGACCCTGCATATTGAACTTGTCTGTCAGACTTGTGTCTCTCAGATTACAGGCCAGTTCACCTACAGTTGGCAGCAAACAGTAGATATCAGCAAACAGTAGATATCAGTCTAAACTCACCCATCATCCCCTGGATATGATGTATGCTTGGTTCCAGTCAGCTTCCTCCTCAGGACCCACTGAGACAAGGACAGCTCTACCTCTCTTTTCAGCCTGAAGAAGCTATGGAAGCTGAGACCTTCACCCTTTCTCCTAAATGAATTTGGGCCCCAGCTCTTTGAGGGGGAATGATGGGATCATAATAAAGCTGCCCCCAGCCCCAATATTCTAGTGTCCTGGCCCTCACTATAGGAACTCAGTCAAGCTTCTCCTTGTAAGGGAACCTGGGTCCATCACCTTGCTACCAGGCACCAATTGTGAGTCAAGGATTTGACTCTCAACAAAAAGAAGTGGGAATTGTTGTAAGCTAACATCCCCCATCTCCCCCCATTGTGGGTAAGTTCACCTACGAGACCTGCCCAAACGCAACAAAGCCCACCTAGGCAACAAACCTGCCCAAACCTGTCACCTGGAACCCATTCCCTCTCCCCTTCTTTGGTTATCTCTTGGAATAGACTTGGGAACTTTAAAATTGGGCAACAAAATGATCAGGCAACAATCATTAGGCAACAAACTGATTGCTCTGATTGATACCTTTTGGCTTCTGTATTTTCCCCGCTTGTATAGCAACTAAGTTGTGGTTTCCCCCTGGTAATAGTTATGTTGTGTCTTTTATCTATATAAGCCCTGAGGAAATATATCTCAGGGCTTGCTTGATTTCAGTGGTGCTCACCCCTTGCAGCTGCTGGCTATTAAACTCCACTTAAAAAAAAAGATTAATGGTCTCATTTGCTCATTTCTCGATACAACAATAACATTCTATTAATGGGGTGTGAACCTGAAAATGGAATGGGTCTAATGACTGCTTCAGTTCAGCCACAAAATTTTTATAAGCAAGAACAGAAGTGAAAAAAAATCACACCATTGGCCAGCATCATGAGGGTGAGGGATCATGATTGGTTACATTATGAGAAAGGGTTTCCATATACATGTGGGACCCAGATCACCCCTCTCTGTCTTAGAGAAATTGCTTTTTGGATTTATGAACTCAGCTGCATCCTGAGGCTGTTGAGTGTGGACCAGGGAAGTAGACTCACTGATGCCTGGGAATGAGATATAAAGATCACATTTAATTAGGCCTAAGATGGGACCAGGTAAGCTTATATGCTATCAAGGATAACATATGGAGTTTCTCAGGAGCTGACATGAGGAATAAGTTTTCTTGACACAAAGTGATTTACAAGTGGTGCTGAGGTAACAATTCCCTTAGAGTTAGGGTATTTTTGAAAAGTATTGAATATCTAAGCATAGTTCATTGTTTTTCTTTAACAGTGGTTGTGGGAAAACTTAAAGCTTTGCATCTGAGTTGAGAGAAGGAGGCTGAATTTTTGAACTCATGAGCTTCTAGACTCAGAGAGAAGGATTAAGGTTGCTATATGAAACGCTAAAATTACAGAATAGAATCAATTACAGGGTGAAGTCAAAATATAAAATACAAAAATCTGTTTTCACAGGAGAATGGGGTGATTAGACTAAGGTCACAGAAAAAATGGAGATACAGTTGGGATTAACATGTTGTTTAGGAATTGAGAGGAATTGTATCAAGTCCTTATGGGTTATGTCCACATATTGAAATGCAGCTTGCAATAGGGATTGTTAGATATTCCCAGAATCTTCTCACTATCCCTCTCCAAGGGATACTGTGATTCCTACCTTTAGGGGAGCAGGAGAATGTCCACAAAGTTGGCCTCTCTGATCTCCAGTCTCTGAGAAAGGCACTGGACTAGAATTATATCTAAGTATTGCTGATCTAGGGATGCAATTTTGAGTAAAAAAAAAAAAAAGCTTCTCTTTCTGTTCTGTATGAAAAGGAATTTACACCCACCAGCTTGGCCCCTTCCCATAAAATGCTGATTTCACTACCACAAAAAATAATGAATAACAAGTAAACCCATTTATCCAAGCAGATAGCATACAGAAATCAGAAAAATTATGTGCACTACTATATATCAAAAAAATAGCCAACAGAGAATGAACTCTTTAGGTGAAAGTGAGTTGAGATCGTGGTTCAAGTAAGAATGAGGGTCAGACCTCACCAAAGTGAAAATTCCCTAAAGTCTCTAGCAAGGCAACCTGGAAATTAGAACTATGATGAGATCTGGACCCCAAAGGCCCTGAACCCAGATCTCTGGCATTCACCTGAAGCACTCAGCCTATCAGGGTCAGTAATCCTTTTAACTGCCCTTTCACTGTTAACTCCCTGAATTGTCTGCTGCTAGCCTCACCGAAGGCTACTTCCCTCTCCTTAGTCCCATCCAGATCTTCCCACAGTCTTGATGACTGAAAATGGATCACAGTACCAATTTTACTATCAAATGTGCAGATTCTTAAAATCTTGTCTGCTTCTATTGGTGATACAATAAATCTTGTTACTCTGACTGCAAGAAGGCTCCAGTGATCAAATTTTCTCGAGGCAGACCCCTGCCCTGTACTCTTGCATTTTGGGGTTCCTAGCACCCCTAGACCACAACAGTCTGAGTCGCCCGAATGGGGACACAGGTGGCCAGTTTCAGGTGAGCAACTCAGCTTGCCCTCTCCTCTCACCTCCACTCCCCTTCCCACAGAGAGGTATTGGTAATAAATAATCATGATAGTGTTTATATAGCCCTTTCCTTTTATAAAGCACATATTCCTTTTCAATCCCTATATCAACCCTGTAAAGTAAGTGCTATTATCTCCATTTTGCAAATGAGGAAGCTGAGACTGAGAGATTGGGACTTGCCCAGTGTTACATGGCTAGTATGTTAGGTAGAACTTCTTAATTCCCAAATCCTGCGTTCTATTTACTGTGTTACCTAGCTGCCTGCTAGGAAAAAAAGACCCCCTAAGGCAATGACCTTGGGGTGCTTTCCCTCTGTTGTTGGTGAAGCAGTGGAGAGAGCTCTAGGTTTAGAATCAGGAAGACAAGTTGAAACCCAGCCTCAAACACTAGCTGTATATGATCCAGGGAAAGTCACTTAACCTCTGCCTGCCTCTGTTTCCTCAGCTGTAAAATTGGAATAATAATAATAGCACAACCTTCCAGGAATGTTGTGAGAATCAAATGAGATAATATTTTTTTCTTTTTATAAAACTTATTTTTAGTTTTCAACATTCAGTTCCATAAAATTTTTAGTTTTAAATTTTCTCTCTCTCCCCTCCCTGTTCCTCAAGATGGCATGTAAACTGATGTAGGCTCTACTTATGCATTCACTTTAAATATAGTTTCACATTAGTCATGATGAAAGAAGAATTAGAACTAATGGGAAGAACCATGAGAAAGAAGAAATAAAACAAAATAAAACAAAAGGAGAGCAAATGGTATGCTTCCATCTGTATTCAGACTCCAGAGTTCTTTCTCTGGATGTGGATAGCATTTTCCATCATGAGGTTTTTGGAGTTGTCTTACATTGCTGAGAAGAGCTAAGTCTATCAAAGTCCGTCATTGTACAATGTATACAATGTTCTCATGGTTCTGCTCAGCCTCAGTTCATATAAATCTTTTTAGGTTTTTCTGAAGTCTGTCTGCTCACCATTTCTTATAGCACAATAGTACTCCATTACATTCATTTATCATCCCCTCAATTTCCAATTTTTTGCCACCACCAAAAGACTTGTTATTCCCATTTTATGATCTCTTTTGGAGATAGACCTAGAAGTGGTATTGCTGGGTCAAAGGGTATGCACAGTTGTATGGCCCTTTGGACCTAGTTCCAAATTGCTCTCCAGAATGGCTGGATCAGTTTACAACTCCACCAACAATGCATTAGTGTTACAATTTTCCCACATCTCCAACCAAATGAGATAATATTTATAAAAGTGTTTATCACAATACATAGCACATAGATGCCACACAAATGCTTACTCTCTTCCCCTATTGTCTTCTCCCCTCATCGTACCTCATTTCATCCCAAAATTGGTGTCAGGTTAATGGGTCCCATTCTTCCTTCAGGAGTGGAATGAGGTTGATGCCTAAACAAATGAGCTTGAAAGGAGGTTTCCACCCACACAAGAGTGGTGATCAGAGAATGACCAGTGTTTCTCTTCCTTCAAACAACTTCTGTCTCTATTCACTCCAGCATTTAATCTTCTCACCTATTCAGTGGTCATTTTCTAAAGCAGAAACTTCCTTTGCTAAGTCAGCTATGATCTCTGACCTCTTGAACAAGTTTTTCTCATGTACTGGACTTGTCTATCTCAGATTCACTGTTCAGTCACCTAGGCTCAGAGAAGAGAGCACAAAGTAGAAAAGGCATCTAGGGCTCTGAAATCCAGTTTGTCAAAAACATTTATTAAAGACCTAGTATGTGCCAGGTATTGTGCTGAGAATAGTGTAGATTCAAAGGCAAAGGCAGTCCCTCCTTACAGGGAACTCACAATCTAATGGTAAAGACAACATGCACAAAAGATATATACAAGATAAATTGGAGATGATCAATAGAAAGAAGGTACTTCCATTAAGGAAGATCAGGACAGACTTCATAGAATATAGGATTTTAACTGAGACTTCAGGGAATCCAGGGAAGCTATGAGATGGAGATGATGAAGAAAAATACTCCAGGCATGAACAACTTTCTTATTTGCCATTAGGCTTCTTTTTCTGACAGTCTTTGTAGAATGGTATCACAGTGGATCTGTTGCAGTGCAGGGACCCATGAAAATATAGGAGTGTGGGATGTTGTTGTTTGGAAAGAATTCTTGGACTCAACCCGTCTTCAAGTCAAATGGCAGAAACTTTATTGTGATGCTATAAAGTAGACAGTGCTCCTTAGGGAATTTGCAACCTAGTGGTGGTTAAGCAAAACTTTTATGGAGAAAGCTCAGAGCATGGTGTACCAACTATGTTAATTAGGTGGTGTGGAACTGGAATCGGTTCTTAAAGGAACATGCAATTTCTGTACCTCGTGCAGGTATCTCACCTAGAATTCACTATGGGAAGCGGGGCAGGGCTCCCAAGAGGTGTGTTTTTATGCCTGCTACATCAGTAAGTCAGCTGGTGGTCATAGCCATCCTGTTTGTTGCTAATCAATGTCTTGTTATAAACAGGATAGTCTCAGGAGCTGACATCTACAACTTGACCTCTGAATTGTTTAAGGTAACTGTGAGAGTCAGTACAGGATAGTTCCGTCTGTACAAGCAAGTTCTACAGGGTCAGCTTATTCCTGTAGCAGGAAGGGATAGTTTTCCTCACTAGGAAAACCATTCACAGGTTTCTGCCAGAGATATGATCTTTAGCTGGGGTCCAAGCACCCCATCATTTCCCCCGCTCAAACAAATGGAACCCAAAATCTTTTCGGGTATGGGGCAAAGGTCTCAGCTTCTGAAGCTGCTTTCTGCTGATATTGGATGTAGAGCTGTCCCTGCTTCATGGATTCCAGTTCAAGGAACTGGATCTTTAATGTTCAGAACTTGGCTGATGCCAGATCCAGTGGGCAGTGAGTTGCTGACCCAGACAAAGGTTGGTACACAGCCTGAACTATCATCTATCTGGAAGTGGGTAGCCCAGAGGGGACAAATCTGGCAAGATTAAGCAAATGAGGGCCAAAAAGGAGTAGAAGAATATGGCCTGTCTGGAATGAGTCTGGGGTTAACAGAGAAAGAAGCCAGGATCTCCATGAAAAGGACTGTTTTGGGGAACTGAGCCTATCATGGATTTCTCACATCCAATTAGCCTCTTCCAGCATATGTTCAGTACAGAATTCTTCCTGCTGGGAATTGTTAATATACATACAACAGGAGGTGTTGGCCAGTGCACAGACACCTCTGCTAGAGGCAAGCAGGTAATCCAGGTCTATTCAGTTATCTAGGACCATATTTGCCAGGAAATCCAAAGATCACTGGATTTCCTGGAGGCTAAATGCTGTCTCATTTGCCAATTGGTGAATGGTCTCTGTAAGGTGAGAGAGTGAGTCCATACCAAGGCATGAAATATTCTGTTCCCTTCTTAAGGAACCAAAAAGCATTTCCCCAGAACCTGTGTTTTGCCCTTTTTAAAGGGGAAGTTCTAGGTTTCATGCTATTGAAAATGGAAAGAAGGGGTACTAAAAATCTAAGGGTACACACACCAAAGTCTTTGTAAGGTGTTCAACACTGGGTGGCCAGAACAGTGGTTCTAGGGTCTTGCCAAGTAGTGGCATTTCATTTCACCTCTTCTCTAGGATTTTTGCCACATAACCCCCCCACACACAAAAGAAGGTATAGCCTTTGGGGGTGCAGAAGGTGCTCATTCATAAAAGGCTGTGTGTATGGATGCCTCAAGGATTAGAACAGTTGCACATCAAGATTCCAGGCAAGAGGAATGCTTTCAAGAGATCAATGAGAATGTTGTAATTAGAGGGATTTTGGTGTTATGATTTAACTTAGAGGCAAAGTTTAAAAAGGGAGAGCCTATTAGGAGGGTAGAAGGAGGAATGCAGTCATAGGTACAAGTGAGGAGTATTCTCCTTTAGTGCAATTGGTACAAGTGGCTGAGTTGAAGTTCTAGAGGCATTTGTCACTAGTAGTATCTGCACAGATAGAACAGGTCAAAAGAACCAGTGAAGACATTCATAAGCCCTCCCTCAACAGGGGTCTTAGCCTGTCCAGTGGCATGGAGCTTGTCTCCCAAGCAAGAGAATAATCTTCTGTCAAGAAGCAGGGTGTTGAGACAGAAAGATTTGCCCACAAAGGAGTGGCCAGCACAAATCGGTTAGTGAAGAGCTCTGAAGATGTCACATTGGAGAGGGGATTTTTTTGCAAAAAACTGCATGCAGTTGGAGAGGATGACCACCCTGTGGGTGTGGGTGGCCCAACCCTGGGCCCCTCCCCAGCCTACGGTTTAACTTAAGCAGTTATCTTCCCACTTGCAGGAGTTAAATGAGCTCAAGACATCAGGATGAAGAAGAACTAATGTTATCATTATTAACACAGAGGAAGTAATTCCAAATGAGAGAGAAAGCAATTGCTCTGGAGGAAATGAAAGGTTAACTGTGGCAAGACTAAAACATCAGAGGAGGACACATGGTTTCACCTCTTTCTATCCACCTGCCTGCCAGAGAGGCTGGGGCCTTTTTCAAAGTCATTTAAGGTCCTTTCTGGGTTCACAGAAATATCCTGGTGTCTCTGGAAGGGAAATAAGTTTAATCCTAGAGTTAAGAGTCCAAGTGGGGAGACCCTCAAGTTTTACTGCCTTAGGGGTGTGAGTATAACTCAATAGGGTCCCTTCCAGTTGACATCTAGGTGTTGCCCTTTGTAGTTTTTCCAGGACTTAAAGTATCCCAATCTCTTGGTTATACAATACAGGACCAGAATTTTCCCTTTTGTTGCTGAGGTTTTAGAAGATACCTGTTGGCTTATTTTGTTTTTTAGGTTCCTGACTGCTCCAAGCTGAGTTGCAAATTGGGTTACCAAATGCTGTTCTGGGTCTACAAGAATGCCATATATTAGGAAAAGTCTCCCATAAAAGTTCAAATGGGCTGAGCTTAATGCTTTCTTGAGATACGCTGTGGACTCTAACCAGTCCGATAGGGAGGTTTTTCACTCAGTCCTACTGAGTCTCCATGCATAGCTTGCTAAGGACCCTCTTGAAGGTATGATTCATTTTTCCCACCTTCCCAAAGGTCTGAGGATGCCAAGCAGAGCGAAGGTGATAGGTAATTTCAAGTGCCTCTGCTGTAGCTTGAGTTACTTGTGAAGTGAAGGCTGGACCATTGTTGTTCTCTAAGGAACAAGGCAAAACTTTAAAGCGAAGTATAATCTTTTTAAATAGAATTTTGATAACTCCTGAGTTTTTTTTTCAGTTCTACAAGGAAAGGCTTCCCACCCAATCAACAAAAAGCAAAAGTAATTTGAAACCCCTACAGATCTGGTACCCGGGATGGAGCACTGAACCTGAAGACTGTAAGACCTAAGTTAAGATTTAACCACACAGACTCTAGACAAGTCATTTAATCTCTCTGTTTCATCATCTATTAAATGTGGATAATAGTATCTACGTCACAAGGTTTGGTGAAGATAAAATGAGACAATCTGTAAATGTGTAATAATCTGGAAGCCTGTAATTTGTAAAACACTTTGCAAACCTTAAAGTGCCATATAATGCTAGCTATCGTTAGCTGGCATTTGGTGAGAAGCGACTGATATTTTTAAATGGACTGCTTGGGACATTCCTTCCCCCTTAAAGGATAGAGGCAGGAGAGTGGTTTGACGCTAAAAAATTATTTCCCCTGGACTAATAATATTCAGGGGTTGGAGATGGATATAATTCTCACCACGTTACCTGTTGGCCCTAGGCTGCCACCCTCCGGCTCCTCTCCTGGCAGCAATCAAGGCTCCCTTGCAATTCAGGGAACATACACAACCCCGTTACAGAAACAATGCTTCCCAGGGCAGGGGGCAGTACTTCTCAAAGATCTCCACAGCCTTCTCACAAGCAAACAGAAGCAAGAGCTCTTGAGACAGAAAATAAAACGGGTTCTCTCAGAAGCCCCGCCCTCTCGGGCGCTTGAGGGACTCAAGAGTCGGGGCTCACTTCCGGTTTTGATCTCCCCACCCCCTCATCTTTCCTTCCCTGCCCAACTTCCGGAAGAGTTCAGGGGTCATTCCAGGCAGATTGTTCTCTGTTACAGCACATCTAATCCCTGTGCCGATTGTGGCAAGACTTTTCTGCTACCGTATAGGACCCACCAACTTGGAGTGATATCCGCTTTCTTGCTGATCCCTTTGTCGGGATCAAGGACACCCCTCTGCCCCCCAGGGGCTCTCTAGTCCGACCCGGATCAGCCTTTTTTTTTCTTTTAGGTTTACCGATGAAAAACCTCTAGGGGCAGAGATTCTAGAGCTTAATTAACATCAGACAGGATTAGGACTCTGACTCCAGAACCAGGGGTCTGTATTGTACCGCTCTGCCTCCAGCTAATCAGTTTCTTTTTTTGGAGGGGAGGGAGACAGGGCAATTGGGGTTAAGTGACTTGCCCGGGGTCACAGGGCTAGTTTTTGTGTTAAGTGTCTGAGGTGGATTTGAACTCAGGTCTTCCTGATTCCAAGGCCGGTGCTCGGTGCTCGCTGTTGCTCCCAATCAGTTTCTTTATCTGTAAAATGGGGGTAGTAAGTCGTGGCTACTCCCTAGGGTTATTTTGAGGCTTAAAAGGGCTTTGTGTGTATTTGTGTGAAAACCCTCTGATGAATCCTATTTAGCTCCAACTATTAACCTTGTAAATCCCAATAGATTTCCTGTCAGGTTAAAGTGGGAAATGGAGACACCTAGGGCTTCACGCTCTTCCTCTTCTCCTCTTTCCCTTTTCTTGGTATCTAATAGAAATGCAGGTTTCACCCCATACTGAGACCTGCAGTTGGTTAAATTCAATTCCACAAGCAATAAATGATAAAAGATAAGAATGCAACCAATCCCCACCTTGAAGAAGCTCAACCGTTAAGCAGTTCAACAAATGTTTGCTAATCACTGGGCACTGGAGGACACTGGAAGACACTGGAAGATGGATGTGTGGGATGAATAACCCTATCCAAAATTTAATCAAAAACTAAGAGGCTTCTCTAGGTAGGAACAGAAAAGGTTTATTCAATTCTTGTGAGAAGAGGACATCATTCCCACTAGGAGAGACCAGTGGAGGTTGGCAAGTTACAGAAAGGAAAACCAGCTTATATAGCCTACCACAGACAACCCCTCCCACTGACCTTGCCCTCATTGGTCCAAAGCTCGACCTTACAATCTAGTTTGGGAATCTACCCAGATACAAAGAGCAAGGAAACAATCTTCAACCAATGAAAACCAATGAAAGCATTTGATACCTTATTTGGTGAATAGTGGGTGAAAGCAGGGGAGGGGTAAGTTTACCAAAACAAAACAGGCCTAGATGCAGCAGAAGCCTAACTTGAGTTTAGAGCACTGTCTCCATTTTAGGGTATAGTCTGAGAAATTTTCACCTCTCTGACACTAGAAGATTATAATCATAGGACTATGACACACAAAGAAAAGAAAGATGGGCAGCTAGATGGTGCAGTGAATATAGCATCAGCCCTGGAGTCAGAAGGACCTGAGTTTATCTGGGTTCAGATTTGATTTCAAACACTTAACACTTAATAGCTGTGTGACCTTGGGCAAGTCACTAAACACCAGTGGTCCTGCATTCCCCCCTCTAAAAACAAAAACCAAAAAAAAGAAAAGATACATATTTCATTTTAGGGTGATTGGGGAAATTTAAGCCGGGAAGAATAGGGTGGGGTGTAAATTGGGGAAGGTTTCATGGAGGAAGAGAGCCTTGAAAAGGATTTCAGGGGTCAGGTGAGGGCAGAATATATTTCTGGCATTGGATATGGCCCGGGGAAAATACACAGAAGTTTTTTTTGACACTGATATCTTCTGGTTTGTCTCTTCCTTGTCCAATTCCTAAAGCAGCCCTTTCTAATTTTAGATATCTTTCTGTGTCCTTTCCTTCCCATCACAGAGGCAGCTACCTTGGCCCATCTACTCAGGATTGGAGCCATGGAATCTTTGAGGCAGCAGGAACATATTATTTCAGGAGTCTGTGACATATGAGAATTCAGCTTTGTATTTCACAAGGAAGCATCTGAGACTTTATCGGAGTGCCCTCTATAGGGATGCGATGCTGGAGAATTATGGGAATATGGTTTTCCTAGGTGAGGCTGGTTTTCTTCCTGGGTCTTTCTGGTGGACTGTGCCAATTAATACCGATAGAGCCTCTTATGAGGGATAATTTATAGTGAAGTTTCCCCATTCTGAAAAATCAAATCTAGAATGGATTCAGCATTCACTAGGCATAGGTTTAGGTCACATGACCTTCAAGCAATCTAGGGCTTAGAGCAAAGGAGACCCTCCCCAGAGCCAACTCAGCAGAAGATATGCCAAATAAGATTAAGATTGCTTAGACACCCACATGTTTCCAGGTCCTTTGTCTCAGAGAGATTCCCGCGCTTAGGTTGTGGGGTCAGCCCCCGTACCAATAAGAGTGAAGGCCAGTTGGGGAGATTAGGTTTCTGCATTAGACGATTATATAACCATGGGCTGGCTTCTACTTGTTGCTCTCTCCCTGCCGCCATGTGGACGACAGGGGCAGAGTCCTTTCTCGTGAGAAAGAATAAAGACCTTTTCTGACCTTAGATTCAGACTCTGAACTCTTTCATTTCGCACACTCTGAAGTGCTTGGCAGGGTTCTGATGCAGAGACCATAGCTTTCAAATACCTTTTAGACTAAGAAATAGGATGCTGCTGCTTCTGCTTCCTGCCCCAGTGACTGGTTTCCAAAAGATTAGACCTAGATTAGGATTAGTGGTCCCATGTGCCTTCTTTTTTTTCTTACAATAAATTTCTACTGGTGTTTATTGTTTTTTCCGTTATCATAATTTTCTTCCATATCCCTCTCCCTTCTCCACCCAGAAGGCCTTTCCATATAACTAGTATTTTTCAATTAATTAATTGATTGATTGATTTTAAGTTTCCAGCTCTCACTTTTATAAGATTTTGACTTCTAAATTTCCCCCCTCTCCAAGACAGCATGCAATCTGATGTAGGCTATACATGTATCACCCTATTTAACATATTTCCACATTATAGTCATGTTGTGAAAGAAGAATCAGAACCAAAGGGAAAAATCATGAGAAAGAAAAAACAAAAAATCAACAAAAAAAAAACCTGTGTAATTAAGTTGTAAAATCACACTTCCCCCAGCCATAAAGCATTAACTCTGCCTCTCCCCTGAGTGAGCACTCTGCCTAGCTGCAATTAATGAACTGCTTTATCCCTGCTTGGTACTGTAACAAGCTATACCTATGAATCCTTCACTAAAGCATTTTATAAAACAAACCCTTTAGTTTAGAGAAATGTGTACCTCCTTTGTTCTAGTGGCCAGCTGCAACCTATGAATCCTTCAATGCACTATCAGTAAGATAACTCCTCTCAATTAAGCACATCCTGGATCTCCAATTAGTCCAGCTTCCCAACATGCATCTTGCCAAATAGGACTTTGATGAGTAACAGACTGGACACCTCTCAGTCAGGCCTGACCAAAAATGGACCTAGTGACATTTCAAGACAAAAACCACACCTCCTGGTAGTCCCCCCATGGGCTTTTTCCCAGTGAATTATGGGCAATACTCCTGCGTAGTTGATATAAAAAGTACATGCCCCTTTAAACACTGACCACTCCTTAACTCCTCCCTAATCCCTCCCTTACTCACCTAGTTAGCATAATTGATACCTGATTTATGGTTTTATTACTATATAATCTGTATCTCAAACTCCTACCTTTGGCAGGCTTCCTCTGACACTCCTCCCCTCCCCCAATCCTGCCCACTGAAAAGCATAATAAACTTTTACAATCCTGCCAAGATTGCTTGAGTCTGGGGAATTCTTTCAGACTAAAAGAACCTTTCAAGGATTTCTTAGAAATCCCTGAAACCTCTCTCCCTCATCATACTAATTATTTATGCTGACTTTTTTTCCTGTTTTATTTTTGTCTGTAAAAAAAAAATACTAGTTGTTTGTGCATACTCTTTAATCCAGTAATACCACTATTAGGTCTGTATCCCAAAGGAATCATAAAAATGGGAAAAGGACCCACATGTACAAAAATGTTTATAGCAGCTCTTTTTGTGGTGGTCAAGAATTGGAAATTTAGGGGATGCACATCAATTGGAGAATGGCTGAACAAGTTGTGGTATATGAATATGATGGAATACTGTTGTTCCATAAGAAATGATGAACAAGCAGACTTCAGAAAAGCCTGGAAAAACCTACATGAACTGATGCTGAATGAAGTGAGCAGAATCAGGAGAACATGGTACACAGTAACATTGTGTGATGACCAACTTTAATAGACTTAGCTCTTATAAGCAATGCAAGGATCCAAGACAATTCCAAAAGACTTTTGATTGAAAATACTATCCATATCCAGGTAAAGAACTATGGAGTCTGAATGTAGATCAAAACATACTATTTTCTCTCTCCTTTTGTTTCTTCTTTCTTGTGGTTTTTCCTATTGGTTCTAATTCTTTATTGCAACATGATTAACGTGGAAATGTGTTTGATATAACTGTACATATATAGCTTATATCAGATTACATATTGTCTTGGGGAGGTTGGAAAAGGGGGAGAAATTTTAGAACTCAAAATGTTATAGAAGTGAATGCTGAAAACTATAAATAAGTAAAACATAAGAAAATTTTTAAAAATTAAAAAAAAATGGATAGTTTCCAAATATCCCTCACCATCCTTGGTTCTGAGAGATATAGACTGTTCTGAGAGATATAGACTTCTGAGAAAGTGGCCTTGCTAATCTCAAAGATGGCCTGCCAGATCAGAGATTGAAAAATATACCATGATCTTTTGTCCTTCTCTCCCTTTGGTCAGTATCACCCTGTGATATGGTCAAAACCTAGGAACTCAGTTTTATGATTCATCACTTGAACTGGCTCACTACTAAGTAGGTTTATAGGGCTCTCATTTTACAGATAAGGAAATGGCTGGTTAGAAGAGACTTGACCAAAGTTACATAGTTTACAAGTATCAAAGCCAGAATTCAAACTCAGGTCTTCTGATGCCAAAGCTAATGTTCTTTACTCTTCATCCAGTTGACTCCTCTTCTTTGTCTGCATCTAATTTTTATTGTTTCTTTGCTAATTCTTGTGGCTTTTAAAGGACCTGGTTTTGTGGTAGAGTATTCATGGAAGGGCCAAATCCTTTTTCTTTCGAATATTTGAAACATTAGAACAAAACAGTATAGTTTATAGTTATGGTGTTGTCGCCACAAATGAGGGAAACTCAAGTAGTCTCTATGTGATAATTCATCTCTTCCCAGATTGCTGACTCTTTCTACTTCAGTGCTCTTTTTGTCATTATAAGTACTTACTTGACTAGTGCTGTGGCCAAAAAATGTATCACCTTGTCGCCAGCCTGGTGATGAACCTCTCTGAACTTAGCTATGTTGGTAGGTTCCTATAGGAGCTACACAGGGCTTACCAGAAAGGCATAGCTGCTGGTTATAGTAAGAAGAAAGATATATGATGGATGCCTCTATATTTGTACCGACCATCTCCCATTCTTTTGCCTCATTTCTGCTTTTCGGATCCTTTTATCTGCCTTCAGGGCCAAGCTCATGTAATGCTACCTCATTTAGCTTTCATGATTCCCCTTGCTGATAAAGTTTATTCCTCTTTAAATATTCCTAGGCAGCTTGATCTGTTCTCTCATGCTCCCTCTTCATTCCTCAGTTTATACTTATTTTACTACATTATCTCTCTACAGCAGAATGAGAACTCCTTGATGGAGCAGAGCTTACTTCATATTTGTCTATATTTCCGACATTTAGCAACATTTAACACTTGGCATGTTATGAAGTGTGCTTAAGAAATGTTTGTTGAATTGAAAATGGAATGTATGAACATCCCACAAAAGTCAGGAGTTATGTAAATATTCCCTAATTTAGTATTTAAGTACTTATGTTCTCTGCTTCTTATCTTGTATAACTCCGTCTTCTCTCTTTGTTCACTATTGCCTTGGCCATTTATTAATTCAGCAGTCATTTATCATGTGCCTACTCAGGACAAAATACATGGAGGGAGAGTGGTTAATACAAATTCTCATACAAAGAAGATACAAAACTTTTCTGTTATCAAGTTAACTGGGTGTTGTCTTCCAGTATCTAAAGATGATCGAGTATTAGAGGGTGATAATCATTTAATATCATATTTTGGCTAAAGTTTGAATTAATCAAAGAGGCTGCTCTGCCTCATTTTACAAAAAAGCTCTGTTGCTATCTCAGCCACTCCAGAGACCAGATAAGGCTGGGAGTAGGATTTAACACAGGCATCCAGAGATCATAAATTTCCAATTCAGACACAGCTTTGTCTTGCTTCTCTGAGTGAGCTCGGAGAATACCTCTTCTTATGTCAACAAACCAGAAGGGGCCTACCTTATGGACGTTAAGGATGATACCCTCAATTTGAAGAATTAACTTGAGTAATGGGACTTTTTCTTATCTTTATGTTTTCTGGACATATACCATGTTATGGAATGTTAATAGTAAAGAAAACACAGATATTCTGGATCATAATTTCAAATGACACTTTGTCATCTCTCTTGTTTTCTTGTAGTTACCATTTATCCAATTAAGAAAATTCCTTTCCCATACAATGATTAAACCATTATGAATATCATAAATTTGTGTAACTCAAGCCACCCCCAATTGGGAGGGTCCCAAAATGTACTTAAGCTCTCTCATTCTTTTGTTAGTCAGGACTTTAGTCCTGCATTCCTTGCACAAGTAATGCTAGGATTAAGGGAATAATAAGGAACAATCAATGTAATTTTTATATTACTATTTGTCTCTTTAACCAAACCTTTTCTAGTGGTTGACAAGGGATTATTAGTATTAGACTTGCTTTTTGAAAAAGAGTAAAACTAGGAGCAGTGGGTGGAAATTGCAGAGAGAAAAATAGGTTCGTTGTTACCAAAAACTTTCCAACAATTAGAGCTTTCCCAAAGCAGAATGAGCTGTCTCTGGAGGTAGTAGGAGGTCTTCAAAGGCCAGAAGGCTATGTGTAAGGCATATTGCAGAGGGGATTCAGGTCCAAGTACAGGTTGGACTAGATGGCCTCTGAGTCTGCGACGCTGAGGTTCAGTGAGATCAATGATTGGCTGATCTCCTTTTGATGGGCAGTTGTTAACCTTTGGTGGGAGGGAGGGGCAGAAAATGCAAGTGGCCTCCATCCCCCTACAGCTTTGTGGACCCTGGTGGTAAGGCTCCCCCTAAGACTAAATGTCCGGGGTCAGGGCGCCAGGAGGAAGGCAGTGACATGAGGCCTCCCTGGAGCGGCCGGTGAGGGAGAGATCTAGGGAGGTCTTCCTCCCTGGAGTGCTTGCCCTGTTCTCTTGCCTGCTCCCAGGCTCCCAAGAAGAGAGTTGGGCAGGGCCATAGAGATTCTCGAGTCCTCCAGGAATCCTAGAACGGTCGCAGAGTCGGGAGCTGCTTCCGGCACTCCTTCATTTCGTTTCTTCCCATTTCACCCCCATATAACTGTGGTTACAAACAAATCGTCCTGTTCCCCAGATCCAGGACGCTGCGAGCCCTGAGCCGCCGACGGTGAGTCCGGACCGGGGTCGGTCTGAGGGCCGGGTTGGGGGGGGGGGTGGCCAGACATTGTCTCGAGTTCTGAAGATACAAGGAAAAGCAAAAACAATCCCTGCCCACTAGGAGCTTAAATTTGAATGAGGGAAACAGCATGTAAATTACAATTTACGTGTCAACTATATAGTAGCTAGCTAGCGTTTATGTAGTGGTTTAAAGTTTGCAAAGATCTTTGCAGATGTTAAGAATTGTTAAGGGTCCCCTGAGTAGTCTTTTTAAATTACCATATTTTTTCACCCAGAGCATGCGGGAGGTCCTGAATGTGTCAAAGATGACTCCCAGCCCCACCCCAACTGACATAATTTATTGTTTGCTCCCCAAGCTGGATTCCCTTTGTGTCCTTGGGAAGCAAGACAGGTGCCAGCCAATCTGACAGGCTGATAAAAATGCTTGTGCAGCTGGGATCCTTTGCAGATAAGCAGACCCCTCTTATCTTCATACTTTAGCAGTTCCCAAGGGAAAAGAATATAACTTTTGCCATTGCCTTGAACCTCCCCTTCAGGAGAAGTTACTGTACTTTTCTCCTTGCCACACCCCTTCCCATTTTCTCCTCCTATTGTTCTACTGTCATAAATATGCAAACTTTTTTATTAATTTGTTTATTTACTTTTAGTTTACAACATTGAGTTCCACAATTACTTGAGTTTCAAATTTTCTCCCACTCCTCCTCCCCCCACCCTCCCATGGCACCATGCAGTCAAATATAGGATTTACAAATGCCTTCACATTAAACATTAGTCAGGTTGTAAAGAAGGATTATAACAGATGGAATGAACAGTGGGAAAGAGGAAACAAAACAAAATAAGAAAAAGAAAGAGAGCAAGTAGTTTGCTTCAATCTGCATTCAAACTCCTTAGTTCTTTCTCTGGATGTGGATATCTCTTTCCATCATGAGTCTTTTGGAGTTATGATGTTGCTGAGAGGAGTCCATTCTATCAAGGTTAGTGGTCACACATACTTTGTGTTGGTAATTGTGTACAGATTTGTCCTGGTTCTGCTCTTCTCACTCAACATCAGTTTATATAAGTCTCTCCAGGTTATTCTGAAGTCTGTCTGCTCCTCATTTCTTATAGCACAATAGTATTCCATTACATTCATATACCTCAGCTTTCTTAGCCATTCCCCAATTGATGGGCATCCCCTTGATTTCCAGTTCTTTGCCACCACAAAAAGAGCTGCTATAAATGTTTTTGTACATACTGGTCGTCTTCCCATTTCTATGATCTCTTTGGGATACAGCACTAGAAGTGGTATTGCTGGGTCAAAGAGTATACACTTATTTATAGCCCTTTTGGCATAGTTCCAGATTGCTCTCCATTCTGGTTGGATCAGTTCACAACTCCAGCAACAATGCATTAGTGTTCCACTTTTTCCACATCCTCTCCAGCATTTATCATTTTACTGTTTTGTCATCTTAGCCAATCTGGCCAGTGAGATGTGGTATCTCAGAGTTGTTTTGATTTGCATTTCTCTAATCAGTAATGATTTAAAGCATTTTTTTCATATGCTTATAGATAACTTTAATTTCTACCACTGAAAATTGCCTGTGATCATTTATCAATTGAGGAATGACTTGTTTCTTACAGATTTGACTCATTTCTTTGTATATTTTAGAAATGAGACCTTTGTCAGAGACTGGTTGTAAAAATTCTTTCCCAGTTTTCCACTTCCCTCTTAATCTTAGTTACATTGGCTTTATTTGTACAGAAACTTTTCAACTTAATGTAATCAAAATTATCCATTTAATATGCAACTTCTGTAAGGACTGTGAACTCTTTGGATTCCACATGCATATTCATTTCTCTTGTAATAAACCTGATTTTCACATAAGTCTTGTGACATTGTGATTGCCTGTTGACATAATATGTTATCTCATTTTTTTCCTGGCAATACCCCTTTGAAACCTATAGGGACTACCATTATCCCCATTTTCTAGATGCTAGAGTCCATCTATGGCTGTTGATGTTATTGATAGTGACACTTTATTGCTGTAGGAGTGCTGGCATAGCTGTTCTATTTTTTTATCTGTTGTCTTCCTTCAGTCTTCATCTGTAAATTCCCTTGAGATTATCTTTTGGCAGATTTGTTTTCTCATTTAGGCTTTTTCCTATTTTATAGTGTGATATTTGCAATCTTAATAAATAATAACAGCTGACCTATTTCACTTTGGAGTCTAAACAGTATTTTACATATAGTCTCTTATTTTATCCTCAGATCAACCATCAGATACAAGTTCTATTATCCCAGTTTTATAGATGAAGAAACTGAGGCAGACAGTAGTTGGTTAAATGAACTGCCCTGGATCCTGTAACAATACTGGGATTTGAAGATCTTCCATGCCCCTTGAGCTTGCTGACGTAGCAGGAAGGGGTGGAGCAAGAGAACGCC
>CM053587.1:289780628-289803914 GCA_028646515.1 Pseudochirops corinnae | reverse complement strand
TGCTTAAGGGTCAGAGTTGTTCCATTTGTACTGTTGTATTATCTTAAGTTTAGCTTAATAAATGTTCGTTGAATTGAGTATGATCAACACTGCCCTGGCCTCTGTAGAAAGTGAAGCCCATGAAAGGCACAGCAGACTTAGCAGCTAAGAGCCAGTGAGGCAGCAATGAATGGCCTAAGTGGCTGGTGGAAGGATTTTTTAACATTCACTTGCCCCAGGATACCTGTTAGGCCATAAGGGGTTAATGATGAAGGTTGGCATTTAAGTCTGCTTTAAAGTTTGTAAAGCGCTCTGCAAAAATGCTCTCATTGGAGCCTCACAACCCTGTAAGGGAGGCATTACAGGTCTATCATTATCCCATTTTACACAGGCGGAACTTCTTCTACTTACTAGGATCACACTGCTAGCAAACATCAGGGGCAGGATCTGAACCCACCTTTCCCTGCCTCCAAGTCCACTGGGGCCAGCCGAGGATCCCCACCAGTGACAGGCTCAGGGTTTTCCCCCTTTCACACACACTTGCCCCCCACCTTGCTCTTCACTTACCTTGGGCCCCAGATTGGCAGAGCTGGAAGGAGCTTCAGAGACCTACCTAGTCACACCCTCTCCTTTTTAGAGAGAGGGAAACTGAGTCCCAGAAGGTAGGAGGGGCTTGTCCAAGAGATCAGCGCCTCCCAGGATAGGACTCTTCTCACTGCCCACCCCACCAAACACACCCGGACCTCAGACCGACCCCGACCCGGACTCACAGTCGGCTCGGGCGTGCAGCATCCTTGGTTTGGGGAAGGGGAAGATCTGTTTGTAACCACAATTAACCGGGGACGAACTGGGTGGAAACCAGATGAACCAGGGCTGGAAGCAGCTCCCGACTCTGCAACCGTTCTAGGATGCCTGGAGGACTCGAGAATCTCTATGGCCCTGCCCAACCCTCTTCTTGCAAGCCTAGAAGCAGGAAAGACCACGGAGCAGGCACGCCAGGGAGGAAGACCTCCCTACATCTCTCCTTCACTGGCCACTCTGGGGAGCCCTCACGTCACTGCCTTCCTCCTGGCGCCCTGACTGGGACGTTTAGTCTCAGGGGGATCCTTACCAGGAGCGTCCACAAAGCTGTAAGAAGATGGAGGCCACTTGCATTTTCTGCCCCTCACTCCCGCCAAAGGTTAACAAGTGCCTATCAAAAGATCAGCCAATCATGGATCTCACTGAACTTCAGCATAACAGACTCAGCACAGGAAAGCTCCTTAGAGGCCATCTAGTCCAACCTGTACTTGGACCTGATTGTCCTCTGCAATATGCCCTACACATGGCCATCTGGCCTTTGAAGACCTCCTGCTACCTCCAGAGACAGCTCATTCCTCTTTGGGAAACCTCTAATTGTTCGAAAGTTTCCGTAACAACGAACCTATTTTTCTCTCTGCAATTTCCACCCACTGCTCCGAGAACGAACTAGTTAAGAAAGGCATCTTGGAGAGGGGTAGGAGTTTAGCTGAAACTTGAAGAAAGTCAGGGAAGAGAGGAGGGCAAGATCAAGTAGGGAAAACAGGGGCCAAAACCCCACTCAAAAGCACAGAATTGGGGGAGGTTTCCTGGCCCTGACACAGGGTCTAGATTAAGGTATTAAAGCTGGAGGGATAAGAAACCAAAAAAGAAAGCAACCACAATAAACAATGACTGCAAATCTAGAGACTGCCCAAAGACGAGTATAATTCTGTAACAACAAGCCGGGACTCATAAGGGGAAAAAATGGATATTCCACAAGAACTTCATGAATATCTAGAAGAAATGAAAATAAAGAATAACGTAAAAGTTCTAGGGAAAAGAATTGGAATAAGAATAAATAGAAATCTCACTCAAGTAACATATTCCATGAAAATTAAAACAGACCAAACAGTATTCAGTGACTTTATAGAACAACAAATAGTAAAAATCAAGTAAAAAGATAGAAAAACTAGAAGAAAATGCAAAAGCCATGATTTCTTTTTTGGAAAATGTGAGTATGCTATAAAGAAATCGTATTTTGAAGACGGGTTAGAATCGAGTACTTTTGTAGACAGCCAGGAAAGAACCAGGGGGAGGAAGAGAGTGAAGGGTCATGAGAAGGGATCACCACAGAGGCCAAAATTTGGAGGAGGCTGGAGGGGCTGAGATCCAGGGACAGAAGCAGGGACAAACGTGGGTCTGAAGAGCCGACCTCTCCACACCCTCACACACACACACACAACCCCCACCCTCTCAACCCCCGGGCCAGAGCCTGGGTTCAAATTCCGTTTCTGCTACATACAGCCTGCGGGGCTCCTCCTATGATCTCAGCCCTTCCCAGAGTTCACCCCCAGGACTACCGAGCCCCTCCTAAAACTGCTGGGTGTTAACTTTACCTCCTGGGCAGAGGGGACAGTAGGCAGCACTGGCCCTACAGACCAGGCACACCGGCAACTCAAACAACCCTTGACTCAAGCCTCAGGCTGACACAGGTACACAACCAGATTCCGCTCAACTCAGAAAACAGGAAGTGATGCCTCCCTGGCCCGCCCCCCCTCTGGGGCGCCCTCAAAGCTCTAGGCAGCGGGAGGACTTCAGTCTCTATGGTTTGCCTTCAGTCGACCCTCCAAGGAGGTAGCACCTTGACCCTGCATTGAGATCACGGGGGAGATACCACCTTAGAGGGGGCTGTGTGGTGACAAGAAAACAACTCTTGGGGAATAGCGCGAGAAAGGCTCAGGAGCCCAGGATACTTGAATTAAAGACTGTATTCATCCATATCTGACGGGGCTGCTGCAAGGCTTTGTGCCCACAGTCAGTACCTTATTTCATCACTAGATCACCTTTGGACATCCTCACTCTAGAACTTTAAAAAAAATTCATTAATTTTCTTAGAGTTTACAACATTCAGTTCCACAATCCCTTGAGTCCTAAATTTTCTCTCCCTTCCCCTCCTCACCCTCTCCCACCCATGGTGGCATGCAATCAAATATAGGTTCTACAAATACCTTCACATTAAACATTATTCAAGTTGTAAAAAAGGATTATAACCAATGGAGTGAACAACGAGAAAGTAGGGGCAAAAAAAAAAACAAGACACAAAAGAGAGAAGGCAAGTAGTTTGCTTCAGTCTGCATTCAGACTCTGTAGATCTTTCTCTGGATATGGATACCCCTTCCCATTATGAGTCTTTTGGATTTGTCTTATAGCCTTGCATTGCTTGAGAGGAGCCCAGTCTATCAAAGTTAGTCTTCACACATAAGATATGTCTGTAATTGTATACAAAGTTCTCGTTCTGCTCTCCTCATTCAGCATCAGTTTATATACGTCTCTCCAGGTTATTATGAAGTCCCTCTGCTCCTTATTTCTTATATCACAATAGTAGACCACTACATTCATATACCACAACTTGTTTAGCCATTCCCCAATTGATGGGCATGCCCCTGATTTCCAACTCTTGTCCATGAAAAAAAGAGCTGCTATAAATATTTTTGTACATACAGGTCCTTTTCCAACTTTTATGATCGCTTTAGGATACAGTCCTAGAAGTGGTGTTGCTGGATCAAAGGGTATGCACTTGTTTATAGCCCCTTTGGCATAGTTCCAGATTGCTTTCCAGAAGGGTTGGATCAGTTTACAACTCCACCAACAATGTGTTAGTGTTCCAATTTTTCCACATCTCTCCAGCATTTATAATTTTCCTCTTTTGTCATCTAAGCCAATTTGATTGGTGAGATGTGGTACCTCAAAGTTGTTTTGATTTGCATTTCCCTAATGAACAGTGATTCAGAGCATTTTTTCTTATGCTTATAGATATCTTTAATTTCATCCTCTGAAAACTGCCTGTTCATATCATTTGACCATTCGTCAACTGGGGAATGACTTTTCTTCTTATAGATTTGACTCAATTCTCTGTATATTTTAGAAATTAGGTCTTTATCGGGGACAGTGGTTGTAAAAATTCTTTCCTAATTTCCCACTTCCTTCCTAATCTTGGTTACATTAGTTTATTTGTGCAAAAGCTTTTCAATTTAATGTAATCAAAATTGTCCATTTTTCATTTCGTAATGCTCTCAGACTCTTCTTTGGTCATAAAATCTTCCTTTCTCCATAAATCTGACAGGTAAGCTATTTCTTACTCTCCTAGATTATTTATGGTAACAGCCTTTATACCTAGCTCATGTACCCGCAGAGACTTTATTTTGGTATATGGTGTGAGATATTGGTCTATGCTCAGTTTCTGCCATACTATTTTCCAGTTTTCCCAGAAGTTTTTGTCAAATAATGAGTTCTTATCACAGAACCTGGGGTCTTTGGATTTATCAAACAGTAGATTACTATAGTCATTGACAGCTGTGTCTACTGTACCTAATCTATTCCACTGATCCACTACTCTATTCCTCAGCCAGTACCAAGTAGTTTTGAGGACTGCTACTTTATAATAGAGATTAAAATCTAGTATGGCTAGGCCAACTTCCCTAGCATTTCTTTTCATTAATTCCCTTGACATTCTGGACCTTTGATTCTTCCAGATGAATTTTGTTATTATTTTTTCTATCTCCAGAAAATAATTTTTTGGTAGATTGACTGGTATGGCACTAAGTAGGTAAATTAGATAAAATTGTCATTTTTATTATATTAGCTTGACCTAGTCATGAGCAACTGATGCTTTTCCAATTATTTAGATCTGACTTTATTTGTGTGAAAAAAGTTTTTTAATTGTGTTCATATAGTTCCTGGGTTTGTTTTGGCAGGTAGATTTCCAAATATTTTATGATGTCTGTAGTACCTTTAAATGAACTAGAACTTAGGCAATTCAAATGCAACATGTCTGAAACTGTCATTTTCTCTTCCTCTCCCCCTCCCAACCCTTTCTTCTTCTGAACTTCTTATCAATGTAAACTACACCATCATCCTTCTAATCACTCAACATCAGTGTTATCCTAGACGCCTCACTGTCACTTTCACCTTTACATCTCTCATATACATTTACTACATGGGATAGGCACCTATCAATGAAGTTTCCCATAGGCTGAAGAAACTCAGCTTTCATAGGCCCCCTTTCACAGGAAAAGAATCATGGGTTGTGTTTAAAGACTATTTCTGGTCTCATATATATTGGTGACTATAAATAAAAGATCTACAACCATTTGAGTTAATACTCATATGGCAGGAAGTAAGAAATCACAGAAGGAAGACCCAAGGAAATCAGGAACCATTGGAATGAACTTGTGATCCAGCAGTAGGAAGTTCCTGGGATGGGCAGAGAAGTTGCAGGCTGAGGGAAAGAGGAAATGCCATGACTGGGCAATAGTGAAAGAACCTCAGGAAAGACAGCTCACCTGGAAGGGGATTGTTACAGGAACATAACTCTATCATGGGGAAGTGGGAAGAGCAGGCATTTGAGGAACAGGCAGAGCTAGGGGACGACATCAGAACCTAGCCCTGGCCTGAAACCCCACACTTATTCATCCTTCAATGCCTCTCTCTGATAGAATTCACAGGACACCCGGCTTAGTCCCTCTCTCCGCACCTTCGTACCTTGCCTATCACTAAACCACCACTATCCCATTTCCTGAGAACCCCAAGTTCTGAGACACCATAAGAGGTTTTATACAAAAGAGAAGCCACAGTGTCCCTATCTGGGCAGAGATCACAGATTCCTATGGGGTTCACAGAGATAGACAGACACTCATAGTACACACAGTCAATCCTGCTCTCTTTCCAAGGGGACCATCCCTTACGAGCCCTGCTATCAGGCTCACAAAAGGATGCTCCTTCTCTGTCTGAAGCACTTATATATTCCTCATGGGGATCTCACTATATTTCACAGCTACCTCAATTCTCTTCTTTAACTTTTAAAGTGGCAATGCCCATCAGAGGTCTCACATAGAGTATGCCTCTTAAACAGCAGGGCTGAAATAGGCAGTCTATTGAATCATTCTATTCTTAATGGATTCAACTAAATGTAGTATCTCAGAACTAACAGGAAAGGGAAGCTACCTGGCTCCCCCTCAATCAGAACTTTACAAAATGATTTCAGTTTTCTTATCTATGAATTGGGGATATTTGTACTTTAGGCACAATAGGGTTGTTGTGAAAAAAGTCTTCATATTATACAAATAAGAAAATTATTATCTCATTCTTCTCATCTTCTTTGATGGACTTCAGAGAGAGAAATGGTTCTGGACAAGTCACTATCTTGCTATTTTTAAAAAATTTAAAGTTCTATGTACAGGTGCATAAAATAACTACATTTTATAGTTGAATAAAATAAGGATGTTGGTTCAATGAAAACATCCTCAGACAACTCCAGTAAAAGACAAGATGATGGGGAAGATATGTGTCTCAATCTATTCCAAGTTTTTTTTAATTTTAATTACTATTATTATTGAAAGAACCATGGTATGGAAAGGGGGCCTCTGGCACATCCTAGCAGTGTGTCCAAAGTCAACACATTTAACTTCAATGTCCCCAAGCAATACTCTAAGACTACGAATTGCAGGGCAAAAGCAGATCTTTACTACTATAGGAAACTTCTTAACCGGGAGCTCCTTATACCAATGAAATCACAGGTCTTGTCACCCCATAAGTATTACAAGGGCCCATCTCCAGTCATCCTGATCTCTATCTTGCCACTGGTCCCAGATGGTTGCAGAGGAGAAAGTGAGGGTGGTGACTCTGCACAGCCCTCCCTCACTTAAATCCAATTCACTTGCAGATCATGACATCACTTTCCTGAAGTCACAGTCCTCTTAGAGAACAAAGACAAACAACATACAATAAGTATTACAACTTAGAAATGGACACTTATCCTGAGAGAAAAGGGAATTGAATCTGAAAGTAAACCCTTGTTTAAATACTGACACCACTGGCTGTTAAACTCTGGATATTTTATGTCAAAGGCAGAAAGAGACTAAGGGCTTTTTCCTCTGATTTTCCTTAACACAGTAACACATATGGGAAATAATGGTCAGCTCTGTTAAACAGAGTCATTGTTAATTAGATAATGTCCATATGTCTCTGTTTAGTATACAGTCTACCTACTATTGTGATATAGGCAAATCCCACCTGGTTATATAAGCTTAGCAAGTACCAGGCACATAGCAGACACTTAATAAATGTTTACCGAGGGGCCACTAGGTGGCGCAGTGAATAGAGCACCAGCCCTGGAGTCAGGAGCACCTAAATTCAAATCTGCCCTGAGACACCTAACGCAAAAACCACCCCCATGATCCCGTGTGACCTTGAGCAAGTTACTTAACCCAAACTGCCCTCCAAAAAGCAAATAAATAAATGTTTACTGATTTGGACCTTTGGAACCTTGGAAGTTGCCTTTGTTTGGCATTACAGGGCCCAATGTCTCAGGGCTATGCATCATCCCTAGAATATTAAGGTGAGTAAAAGGCAGCTTCATTCATTCAGCCTTTGGTAACATGCCATCTACCAGAACTTAAATCACTTGATAATCCTCAGTCAGAAAGAGATCATGTGAGAAAGAATAACAATCAATCCAACCAAATGACAAATAGTAGAGATTTATGTCATATTTAGGTTTGCAAAAATGCTTTATATTTATTATCTTGACTGATTTTCACAACAGCTCTCTGAGGAAGGTACTAGAGATCTCAATAATCTTCCTTTCCCAGATGAAACTGAAACTCAAGAGAATGACTTTAAAGAAGACAAACAATAAGAGCTGGAGACGTTCTTTCAAAGAGGTCTCTCCTGATTCTAATTCCAAATCCAAAGCTCTTCCCATTACACTATGCAACAATGATGAGGATAACATTAATAACAAACAATATAAAAATAATAGGTCACATGCCTATAGTACGTTGCAGATTTGTTCATAACAACTCTGTAATATAGGTAGTACAAGTATTTTTATTCCCTTTTTAGATATGAGGCCCAAGACAATAGTGAGCAAATGATGGTCTCTGAACTCACCTGAAATAAAATGATGTAGGTATACTGGAAAAGGTATGATTCAGGGGGTATACTAACTTCTTTCACAAGCTCTAGCTCTGAACCTTCAACTGTCAACTACCTTATTCAATTATCCCTAAGTAGGAGAGATTTATTTGTGGATCACTCTGTCTAATGTAACCTCAAAATCACAATACCTAAGACATCTCTGTTCCCTAGCCAGATTGTCATCCAGATTTATCTACTTTGGTCACCTTAACCAGAAACCATAATGTCACTGCAGACTCTGCTCTCTATCTGCTCTGTTGATCTTTCCTTTAAAATAGTTCTTAAATAAAACCCTTTCTTTCCATTACCGCTGAAGTGGATCTGGCCCAGATCTTCATCTATTGCTACCTATGGTATTCAAATGCCTCCTAAATGATTTCCCTGCTTCTGGTACCTCCCTCCTTCAATTCATCCTGTACACCAGAGATGCCAAACATGTTGGCCACTGTTGCACTGACCAAACCAGATTAAAATGTAACTGAGAAATATTTGACAAAATAAATAAAAATACAGCAGAACACAGAAAATGTTAACACATGGTCTTCTAAGTCAATATGCTTCTGCAGGGATCCTTATGGATGATTAAGGGGCTCCATTTCTATTGAGTTTGACACCAGTGCTGTATACAATTGTCACATTCAACTGCTTTGACACAAGTCAACCTCATTTTCCCATTCAAAATTTTTCAATGGCTCCCTACTGTCTAAGCAAGAATGTGTAGTAGAAAGAAAACTGACCTAGGAATCACATAATCTGAAGAAGACCTCAGCAGCCATCAAGTTCAAACCAGACAGCAAAGATATCCCTATTAAAACAGACCCATCAAGATGTATCCAGCTTCTGGTTGAAGTCCTGCAAGGACAGGGAACTCACCACTTCTTGACTTAGCCCATTCCATTTTGGGACAGTTCTTATTGCTAGGAGATCCAAGTTCCAATAAAAGCTCTGTCACTTTATGTGACTTTGGGCAAGTCACTTCCCCTGAGTCTCTTTTTCCACTGTATACAACAGGGAGCAGTGGGATCTGGTACAGTCAATGGAGTGGCAGGTCTGGGAGTCAGAAAGACTCTTTTTCCAGAGTTCAACTCTGGCCTCAAACACTTACTAGCTATATGATCTTGGGTAAGTCACTTAATCCTGTATGCTTCAGTTTCCTCCTTTGTAAAATCAGCTGGAGAAAGAAATGCCAAATCATTCCAATATCTGCCAAGAAAACCTCAAATGAAGTCAGAAAGAGTTGGACACAATTGAAAAACAACTTAACTCCGGAAATAACAAGGTCCTTGCCACCTCTAGCCAGTATGAATATATCCTTATGTACTTTCTAACTCCTAGGACTGCCTAAAATAGAATGGAATGCCTCAAGAGTTAGTGAGTCCCTAGAACCGGGAATATTAAAGCAGAGTTGAGATAACCTTGACAGACATGGCTGGACTAGGTGACTTTTAAGGTCCTTCTTATTGTGAGATTCTATGACTGAGTAGAAATTCCTCAGCCTGATATTCAAAGTCCTTTACAAATTGACCTTAATATCTCTTCAACATTTTCTACACTGTTCTGCTGTCTAGACCTTTTGCTTCTGTCAAAATGGCTGAAGGGGCAAGGTAAGCCCCTCTGTAAGGAATAAGATTATACAAACCAATGCCCCAACTAAATATGACCTTTCTATTACCCTGAGCTGTTTGGGAACAGAGGATCCTGAGAACGTGAGCCTGCTCCTCTCCTGGGACCCCGGCCAGGTCCTTGAGAAGAGATATGATAACTGCCCAACTACTGGAACTAGCCATTCCAAGGCAACATCGCTCTTGGGGGAGCCTTAGAGGGATTGGCCTCTCTCCCCTGCTTCACACAAGATGCTTGCTAAAAAAACACCCGGCAATATGCCTTCTTTGTTCTCAGCACTACTTAAACTGTAAGAAGCAGATGCCAAATTGGAATGTCATCCATGGAGGAGACATCCTGTCTGGGACCCTCCCTAGAGGAAGGCTGATGGCTGTACCCAGGATTCCCCAGCTTGTGTGGTCAGGTGTTAGTGCTTCCCTGCATCTGTGATGACTGTAAATACTTATAGATATATTCTACTAGGCAGTTGGAGCCTTGCCTATCCTGAGTGGCACTGTAAGGGGTGGTCAGGTGTTGGTGCTTCCCCACATGAGTGATTATAAATATGTGTATATATATATATATATATATATATATATATATATATTAATCATAGTTGCTCTTATTTTACTATTCCTAAGCCTTTGGTCTGTTGTCTCTGCTTCCCATTGCCTATATGCTAAATAAACAATATTGGATCTTTTGTGCAGAGTGTTCCCTTTCACACAGATCCTGAACCTCCTTAATCAGACAATGGCTTATACACTTTTTGTTGAATTTACCTAGGTAGGACCTTTTCCACCTGAGATCACTATGTTCCAGGACTAGAATGTGGCCGCTCTCAATTCAGCTCAAAGCCCCTTCCTCCATGAAGCTCTCTCCTTGAGCACCTCAAACTAAAGTGACCACTCAGACTCAAAGACTGTATTAGAAATTGGAGAGTCCCAAGAAATCATCTAATACAGGGGGTGTTAACTTTTTTTGTATCATGGTCTCTAGTCTGGTAAAATTTGTGGATCCCTTCTCAGAATGTTTTAAATGCACAAAAATTCATACGATTATAACGGAAAACAATTATATTGAAATACAGTTATCAAAGTATAAAAAAAGTTCATGGATCACAGTTTAACAGCTTCTGATTAAATACAATCCAATTCCTTAATCTGACAGAGAAAGGCTCAAAACAAGCATCAGAATCCAAGTCAAGAAGTTTTAATTAGGTGCCTCTATGCTCCAGGTACTATACTAAGCACTGGACATACAAAAGGGAAAAAAAAAAGAATCTATCTACAAAAGACACCCGTAAATCCTGCCCTACTCAGCAACCTTGCAGTTTACTTCCTATTCCATGCTACATATACCCCCCAATCCAGTTAAACTGGACAAGTCTCTATGCTTCTCCTCCACCTCCCACAATCTGCATTCTTCTACCTCTATGCCTTTGCTCATCTCAACCCCTAGAATTTCTACGGACCTTTAAAGCCCAAACCCCTCATCCTTAACTCCTTCCTCCAGAATCCTCGGAAGCCCTTTGGGGACTTCTCCACCCGCCGTAACACCGGACAATTCTAGTGTTTGTCTCAACCGTAGGTTCCAGGGTGCAAGGTCTCGGTCAAGTTCTCTGCCCTCGCAAGCACTGGACAGAGTACACAACAGGGGCTCAGCAAAAGCTAAAATGCATGCTCCACGTCGAATGGGAAGGCACAGGAGTCCCCACCCCCTTGGGCCCTCACCAAGTCCTCCAGATGCTTCTTTCCTTACCCTCCCCAGTCTCCTTCGCTTGGGGGCGGGTGGAGGAAGGGAGCCACGGAGTGGAGGGAAACAGACCTCAAAGACCTTTAGGGAGACCTCGAAGCCGCCCCAGCCGACAGCTTAACCTCCGCCCGCCCCTAGACCGGTCCGGGGCGCGCTCCGAGCGCCCATCCGGGCTTCGTCTCGGTCTGCTCTAGGGTCCCTGGAGGACCCGCTGTCTCGCGGTTCCCTCGGTTCTCGCTAGCTAGCGGAGCACAGAGGGGAAGAAAAGAGGCGCTGCGGTGCAGAGCGCCTTGGAGCTCGGGCCTCCTTTAGCCCCACCCGGCCTTAGCCGCAGTACTTAGGTCGAAGGAGGCTCAGCCCTGCTCCGCCCCAAGGACTGAAGCTGGCCTAGAGTCTGGGGGTTAAAGATTTCCTCTGAACCTAAAGGCGGCTCCCTCACCAGGTGAGCAGCTCCAGACTGGGTAGGGCTGCCCGAGAGGTTTCCGTCCGACCTAGAAACACAGGGCGCCTGGGTAGGCAGGCTAGGACTGCCCTAGCTTAGGCTTTCGGGTCTAGTTCTACCCTTCCTAGGCTCCTTAGCTCTCCCTCCACTCACCTGGGAGAGCTACCCAGTCATTGGTTCAGAGTTTAAGCCCTGAGCCAATGAAATGTGGCCCTGGTCCCGCACCAATGAGGGCTTAGGGCGGGAGGTGACGTAGCTGGGGGGGGGGTAGGATGATAGCCCTCTCAGTCCAGGACCTAGCCAAGCGGGTTTGTAGACTAAAGACCCCGCCGGCGGCTACCCAACTACCCATCCACTTATATCTTCTGGGAAGCCTCAGAAGGTGACCTTTTGAACATCTATTACAAAGTTTTTCTAATAGTCATACAAAATGATATTTCTGTAAGCGCTTTAATGTTCACAAATTACTTTCCCCACAACTCTGTAAAGATAGCTAGTGCAAGTATTCCCATCTTTCAGATGAAGAAACAGAGGCTCAGAGAGGTTGAATGACTTATCCACAGTCACAAAAACCCCTGGCTCCAAATCCAGCAATCTTTCCCATTCCATTTGCTTCAATAAGCACTTATTAAGCACCTACTGTCTTCAATGCCTATGTCTAGGCACAGGAGATATGGAGATAGATTCGACAAGGCCCTGCTTTCCAGAAGCTTTCGATCTTAGTGGGGCAAAGATCCAAATACATTACAAGGGAAGTGGAGGTAAGTGCAAAGGTGAGCTTTGGCCAAAGTGCTGCAAGAAATTTGAGGGGGCTGCATCTTCAAGGAAAACCCCTGAGCAACCAGCAGAAGCTTCCTCTAATAATTAAGGAATTAAGAGTCTACTTCCTTAAGATGGGGACCAGCTGATCAACAGGATTATATGAGCAACTCTGATTGATCTGATCGTACCTTACCATCACATTCAAGTAAAACCCACACCCAAAACTCTCTGACGCAGGTGATGGCTGCTGTGCTGGTAATTGGGGGTAAATGGTGAACCATTCAATACAACAGGCAGGCTAGAGTTGAGTTACTTTCATAGCCAAACCATAATCCTCATTTTTCCTCTTTTCACTTTTATAACTTTCTGGGTGCCTTCCATCTCAAATTCTCTTTGATCCCATGTGTATGTTCTCATCTGTATCAAAAAACAAACAAACCACATATTAGATGCTTTTCATCATGCTGCAAAGGCTGTGCTGAGAACCAATTCCATGCAAGATGCAGTGGTAGGCACCAGAGACATAAAGATAAGGTGGTGGAAAAGGCAGTGAGCCATAAATCTGGGGACCTAGGTTCGCTAGCCACTAATTCAGGGTGCAGCTTTGGGCAGGTCACTTTCTTTCTCCGGTTCTCAGTTTCCATGTCTCCAAAATAAGGTCTTTGCACTAAATGGTCTTTTAAAATCCCTTTAGTCTCTTACATGCTGTGACTTTAGGAATATAAGATATGGTCCCTCCCTACCTTTGAGCATCTTAGTCTTGCTGAAGAGTGGGATTAGTCATAAAAAGACCATTAATGTAAAGTGCCAGATGAGTAATATAGACAATAAGAGATTAGGAATTCAGAGGGCAAAGAAATCTCTATGGACTAAGATAGTAAGGGTAGGCTTAGTTGGGAGGGTTTGGGGAAAAGGGTTAAACTGGGCTTAGAAGGAGGGAGAGAATACTCTATGTATGAGCAAAGCTATAAGCAAGACCAGGGATGCAGAGATATGCATTTGAGAAGTCAGAGACCTTCAAAATCAATCCAAATAGCAGTTTCTAAGCCATTGCTATATACAAGGCATTTTGCATTGAGGATATAAAGTTATTTTAAAATAATTTCTCAGAACTCAAAACTTGAAACCCAATTGAAGAGTTAAAAGTTACATACAAACAAATATAATATAAAGTAAAATGTGATCAAGGTGAAGAAGTGAGATATCTGAAGGGGTAACCTCAGTTTCAAGAAACGTTTCATGAAGAAGACAGCACCTGCCCTGGGTCTCAAGAGAAGAGAATTTCAATAGGGTAGACATACAAGTACACTACAGTCAGTACCATGCACGAAAACAGAGGTGGCAAAAAGGGAACCTGCTAATATTCCAGTTAGGGTGCAACATGGAGAAGGGACATGAAGAAACACAAAGCTGGAATGGTGGCTCAGAACCACAACGTGGCTGGCCTCATGTCAGGCTAATTTTCTTCTACCAAAAGGATAAGACATAACCATACCAGCCCCAGAAATGCAATTCTTGCAGCCGTGGGAAGGATGGACTGAAGAAAGGAGACCAGAGACAGGACCCTTCCAGTTCTAGATCTATGAGCCTATTATCCCACAGTGTACCTCAGAGCATTTATAGGAAAGTGGTTTAACCCAAAGAGAGCAAGAACATGGCATTCATTTTCAGTTGCAATTCTCAAATTGCTTTTGCGCCAGGGTGCCCCAGCTGAGCTATCCTAAGATCCTTTCTGTATGGTGCTTATGGGGAGGGGCATTCCCAACCCATGGACACAAAGCAGGAGCCCATGATCTGATTAAACTGGGAATGTAGTAGAAGAACTTCACTAAAAAATGAATGGTGCTGATGAGGTTCCAGTAGGGTCGTGTCTAAAGAATTACAAAGACTCAGGCCAACTCCAAGCCATTTGGAATCATTTATTATAGTTTTGAGGTTTCACACTCTGGCGGGTGGCTAAGTCCCTTTGAGGAAATTAGCCCCCTCAGTAAGACAAGACGCACAATTTTATAGAGAATATGATGCTAATTGTATAATCAAGATTTACATACAATTATGGGAGGGGTTTGTTGAGGGATTACACAATGGAAGAGGGGTCCAGGCCTTAGTGTAACTTTGCATGTGGTTACCCAAAATGCATAGTTAGGGGGGTTATGTATGTATGGTAATGATATTATAATAAGCCTCTCTATGTCATAGGTTCACTCCAAGTCAGTTCTTTACTATCACTGCACAAGCACTAACATAGGGTGGGCCCCTTCTACATTTAGAGGGCCAAGCATCTTGCTCTATGTCCTGGTGGTGCTGTCTTCTGATAGGCTAGCTACTGTGGTTTTGTCTAGTTAAGGTGAATAGTTAGGTATTGTGGTCCTGTCTTGGAGTAAATGGACGATGCAATTGTGATAGCACACCTGTTCTGGTGGGAAAAGGTGGGAGGGGGGTTGAGGTGCTGGGTTTCTATCACATAGGCGGGCCTACTATTTCTGTGGGAACTAAGAGTTCAGGGACACACCTGTTATTCTGCTGAATGGTGTGGCATAAATTAGGACATTGGCATGGGGGGGCAGGGCCCTCCTACGTAGATAGAGTGGGTCTGTAGTGAAGTTTTGATACTGGGGTTGGGGGCAGTTCTTATTAGGACTCCATCAGCCCCTGTTCTATTCCCCAATCTAGTACTGCCTCTCATTTAAGAAAAAACAAAAACTTTGAGCATACTATGAAGCTACCCAAACAAGACCATAAAGCCTGAGTAGCCATGATAAAGTATTGTATTATATAGATGTCTCTGATGAGCTTTCCTGTGTGTTGACCACAGTGTGTTGACCACAACTTGACAATGTAAACAACAGGCCTTTAATAAATATTTGTTCACTGAAACACTATAAATTCAATCTTTCACCCGGCCAGAGAAAGGGAAGGCTGAGGTCCACAAATGTTCCCTTCTCTTCCTACCCCCTTTTCAGAGACAGCAGAATAGAATAAATGATGTGACTTAGGGAAAGTCTCCCTGCCCCATAATAGGAGACAAACATCATTCATGTTGGGACAGCCTGCAAGAATCTGGTAAAATAAAGCCTGAATCTAGGCATCAGATTCAGTAATGGGTACTGGTAGTGACAAAAGAAGGAAATGAGAAGAAAGCCTCTGCAGAATTTCAGGGAGAAAAAGTAAAGTAAACATAAGTGAATTCCGGGAACAAGATACCTAAAGATGCTATAGAAAAAAAAGGTCCTACTAAGCTAGAAATGCTGGGCCACCAGGGGTCTCCTAGTCTATCATCTGAGGAGCAGCCAAGCCAAATGCAAAGAGACTCATTATCAGAGGCATGCTTATCAGGGATGAATTTGTTTGCCCTTAATTCCTGAAATCACCAGTTAGGTGAGGGAAGAGTGCCAATTCCAATGAAATCACAAATCCTTCCAGTATTGTAATCTAGACAGATAGGCTAGCAAAAATGGGGTAATCAATGAGACACAAGCAAGGACACAGTCAGGGTAAAGCATGATGGCACATCTATATCCAACCATAGTGCAGAATAAGAGCTTAGATGGAATGATTTTAAAAGTTCAAGGTGAAGGGGAGGATGGCAGGGGAAACAGTGGATATCTGGTAAGCAAGACAGAAGGAAAGCAAACACAAAGGCCCCTCTTCAGACCCTGCTTACTTTGGACCATAACTACTCCCCCTACTCCTCCACCTCTGCCCTAGTACCCTTCTCATGCTAGCACTGCTTCCAACCCTACAGCCACCTCCTCCCAATGACAAGTTCCCCCCAAAGGCTCCATTTGAGGAAGTACCTACACCAGCCACGCTCACTTCTAAGCCAGCTCAGTCCATGACCCTCTGGTAGACTTTTCCCCCTTGCCCTGCTTGGGTAGCTTAACCTGCTTTTTGATTCTTTTTTGTGCGTTATCTTCCCCCATTAGGATGCAAGCTCTCGGAGGACAGGGAAAATCTTCCTCTTTCTTGTATTTGTATCCCCAGTATTTAGTAGAGTGCAATTACTCAGACCATAGCAAGTACTTAATACTCTAGCTGTCTAGCTATCTACAGTTTTCCTATAGTTGGTCCAAGGAAATTCATCAGTAAGGAAAGCCCTTCTACAGGAGGATAGAGTGTAGCTCTGTCACAACTTAACGACTTTTATCTCCCCTTGGCAAATGCAGGCACTTCCCAAGAAAGGACCAGGTCTGCTTGGATGTGGCAAACAAGGTACCCATGGCCACACATATGAAAGGATGAGGAGGAACTATACACCTCCCACACTGAAAATTACCAAGATTCACCTTTTGATGGCATTTCATTGTTTACAAGGTGCTTCCTCCAAACAATCCAGTAAGGCAGAGATTATAAGTAATATTGTTCTCATTTTACAAATGAGGGAAATTATGAAAACTGATCTAAGATCAAAACTAATGGAAGCCATAAAGAGCAAGTAAATGCAGATCTTCAACTCTAATTACTCTTAATCTCAAAAACACCAGTCTAAACTCTCAGGACCTTTTTTAAAAAAATGGTTCACTCTAGGAAGCCCAAGCAAAAGGAGTCACTAAGCTCTAATATATCTAGGGGGAGGAACCAAGGACAAGAAGAACATGGAAGAATGGTTGTCCTATTGGCAGGAACAACAACATATGGCTGAAAACCCCAATCAGAGTAGCAGAGGCTTACAAACAGCCTCTATGAGTAATCCTTGGAAGAGAGGGACAGGAAGAGCTAACAGAGAGAGGAAATTATCAAACTGCTCCTATGATAAGACTGATCCAGCAAAGGAGAGGGGAACTTTTGGGGGTAGGGGATGGGGGTGCCACTAGCTCCTATGCCCTGCAAAGATTTCCTTGGGCAGAGGGAAGATGAAGGACAGTCAGGAAGCAGTGATGGGAACTCAGGAAAGACAGCTCACCTAGGACTGAGTTGCCAGCAATGTTAGAAGAACAGCTGCCATCACCTGTTCTCCTGGGTTCTCTCAGGGGGAAAGGTCAGGTACTTGGGGAGCAGGCAGATGCTGAAAAAAGACAAAAGATCCAAGAGTGACATCATCCTAGCCCTGTGGTTCCCCTACTCCCACACCCATCAGGGCTCCCCTGGAACCACAGGATCTGAACGGGATCCCTAACACGGTCCCTCTCTCTTCCACAACTTCCACCTCACTACATCACTACCTTGGTCTAGCTGCCATGGGGGCTGAGAGGTAGGGGTGGTAAGTAAAGGTAAAGGGGAATTTCTGAAGCACTGCAAGGAGTTACATAAAAAGCCCCACAATCCCCAACACAGGAAGACTAAGAGATTCCTAGAGGGGCAAGAGAGATTGAGACACTGACAGACATGCACATCAGCCCATTTACTGCAGGGTCCCCAAGAAGAAAATCTCCTCTGAAGCCTGCTTTCAAGCTAATTCAAAGTCGTTCTATCTTTTCTGGAGCCCTTATGTTCGCTATTTGTCCTGAAGTGAATTTCTGACTATAACACTTTTGTGGTGGTTGTTGATGAGTCATTTTCATTGCGTCCAACTCTTCATGACCCCATTTGGGGTTTTCTGGCAAATATCCTAGAATCGTTTGCCATTTCCTTCTGCAGCTGATTTTACAGATGGTGAAATGGAGGCAAACAGGGTTAAGTGACTTGCCCAGGGTCACACAGCTAGCAAGCGTTTGAGGACAGATTTGAACTGAGGATGAGTCTTCCTGACTCCAGGCCCAGCACTGTGGTGCCCTCTAGCGACCCCAGAGTTTACAACATTTACTACCTCTATAACCTTGGGCCAATGATTGCCTTTTTGTTGGTCTTCAGTTTCTTCATCTGGAAAATGAAAAGGTTAAACTAGGTGCTCTCAGAGTAAATCTCCCAGTGTTCAAATTTACTGACAAGAGTAAATGATATGGGGTGGCTAGGTGGCACAGTGAACTGAGCACCGGCCTTGGAGTGAGGAGGCCGAGAGTTCAAATCAGACCTCAGATACTTAACACTCACTAGCCATGTGACTTTGGGCAAATCACTTAACCCCAATTGCCCTGCCTTCCCCCTTCCAAAAAGCGCAAAAAAAAAAAAAAACCCGTAAATGATATTCTGAAACCAAGCAAAAATTATTTATGAATTCTGTATTGGTGTGGAATTATTCTCTTTATCTAGAAAGATGTAAAATCCTAATTTATGTTACTAGATATCTACATAAATATCTAAACAGCATCTGTAATTTTTTAAATCTAGATTTGTAATTTCAATCGTATCAAGGATCGTTTGGTTATTGAAGAAACATCTTCCAACACCAATGACAATCTACAATTCCACTGCAACTTGCAGTCTTAAAGCCTGGGGCATGTGAAAGTTCCCTGATTTGCCAGTGTTTTCATAGTTACTATATATCACAGCAGGATTTGAATGCTGCTCTCCCTGACTCCAAGGCAAGCTTTATATCCACTATTCCATGCACCATCTCCATCTATTTTTATCGAGAAAATTTAGCCTTATCCTTTCTCATAATCTTTTGTCACGAATTATCAACTTCCTGTTGGTTAGCTCTTCCTGCATGTCTTTTAAATGTTTAAGACTAAACAAGTCCCAACCAGAGTTCATCTTATCTCCTAAAGCTACACCCTCTTCTTTCCTAAATCTGTACCTCCTCTATGATTCCCCATTTAACTATAATTACTAGTTATATAGCACTCTGAAGTTTGCAAACTTCTAGACAGATGTTATCTCATCTGAGCCTCACAAAAACCCTGTGAGGTAGGTGTTATTAGCCTCTCTTTAAAAAAAAAAAATATAAAGGAAAAAAAATCACAGCAGATCGAAGTTAAGCAACTCACCTAGAGTTACTTAGTAAATACCCAAAAAAGGATTTGAATTCAGGCTTTCCCGACTTCAAGGCCACTGCTATAGACATTGAACCACTTAGCTCAGTCACCTAAGTTCAGAACCTCAGAGTGATCCCTGATTTTTCCCTCTACCTAATTCCCCATGGCCAATAATCTGTCAAATCTTTTGGAGCCTGCTTCCATGACATCACTCCACTCAAGCCACCACCCTACTTAGGTTCACATCACCTCTCACCTGGATTAAAATAATGATCTCCTAAGTGAGTTTTCTTTTCTCAGTCTTTCCTTCTCCAATTCACCATTCATACAGTAGTCAAGATAATATTTCTAAGGCACAGGCCTAATCACATCACTCTCATCTTCAAAAATCTTCAGTGTGGCTCCCCATTGCCTACAGGACAAAATGCAAACTCCTTAGTCTGTCATTTAAGACTCCTTACAACTTAGTACTCACCTGACTTTCTAATCTTATTTGATATTGCTTCCCTTCAGACACATTCTTCAAATCAAGCTGGACACTAGCCAACCCTGAACTCACTATTCCATAGCCAGGCTCTGTGTACTTTCTACACCTCAGTGGCTACAATGCCCTTCCTTGCCCCTCCTCCCTCCGAATGCCTGTCTTTCTTCTAGGCTCAAATAAGATAGCACCTCCTTTGTGAAGTCTTCGCAGGTCCCCACTAGATGTTATTGCTGTTCCTCTATTCCATTCCCTTTTTATTTTTAAGAAACAATTTTATTGATGCATTACTTATTTCCAGATGTATTTTCTACAGTAAGCCCTCCCTTTTAAAAAGGTAAGAGTGAAACCAACCAACAGTGACTGCATGTGACATATGCACCATTTTACACCCTATTCCATCTCCTCTAAGACACAGCTGATGTGTTAGTTGCTTCTGCTGACTTTTTATTCTTTTTACTTTTGAACATTTAAGGAGGAATATATTTGGAAATGAAGGTGATTTTAAAATAAAATACATTTTTAAATAAATAGAAGAGACCCCAGAAAGAACAAGGAGCATTTGGGAAAAATTAATGAGGTATATCAGTATAAGAAAAAAACTTCTTAACAATAAAAGCAGTCCCAAAATGGAATCATTGTGAGAATACCCAGGGCTCCCACCTGGGCCCTCTTCTCTTTATGCTTTCTAAGTGACCTCCAGTTCTCTACAACATATGTTCTTCTCTTTTCTACATCTTCATGGCACTACACTTTCTTGGTTCTCTTCCTACCTAACCACTCCTGAGTCTCCTTTACCAGGTCACTACCCACATTCCACTCCTTAACTCTGGGTACGCCCCAATATTCTGTCCTTAAAATCTCTTAAATCTTCTTTCTGCTCTCTCACAAGCTCCCAAGGGTTTCATCTTATGACTCCCATATATAAATATATATATATATATATATATAGCTCTAGTCTGCCTAAACGCCAGTCTGCAGCCACATCACCAACAGTTTTCCGAACATTTCTCACTTAGTAAATTACAGGCATCTGAAATCCAAAATGTTCCAAACCAAAATCATTAACTTCCCCCATAATGTCATCCCTCATCTGAATGCCTCTATTTCCATCCAGGGCACCACCATCTATCCAGTCATATACAGTATGTTCATAATGCTGTAGTAGATGCTAACACCACTTGGGCGAGCAGGGAGTTGCTAAGAACAGTCCTGAAAAGATGAAAGATCACCATGTGTTGTCATCTGACCTGCAACTTGCACCCTAAGGTGCTTGGCCTACCCATTTTCTCTGCATATTCACTTTTTAAAATGTTTTATCTCCCTCACTTCAGAATATGATCCCTTGAACGCAGGAACTGTCTGGGATTTCTATTTATAACCCTAGCACTCAGCACAGTGCTTGGAACATAATAAACAGTAAATGCCTTTTAATTCACTCATTCTTGATTCCTCACTCTGCCCATCCCAGTTGCCAAGACTTAAGGGACTCTGTAACACTCAAAAGGCTCTCAACCTAGTTAAGGCCCCCAACCTAGCTCAGTTCCTCATCACCTCTTGTCTCCCTGCCTCAAGTCTCTCCTCTCTCTCCAATTCATCCTCCAAAAACTGCCAAAATGATATCCCTAAAACAAAGGTGTGACCATAGGTCGGATTCCCGCTCCATAAACTCTGGAGACTACAATGGCAACAAGAGCCGAAAGCAGCTCCTCAAGAAGCTCGCGGCCTAGGCAGGAGGGGCGGGGCGGACAGGCGCTCCCTTCCGCGCACGTCCGGCCGCTCTAGGCTTCCCGGAGACCTAGCCGGTTCTCTGGCTTGCGCCACAGCGCAGCTGCGGAGAACCCTCGAGCAGCCTTGGAGACTTCCCCCGCCCCTTCCGAGCATGGCCCAAGGAGAAAATCCTTCCAGAGGGCTCCCAGAAACAGCAGAGCTTTAGAGGGAGCCTGCCGCTCCCATTCCCAGGATAACAGCTCCCATTGCTTTAGCGCTTTGAAACGGCCAAATCCAGCCAGATATGGCGAGTGCTAGAATCCTCATTTTTACAGATGTGGAAACTGAGGCTCAGGGAGATTCGGTAGTTTGTCCAGAGTCCCCCGAACTGAAGAGGATTTCATTCCATCCATGGCCTCTGATTCCAGTTCCAAGGTTCTTTCACCCAATACATTCATCCTGGCTCCTTTTACACGTGGTGTGACAGGCTATCAGTCAGTCTTCAAGCATTTATTAAGTGCCTATTTTGTGCTAAGAAGACAACGATAAAATACATCCCCTGCTCCTTAGGAGCTCAGTATGTAAAGGACTAAGTACCTGCAACCTACAGCCATTTGTATTAAAAATTTTATAGTAATGATCCAGTCTCCCTGGGTCCCTAATGTGCCTTTGTACATAAAATGTAGAAAATAAACGACTGCTGAATAAAGAGTTAAGAGCAAAAATGACATAAGATTGAGATGTAGCAAATGAGTAGAGGTCACATGGCCTTATATGTTACAATTAAAGAAGTTATTTTTCATGTAAATTTCTTTATATCTGGCAAATTAAACAGATGAGGATCCTTCCCATAAGACACTTAAAGGATTTAATCCCATTTTGTTAGGTATAGATCCTGACATTTCGCAAAGCTATAAACATTGTACATATGGATTTCATGTGACTGTTTTTAGATATGGAAGAGATAACTAAAACTTTGAGTGTCACAAACAGGATTCAAAGAGGTTTCAGGTTATGCAGGGCCAACTGTAATGAAATGAAATTTAATATAAACAAATGTAAAGTCTTACATTCGATTATCAGATATATAAATACAAAATTAAAAGAGATGGTCAAATAATTCCTGTGAAAAATATCTAGGAGTTTTGGTGGACTGCAAACCGATTATGACTAAGGAAAGCAATATGAAACCCTAAAATGTCTTAATATATCTAACAAAAAGACTATGGATTATTGTCTTCTTTTCTAGGTACCATATTTTTAGAAGAACATTAAAAAATTGGAGTGACTTAGAAAAGGGCAAACAGGACAGTGGGAAAATTGAGATAATAACTCCAATTCAGTTGAAGAATATTTAGTGCAGACCAGTGGTTCTAAAACTTTTGGGCATCGCTACCTTTCTTTAAAATGATTAGGACTCTTGGGGGGGAGGGCCGATGAATGTTCACATTTTTGTAGAGGGACAGGGACAGGGTGGAGAGTGGATGGGGGGGCAGGATAGGAAGAAGGAACATTTAATCAGACTCTCACAGTGTGCTCACTATGGAGAGGTTCTGCGTAATTTCACATGTTCAACCTGTATTGATTGCTTGTCCTTCCAGTGGGGGTGGGTGACGAGGGAAGAAGAGAAAGAATTTAGAATCTAAAGTTCCATAATCAAATGTTATAAATATATATATATATATATATATATATACAATTATTATTATTATTGACTACATCCAACTGGAACCTGAGATACACAGGCACTGTGGTCGGGAGATCCATCCTGCCCTACCAAAAAG
>CM053587.1:289757172-289780128 GCA_028646515.1 Pseudochirops corinnae | reverse complement strand
GTCTTTAGCTGTGCATTGTTGAGGATAGTCCAGTTTATCAAGGTTGGTCATCATATGTACGATGTGTCTGTGATTGTGTACAGGTTTTGCCTGGTTCTGCTCTTCTCACTTAGCATCAGTCCATATAAGCCTCTCCAGGTAATTATGAAGTCCATCTCCTTCCCATTTCTTATAGCACAATAGTATTCCATTACATTCACATACCATAGCTTGTTCAGCCATTCCCCAATTGATGGGCATCCCCTATATTTCCAGTTTTTTGCAACCACAAAGAGAGCTGCAATAAATATCCTTAATATTTTCTAAAAATCAAAGTCAACCATTTGTCTGAGGTTCTGAGGCAAACTGGAAAAGTCTGCATTGAGAGTTTCTCATTTATATTTAAACCTTAGTGATGTGGGTTCAAATTCCACTTCTTTTTTATTTTATTTTATTTTTGCTTTTTGGAGGGAGGAAGGCAGGGCACTTGAGGTTAAATGGATTGCCAGAGGTCACACGACTAGTTTTGTGTTAAGTGTTTGAGGTCACATTTGAACTCAGGTCCTCCTGACTTCAGGGCCGGTGCTCTACTCACTGCACCACCTAGCTGCCCTTAAATCCATCTTCTGATACGTACTGACTGTATGACTTTAGCATTTCATTTAACCTACCTGGGACTCAGTTTCTTCAGAAAGCTTTTGAGAATCTTTTTCCATCTGGAAAATTCAACTTTTTAAGGCATTCTTCTGCTCATTGACTTTTTGGACCTCTTTTGCCATTTGAGTTAATCTATTTTTTAAGGTGATATTTTCTTCAGTCAGGTTGTTGACTCTCTTTTCATGATTTTCTTGCATCATTCTCATTTCTCTTTCCAATTTTTCCTCCACTTCTCTTATTTGGTTTTCAAAATGCTTCCTAAGCTTATCTGTGGTTTGTAGGCAGTCAACATGTTTCTTGGAAGCTTTTGGTGTGGGAGTTCTGACTGTGTTGTCTTTCTCCCATTCCATGCTTTGATCCTTTTTGTCCCCCAAAAAAGGATTCTAGAGTTCGATTGCTGTTTTTACTTTGCTTCCTTTGCCTGTTCATGTCGCCAGTGAATTACTTGATTTTTTAACTCTGTGGAACTCTGCTTCCAGAGGGGAAAGCTCTGTCCCAAATCGCTGGAGTTTTTGCAGATGCTGGAGTTATTGTGAGGCTGCTGCAGCCACCACCAGCTTTGGCTCACTGAAAACACAACTCAGGACCACCACCAAAGACCACAGTTCGGATCCAGGCCGCTCAATGCAAAAGCACTTAGCCTCTGAATGTTTGCTTGGCCCCCTTGCCGTCTGCAGGCTGGGAGCTCTGAAGCAGTCACATGGAGGCGGCTGCAGGGCCACCACTTCTGCCGCTTCCTTGTCCTGGTGGCAGTTGGGCCAGACTGCTTTTCTCCCCCAGATTTAGCTGAGTTCCACTGACCTTTCAATTAGTTCTTGTTTCTTATGGCTTGATAATTCTGGAAACTGCTACAGCTGCTGCTGATCCACTCTCCTGAAGGCTCCAGCTGCGGTTTCAGGCTGCGCTGGTTTCAGCACCTAGCACACTGCGATGAGCCCTTCCTGCCGAGCTGTCTTAGTGGGAGATGTGTTTTTCTGTTGTGAGTTTTGGAGCCCTAAAATTTGTTTAGAGTCATATTTTATGGGTATTTGAGGTAGCTATGTGGGAGCTGCGGAACCTTGTTGTTTCTAGGCCACCATCTTCGACTCAAGTTTCTTCATCTGTAAAAAAGAGGGGTTGGGATAGATGGACTCCAGGGTCTCTTCCAGTTCTAGATCTATGAGCCTATTGTCGGACAGTGTACCTCAGAGCATTTATGGGAAACTGGTCTAATCCAAATAGAGCAAGAACATGGGATTTGCTTGCTGTGGCAATTTTAAAATGGCTTTTGCCCCAGGAAGCCCCAGCTGAGCTATCCTAAGACCCTTTTTGTATGACGCCTATTGGCGGGGTAGGGGGAGTCCCAACCCACGGACACAAGGTACCTATAACTGTATGGCAGGGCAAGAGCCCCCAGCCTAATTAAGGTAATCCTGGGAATGTAGTAGGAGAGCCTCATTAAACATGAATGGTGCCAATTCTAGCTCCCAAACCAGAATTGCCTCTCATTTTTTAAAAAAACCTTTGAGCATATCATCAACATACCCAAACAAGACCATGAAGCCGGAGCAGCCTTGGCACAATATTGTGTTTTACACAGATGTCTCTGATGAGCTTTCCTGTGTGCTCCCACACTGTGCTGACAACTTGGCAATGTAAATAGCAGGCATTTAATAAGTATTTGTTCAGTGACTGTTGACTGAAACACTATAAATTCAATCTTTCACCCGGCCAGAGAAAGGGAAGGCTGAGGTCCACAAATGTTCCTTTCTCTTCCTACCCACTTTTCAGAGACAGCAGAATAGAATAAATGATGTGACTTAAGGAAAGTCTCCCTGCCCCATAAGAGGAGGCAAATATCATTAATGTTGGGAGAGCCTGAAAGAATCTGTTGGAACAGAGCCTGAATCTAGGCATCAGATTCAGCAATGGGTACTGGTAGTGACAAAAGAAGGAAATGAGCAGAAAGCCACTACAGGATTTCAGGGAGAAAAAGTAAAGTAAACACAAGTGAATTCCAGGAACAAGATACCTAAAGACACTACAGAAACAAAAGGTCCTACTAAGCTAGAAATGCTGGGCCACCAGGGGTCTCCTAGTCTATCATCTGAGGAGCAGCCAAGCCAAGTGCAAAGAGACTCATTATCAGAGGCATGCTTATCAGGGATGAATTTGTTTGCCCTCAATTCCTGAAATCACCAGTTAGGTGAGGGAAGAGTGCCAATTCCAATGAAATCACAAATTCTTCCAGTACTGAAATCTGGGGCAGATAGGCTGGCAAAAAATGGTGTGATCAATGAGACACAGGCAAGGACAAGGTCAGAGTAAGGAACGATGGCACATCTATATCCAACCATGGTGCAGAATAGGAGCTTAGATGGAATGATTTTAAAAGTTTAAGGTGAAGGGGAGGATGTCAGGGGAAACAGTGGATATCTGGGAAGCAAGACAGAAGGACAGCAAACACAAAGGCCCCTCTTCAGACCCTGCTTACTTTAGACCATAACTATTCCCCCTATTCCTCCACCTCTGCCCTAGTAGCCTTTTCATGCTAGCACTGCTTCCAACCCTACAGCCACCTCCTCCCAATGACAAGTTCCCCCCAAAGGCTCCATTTGAGGAAGTACCTACACCAGCCACGCTCACTTCTAAGCCAGCTCAGTCCATGACCCTCTGGTAGGCTTTTCCCCCTTGCCCTGCTTGGGTAGCTTAACCTGCTTTTTGATTCTTTTTTATGTGTTATGTTCCCCCCATTAGGATGTAAGCTCTTGGAGGACTGTCGTGGTATCTTCCTTTTTCTTGTATTTGTATCTCCAGTATTTAGTAGGGTGCAATTACTCAGACCACAGCAAGTACTTAATACTCTGGCTATCTAGCTATCTACAGTTTTCCTATAGTTGGTCCAAGGAAATTCATCAGTAAGGAAAGCCCTCCTACAGGAGGATAGAGTGTAGCTCTGTCACAACTTTTATTAGCTTCAATGACTTTTATCTCCCCTTGGCAAATGCAGGCACTTCCCAGGAATGGACCAGGTCTCCTTGGATGTGGCAAGTAAGCTGTCCATGGCCACAGACATGAAAGACTAAGGAGGAACTATACACCTCCCACACTGAAAATTACCAAGATTCACCTTTTGATAGCATTTCATTGCTTATAAGGTGCTTCCTCCAAACAATCCAAAAAGGCTGAGTAATATTGTTCTCATTTTACAAAGGAGGGAAATTATGAAAAATTATCTAAGATTAAAACCAATGGGAGCCATAAAAAGGAAGTAAATGTAGATCTTCAAGTCTAATTACTCTTAATTTCAAAAACTCCATTCCAGATGCTGTAGGGCCTTTTTTTTAAATTGGTCCACTCCAGGGAACCCAAGCCAAAGAAGTCATTAAGCTCCTACATGTCTGGGGAGAGGAGCCAAGAACAAGAAGAACATGGAAAAATCATTGTCCTATTCGCAGGACCAACAATATATGGCTGAAAACCTCAATCAGAGACACAGGGGCTCTACGTGTAATCCCAGGAAGAGAGAGAGAGGAAGAGCTAACAGAGAGGACATTACCAAACTGCTCCTATGATAAACCTGATCCAGCAAATGAGAGGAGAACTTTTGGAGGCAGGGGATGGGGGTGCCACTAGCTCCTATGCCCTGCAAAGACTTCCTTGGGCAGAGGGAAGAAGATGAAGTTACAGTCAGGAAGGAGTGATGGGAATTCAGAAAAGATAGCTCACCTAGGATCAAGTTGGCATCAATGTTAAAGGAATAGCTGCCATCACCTGTTCTCCTCACCTCCCTCTGGGGGAAGGGCACAGATACTTAGGGAGTAGGCAGATGCTGGAAAAAGACAAAGGATCCAACAGTGACACAAACCCTGCCCTGTGGTTTCCCTACTCACACCTACTGGGAATCACCTGGAACCACAGGATCTGAAAGGGATCCCTAACACAGTCTCTCTGTCTTCCACATCTTCCACATCACTAGTCACTAACTTGGTCTAGCTGCCATGGGGGCTGAGAGGTACGGGTGGTATGTAAGGTAAAGGGAAATTTCTGAAGCACTGCAAGGAGTTACATAAAAAGCCCCATGGTCCCCAACATAGGAAGACTAAGAGATTCCTAAAGGGGCAAGATAAAGACACTGACAGACATGCACATCAGCCCATTTACTGCAGGGTCCCCAAGAAGAAAATCTCCTCTGAAGCCTGCTTTCAAGCTAATTCAAAATCGTTCTATCTTTTCTGGAGCCCTTATGTTCATTATTTGTGCTGAAACGTGTTTCTGGCTGTAACACTTTTGTTGTTGTTGATGATCAGTCATTTTCATTGTGTCCAACTCTTCATGACCCCATTTGGAGTTTCCTGGCAAACATCCTAGAGTCGTTTGCCATTTCCTTCTGCAGCTGATTTTACAGATGGTGAAACGGAGGCAAACAGGGTTAAGCGACTTACCCAGGGTCACACAGCTAGCAAGTGTCTAAGGACAGATTTGAACTAAAAAGATGAGTCTTCCTGACTCCAGACCCAGCACTCTGTGAACTATGGCGCCCTCTAGTGGTGCCAGAGTGTACAACATTTACTCTCTTTATACCTGGGCCAATGATTTCCCTTTGTTGGTCTTCAGTTTCTTCATCTGGAAAATGAAAAGGTTAAAGTAGGTGCTCTCAGAGAACAACTTCCAGTTTTCAAATTTACTGGTAACAGTAAATGATACTCTGAAGCCAAGAAAAAATTATTTATGAAGTGTGTACTGGTGTGGAATTATTCTCTCTGTTTGGAAAGATACAGAATCCTAATTTGTTACTAGATATCTACACAAATATCTGGACAGCATCTGTAATTTTTTAAATCTAGATTTGTAATTTCAATAATACTGACGATTTCCTGGTATAGAAACTCCTTCCACCAATGCTAATCTACAATTCCACTGCAACTTACAGTCTTTTATTTACTTATTTCACAGGACCAAAGATGCAAGAGTTGGAGAGAACCTCAGAGGCCATCTAGTTCAACCCTCTCACTTTACAGATGAGAAACAGAGACCCAGAGAGGTTATTTACATAAGGTCACACTATTAGGTAGGGACAGGACTTAAACCCAGGTGTCACCCCAAATCAAGCACACTTTCCATTTGTATCTTACCACCACTCATGTACATATAGCTATACATTTGATTCCTCCTATAGAATATAAGCTTCTTGAAGAGACTGTTTCAGTTTTGCTTTTGTATTCCCAGAGCCTTGCAGGGTTACCTGGAACATAGAAGGCACTCAACGGAGTCTTGTAGCATTGAATGGAATGGGCTGCCTAGGGAACTATCATTTCCCTATCACTGGAAGTCTTCCAGTGGAAGCTAGATGACTAGTTTGTCAAGGAGGCTGTCTAGGTGAGTCATTGGACTAGTTGCCTTCTCAAGTCCCTTCCTGCCCCTGGAGACTGTGAATAAGTATAACTTATCCCAGAGTGGAATGAATTGCCTACATGGGTAGTGAGCTTCCCAATGCTAGAAGTCACAAGCATAGGCTGGATGGCCGTTTGGGGTGTGTGTGAGTGGGGGAAGTCACCTCCCTCTAGACCTATCAGTCAAAATTCAACCAATAAACAAGCATTTATCAGTGTTTTACTATGTGTCAGGCACAGTGTTGGGGATGGAGGGCAGGGAAGCAAAGACCCGAATGAAAGTGTTCCTTCCCTGAAGGAGTTTACACTCTATCAGGGGAGACACTAGGTAGACAAGGCCAGGCATCACATCTCCTATACACTCAATATCCTGCATCTCCCAACCCTGGGATCTGCACACAGCAGTCACTTAAGGAGTATTTGCAGCCCTGTGGTGCGCCAGCTGAATAAATGAAATCTCACACATCCTCTGCCTCTACCTCTTCTCAAAGGTGGGGCCTCCTGCAAGGCCGTTCCTCTGCTGGGGCCTCAGTTTAAAGCCACTGTCCAAGGGGATACAGGAAATGATGGCAAAGCACCCATGATGCCTGAAGTCCTGTGACTCTATGACTCCTCCTGCTCCTTGAGCCCAACGCCATTCCTGACTCAATCCCGCCCCCTACTCAAAACGAGGAATTTGGAGGTCCTGGGACTGTACTGACCATTTGTGTCATGTTCTCAGACCTTGTATGTGGGTCTGTGTTGATTTTACAGACAGTGAATTGATGATGGTACCAGCAATGCATATGAATGTTTTGGCTCTGTTAAGCTTTGTCTTCCCAGAAACAGAACCGTGAGCTTCAATATGGAACAGGAACTGGATGAGGAGTTGAGAGCCGCTACCTTTGAATCCAGGGGACAGATGAGTAAATTCAGGCAAAAGGTGGTACCATGGAATAGGAATCATGGAATCTGAGAGCTAGCTTCAGGTCAAGATGAAAAGACCTCTTCTTGGGTACTTAATGCTGACTAAGAAGAGCATGATTTACTATAACCTGGGGGGGAGAACGTTGACCTTTGTACTTTAACTCCTTAAGGATGACTGAGTTAAGGACTTACTGAATGACATCTTTTAAACTTTAAAACTATGTGGCCAAGTTAATGACAAGCTGTTACTATAACATAGTGAATACTGTACTTTCGTTTCTGTGAATGTTTTGCTTTGATTTACTGAATAGAGTGCACTATACATTGTGATCAGAATCTTAAAGCTGTTCACTACACTAGACCTCTGGAAAGCTGCTCATGCTTGGCTTTGCAGGTTGTTATTGTATAAATTGTCCCCTAGGTTCTGCTCACTTTGCATAAATTGATGTCTTTTCAGATTTTTCAAAACCATCCCCTGGGCAATAGAATCATATTACTTTTATATATCATCAATTGTTCAGCCATTCTCCATTTGATGGGCACTCCTTTAGTTTCAATTGTTAGCACAAAAAGAAATCTTGGAAATTTTTTTTTCCTAAATAAATCATTTTACCTTTAATTTCTTTGGCATATAGGCTCAATAACAGTATTTCTGGATCAAAAAATATAGACAGCTTAGTATAAAAATGCAATCCCGAAAATTACACCAAAGGCCTTTTCAGGTATGGGCTGTAGCCAAAATTCTTGACGTCTTTCTGGGAATTTGGAAATTCTTCATAGGATCAAACAGATCACTCAGTTTAGCAGTGGCATCATCCTTCCTCCTGAATACTTTTTCCAGTACCTTACATTACCCCACATGATACTCAGTAGTATATAAAGTCCTTGCAATACCACTGTCATGATCAGTCAGAAAGATAATAACTGCCAGTGTAATGTAGGAGCTAAGCAAGGATGAGGTTAAGCACCAAAGTAGAGGACTATCCTTCGATTTTAGAAGGGATGTCCTTTTTTCTGCAACTAGGAGGAAGAAGTATGGAGTAAAGAGAGAATGATGATGGTTAGAAGTTACAATTGGGTATTGAATAAATGTTTAATAAATTAGGTATCTAATCAATGTTTACTGCATTGCATTTTATTAAACTGGTGCATTAAAGTGGCATAGGGCTGGACCCTAATGAACAGATTAAGTTGGGAGGTAAAACAGGGATGGGGATTTCCCTCAACAAACTTCTCAGGGCTCTGAGACTGACATCTCCTATGCATTTTTCTCATCTAAATTGTATTGACATTAATGAAAACAGATGTTTCAGCCCTATCTATATCATAATAAATTCCTTCGGAACAAATGTTCAGCATGGAGCCCAGGACTCTGTATAGTAAGAAATAAGTATCTGATGAATTAAATTTGTTTGTGAACTAAAGGCCTCCCAGGACATGAGAGCTGAGCTTCTGGATCTTTTGGTAGGTTCACAGTTGTCAGCAGGGGGGCTGTATCTCAGGCCCCTCCCTCTCTCTTGTAATGGATGGTGTTTCCACAGGCAGCATAACATATTCATTCCTCCATACTTGGCCTAAAAAACTCTGGAGAAGCTGATGTGGGGCAGGTGGAGGGAGATCCTCCAAATCCCTTTTTAGGGATCTGTCTGGTGCTATGGTCTATTTTTATCCGTGACCTGAAGGCATAGACAGCATGCTCAACAAATTTGCAGATGTCTCTAAAATGGAAGAATAGCTAAGACATTGGACTGATGGGATCAGGATCTACAAAGATCCTGACAGGTCAACATATTGTACTGAATCTGATGGGGTGTGGGTTGCCTTTCTAACTTTGTAACATTGTTGTAACTTCAGTCTGTAAAAATCCCACTTGTGTTGGGTTACCTGTGTCTGTAACATCAGCCAGTGCAATAGTTGTAAAACTTACACTTCCCGTGGCCCCCCCCCCCCCACCACCATAAAGCATTAACTCTGCCTCTCCCCTGCCCTCAGCCTAAAAGTGTTTTCCCTGAAACCATTAACTCTATAATTATCCTTACTTGGTATAACAAGCCATACCTACAATTCTTCAAAACCATTCTATAAATAAATCCTTAGAGAAATGTATGGGTCCTTTGTTCGAATGGTTAGCTGCAAACTATGAATCTTTCAATGCATTATCAGTAAGATTAACTCCTCAAAATCAGACACATACTGAATCCCTTATTAGCCCAGCTTCCCAACATCCATCTTGTCAAAAAGGACTTTGAAGGCTAACAGACTGGGTACCTCGCATTCAAAATTGACTGTGGGCTGACTTTGTGATGTTTTAAGGCAAAAACCACACCTCCTGGTAGCCCCCACCTTGGGGTTTCTCCCAGTGAATTATGGGCAATATGCCTGTCCAGTTCATATAAAAAGTGCATGTCCCTTTAAGCACTGACCACTCCTTAACTCCTCCCAAATCCCTCCTTTGCACACCTAGTTAGTATAATTGGTATCAGATTTATGATTTTATTACTATATAATCAGTCCCCCTAAGTGCTGCAGGTTGCAGGCTTTTTCTGACACTCCCCTGCCCACTGAAAAGCATAATAAACTTTTACAAACCTGCCAAGATAGCTTGAAGCTGGTAATTCTTTCAGACTAAGAACCCTCCAAGGATTTCCTAGAAATCCATCTACCTCTCAACCTCTTCAAATCTACTAAGAAAAAACCCAGCAGGGATGAAGAGAAAGCCTTATACTTGAGTTAAATAATCAACTTCAGAAGTACAGGTAAGGGGCAGCTAGGTGGCCCAATGAATAGAGCACTGGCCCTGAAGTCAGTATGACCTGAGTTCAAATCCGCCCTTAAACACAAAACACTTAACTAGCTATGTAACCTTGCCAAGTCACTTAACCCCAATTGCCTTAGTTGCCCCTTAAAAAAAAATTGTTTATCTATCAAAAATATGGAGATTTCAGTGGAGTGAAGATCACTGTCAGTTCTGTGATATGGCTACCAAAAAAGTTAAATGTGAAAGGGGGCTTCTTAAACCTAAGGTGGTGATAGTACCTCTCTACTCTGCCGTGGTTAGACTACATCTGGAATACAGCAATAAGTCCTGAGCACCATAGTTTGAGAAAAACATGGAAGACCTAGACAGAGCATCCAGACGAAGGCAATCAGGATGGTGGAGTTCCTCGAGTATGTCAAATGAGAATCATAAACTCATTGATGGCATGACTATTTCATCTGTCTTTGTATGCCCAGATGTAGCACAATGCCGGCACCTGCTTACTTAATGACTGGTTGCTGACTGAAAGAACCAGGGATGTCCTATTTATATTGATCCCTATTCAATTCTCTATCCCATTCACTTTACTAAACTTTTTCTTCTCTTCCCAAAGTACCACAGTACCTTCCTCCCATCCTTTCAGCTGCAGACCCCTCAGAGGTCAATGAAAAAACTGAAACCATTCACCATGAGTCCCATCTCCTCCACACCAGCAGGAAGCCATTTCCAATCCACCCTAGGTACTAAAAGTGACTACCCCTTTAAAGTCACCTTATAGCTATTCCGTATGTATCTTGTATATCCTATGTAAATTTCCACTCACAATCAAGATATAAATTTCTTGAGTGAGAAGTGTTTCTGCTTTTTATTTGCTTAGCGTAGGTTCCCCACCCCAGGTCTAGTGCTTATCATAGTGGCTGACATAATATGAAGCGCTAAATCAATGCTTGTTCATTAAGTCATTTAAGTTGCACCTGCAAAAATAATGATGGGTGACTTCAAGTATTGGAAATATTGACATGTGGAAGACAGTTGAGATTCATTCTGATGGTCCCCAGGAGGGAGAAAGAGGAGCAACAAGGGAAAGTTAAAGAAATAAAAAAAAACAACTTATTTATAAAAGCATTCCACAAGCAGAATGGACTGCCTCAGGTTATGATTTTCCTTCATTTGTGATTTTCAAACTCATGAATCACTCCTTGTCAGTTGTTACAGAAGAGATTATTTTTCAGGGATGTATTAGACTAGATGGATGACAAACTCCCTTTAATGAATCAACAAGCATTTATTAAGCTGCTACTTATATGTCAGGCAATGTACTGGGTGCTGAGAGCACCAAAGAAATAACAAAACATTCCAAGGCTTCAAGTAGTTTCCTTTCTATCAAGGGAGACAAACTGTACACATGTAATATACAATGTAATTTTTAAATTTGTATATTTTGCTTTTTTTTCGATGGGAGAAAGTAGGGCAACTAGGGTTAAGTAACTTGCCCAAGATCATGCAGCTAATTTTGCATATGTGTCTGTGTGTGTGTTAAGTATCTAAGGCCAAATTTGAACTCAGGTTCTCCAGTCTCCAGGTTTGATGCTCCATTCACTGTGCCACCTAGCCACCCCTATACAATGTAATTTTGACAAGTTCTAGCAGCACTAAGGATCAAGCAAGATATCTTATAGAAGGTGGCATTGATCTGCACTTTAAAATGAGCTAAGGATTCTTAAGAGGCACAGTTTAAGACACAAAAGGAGATGGGAGATAAAATGTCATGTGGAGGAATAGCTGTGTGAGTCTCTCTGGACTTTAGAATAAGGAAGGGGATTAATGTGTTATAAGCCTGGAAAGACAGATTGGAGGCAAGTTATTACAAGCTTGAAATACCAGAGGAGTTTGCATTTGATATTAGAAATTACAGGGAGCCACTGGTGTTTACTGAGCAGGGGAGTGATATGGTAAATTTGTTTTAGGAATATTGTTTTCGGAATACGGGGCAAAAACGGAGAGGGGTGGGGGTAAGACCAATAAGGAGACCATTACAATAAATCCCCAGTAAGAGGTGATAACTGAACTTGGGAAGTACTCATGAAGAGCTTAGGAACATACTGGAGAGAGGATGACAACTGGGTATGTGAAATGAAGCAGACTCTGAGTTTGTGAATCTGAGTTAGAAGGATGGATGGTTCCTTTGAAAGAAATAGGGCAGTTCAGAAGAGAGGCACTGGAATCTTTAATTCATAGATTTAGAGCTATTTAAGCTGAGATTTTAACCCAGGTCTACATGACTTTAAACCCAGAATTATATCCAGTGAACTATACGTACCACACTGCCTCTCATGTTGAGTTTGAGATGTTTATGGGATTATCAAATTGAAAAAGTCCAATAGGAAGTTGCTGGTATTGGATAAGAGTTCAGGAGAGATTGGGGTTGGATAGATAGATAAACAGATGTGTGTATGTGTGTGTCTGATTCACCTACATAGAGATAAATTAACTCACAGGAAAAAGGATCTTTAACAGTGAGTTTAGAGAGAAGAAGGCCTGGGAAAGAGATCTGATTTTCCGGCAGATCATAGGCATTCATATCACTGCAAGCAAAAAAAGGTTAAAAAGCAGGGGAAAGGTATAGTACTGATAGCTTGGAGATTGCAAGACTATTCAAACTTGTTTACCACAGGGTCTAATTCTATTCTATTTTCAACTGTAACTAATGCATGCATGTAAGAGGACAGTTCCAAGAGATTAGTTTGAAGTGCCATCGATATTAAAAAAATTTACAGTAATGATCCATTCTCCCTAGATGCCTAATCGTGATACAAAATAAACGACTGCTGAATATGAATAGAGTTAAGAGCAAAAAAGCCAGAAGATGACTGAGATGTATGAAACGAGAAGCAGAGGTCATAAGGCCTTATATGTTTAGGATTAAAGATAATATTTGTCTTGTCAATTTTTATTCATATCCGCTAAACTAAACAGATGAGAGCCCTTCCCCTGAAGTTAAAGGATTTAGTCAGATTTTCTTACAGTATAGATATTGACAATTAACAAAGATAGAAACATTACACATATAGACTTCATGCCACTGTATTTAGAGACGGGAGGAATGATTAAAACTTTGCATGTCAGGGTCAGGATTCAAAAAGATTTCAGGCTTTACCTCAGGGACAAAAGGAATGAAATGAAATTTAATATAAATAAAGGTAAAGTCCTGCATTTGATTATAAGGTATATGAATACAAAATTAAAAGGGATGATTAGAAAATAATTCACATGAAAAATATCTAGAGGTTTTGCTGGATTGCAAACTCAGTACAACTCAAGAAAGTGATATGGAACCCCAAATATCTAATGTATCTAACAAAAATGCTAAAATGATGTTAGGCTGAATTAATAAAGGCATGACCACAATCTGGACCACTGTATTCATTTCAAAGCATCATATTTTTAAAGGAACACTGAAAAATTTGACTCTCTTAGAGGAGGGCAAACAAGACAGTGGGGAAAATGGAGATAATAACTTCAATTCAGTTGAAAAATGTTTAGTGAGGACCAGTGCTTCTAAAACTTTTTGGTATCAGGACCATGAGTACCAGACCCTTCCACCTGCTGCCCCAGCAAAAAACTTTGTTTATATAGGTTATATCTACATTTACCATATCAAAAATTAAAACATCTTATTATTAATATGAAAATAGTTTTGACGTTGAGAAAACTCTTAAAAAGATGTCCTGGACCACAGTGTGAGAACCACTGGTGTGGGGAAAATAAAACTATGGGGAAGGCATGAGGCTCACCTTTAAGTATCACAAAGGGATAAAATGAGGAAAAAGGATCAAATTTTGTCACCAAAGCAGAACTAAGAGCAATGGCTTAAAGATGCAGACAAGCAGGTTTCAGCATAATGTAAGGGAAAAATTCTGAAGAAAATGTTGTCTGAAAGGGTAATAACCTGCCTCAGGAGGTAGTAGAATCCCTATCACTGGAAGTCTTCAAGTTGACATTGGATAACCATTGGACAGGGATAGAGTGGGAGGATTCCTTTTGATTTACAGGTTGAGATCAGATGACTTCTGAGGATCTACCACCTCTAAAAAGTTGTGAGATCTAAAAATGAGGTATTGCTAAAGCCACTCCCACACTCTCATTGATGTTTTATCAGTATGACTATTCAGATACAAATTAAATGAAGGGTGCTACAAATGCAGAAATGCAGGCTTGTTGACATGCATTACATTTATAGTTTTTCTTGCATACTGGTTCTCTAATGTAGTTTAAGGCATGAATTCCAAGCTGAGGCTTTTCTATACTTAACAGTCACTCAGTCTCTTTCCAGGCAACTTTATATGGCTTAATGTATCAGAAAGTTTTCATATTAATTACTTTGGTTGGATTGCTCATCAGTATGAGTTCTCTCATGTAGAATAAGATTACAATTCCTACGAAAAGCTTTCCCACACTGATTACATTTTAAAACTTTCACTCTAGTATGAATGATCTGATGCTGAACAAGAGTTGCCTTCTGAGTGAAAGCTTTCCCACACTGATGGCATTCATAAGGTTTCTCACCAGTGTGAATTCTCCTGTGCCTGAAAAGAATTGAACTTTGAGTAAAGGCTTTTCCACATTCATGGCATTTATAAGGTTTCTCACCAGTATGAACTCTTCTGTGCCTGATAAGATGTGAACTTTGAGCAAAGGTTTTCCCACATTCAATACATTTGTGGGGCTTTTTTCCAGTATGAATTCTCTCATGTAGCCTAAGTAGAGAGCTTTGACTAAAGGATTTCCCACATTCATCGCACCCATAAGGTTTTTCTCCAGTATGCATTCTTTGATGTTGAATAAGCTGCGCTTTCTGAACAAAGGCACTGCCACATTCATCACATCCATAGGGCTTTTCTCCAGTATGAATTCTCTGATGCTGAATAACTTGGGAACTCTGAAAGAAGCCTTTACCACACACATAACATTTAAAGGGTTTCTCTTCAGTATGAATTCTCTGATGTAAGATAAGGCCTGAGCTGCTACTGAAAGCTTTTGAACATTTAGGACATTTATATGGTTTCTCTCCAGTGTGTATTGACTGATGGCGAATAAGACGTGAGCGCCAACTGAAGGCTTTCCCACACTCATTACATTCGTATGGTTTTAATCCAGTATGAACTACATGATGCTGATCAAGAGCAGAACGTCCACTGAATGATTTCCCACATTCCTTACACGTGTAGGGTTTTTCTCCAGTGTGAATTCTCTGGTGTTGAATAAGGTGCATGTTCTTAATAAAGGCTTCTCCACATTCATTACATTTGTAGGGTCTCTCTCCAGTGTGAATTCTTTGATGTTCAATAAGTGTTGATCTTTGAGTGAAACTTTTTCCACACGCATTACATGCATGAGGCTTCTCTCCTGTATGAATTCTCAGATGTGCTACAAGCTGAGAATTCTGAACAAAGGCTTTTCCACATTCATCACAACTATAAGGTTTCTTTCCAGTATGAATTCTTTGATGTTGAAGAAGGTTTGATCTCTGACTAAATGTTTTCTGACATTCATTACATTCAAATGGCTTATCTCCAGTATGAATTCTCTGATGTCCATGAAACAATGACTTCACACTGAAACTTTTACCACATTCATCACATCTATAAGGTTTTTCTCCAGTATGAATTGTCTGATGTTGAAGAAACTGGTGGCTATAAGTGAATGCTTTTGAACATACATTACATTTATATGGTCTTTCTCCAGTATGAACTTTTTGATGTTCTCTCAAGTATGAGCTTCGACTATATTCTTTTCCACACTCATTACATCTGTGTGACTCTTCTTCAATGTGACTTCTCTGGTGTAAAACAAGATCTTCATTCTGCTCAAAGTTTTTCCCACAATTGTCATGTTCATGGGCTTTTTCTTTTTTTATTCCCTTATGATGTGCAATGAGTCCTGATTCTGCCCCAAGTTCATCACATTTTTTGGTGATGTCCTCTATAGAGGTTTTTTTATGAGTCATCATGGCTTCTGTGAAAACTGTATTGAGGGAAGAGCTTTTCCTCAAAGTCACTGCTACAGAGTTTCTCTGATAAATGTTTAAGCGCTTCTCAGATTTAAAATATTCTCTAAATTCATGTTCTTCAGAGAAATCTTTTAGGATTATTTGCAGTGTTTCTCCATGTGTCTCTACTCTTTTGAAATAGCCCCTTTTTTCACATAACTGGTTATTCTCAGTTCTTTACAAATCTGAAACAAGAAATTGAAAATATAATGTTCTCTATGCTCAGAGAAAAACGTATTAGACTAGGCACAGCATCACTGACACTTTTTTAAGCACTATATATGGCTTTCATTGTTCCCAGAACATAAAATCTAGGAAAAAAAGGAAAGAGGAAGGAGGACGCAGGAGAAACTCAGTAGAGGTACAATCTAGATAAGGGTCATAATGAACACAAAGTGAACCAGCTGAGCAGGGTGGAACATTTAATCAGTGAAACAGACTAGGCAGGGGAGATGCGAAGGAGCATAAAATTTTCAGGTATAAGCACTGTGTATGAAAGACAAGATAAGTTTTCATTAAGTAACTGATAGATAGTATGGTCAGTGGTGAGATGGCCTGAATAGGTATATGAGTACATCTGATATGGGAGTAATCACACTGATAGAGAAATAGAAAAGAATGCTTCAATAGGTAATGAGTTCTGAGGCACCAGAGTTACTTAACAAAGAAAACAATGAAATTGGTGATAACAATGAAGAAAGAGGAGAAGTAGCATAGAGAACCAGAAAAATACTGGATTTGGCATAACAGAACCTCTGTTGAAATCCTGCCTCTGATACTTACAGGCTGTGTAACACCAGACAAGTCCCTTTCCTGCCCTAACCACGTTTCGTCACCTAAAATATGAAAAGGCTGGACAAAATGACTTTTCAGGCCCCTTCCTATAAATACTATAAAACTATCAGAGCAAGATAGGTGAACTGTGACACTAAAGCAGTGGTTCCAGGGAAATGTCACAAGGTGAAAGCGTGGGGAAGACAGTAAAAGATCATGGTTTCTCATCCTGTCTCTGAAATCAGGAAAGCCATTCTCCTAGGAAAAAGTCTACATCTGCAAAAACCAAAAAAGACAAATGACCTGTTTTTTCCAAAAAGAAGGAGAATAGGGTCCTTTAATATCTCTCTCATTTTCAAAGAACTATCAAATATCACTGAAAATGCATCAACAATCACAAACACTTGAGTTCACTTAGGTGATTTGAATTTACCAAAGGTAACTAGGTTCATTCTTACAACATCTCTGCTTACTTTGGGTATCAATTCCTTATTAGCCATTTGTATTCTATTCTTCCTAGTTCAGAAGTAATTGTTATTAGCAAAAAAGAGAAGCAAACTTAAAACACTCTATCTTCTCTCTCTTTTCAGTTATCATTATCACCCACCCCATTCACGCCAAGCAGTACGTCTATCTCTTCTTTAGTCTTCTTTTTCCCCAATATAGGTTCTAATAAAAAAATTTTGAAAATTCCTAATTGCTCTTCTCATCCACCCTACCTCATTCTGGGCTTTAGCGTATCTGACACCAGTTTTATAAGAGAATGCCACATTTTTCTTCTCATTCTCTATTACCTGTCCTTGCTTCATCATTTTGTACATGATTTTTAAAATCTGAGTTGGTGAGTTCCCTATGCATCCACATTAGGCTCTTCAAATAATTCCTATTTTTCTCTCACATTGAAATTCTTCCCTTTGCATCCTTAGAATTTCATTCTCAAGAGATTTCCCATCCCTCCTAGTCTAACTTTGCCTATAGAATTTAATCTATGGCATCCTACCTATTTTCCACTGAACACCTGGGAGTTCTGCCTTCCCAAATTCTAGGTCTACAATACATTCTCTTGTCAGAAAATAATAAACTATAGGACAGAGCAGTCATTTCCCTCCAACCAGTATCTCTCTGTTAGTGAGAAGCAGTTCCCATTTAAGATTTCCCCTGGTTGGCTCCTCTACCTTTTAAATATCATCAGTAAGATACATGAGTAAACCAGTTAGCTACTCTGCTTTGAGTAGAAAGAGAGCTCAAGGAGATCTCTAAAAAAACCAGTCTCCTCTTACTTTTCAGTCTTCTTCTTACCCTGAACAAGATTATTCACCTGTTATCACCTTCCTAGAAATCACATACCAATTGAGTTGTTTACTCTTGAACTAATCCCAAGTGACATCCTGTTGTGGCTCCATTTATACAATAGTCTACAGAAGGTATTTCAATATCACCTCAAACCAAAAATAAGAACAAAACCACAGCTTTGCCAGAGAATAGCCACCCTAAGATGATTTCCCCATTTGGGTGAACAAAGGCATTATCCCCTTGATCCCAGCCCACTGGAAATGGGTCCTGATTTTTCTTCTCTGAATCTTCAACAATTTTACTACCCGACTCTTTCCCTTCAGCCTCCTACCCCTTCCAGGTTAGGCACTCATTAAATCTAATCTAGATCACAAACAACAAAACAGCAACATCTCAGATTTATAAAGCACTTCAAGGTTTACAGAAAACCCCACAGCCACGTGATAAGGTAGGTAGTGCACATTCTATCATCTGCATTTTTCCCATAAGTAAAGTAACTAAACCTAAGAATAATTATAGGGTTTCCCCACAGTCACGCAGCTAGTATGTGTTTCAATCAAGATTCCAATCTCGGTTTTCTTTATTCCAATTTGAGTTCTTTCTTCACTATCATTCTACTGTTCGTCTAACACCCAGGACCCAGACTGCTCCACTTGTCATTAACACTTACAAAGCTCCTAGAAATATTTTTAGATACTAGACAGTTAATGAATGTTGAACTGACAGTGAGTCTTTCTGCACATGGCTATGGACAGGCCACTTAAGGCAATGTTGATGTTGTCTTACCAAGCCCTTTTTCAAGAACTTCCCTAGGGAGCACAGACTGCCCTTGATCTTCTCCTTGTCTCTGCTTTTTCTCAAAGCAAGCTCTCTATTGTCCTGTGGCATTTTCCACTGCAATATTTGATATAGTCAGTGAACAAGCACTTCTTAAGTGGTTACTATGTGCCAGGCATTGTGCTAAGCAATGGGATGATGAAGAAAGGCAAAGAAAGAAAAAAGAAAAGAAAAAGAAAAAAAAACCAATTTGTTACTACTCTCAAAGAGCTCACATTTTCACAGGAGGGACAGTAAGAAAACAGTTATGTACAAACACTATAATTACAGGGTAGAAGGAAGAATATTTATAAAATCTGAGTAATTATGGCAAGAAAGATGAAGATTTTCACTAACAAACTTTTCTCCCTCTCTGGGATTCATCTTTTTCCTTACCTTCCTGCAGATCCAACAGCCAGGGCTCTTCCCCTTGCTCCACTTAGGAGATCACATCAAGCTTAGAGGCTGGAAGTCCTGCTTGTGTGGAAGGAAACAGAACATACAGGTTTGTGCTAAGAATGGAAGCTGAAGGAGGCTACAAAAAACAGGAGGAAAGGGAGCAAAAATGCCAAGAGTAGAGGCTTCAGAAGAGAAGACTCCACCCAAAGTAGGAGTCCCTTGAAAAGGTGAGAATTCAAGTACATAAAGACAAGAAGATCATACAGTAGTGGAAAGAGTATTGTCTTTAAGTCAGAAGACCTGGGTTCAAATCCTTGCTTCTGTTATCTTGGGCCAGTCATTACCATACAGCATGAGTTTTGTAATTCATAAAATGGAGATAATACTTGACCTTCTTTCAAAGGGTTGTCATGAGAAAAGCAGTCTGTAAAAAGTAGTATGCCAAAGAAAGTAGAGCTACTATTATTTAATGCCTCCTTCCTGGAAGGGTAAGAAATTTCTATCCCCTTAGGAACTTAGGAAATTGGATCACTTTCATTACATTCTATTAAAAAGTTTTGCAATAACAAAAACCAATGTAGGCAAAATGAGAAGGAAAACAGGCAACTGGAGGTAAATTTTTACAAGTTTTTCTGATAAAGGTCTCATTTCTCAAAGGTATAAGAAACTGAGCCAAATTTTTTTTAAAAAGGGGGTCAAACACCCCACCAATAAATGGTAAAAAGATATGAATAGGCAGTTTTCTAGAGCAGAAAGTAAAGCTATCCACAGTTATATGAAAAAATGCTCTAAATTACTATTGAAAAGTAAAACACTGAGGTCTAGGGATGGCAGGGTGGCACAGTGAATAGAGCACTGGCCCTGGAGTTAGGGGGAACTGAGTTCAAATCAGACCTCAGGCACTTAACACTAACTATGTGACCTTGGGCAAGTCACTGAAACCTCAACTGCCCTGCCCTCCCGCCTCCAAAAATGAAAAAACAAATCTTGAGGTATCAACTCACATCAATCAGATTTGACTCATGACAGAAAAGAAAAATGACAAATGGTGGAGGGGATGAAGAAAAACAGAGACACTAATGCACTGTTGATAAAGCTGTGACCTAGACAACCATTCTACAGAACAACTTGGAACTATGTTCAAAGGGCTATAAAACTGTACATATCCTTTGCCCCCGCAATACCAATACTAGTTCTGTATCCCAAAGAGACCAAAGAAAGAGGAAAAGGACCTATATGTACACAAATATTTATAGCAGCTCTTTGTGTGGTAGCAAAGCATTGGAAATTGAGGAGATGCTCATCAGCTAGGATATGACTGAACTAGATGTGGCTTATGATTATGACAGAATAATATTGTGTTATAACAAATGAGGAGAACGATGGTTTCAGAAAAACCTAGGGAGAATATGCAAGACTGATGGAAAGTAAAGGGAGCAGTACCAGGAAAACTTTTCAGACAGTAATTGCGATATTGTCATGATGGTCAACTGAGAAACACGTAGCTACTCTAATCAGTACAATGCCCCAAGACAATTCCAAAGGACTCATGAAAAAAATACTATCTCCATCAAGAAAGAGAACTAATGAATGCTGAATACAGTCTGAAGCATATTTTTTTCACCTAGTGTTTCTTGCCTTTTTTGGCAATATGGCTAAAACGGACACTGCAGAGTAAGGAGAAAAAACTCAGGAGCTTGGAATGACCTTAGAGATCCATACAGTTCAACTTCTTCCTTTTTCAAATGACAAAACGAAGACCAAGAAACTGGAAATCCTGTTCATGGGGAAGGAAATAGGATATATTGACTTCTGCTGGGAACCTAGGAGGTGCTGGAAAGAGCAGAAAGGACAAAAGAGAATCCCTGCCCACATTTACAATGGGAACAGATGGAAGAGATGATATTTAAACTCAGGTTTTCTGACTCCACATGCAGCAAGCACTCTTCTGAGGAACAATTTCAGGACTCAAGAAGGGCAACTAACCTGGGACTTGGCCATCAATGGGAGCAGATATGCCATCACCTGGTCTCTTAGGTTCCCTTAGTGCAGTGGTTCTCAACCTATGGGTTATGTTCAATTTGTAACAATGAAAATACATCCTGCATATCAGATATTTACATTATGATTGGTAACAGTAGCAAAATTACAATTACGATGTAGCAACGAAAATAATTTTATGGTTGGAGGTCACCACAACATGAGAAACTGTATTAAAGAGTCGCAGCATTAGGAAGGTTGAGAACGACTGCCTTAGTGGAAAGGGCTGAGACTGGGAACAGGTGGAGCTAAAGAAAGAAACATAAGTCAAGACAGCTTTGGTCTGAAATTCACTTCTCACATGACTCTCTACAACAGAAGACTCATGGGCCTCTATACATACTCTCACATTTAGTGACTAACTCAACTTGTCATCAAGTCACCAGTGCAACAGAGGCAATACAGAGGGTTATATATGAAGAAGTTATTCTCAAATGGAAGAAAGGAAATGAGAAAAGAAAACGGGCATGAGGAAAGGAAGGAAGGAAAAAGGGAAGGAAGGAATAAAAGAAGGAAGAAAAGAAGAAAGGAAGAAGGGAATGAAGAATAGAAGGAATGAAGGATGGATTTATTAAGCATCTATTATGTGCCAACACATATATGCCAACACACATATTATCTCATTCAATCCTCACAACATCCCCAAGATGTAGTTTCTATTGTTATCCCCATGTTACTATTGGTGTAACTGAGGCAGGAAGTGGTTAAGTGACTTGCCTACATAGCTAGTAAATGTCTGAGGCCATATTTGAATTCAGATCTTTCTGACTCCAGCCCAGAGCTCTATCTACTGTACCACCTAGCTGCTTTATAAGAATGCACACCCTGGAGGACAGCCAGGGAAATCCGATCTCTTGAGAAATATACTAGGCCCCTTCAGTGATTCACTAATAAATACCAAGCACTGAACATAAGTGATCACCATGAAGATAACTACAAGCTGATACACCTATATCCATTGCAGAAAATAAAGTAGAGAAGTCTAGGAAGAGCTTGACAATTGCCTCCAAAGTTTACACTCAGTGATCATACTACTGGGGTGGGCAAATGGGGAAGAATGGTGAAAAATATGGTTTCAGATTAAGAAGTGAAAAACTTGTAGCCTACTTAAAAGCCTCATGCATGGACATTATGAATATGTTTTTCAAAAAAGAAAATCAGAAGGCACTAATTGCAGAAAATCGAACAACATAACAAAAATGAATCTAACTGTAATTTAACAGAAATGACTGATTATTAACTTGAAAGTCATCCCAAAATCAGTCAAGTGCAGTCAGATTAACTAATAGTTGGAACAAAGGAGAAAAATCAACACTAAATTAAAACTGAGATAAAGATGACACTATCATTCTGCATACAATTACAACAGCTTTAATACAACCTATTCAAAAAAGTTGCTGGTTTTGAAGATTAGTAAATAAATAAAGGTAATGACATTGATGTTAATTATTGTAATTTGTGGCAGAAGTTAATACAAAGGTAATGCCATAATCAAGACAACCAAAGAGCTCAGAAACTGGCTCATCCAGGAAACACTTGATTTCCTTGCCAGAAACTGCAGCCAAGGGTGATGCTAGTTTAAATGATCAACTCATTTATAAAATTAATGGGCTAGAATGGCAGAAACAGAATGAATAGAGTGCTGGACCTCATGTCAAGAAGAAAAGAGTTTGAATCCTCCTTCAAATATTTATCAGCTAGGAGACCCCGGGCAGTTCCCTTAACCAACTACTGTCTGCCTCAGTTTCTTCATCAGTAAAACTGGGATAACAGAACAGAATGCCTGATGATAAAATAAGATACTAGTACTTTTTAGACTCCAAAGTGAAACAGATCAGCTGTTATTATTTATTAAGATTACAAATATCACACTACAAAAAAGCAAAAAGTACTAAAGGAGAAAATAAATCTAT
>CM053587.1:289732989-289756672 GCA_028646515.1 Pseudochirops corinnae | reverse complement strand
GATAGTCCAATTTATCAAGGTTGGTCATCATATGTACGATGTGTCTGTGATTGTGTACAGGTTTTGCCTGGTTCTGCTCTTCTCACTTAGCATCAGTCCGTATAAGCCTCTCCAGGTAATTATGAAGTCCATCTCCTTCCCATTTCTTATAGCACAATAGTATTCCATTTCATTCATATACCATAGCTTGTTCAGCCATTCCCCAATTGATGGGCATCCCCTATATTTCCAGTTTTTTGCAACCAGAAAGAGAGCTGCAATAAATATTCTTGCACATATGGGACCTTTTCCCACTTCTGTAATCTCTTTGGGATATAATCCCAACAGTGGTACTTCAGCCATATAATATTGATCCTGCCAATAGGACAACCCTTCTTCTATGTTCTTCTTGTCCTTGGTTCTTCCCCCTAAATATGTAAGAGCTTAGTGACTTCTTTGGCTTGGGCTTCCTAGAGTGGGCCAGTTAAAAAAATAAAAGGCCCTAGAGCAGTGGTTCTCAACCTGTGGGTCATGACCCTTTTGGGGGTCAAATGGGGTCACCTAAGACCATTGGAAAACACATATTTCCGATGGTCTTAGGAACTGAGACACATCTCCTCTATCCGTCTCCAGGTGGGTCCACCTGCATGCACGTACACCCACATACAAGTATTAAAGGGTCATGGCATTAGGAAGGTTGAGAACCACTGCTAAGAGTGTCTAGAATAGTGTTTTTGAAATTAAGAGTAATTAGACTTGAAGATCTACATTTACTTTCTCTTTATGGCTCCCATTAGTTTTGATCTTAGATCAATTTTCAAAATTTCCCTCATTTGTAAAATGAGAACAATATTACTTATAATCTCTGCCTTACTGGATTGTTTGGAGGAAGCACCTTATAAGCAATGAAATGCTATCAAAAGATGTATCTTGGTAATTTTCAGTGTGGGAGGTGTATAGTTCCTCCTTAGCCTTTCATGTGTGTGGCCCTGGATAGCTTGTCTGCATCATCCAAGCAGACCTAGTCCTTTCCTGGGAAGTGCCTGCATTTGCCAAGTCATTTAGTTGTGACAGAACTACACTCTCTCCTCCTGTAGGAGGGCTTTCCTTACTGATGAATTTCCTTGGACCAACTATAGAAAAACTGTAGATAGCTAGACAGCCAGAGTATTAAGTACTTGCTGTGGTCTGAGTAATTGCACTCTACTAAATACTGGGGATACAAATACAAGAAAAAGGAAGATTTTCCGAGAGCTTACATCCTAATGGGGGAAGATAACGCACAAAAAAGAATAAAAAAGCAGGTTAAGCTACCCCAGGAGGGCAAGGGGGAAAAGTCTACCAGAGGGTCATGGACTGAGCTGGCTTAGAAGTGAGCGTGGCTGGTGTAGGTACTTCCTCAAATGGAGCCTTTGGGGGGAACTTGTCATTGGGAGGAGGTGGCTGTAGGGTTGGAAGCAGTGCTAGCATGAGAAGGGTACTAGGGCAGAGGTGGAGGAGTAGGGGAAGTAGTTATGGTCTAAAGTAAGCAGGATCTGAAGAGGGGCCTTTGTGTTTGCTGTCCTTCTGTCTTGCTTCCCAGATATCCACTGTTTCCCCTGCCATCCTCCCCTTCACCTTTAACTTTCAAAATCATTCCATCTAAGCTCCTATTCTGCACCATGGTTGGATATAGATGTGCCATCATGCTTTACCCTGACTGTGTCCTTGCTTGTGTCTCATTGATCACACCATTTTTTGCCAGCCTATCTGCCCCAGATTTCAGTACTGGAAGAATTTGTGATTTCATTGGCATTGGCACTCTTACCTCACCTAACTGGTGGTTTCAGGAGTTGAGGGCAAACAAATTCATCCCTGATAAGCATGCCTCTGATAATAAGTCTCTTTGCACTTAGCTTGGCTGCTCCTCAAATGATAGACAAGCAGGCCCCTGGTGGCCCAGCATTTCCAGCTTAATAGGACCTTTTGTTTCTATAGCATCTTTAGGTATCTTGGTCCTGGAATTCACTTTACTTTTTCTCCCTGAAGTCTTGCAGAGTGTCTGCTCATTTCCTTCTTTTGTCACTACCAGTACCCATTGCTCAATCTGATGCCTAGATTCAGGCTTTATTCTACTAGGTTCTTGCAGGGTCTCCCAACATGAATGATGTTTGCTCCTCTTATGGGGCAGGGAGACTTTCCTTAAGTCACACCATTTATTTATTCTGCTGTCTCTGAAAAGGGGCTAGGAAGAGAAGGGAACATTTATGGACCTCAGCCTTCCCTTTCTCTGGCTGGGTGAAAGATTGAATTTATAGTGTTTCAGTCAGCAGTCACTCAGCAAATACTTATTAAATGCCTGCTGTTTACATTGCCAAGTTGTCAGCATCCTGTGGGAGCACACAGGAAAGCTCATATGAGCTGTGTCAAACACAATACTGTGCCAAGGCTGCTCAGGCTTCATGGTCTTGTTTGGGTATGTTGATGGTATGCTCAAAGGTTTTTTTAAAAAATGAGAGGCAATACTAGATTTGGGACTAGAACTGGCACCATTTGTGTTTAATGAGGCTCTCCTACTACATTCCCAGGATTATCTTAATTAGGCCGGGGGCTCCTGTACTGCCATACAGTCACAGGTACCTTGTGTCCATGGGTTGGGAATCTCTCCCCCCCGCCACCGACATGATACAAAAAGGACCTTAGGATAGCTCAGCTGGGGCCTCCTGGGGCAAAAGCCATTTGAAAATTGTCACAGCAAGTGAATCCCATGTTCTTTCTCTGTTTGGGTTAGATCAAGTTCCCATAAATGCTCTGCAGTACACTATGGGTTAATAGGCTCATAGATCTACAACTAGAAGGGACCTTGGAGGCCACCTAGCCCAAACCCTCTTTTTTACAGATGAAGAAATTGAGTCTCAGGGAAGTTAAGTGACTTGGTAAAGTCATACAGGTGGTAAGTATCAGAAGTGGGATTTAGGGGTGGCTAGATGGCGCAGCGAATAGAGCAACAGCCCTGGAGTTAGGAGGACCTGAGTTCAAATGCGGCCTCAGACACTTAACACAAAACTAGCCATATGACTTTGGGCAAATCATTTAACCCCAATTGCCCTGCCTTCCCCCCTCCAAAAAAAGCAAAAATAAAATTAAAAAAAAATATCCCCAATTTATAGATAAGGAAACTGAAACATTTTGTAAAATTTTGATTGAGGGGGAGCCAGGGAGCTTCCCTTTCCTGTTAGCTCTGAGACCCTTCATTTAGTTGAATCCATTAAGAATAGAATGGCTCAATATACTTCCCATTTCAACTCAGCTGTTTAAGAGGCATACTCTATGTGGGACCTCTGATGGGCGTTGCCACTTAAAAATTTAAAGAGGAGAATTGAGGTAGCCATGAAATCTAGAGTGAGATCCCCGTGAGGAATATATAAGGGCTTCAGACAGAGAAGCAACATCCATTTGTGAGCCTGATAGCAGGGCTTGTTAGGGATGGTCCCCTTGGAAAGAGAGCAGGATTGACTAAGTGTGTACTATGAGTGTCTGTCAGTATCTCTGTGAACCCCAAATGAATCTGTTATCTCTTCTAGGATAGGAACACTGTGGCTTCTCTTTTATATAAAACCTCTTATGGTGTCTCAGACACAGGTCCTTATACTTGTGATTCTCAGGAAATGGGATAGTGGTGGTTTAGTGACAGGTAAGTATGAGGGTAGGGGGAGAGGGGCTAAGCCTGGTGTTTTGTTTTTTCTAACAGAGAGGGAGGCACTGAAGGATGAATAGGGGTGGGGTGGGGTTTCAGGCCAGGGCTAGGCTCCCTTGTGACTCTGATGTCTTCCCCTAGCTCTGCCTGTTCCCCAAATGCCTGCTTTTCCCACTTCCCCTCACCTTGAATGACAGAACCAGACAATGGTATTTATGTTCCTGTAACAGTCACCTTCCAAGTGAGCTGTCTTTCCTGAGGTTCTTTCACTATTGCCCAGTCATGGCATTTTCTCTTTCCCTCAGCCTGGAATCTCTGCCCATCCCAGGTCCTTCCTACTGCTGTATCAGAAGTTCATCGGAAGTTCCCAATTTCCTTGGGTCTTTGTTTTATGATTTCCTGCTTCCTGCCATTTAGTGGGCACTAATTCACATGGGTTATAGATATTATATTTATAGTCACAAATATGTATGAGACCGGAAATAAAGTCTCTAAACACAGCCCATGGTTCTTTTCCTGTGAAAGGGGGCCCATGACAGCTGGATTTCTTCAGACTGTGGGAAACTTCATTGATGATCATTAGAAAGATTTACCCCATGTGCCATCCAACCCAAGACTCTTACAAAATCCCCAAAGGAGTGGATAGGAGGTGGAGGATATAGGGTTGGCCTCCTGGGCATTACCAGGCATTACCAGAAGGTTAGTGATCACAAACATCACTGTTTTCCCTCAATAACTTAGCCCAAATTTTATCTAAACTGTAGTTGAATCTCCTTGGACAGTCTGCTTCTGACACCCTGTGAAATGAGATCTGTAAGTCTACTTCCCACCTTGGGAAGTAGGAATTCCTTTTGTTTGCCTAAATTTACCTCATTCAGGTTTTAAGAGCAGCCACAGATTTAATTCCTAGGGCTTGGTAAACAAACCTGTGCCCGCTTCTGACTATGTCCTTTCGAAAAGTAGACAGTACCAGTCACCATTGCTTTGGTATTTGGATTAACATAGCCCGCCTTGGAGAGATTTGAGCTTTTACTACATACTCCACAGGGTTTTTGTGAAGAAAAGCATGATAATATATGTGAAATATTAACTTTATAACCATAAAGCATTATAGAAACATTAGTACTTTTATTATGATGTCTAATATAGGCATTCTATCTGAATTCAGTACTTATTAGACAGGCTAACTCCTACAGTAATTTTAACTTCCCTTTTCTCCTATTCTGGATATTTTCCCAGTGCCATTACATATTTGTTAAGAACTGAGACAGGAGCCTTCCTCCTCTGGTTCTCCTGAAGTATATAATCACCTAGGACTCTTCACACTTTGTAATTCCATTCCTTTCTTTCTTCCCTCTATATTTCGGCTGTCCGCTCTACCCTTTTTCCTTCTCCCTCTCAGCCCAAGAGATAGTATAATTTTTTGGATTAAAAAAAAATTTTTTTTCAGGAAATGTTGACATTGGAGGGTATGTCCATATTTTCTGTGAGACAGAAATGGGAATATCTGGATCCCAGAGAAATTTCTATAGTGACATTATCCTGGAATACTTGGGGAATATGGCTCATGGCTTTTGTTGATATTCTTACTGTTTTTAGTCATGCCTCTTAGTCTGCCCAGTCCAGAGATGCCTCATTCACTTCAAATGCCGAACTCTGATCCTATTTCCGGAACAGGGACATTTTTTTCTCTGTTTCTGTTGTTCATTTGCCTCATGTCATTTGAAGCAGCTAGGTGGTATAGTGGATAAAGTGTATAGTGATAAAGTGTTGGGTGTGCCTAGAATCAGGGAAACCTGATTTCAAATCTAACCTCAGATGCTTACTAGCTATGTGACCCTGGGCAAGTACTTAGCCTCTGTTTGGGTGCAGAAATAGGACATTACTATTCTCATCCCCCAAGTTACAGGTCTTATATCTGCCGAGGGGAAAATAGGAAGCTATTTTAAGTCTTAAGATATTCAGAAGATATTCTCTTCCTCACCCTCTTGGGTATGCTACTGTGTGAATTCTTCCAGAATTTGAAGGTTGATATCCTTATTAGTAGGAGCTTTCCGTTCTTCCAGACAAGAGAGACTAAATGAGATTATTGCTTTTCTGTCTCCATATTTCTCCCTTATTGGTTCCACTGTTGCTGGAAATGGATTTCCTTCAGAAGGTCTATCTTTCCCCTCTGAGCCTTCCTGCATTTCTGAACATTTTTGCCCTTTACTTGCCCCTTGAACACCCAGAGGCTGAAACCGCATCCTGAGATTGTTTTGAGCCCCTACAACAAATCAGCACCCCTTTTCTTTCTCTAGGGGGCAGGCCTTCTAGTTTCCAGACCTAATATGATCTCCCAGGTAGGTTGAGGGAAAGAGTCATGGATCCTGGATCTGTAATATGCCACACATCCACAAGTTCCTGCACAAGTGAGCAAGAGAAGATCAGTCAGCAAGAGGCACTGTCTTATCTCTAAAAATACTTAAGCTTCCCCTGAATACGACATTGCTTTGGAAAATATATGTAAGCAGGAAAGGGACATGTGTATTGGGGCAGCATTGAGAAGTCATGCCTGAGATGAACATGCTGGTTTGTAGGAAAGCATTGGGGAAGTGAAAATATGCAGATTGAGTCTGTGATGTTAGCATGATGGTCTTGCTTTCTGCTGTGGCTGCCACTGGGGCTACAGTAGTGCCACAGCCATGGCTATCTGGTACCCCATGGCCATGGGCCTCAACAAGGGCCACAAAGTTACCAAAAACATTTTGAAGCTGCAACACTGCTGCTGCATGGATGCTTGGCCAAACACACAAAGTTTGTGAGAGATGATCTGGGAGGTGTGTGGATTTGCCCCAGATGAGAGGTGGGCCATGGAATTATTAAAAGTCCCCAAGGATAAATAAGCCCTTAAGTTCATCAAAAAAAGGGTGGGAACTCACATCCCAGCCAAGAAGAAGAGAGAGGAGCTCTATCCTAGCTGCCAGGAGAAAGGCTCCTGTCAAGAAGGACTAAACTGGACTCTGCCAACCTTCCCCACTTACCCAATAAAGATTTGACCAAAAAAAATTGATGGTCTTGGTAAAACACCATGAAGGAGCTGTAAGGAAGCAGGTGACCAACCACAGCCCTGAAGGGAGAAGAGGATTCTGGAAGTTATTGGGCATGGTTGGCAAGGAATAGTTACTAAGTGTCAGATATCACAATCATCCAGTGAGAAATGAGTTTGTGGACTAAGCAGTAAGGGTAAAAGCAGAGAAGAGGTAGGTATAAAAAGTGACATAGGGAAAGAAAGGTGCAGCACATGGGGTAAAGGACAGAGATTAGTTGGAGATTTTGGAGGAGTTACTTATTTGGCATGTTAAGGAGTTGATAGCACTATCCACAGTGATGGGGAAGTCAGTTATAAGGGATAATAATATTTTATGTTTAAATTAGAAGCCTGCTATCTAGTTCAGATTTTCAGATAAACTCCTAAGGATGGGTTTGGGGGAATTTCTTTGTGCAAGGAGGTATAATACGACTAATGGGCATGAAAGACATGTGTGAATGCTGATTTGAAAGAAGAATGAGTTACCACTATTCAAGCATAGATTGTACACAGTAACAGCCACATTGTGCGATGACTGACTTTGATAGACTTAGCTCTTCTAAGCAATGCAAGGATCTAAGACAACTCCAAAAGACTCATGATGGAAAATGCTATCCACATCCATAGAAAGAACTATGGAATCTGAATGCAGATCAACACATACTATTTGCTCTCCTTTTCTTTTGTTGTTTTGTTTCTTTTTTCTGGTGGTTCTTCCAATTCATTCTAATTTTTTACAAATAAGACTAATGTGAAAATATATTTAATAGGAATGTATATAATAAAGAGCCTCTATCAGATGTCATACCATCTTGGGGGAGGTGGGAGAGGAGGGAGGCAGAGAATATTTAAAGCTCAAAGATTATGGAAGTAAATATTGAAAACTAAAAATAAATAATTTTTTAAAAAGATACAAGCATAGATTAGAATCCTAGTCCTGACAGAAGGGCCTTGATAAAGTATTGAATGGTAAAATGGAGTGCCTCAAGATAGGTAGGAGCCAAACTAAGTGAAGTGTGGGTCCTTACAACTTAAGTCAAGAGAAATAGTTGAAGAATGGATTGTGTACATTTCATACCATGTGAAGAAGAAGTGTTTGGGGGGAGGAACTTTGTAATTGATTGTGAAAAAGTCTTTGTTAATTGTTGGAATGCCAGTATCACAAATCACATGGAAAGGATTCCATGTGGGAAATGTCTTTCAGGCAGTGGGCTTTGAAGGCAGATTTGAGAGCCATCAAAACCATTTATTCCTTTTAGACATTAATAAATGTATTCTAAAATTAGCACTTTCCCTTTTCTGTTTGTTTCAAATTCTAAAGAATATGCCATTGTGTGAAAAACAGGAATTTTCAAAAGATGTAGGCTTCTATGGAAAGACAATGGAAGTCTTTATACAAGATGTTTCTCAGGAACCTGGTTTTGCAGATGATAGAAAATTTAAAAGCCAACAAGGAAACTGTACAGGGGGGATTTTGAAGGACTAACTCCTTTTCCCAGGAGAGTGGTTTTAGAAAAATGACTAAGATTCATAAAAAATTCTCAGCAGGAAGAGCCCAGGAGTGTAATCAATTTCGGAAGAATTTTAATCAGAATTCATACCATACTACTCATAAAAAAAATGCTACAAAAGGGAGAACTCATAAATGTTCCACCTGTAACAAAAGTTTCAAATACAATTGTGACCTTATTCAACATCAGACAATTCACACTGGAGAAAAACTCTATATTTGTGATGAATGTGGAAAAGGTTTTAGTCGTAGCTCATTACTCACTAGACATGAGAGAACTTGCACAGGAGAAAAACCTTATAGATGTAGTGAATGTTGGAAAAGCTTTAGTCAAAGCTCACATCTTATTCAGCATCAGAGAACTCATACTGGCAAGAAACCCTATGGATGTAAAGAATGTGGGAAAGGCTTCAGTTCAAGTTCCCACCTTACTCAGCATAAAAGAATCCATACTGGAGAAAGACCCTATGGATGTGATGAATGTGGAAAAGCCTTTAGTCAAAGTTCACACCTTATTCTACATCAGAGAACTCACACAGGAGAGAAACTCTATGAATGTTTGGAATGTGGGAAATGCTTCAGTTGTGGCTCACATCTTGCTCAACATCAGAGAATTCATACATATTTTGAATGTAATTGAATGGGAAGCCTTTAAAGTTGAGATTCTCCAAAGGCAGTATTAGAATGCAAATCGGAACTTTTGTTTAGAGTGAGCTAGAAGTAGACTAGTCTCATTTGACTGCCGGAACTAAAACGGAGACTTTTTGTTGGGGAAGCAGAACCGGAACGGGGTGAGGGCGAAGTCCCACGAGAGTTGCTTGTCTACGAAAGACTGTGTGCCCCCTGAGTGGGACAGGGGCGGGAAAATCTTTCTTTGTTTAAATTCGCACCGAAACGGGACTCCGCCCCTCCTCCAATGAGAAGTCAGAGACCCTTTGACTTTACCTGCGTGAAATCCATACCCTCTCTCTCTTCCAATAAAACTTAAAAGAATGTACTTTTTATGACTTTTTATGACTCTCAGGGTTTTAAAAAAGGGCGCCTGGAGGGGTGCTCTCTCTCTTCTTCTTCGGACATGTGGCGGGGAGAGGTCTCTCCCCACCCTAGGTTATGTTTTTTTTTTAAAGAATAAAACTCTGGTCCGTCCGAAGTTCTCTTCTACATTCCTTTGATTTGGGTAAGTGAGGTTTCTCATCCACACGTAATGAATGTGGTAAAGCTTTTTGTTTGAACTCACAACTTATAAGACATCAGAGAACTCACACAGTAGGAGAAAAACTCTATAAATGTAATGAATGTAGCAGAGCCTTCAGTCAGAGTTCACACCTTATTCAGCATCAGAGAATCCATACAGGAGAGAAACTCTATAGGTGTGTTCAGTGTGGGAAAGCTTTCAGTAGAAGTTCAAACCTTATTCGGCACCAGACTACTCACACTAGAGAGAAACCCTTTAAATGTCAACAGTGTGGAAAAGCTCACAACTCAATAAGCATCAAATATTTCACACAAAATAACTGTCCTTAGACTAGAACCTGTAAATGTAATTGAAGGAATTCTATCAAAGTTATGTTTTTATTCAACATGAGATAATTCATATAATACTTGGCAAGTCACTTGATCCCCAATTTCCTTATCTATAAAGTAGGGCTTGAATTATTGATGTCACAGAGTTGTGAGGAAGTAAATCTTAAAACACCATATCAAATAAATATATGTTCTATAGAAAAGAAAGCCTATGAACATTAACAGAAGTGGCAAATCCTTCAATATCTGCTCAAACCTTTGTTCAGTAACAGAGTATTTACATCAGAAAATATTCATGATGTAATGAAAAGGGAACACATCAATATTGGTTATCTAGGATTACAGAATTATAAAATCTTATATTTAGAGCTGGAAGATATATCAGAGGTCATCTAACTCAAGCTTCTCACTTTACAGAAAAGGAAACTGAGGCCCAAAGAGAATGTTATTTGCCTAAGATCATGTGGGTAACAAAAGACAGAGCTAGACTTTGAACTCAGATTTTCTTGACTCATAATCCAGCATTGTTTCTAATGCATCAAACATCCTCATAGAATCTTTGAAATTGAATCCTCCAAGGTCTTCTAATCCAAGTTTTATTACTAAGGAAACTGAAGCCCACTGAGGTTAAGTGAGTTTTCCAAAGTCACCCAGTTGATGAGTGGTAGAGCCAGGACTAGATAAGAATTTTCTTAATTTCAATTTATAATTATACTGTGTTGCCTCCAAGAATTTAGAATTTGTTAAAATAAAATCACTGAATCGCCAGCACTTTAGATGTCCTTATAGGATATTGGGGAAAAAAATTAAACATTCATTCTTTTTTTATTCATTTTGGTTTTTCTGCTTTTCAAAGGCTATTATCATTTTGCCCATGGTCTGAAATCTCTAGAGAATAAAGGAATAGACTGTCTTTCCCATGACCACAATAGTGCAGAGGGAACACTTTTTCCTCTTCTCTTATTCTCTTTTTAAAAAATTAATTTAGTCTTCTTACTACTATTTCCCAGCAAATTTTAAAATAATAAGTTACCCATATATATACAAATATACATATACATAAGTACACACACTATTTATATATACATATAGATATGTGTGCATATATATTTACATACACATTCCAGCAAAATGCGTTTCCACACTGGTTGTGTTGGGGAATGTTTCTTCCTACATTTTAAGTTAATAATTCCTGGAAGGAAATGAGTTACATGTTTCAGCTTCATTCTTTTGGACTCAGTTAATATTGTGTTCATCAGAGTTGCAACTTCTTTTAAAATGATTTTTCTCTCTAGTGTTATCACCGTATAGAGTATTCAACCCCCTAATTTTACAAATGAAGACAGCCTCAGAGAGAGGAAGGGACTCATTCCAGAATAAATACAGGATCATAGATTTAGAGCAGGAAGGGGTCTTAGAGCCCATCTAGTTCAACCAGTTGTTATAAATGAGGAACTGAAGTCCAGAGAGATTAACTACCTTGTCCAAGATTACATATGATGTAATCACAAAGACGATCTCAAAGATGCCATCACTCTGCCACTTCCAGAGCCATTTCCACACTGTCTCCCAAACTCAGAGCTGACCACAGAAGTTACCCCCACATTCATTCAAGAAATATTTTTAAAGAATCAATCTGCACTGGAATCCATATAGAGCATTGTCTCGAGTGCTGAGGTCAGTACAAAATTGAAAGGTAACATGGCTAAAGTGGAAAGATTTAGAGTAAGAGGACCTGATTTCAGATACTCCTTTTGCCATTTATTCTCAGTGATCACTTTGGATCACAGTTTTTCTGGGCCTCAATACCTTCATCTGTAAATTGAAGGGATTGAACTAGATGTTCCCTGAAGTCTCTTCCAGTTCTGTCTCTGGTCCTAAAATAAGATACAACTGCTGTCCTCATAGAACTTAAAATTTAGCAGAGGGGATCAAGACACAAACAAAAGTACATTACAAAGCATTACATGAGAAGTACATTAAAGAAGTATAAAACAAAATACAATGTTTGAGGTAGTCAACTGTGTAAGAGATCAGGTAGGAAAGGTTTCACAGAAGCAGTGGCATTTGAATTGTGTTTCCAGGGATAGGAAGGAATTAAACAAGAATGGGAGGTGGACATTGCAGACATAGGGAGCAGCATGTAGAAAGGTACAGTGGAGTGAGTGTAGGACATGTCCAAGAGAGCATTGAATAGTCTGTTTTGGCTTAGAGCATAGAGTATGGAGAGTAATATGAGATAAAATTGGAAAGGTAGGTGGTACCGGTTTTTTGATGATCTTGGAGACATTTGAACTGTATTCAGTATAGGCAATAAGAAGTTTCTTGACTTCTTTGAGATGAATAATTTGACCAGTTCTATTAGAAATATTCTGGAAGTCATATGAAATATCCATATAAAGGACTTTGCAGACCTAAAGTACTATATAAATGTGAGCTATTATATGAATTGGAATGGGGAGAGAATCAGGGTATAGAGACCTGTTAGGAGGCTGTTGTGGTAGTTTAGATGGGTGGTAATGATAGTCTTAAGTGTACACAGAAGAATGTGAAGGGAAAGGGAAAAAAAAAATCTATAGTGCCCTAGGAATATCTGAGGAAGGGGAAATCACTTTTACCTAGGGCAGAGAAAATTGGCAAGGTCAGGAAAGAGTTTATGACACTTGCACTAAACCTTTTTACTCCACGGTCATAGAAGTGTCTATTTTGTGCCAGTCCCTGAAGATTTAAAGACAAAAATGAAATGGTTCCTGCCCTCAAGGACATTATATTCCATTAAAGAGAAACCACACAGCTAAAAGTAAATAAACAGTAAACATTTGTTAAGTGCCTACTATGTGCCAGGCAGATAGGTGGTTCAGTGGATAGAGCACCAAGCCTAGAGTCAGGAAGACTTGCCTTCCTGAGTTTGGATCTGGCCTCAGACACTTATAAACTGTGTACCTATGGGCAAGTAAGTCACTTAACCCTGTTTGCCTAAGTTCCTCATCTGCAACTGAGCTGGAGAAAGGAATGGCTTTATTTTTACCAAGAAAACTATAAGTAGGGTCATGAAGAGTCAGACATGACTAAAATGCATCAACAATGTCAGCAAATGTGCCAGGCCTTATGCCAAGTGCTGGGAATACAAAAAGAGGCAAAAGATAGTCTGTCCTTAAGGAGTTTATAATTTAATGGGAGAGACAACATGCAAAGAAATACATACAAAGCAAGCTGTATGCAGGAAAAAAGAAATAATAGAGGGAGGGCACTAGAATTAAGGGGCTGGAAAAGGCTGTTTGTAAAAGATGGGATTTTAGTTGGGACATAAAGGAAGCCAGGGAAGTCAAATAGAAAATAAAAAGTGATTTCTGGAAGGGAAGACTCTACTAACTAAAGAGGATCAGGAAACACCACAGGTTCCCAAATGTTCTTGTTTCATGGCACATTTAGTGTTTTAGTAAATTTTCCAAAGCACCCCTAGGTTGAAAATTACTAGTAGTTCTGTATATTAAGTAGTTATGTTCAAACAGTAATGATAATCATATATACTTATGTCCTAACTTAGTAGCCATCTGAAAAAAGAAATACATTTCAATAGAGACAGCTATTGATACAGGGGATGGAGACCTGGGCCTGGAGACAGGAAGACTGATGGACTTGGGGAGTTGACAGGCATTTTTATATATGTCCTCCAAGAAATGAGAAAATTTGAGAAGTTACTGGTATAGCTGATAGAACAAGTAAAGAAAAGCAGACATTCCAAGAACAGCAACAGAAGGAAGGTATTTCTAATGTTGATGCTGAACTGCCTTAAATTAATGGCTATGATTTCCTCGAATATTTACTGTATCCTGAAGCACCATGTGAGTTGTTTATAGTGCCACAGCAGAGAGTTTGGGAACCTCAGGGATAGACTGAATATATGAGGTAGTTAGTGAACTGAACCTTGAGGAAAGCCAAAGATTCTTCAAGGTGGATGGGAGGAAGAGGTGCATGGGGGAGAAGCTTTGGGAAGGCATAGAGAAGGGATTTGGGAGGTCATGTTCAGGGAATTGCAAGCAGGCCAACTTGTCTGAAGTGTACAGTATGTGTGAGAGTGACATGTCATAATCATCCTGGAAAGAAGGATTAGATCCGGATTGTGAAGGGCTATAAATGCCAGAGGAATTTGTACTTTATCCCAGAAGTAAGAAGGAGCCACTGGAACTTCTTGAGCAGGAGACTGATGTGGTCAGAACTGTATCAGAACAGGTTCCTTCAACTTGCCAGCTCTTTTGCTCAGCTGGGATAGCCTTTGAGAAGCCAACCTCACCTCCCCATCATGATGGAGGTGGAGGGGACAGAGTGACAGGTGGACAACCAGAGTGCTCCACTAGTATCATAGTGACAATAAGTAAGGCATCTCTGCGTTGGGTTAACCTCCCATTGGGTGAACTTAGGGGAGAACAGAGCTAAGAGTGGCACAGGATGGGGTGCAAGGTGAATCATTAGGAAGAATATTCAGATTGTTAAGAGCAGATTGGTAGCTGGATGAAATAGTGTATAGAGAGGGTTGGAATCAGAGTCAGGAAGACTTGAGGTTGAATCCTCCCTTATATACTTCTAACTATGTCTCTGAGCAAGTTACTGAACCCTGGACCTTAAATTCCTAATCTGTCAGAGGGTTGGACTTAATTCCCTGTAAGTTCCCTTACAGCTCTAAATGAAGAGTATTATGTGGGTATTATAGGTATTACCACCCCCACTTTATGGATGAAGAAACTGAGGTTTATGTAGCAAGTTATTTATGTCTGTGGTCTTATAGCTCATGGGTGCTGAAGGTGGGATGTGAGCACATATCTTCCTTGAGTTCAGCAATACCCACTACTCCATGCTACTTCTCATGTTGCTGGAAATATAGTGGTGCTAATAAGCCAAACAGGGACATGAAGAGCAGGTATAAGACGGAAGATGGTGAAGGCAGAGGGAAAGGAATCAGTGGAATCAATGAACAAGCATTTATTAAAGACCTTCAGTGTGAGAAAGGTAGGTGGTACCGGTTTTTTGAGTTTTTGTGTTCAATGCTGGGGACACAAAGAAAGGCAAAAATAATCCCTGGAGAAGCTTACTTTCTAATGGAAGATAAAGTACAAAAAATACAAGATACATGCAGTGTAAATAATTTCTTAATTAGCACAATGGTATTCAATCACATATACCATGACTTGTTTAGCCATCCCCCAATTGATGACATCCTCTCAGTATCTAATTCTTTGCCACTGCCCAAAAGCCTGCTATACATATTTTTGTTCTCATGGGCCCTTTTCCTCTTTCTCTGTTCAGCTGTGTCTTGAGTGTCATGTGAGAGGAGTAGAAAGTCTAATATCACTGAATCATAGTGTATGTCGGAGGAGAGTGTAGTGTAAGACAACTGAAAAGCAGGAAAAGGCTAGGTTGTGGAAGGGCTTTAATGCCAAAAAGGAAAAAAACCAGACTATTTTTCATTTGATTCTGCAGGTAATAGGGGAACCTCTGGAATTTATTGAGTAGGAGAGGTTGCTGTAGATCTGCACTTTAGGAAAAATCACTTTGACAGCTGAATGCAGGATGAATAGGTTTGGAAAGAGAGTTGAGGCAGAAAAAAGGACTACAAAACTATTACCATGGTCCAGGTTTGGTCGTGATGGGCGCCTACACCAGGTAGTGGCAGTGCCAGAGGAGAAAAGTGGATGAATATGAGATGTAAAGGTGAAAATGACAGTGGCATGAGAGTGAGGCATCTAGTGTAACACTGACATGGAGTGACTGGGAGGATGATGGTGTACTTTACACTAGTAAAAAGTTCAGAAGAGGAAAGGGTAGAGGTGGGAGAGAGAAAATGTCAGTTTCGGCCATGTTGCATTTGAAATGCCGACAAGAGTTCTAGTATGAGGAGCCCCCTCAGCCATGGATGAATAGAGTCTTTAATTCAAGTATCTTGGGCTCCTGAGCCTTTCTCACGCTATTCCCCAAGAGCTGTTCTCTTGTCACCACACAGCACCCTCTAAGGAGGTCTCTCACCCGTGATCCCAATGCAGAGTCAAGGTGCTACGTTTTGGGAACGTCAGCTGGAAACGAACCATCGAGACTCAAGTCCTCCCGCTGCCTAGAGGCTTCGAGATCTGCCCTTGAGTGGCGGGGATGGGGGGGGCGGGTGGGGTGGAGTTGGGTTGAGGGGTCACTTCCGGTTTTTGGAGTTGAGCTGAGCCTGTGGATGTGTCAGTCAGCCTGGGGGGAGGGGGCAAGAGTTGTGTGTGCTGTGGGTGTGTCTGGTTGGGTGGCCTTGGCTGCTTTCTGTCCTCTCTGCCCAGGAGGTAAGCCAAGACCCAGCGGTTTGGGGAGGGGGCTAGGGGCGAGTTCTGGCAAAGGCTGAGGTCATACGAGGAACCCCGGACTGTATGTAGCAGAATCAGAATGCGAGCCCAGGCTTTGGCGCAGAGGCGGCTTATTTGGACACACGTTTGTCCCTGCTCCTGTCCCTGGATCCCAGCTCCTCCAGCCTCCTCCAAGTCCTGGCCTCTGCAGTGATCCCGCTTTCTTCCCCTGTCTGCAAGCATACTCAACTCTCATTCATTTTTAAAATAAACAAAAACCTTAATTCCCTTAACATTTCTGCTTCCATTCACTCCTCACCTCCTTTCTCCTTTTCATTAACTGCTATCTGAATCAGTCAGTAGGCATTTATTAAGGGACTGCTATGCACCAGACGCTGAGCTAAGTCTTGGGGATACATTGAAAGGCAATTTTTAAACTTTGATACCAAAAAAAAAACTTCCATATACACAAAAGAGCACAAAAAATTTTTTGTACAACTCTGAATTTCCATTTAAGGTAGTTCCACTTAAAAATATGTACATTTGTACCCTTTCGAAAGTAACATGTATTTATATGTTCCCTTCTAATTTTCCTTTTGTTCTGCATGTTTAGTGACCTTCTTTTTGGGCATTAAGTATTGTTAACCTCCTCATCCCCCCCCCTTTAAATACTGAGATAAAGAAAGAAAAAAAAACTATTGTAACAAATAAGCACAATTAAGCCAAAAACAAAAAGTGGCTGTGTCCAAAACTGTATGTCCTTTTCTGCAACTTTGTTCGTTACCTCTTTATCGGCTAGGTAACATGCTTCATCATATATCCTCTGGAGATGTGATTGGTTATTGCATTGATCAGAATCCTTAAGTCTTTCAAAGTGATTTACATTGTTACTCTTATATAAATCATTCTCCTGCTTCTTCTCACTTCACACTAATTCAGATCATACTACCCAGGATTCTCTGAAATTGTGTCTTTTGGCATTTTGTATGGCAAAATAATATTCCATCATATTCACATATCACAGTTTGTTCAGCTATTCCATTCAGTTGTTCCCCTGTCTGAGAGGTAGATTAAGGTACTTTCTTAGATTCTAGTTTTTGTTTTTGTTTTTAATCCCCCTTTAGGATCAGGAAGTTTATTTTACTTATGACTATTCCCTCCCTAGCTAGTATTGTCCTTCCTTATAACTTCTTCCGATCCCTGATTGTTTCCTTGTTTAATTTAATGGATTTCACTGTTTGTGGCTGTATGTGTATGTTTGATCATCCTTCATCCATTTCAGATAAGTGAGATTCATCTGATTCCCATGCCTTCCACTCTTCCTCCGTGTTTTTCTATATTCTCATGTTAACCGATTATGAGAAATAGCAAATTCTTTCCTCCTTTTTACATATTCCTTTTGTCTTCTTTTCTCTTTCCCCTACTGAATCCCTCAGAACAAAATTGATCTACTCAGAAGATCTCAATTTTTCATATTTAACTCTCTCATTACTCTTTACAGACATTAAAATTCTAAAGGAATGTTTGTTTCATCTTCCTCTATTAGAATATTAGTACTACATCATCATAAAGCTCTTTCCAAGTACTCAAATAACTTTCTATAGTTTCTCTTTTGGTCTATATTTATAGCTTGAAATTTCTGCTTGACTGGACATTATCAACAGGAATGCTTGAAAATCTCCTATACCTTTAAAAGCCATTTTTCCACCTGAAGAATTATACTCAGCTTTGTAGGATATTATTTTCGGTCTTAAACATATATTTTTCTTTTGCAATATCATATTCCAGTATATCTTCTCATTTACAGAAGAAGCTTCCAGGTCTTGTCGGATCCTGACTATTGTTCTTTGGTACTTGAACTCCTTCTTTCTGAATACTTCAGTGGTATTTTTTTCTTTTACATAGGAGTTCTGGATTTTGGCTATGACATTTCTGAGACTTTTCCTTTTGGGGTTCTTTCAAAGAGGTGATTGGTGGATTCTAACTTCATTTTTGCTCTCTGTTTTAATAGATCTGGATTGTTTTTCTTTACGATTTCTTCAAAGTATAGTTTACTCACTTTTCCCCCCCCAAATGATGGTTTTTACATTTTCTTTTAGTTTTTTTATCTTTTTACTTTATTTTAATATTTCTTGTTGTTCTATGAAGTCACTTGTTACTGTTTGGTCTATTTTAATTTTCATGGAATCTGTTATTTCAGTGAGATTTCTATTTATTCTTATTCCAATTCTTTCCCCCATAGCTTTTATATTATTCTTTATTTTCATTTCTTCTAGATATTCATGTAATTCTTGTGGAAAATTCATTTTTTTTCCCCTTCAAGCCTTTGCTTGTAGTTGTTACAGAATTATGCTCAACTTTTTGGGGATCTCTAGATTTACAATCATTGGTAGCTTTCTTTTTTAGTTTCTTATCACTCCAGCTTTAGTACATTAATTGAGACCTTGTGCCAAGGCCACGGTTCCCCCCCCACCCCCAATCTGTGCTTTTCAGTGGGTTTTGGGTCTCTGCTTCCCCTCCTTGATCTTGTCCTCCTGTCTTCCCTGGCTTTCTTCAAGTTTCAGCTAAAATCCTCCCCTTCCACAGGATGCCTTTTTTGACTAGTTCCTTCTGTCTGAAATTAGCTCCAATTTAGCTTGTATTTATCCTGTTTGTACTTTGTTGTTTCTTGAGGTCTTTGAAGGCAGGGACTATTTTTTGTCCTTTTTTTTTGCATCTTCAGTGCTTATTAAAATGCCCGACATATAGTACGTGTTTAAGAAATGTTTGTTGATTTGTCTTGTCACAGACCATTTGGGTTCCTACACTGACCTCCACCTCCCAGGGTTATGCGCCCTAGATTTTTGAGCTTCTCAGCACTTAAATCATCAGATTTCTCAAGGGAGACTCAGGACCTCAGAGCACTTGGGTGTAGGGTGTTGTGGGCTACCATTCCCATGGCTTTGAAGGTCCCCACCATGGGACTTTCTTTAGGGAAGCCCCTGCTCTTGTTGCCTCTGGACGTAGAGTTCTACAGACTATGTGTATTTATGGCTTATCTCTGATTGCAGTATAGTTGGCTGCATTTGTTTGCCTACCTTGACACTGTCTTTGACCACTTTATTATTGCACGAGGTTTCTGACTGAATTTTTTATGCCCCTCTGGTAGAAGATATCACCTGCTGTAGTTTGTCATTGGATTTCTTAATCATTATTTGATCTGGTAGAAATTTCAGGTATTTTACTGGAGTAGGCATATGGAAGCTGAACTGTGTGCTTCCCACTTAGACAGCCCGTCTTGGCTAGAACTGCCTTGCATCTTCAGCTGCCTAGTGGACATCTCCACCCGAGGTCCCACTGTCACCTCTAACTGAAGTTGTCTGAACGAGAACTTGCTGTCTTTTTCTCTAAATCTGCTCCTGTCCCATGATCATTATCTTAAGGTTGTCTTTAACTTTTCCTTCCCCTTCACCTCTCATAACACGTCATTTACCATGTCCTGCCCATTCTGCCTGATCTCACAACACCTTTTACATCATTCTGTCTTTATTTCCATTGCCACTTCTCTAACGTAAATCCTTATAACCAGCCATCTACATGACTGAAATAACTTCCCAGCAGGTCTTCCCACCTCTATTCTTTCCCTGTTCTTCATACTACGTGCTAGAATAATCTTGGGTTACATGGGATAAGAAGGTTATCACCTGCACTATTGGAAGCTGTACCCCCCTGGGTGAAATCATGGATCTGTATAGTATATATAGGTCTAGTCATGTTGCTCCGCTGCTCCAAAGTCTTCATTGATTCCCAATTGCCTCTCTATTAAAGTTCTTACTTATTTGCAGAATATTAAAGACCCTTCACAATCTTGCGGCCCCTCTTAGCCTTTTGTATTCTGACCCTCCCTTTAAAGCCCAAATCAAATAGTTCCTTTTCCAGGAAGTCTTCCTTCATTCATGGTTCATAGTGAATGAAATTCTTCCCTGGAACCTCACATAATACCTTGTTTTTACAACTCTTTATAGCACTTGCTACATGATATTTGTATTATAGTTATCTGTTTTAGTCTATAAACTGTAAACACCATGAAAGCTTTATTTGTAGATATGGATTTTCTTTCTATAATCATAGCCATTGTGTATCCAGATTTTCTGGTTCTGTCTTCATCACTTTAAATTATTTTATGTGAAATTTTTTAAATTTCTTCATGTTATTTATATCTTAAATTGCATTATCCTATGTGGTACACTGATATACCACAGTTTGTTAAGCCAGTGGTGAACAAAGGAATTTAGCTTGTTTCCAGTTTTTCACTATTACAAAAAAGGGAGTTTTCATTTTTACCCGCTGAATCTGAAGAGAGACACCAGTACAGATGTGTCTTATTCATCGGGTAGGCCCTCAACAAATAGGTCTTGTGTGAGTAAGCGAAATTTACACAGTTTGAGATACAAGCTCAGGAGAGAGATTGGTGTTAATAATAGTACCTATCTCCTAGGGCTGTTGTGAGGATTAAATGAGATAAAATTTACAAAGTGCTTGGTACAGGGTCTGGCACATGGTACATACTGTATAACTCCTTTCTTCCTGGTCTTTTTATGTTTTAGGGATACTAGTGTAGCACTTGAGCTTCCATCAGTACTGATAACAGTGATGATGCTTCACACTGAGCCTTGTGCACAGTGCTAGAACTTTAAAATGGGCAGCACTGTAGTCTGTCTTTCCCCCCTGTTCTGTAGATGAGGATTGGGGGCCAAAGAGTTAAAGGGACTTGACCGAAGTTGAACAGGAGAATATTACTGTTACTTGATAAATGTTTATTGCTTGAATAAATAAACAGACTCCTGCTGGATTTGATCCTAACAGGTTTATAACCTGGGATACAGGAACTTATTTTTAAATATTTTGATAATTGTATTTTGATATAATTTTAAAAATAATCCTGTGTACTCTATGTTTTAAAAACATAATTCTGGGAGAGTGGAGCTAAGACAGTGGAGTAAAAGCAGGAATTTGCTTCAGCTCCCACTCCAACTACCTCTAATACCTATAGAATATAACTCTAAACAAATTTTGGTGCTACAGAAGCCACAGAGTGACAGAGAGAAACAAATCTCCATCTGAAGGTAGTTTGGCAGGCTGACAAGAAGGGTTTATTGCACTGGGCTGTGAATGGAGCACAGTCCCACATGAGCCATGCCAGTCCAGAACAGCAGCACAGTAGACTTCAGGAGAGTGAATCACTGGCAGCTGTGGCAGTTTCTAGACTTTTAAACCCATAAATGCCAAAGACAAAGTAAAAGGTCAGTGAGGCACTCGGTTGATCCTAGGTGAGAGAAGAGTGTGGTCTGGCCCTTACTCCCCTAGTGGCGGAGGTAGCAGTGGCTGCAACTGCTGCCACTGCTGCTGCTTCTAGCTCCAGGCCTACAGATCATAGGGGGACCAAGTGATTATCCAGAGGGCAATTGCAGCAATCCCTTTGCTGGCACTGAGGCAGGATTCTCTTGCTTTGGCTTGCTTGGATCTAGGTCACAGTCTTGGGTGGCGGTCCTGGGGTGAGAAGCGCCGGCATGGCAGAGTTTGTTGAAGCTGTGGAGAGAAAATCCTCTTCACAGTTCTGAGGCAAGTGCCTGGAAGAAGCTCTGACAACAACTGTGCAAAACCCCGGAAATTTGGGACAAAGCTCTCTCCACTCTGGAAGCAGAGTTCTATTGTGGCAAACAATTCAAGAATCAGGTAATTGGCTGGCAATATGAGCAAACAGAGGCAGCAGAATCTCTTTGGGGGAACAAAGAGGATCAAAATATAGAACCAGAAGAACACAACAAAGTCAAAACTCCTGCATCAAAAACCTCCTAAAAAATATGAATTGAGCACAGGCCATGGAGGAGCTCAAGAAGGATTTTGAAAATCAAGAGAAGTAGAGGAAAAATTGGGAAGAGAAATGAGAATGGTGCAAGAAAACAATGAAAAATGAGTCAACAGTCTGACTGAAAAAAAATAGCACCTTAAGAAATAGATCAACTCAAATGGCAAAAGAGGTCCAAAAAGCCAATAAGAAGAATGCCTTAAAAAGCAGAATTGACTCGATGGAAAAGGCATTTCAAAAACTCACTGAAGAAAATAATTTATTCAGAATTAGATTGGAGCAAATGGAAGCTAATGACTTTATGAGAAATCAAGATACTATAAAACAGATCCAAATAAACGAAAAAACAGAAGGCAATGTGAAATATCTCATTGGAAAAACCACTGACCTGGAAAATAGATCCAGGAGAGATAATTTAAAAATTATTAGACTGCCTGAAAGCTATGATGAAAAAAGAGCCTAGACATCATCTTTCAGGAAATTATCAAGGAAGAGTGCCCTGATATTTTAGAACCAGATGGCAAAATAGAAATCAAAAGAATTCACTGATTTCCTCTTTAAAAAGATCCCCAAAAGAAAACTCCTAAGAATATTATAGCCAAATTCCAGAGTTCCCAGGTCAAGGAGAAAATATTACAAGCAGTCAGGAAGAAACAGTTTTGAGTATTGTGGAAACACAATCAGGATAACACAAGACCTAGCAGCTTCTACATTAAGGGCTTGGAATATGATATTCTGGAGGTAAAGGAGCTAGGATTAAAACCAAGAATTACCTACCTAGCAAAACTGAGTATAATACTTCAGGGGAAAATATGGTCATTCAAGGAAATAAAGGACTTTCAAGCATTCTTGATGAAAAGACCAGAGCTGAACAGGAAATTTGATTTTCAGATACAAGAAGCAAGAGAAGCATGAAAAGGTAAACAGGAAAGAGAAATCATAAGGAACTTATTAAAGATGAACTATTTGAATTCCTACGTGGAAAGATGATATTTGTAATTCATGAGACTTTTCTCAATATGAAGATGGTTGAAGGGAATATATATGTATATATATATGTATACATTCATATGTATGTATGTATAGGTGGGTGTATGTGTATATATATTGTATATGTGTGTACATTTATACATAGAGGGCACAGGGTGAGTTGAATGTGAAGGGATGATATAAAAAAATAAAATTAAAAGGTGAGAGGGAAATATATTGGGAGAAGAGAGGGGGACAGATAGAATAGGGTGAATTATCTCAAAGGAGGTGAGAGAGGGCTGCTACAATGGAGGGGAAGAGCAGGAAGGTGAAAGAGAATGAGTCAACCTCACTGTCATTAAATTTGGCTTAAGGAGGGAATAACATACACACTGAATTGGGTATCTTACCCTATAGGAAAGTAGGGGGGAAGGGGATAAGATGAGGGATGATAGAAGGATGGGCAGATTGGGGGAGAGGGTAGTTAGAAGCACACACTTTTTAAATGGGACACGGTCAAAGGAGAAAATAGAATAAATGGGGGGTGGGAAAGGATGGAGGGAAATACAGTTAGTCTTTCACAATATGACTACTATGGAAGTGTTTTGCATTACTACACATGTATAACCTATATTGAATTGCTTGTCTTCTCAGTGGGAGTGAGTGAGGAGGGAAGAAGGGAGAGAATCTGGAACTCCAAGTTTTGAAAACAAATGTTAAAAAAAATTTTTTTTTTACATGCAACCAGGAAATAAGATATACAGGCAGTGGGGTATAGAAATCCATCTTGTCC
>CM053587.1:289706153-289732489 GCA_028646515.1 Pseudochirops corinnae | reverse complement strand
ATACACAGGCACTGCGGTTGGGAGATCCATCCTGCCCTACCGAAAAGTGACATAGGAGAGAATAGACCGGGGGAGGGGGGACACACTGGGATGGCTGTTTTGGGGCGGTGGGTGGTAGAAAGAGGGGGAGAAAATATGTAACTTAAAATCTTGTGGAAATGAATGATACAAACTATAATAAAATTTAAAAAAGATAAAAAATAAAAATAAAAAAATAAAAAAAAAAAAGAAAAATTGGGAAGGAACTCATGAAAGCTCTGAACATAAGATTACTTTCTACTTAAATAAAGGTAAAAATGAAGACCAGATTATATAGTTAAGTACAGGAGAAATCATAAGAGAAGCATGGAAATCTTTGCTGAATACATGAAAAAGATAGGTCAGATTCAACAATCTGAAAATAAGTGAAAATTAGAATTGACGGAATTATTCTCTCTAGTCTTCTGACAGAAAAATACGTATGAAAACTTTATAAGGGTATAGCCACCTTCCTCCCTTTGGCTGAGAAAGGAGTTTGGAGGTATGGAGCTAGAGATAAGGCATTTGCCATATTCCATGCTACTTCTTCTTCTTCTGAGTTTTTCCTTTAGACTTTCAAAAATTATACACAGCATTTTGATGTAGAGTTTTCAAGTTCTTGAATCCACAGACTCTTTAACTGCCTAATCAGAGGTGTATGTAAGGCCTTTTTTATGTGTCATTGACATATGTGTGTGTATATGTATATAAAATGGAATAATATATAGTAGGTTTATATATGTGTATGTATATATTTTTTTCTTTCATCATGGAGTGATATGCTAATAAAGAGGTATTTTTTCTTTTCAAACAAAATCTACAGTCTAAATCTATAATTCTTTGACTACATGATCAGTCTCTCCGGGGTGCCATGTTGTATCACACTGTTTAGTTAGAGTCTTCTTTCTAGTGATCTCAGCTCTTGTGGAGTCAGTTATCATCAATATGCAGACGTACATATCTCTTTATCTCGTCCTAACCTCTCTCCTGACTTCCACTCTCCCATTTCCAGGTGCCTGTTGGACATTTTGAACTGGATGTCCCATAGATACTCTCATTCTCACCTCCCACATACCTATTCTGTTGCCATGTCCTATCATTTCTAACCTTCACAACATTTCTCATTTATAACTTCTTCTGTCCTTTGACAGTTAGCTGCCTCCTTAGTGCAAGTCCCTGGACTGTCACAGTAGCCTTCTGCTTTTTCTCTCTGTCTTGAGTCTCTCCCCAAACTAGTCCATCCACTCATCTACTAAAGTACAGATCTGACCAGGTTACTATCCTTTTCATAAATCTCTAGCAATTCCCTTTTACTTCAGGATCAAATGTAAAACCCTTTGTTTGGAATTTTAAGCCTTTCATAGCCTGACCCCTTTCCACCTCTCTAGTCTTAACTATACTCCCTTCCATGTATTCTACAATCCAACAACACTGGCCTTGCTGTTCCTTGTACAGGACACTTGTACCTGTTCACTGTCTGTCCCCCATACCTGAAATACTGTCACTCCTCCTCCATCCCTCCTGGCTCCTTTGGCTTCTTTCAGGTCTCAGCTCAAATCCTACTTTCTTCTCCAAAAAAAAAAATCTTTCCCTCTTTTCTCTCCGAGATTGTGTCCAATTTACCCTGTATCTGTCTCGTTTGTTGGGGCAGCTAGGAAGTGCAGTAAATAGAGCATATGGCCTGGAGTAAGAAAGACTCATCTTCATGAGTTCAAAACTGGCCTCAGACACTTTGTAACCATGTGACACTGGACAAATCAATTAACCCTGTTTGTCTCAGTTCAGAGAAGGTGCTGTGCTCTATGAGCAAAGCAGAATTGAAACAGCTCAAGGGAAACGCAGGATGCACAGATTTGGAGAATCCACTCCAAATGTTCACACGGACTATTTGTGCCTGACCTGTGATAGAGTATTCTGAGCTCCTTTTGGTCTGATCAGCCACAGTTGGACACATTGAAACTTGACTCTAGCATCATGATGTCATTTTGGTCCTCTTTGAGAACAAAGGACAACAACCAACCTGGAAAATGAGTTGGAGAAGGAAAAGGCAAACCACTCCAGTATTTTTGCCAAAAAAACCCCAAATGAGATCAGAACTTATTAGAAATGACTGAAGAATGATTGAACAATGATCTTGTTGGTGTGTAGTTGTTTGCAGGTTGTCTTCCCCATTAGGATGTGAATTTCTTGAGGGCAGGGAGCGTTTTTGCCTTTTTTTTATATCTTCAGCACTTAGAACAATGCTAGGCACATAGTATAGACTTAATAAATACTTATTAATAAGACTGACTGATTGATAGAGCACTGGACTTGAAGTCAGGAAAACCTAGGTTCAGATCCTGTTCTTAGACACTTACAAGCTGTATGGCCCTGGGCAGGACCTTTAAATATTCAGTTTCTCAGTTTCTTCCTCTGTAAAATGAGGGGGTTGGAACTCTGAGGTCCTTTCCAGCTTTAAATGTATGACCTATGAATATATAAATTAGTTAGATTGTTGTCTCACTTGAATATCACTTTCTTGTTTTTTTCAGTTTGTGCTGTTTTTATGACCTTTAAAAATATTTTTTATAGATAGAGGATTCTTGACTCTTACTTAACCATTCCCGGAAAGGTTTAATAGTTTAGACTGTGTATTCAAATTCAGACACATGGTGGTACCTACCCAAATTCTCAACTAGTACCTAGGGAGATTGAAGTAAGTGCTAGCCTTGTAAATATAAATCCATTTAGTGAAAATAAATATTTATCAGCACACTGCTCTGCTTCTCCTTGTGCTGTCCCTTTCCTGAGTTTACCAACTCTGCCAGTTTTCACTGAGGGGAGAGGAGTGGGATTATCCTTGGAGCAACAGAATTTACTATTTCAGGAGTCCCTGACCTTCAAGGATGTGGCTGTGTATTTCATGCAGAAGGAATGGAAATATCTGGACTCTTGCCAGAAGAACCTCTACAGGAACGTGATGCTGGAGCATTATGGGAATATGACATTGCTGAGTAAGCACTTGCTTCAGAATCTGCCTCCTTCCCCCAAAGACCTTCTGCCCTCTTCTTGGGTTATATTTCTGCAATTTCTGAAGTACTTTGTGTACTGTGCCTCATGGCCAAGAGCTTCCTCATCTCTTTGTGACCCGGAGATAAGTTATTCCTGTTGTTTGTCCTCAGGTGACTGATTTGATCCCAGCAAAGAGGTAAATGGACAGTTTCCTCAGGTCTCTCAAAGGTAGCCCCTTCCCCATTCTTTGAGTTCCCTCTAGGAGTTTGTGTGTTCCATGTAGATTATCTTAGGTTTTCAGTGATAATGTCCCTTTTAATGGGAGGTTGTTGTTGTTGTTTTTCTTCTTTGTGGCCCAGAGGGAGGGACCAGATAAATGCTTTGTCCTGGGCTAAGTTCCGCAACTCCTTTACTGTAGTATTTTAGTTTATCCAATATTTTAGCTCCTGTTTACCTTTCTGGAGGATGTTCCCTTCAGAGCCCTACCCATTCCCATCTGCCTTCCGATCTAGCCTCTCTGGATATTCCTTACCTTCCTACATACTTTCTACATGTATAGGGGTCAGCACTGAGCCCTAAGGTAACTTTGAAATCTCAGAACAAACCATCATATTTTATTTTTTTGCCTGTGAGCAGAATTCCCAGTCTCCAAACCTGAGCTGATCTCCCTGCTGGAGCGAAGGGAAGAGCCATGGGTCCTGGATCTACAAGGAACTGAGGACCAAGACACCCTAAAAGGCTTTAACTCAGGTGAGGGAGAGAATAGGTACTGGGATCTATAGTGTCCACATTATCTTCAAAAATTCTCAACCTTGGGACGAGGACTTTGCTGTGGTAGAGGGTTTTAAATGAGAATAAGGGTCACTGTACTAAAGTTGCTTTGGATCGCAGTGCTTGAAGCAGAAGAAAGTAGATAGGTGTGAAAGAAAGAATTAGGGAAATGAGAGTGTCCAGGGGACCCCAGGATAGGGCTAGGAATCAGAGTCAAGATCTTGGGCAACGAAAAGCCACTGTGTGTGTGTGTGTGTGTGTGTGTGTGTGTGTGTGTGTGTGTGTATTTGTGAAGAAGTCATTACTAGGAAAGGGTGATTCTAGAAATCGCTGCAGACACAGCTGGTAAGGAAGGTGTATGATCCCATTAAACAGGTCATAATAATTCAGAAAGGTGATACACAGTGATTTGATATTTCTTAATATACATATGAGTTTGCAGAATTATTGCTGGAGAAAGTGCGAGATGGAAAGGGGTAGATAAGGGTGATGTTTTTGAGAGAGTAGATGGGATTTGCTAACTCGTTCACTAAACAAAGTAGCTGTTCAGAAGTTGATAAGTGTAAAGGAGAGTGTGGAAGGATGATAAACAGGTATATCATTGCCATTTTAAATATGAACTGATGGTGAAATGTGTAGTCCAAGGTGTCTTGGACAGAGAAAAACAATTAAACTGATCACTGGGGTATTTGCTAGATATAGAGAGACATAATACTACTCATAATTATAACTCATGTTTACATAACACTTTAAGAATTACAGAGTTCTTTCCTCATAGCACTCTTGTAAGGAAAGGTAGGGAGGAGTTATTCTCTCCATTTAATAGATGAGCAAACTGAGGCTCAGAGCAGGTAACTTTCCTGGATTTGAATCCCGATTCTGCTTTTTATTCCCTATGGGAACTTGGACAAGTTCTTTTACGTCTCTAGTATCAGTTTTATCATCTATAAAATAGGGGGGGTTGGATTAGACCATGGGTGTGGAACCTGCAGCTTCAAGGCCACATTTGACCCTCTAGGTCCTCAAGTGTAAATCCAGAGACCAGAAGGAGGGTTTAAGCAGATTTAAGCTTAATTTCTGGAAAAACTTCCTAACTGTTACAGTTACCTAGAAGTGGAATGGGCTGCCTCAGGAGGCAGTTAGTTACCTTCCACTGGAGACTTTCAAGTGGAGGTTGTATGACTGCTTGTTGGAGATGTTGCAGAATAGGTTCTGGAAGGAGTTAGCATAGACAGCTTCTGAGTTCCTTTGCACCTTTGAGAATCTGTGATTCTGAAATGGTTCTTAGAGATTGTACCACTGAAAAGGAGGTTACACAGTTACCAGAAATGTCTGGGGAATGATATTGCGAGGGAAGAAAGGGACCACTGGTCTGGGGCAGCTAGTGGTGCAGTGAATAGAGCCCTAGAATCAGGAGGACCTGAGTTTAATTCCGGCCTCAGACACTTGACACTTACTAGCCGTGTGACCTTGGGCAAGTCACTTAAACCCAATTGCCCTGTTTTCCCCCTCCAAAAAGCAAAGAAAGAAAGAAAGGGACCATTGTCTCTGTGATTCTCCTCACATAACTTCTATTGGAATATTCCTTAATGTTCCCCAGGAATAGTCTAGTGATGTGAGTACCCTTGAGCCTGGCCTAGAGACATATGCTTTTCCTTGCCTTTGTGGGATCTTACTCCATGTTCCACCTTGATGAACTGCTTTGCTTTTATGAGTTTAATCTACCTACACAGTCACTTTTCTCACTACTTGTCTGAATGGCCCACCCCATCCACTTTCCATCCTGATATACACATAGCACCCTTTTTCTCTTGCAGAAAGTTTCTGTCTTGGTCCTTATCATCATCTTCATTCTTCTTTTTTCTCCTCATTTTCACCTTTTCTATTGTTGTGAGCTACTCCTTTTCATAGGGGAGTAGAAATAATGATATTATTATTTCCTAGGTTATACTCCTCATTAATGGTTATTAAAGCCATCTAGTTAGGAATTAATTTAGGTGATAATTGTGTGAGATGAAAGATTTCAGAGTCTGAATCTAAGGTCAGAAAAGGTCTTTATTCTTTCTCATGAGAAAGGACTGTACTCCCGCCACCCAACATGGTATCTGCAGGGAGAGAGTGACAGGTAGAAGGCAGCCCATGGTTATATAATCTTCCAATGCAGAAAGCCAACCCCCCCCAACTGGCCTTAACTCTTATTGGTAGCAGGGCTGTCCCACAATCTAAGCACAGGACTCTCTCTGAGACAAAGGACCTGGAAACATGTGGGTGTCCAATGAAAGCAGTCTTAACCTTATTTGGCATATCTTCTGCTGTGTTGGCTCTGGGGGAGGGTTCTCCATTGCTCTAAACTTGAAGGTCAGGTGACTTAAACCTAGGCCTAGTGAATACTGAAGCCATTCTAGATTTGATTTTTCAGAATGGGGAAACTTCACTATAAATTATCCCTCACATAATGATCTTATTAATTTTTCTTTCTGTTTTAATATTTTAGATTTTGAAATAAAGATCGAGAACAAACTGTCTAATGAGAAAGAGGAAATTTTAGAAGATGAACAATGCCATGAAACAATCTTAGGAATTTTCTTGGGGGATATTCCTCAGGAACCTAATTTTGGAGAAGATTGGGAATCTGAGAGATGGCTACAGAGACAGAGAAACTGTATAGAGATTTCAAAGAAATCCTTTTCCCAGGAGAGAGATTGGAAAATGGTGATGACCCACAAAAACCCTCCTATAGAAGAACAGCCTCAAGAATGTAAGGAATTTGGGAGAAATTTCCATCTTAACTTAAACTTTGTTATACAAAAAAGCAATACTATAGGAGCCAGAACCCCTAGATGTGACACCTGTGGGAAAAGCTTTAAATACAATTCTGACCTTATCCAACATCAGAAAATTCATACTGGAGAAAAACCTTATGTATGTGATAAGTGTAGGAAAAACTTAGGTCGTAGCTCACAGCTCCTTAGACATCAGAGAATTCACACTGGAGAAAAACCTTATAAATGTAATAAATGCTCCAAAGGCTTCAGTAGGAACTCAAACCTTATTCAGCATCTGAGAACTCACACTGGAGAGAAACTGTATGGATGTAATGACTGTGGAAAAGGCTTCAATTGCAGCTCACGTCTTGCTCAGCATCAGAGGATCCATACAGGAGAGAAACCTTACAGATGTCATGAATGTGGGAAAGGCTTCAGTTCAAGCTCCCATCTTACCCAGCATCAAAGGGTCCATACAGGTGAGAAACCCTATGGAAGTGAGGAATGTGGCAAAACCTTCAGTCAGAGCTCACACCTTATTCTACACCAGAGAATTCATACTGGAGAGAAACCCTATGAATGTAGTGAATGTGAGAAAGGCTTCATTTGTAGTTCACATCTTGCTCAACATCAGAGAATTCATACTGGAGAGAAACCTTATTGTTGTGAAGAATGTGGTAAACTTTTTGCCTAAATTCACGACTTACTCAACATCAGAGAACTCACAGTATTGGAGAGAAACTCTATAAATATTATGAATGTGGCAAAGCCTTCAGTCAGAGCTCATACTTCATTCAGCATCAGAGAATTCATACAGGAGAGAAACTCTATGGGTGTGTTCAGTGTGGAAAAGCCTTCAGTTGAAGCTCAAACCTTATTCAACACCAGATAACTCACACTGGACACAAACCCTATAAAGGTCAACACTGTGGGAAAACTTTTATTCAGGTGTCTCAACTTAAAACCAATCAGAGAGTTCACACACAAAAAATTTATAGTAGTAGAAAAACTTGAGCCATAATGATTGAAAATATGTTGTCAGAGCTCACTCTACTCACCATGAAAGAAGCAGCATGGTGTCGTGGAAAGAGTTGGACTTGGAGGCAGAAGAGACCCAGATTTAAGTCCCACCTGTGATATGTGCTAATTCTATAACCATGGGAAAGTCACTTGACCTCTCTGACCCTCTTTCATCATTCTTCAGATGGGGGCATTAGTACTTATTAAACAGGGTTTTTGTGAGGATCCCATGAGACAAGGTTGTGTAAGGTGTTTGGCAAACCTTAAAGCACTCTAGAAATATCAGTTAATATTATTATTGCAAGAGAATTAATAGATCCATGGAATCTGATTTATAGCATTTTAGAGGTCACCTGGTCCAACCCCCTCATTTCACATATAAAACAAATATTGTGAATATAATGAATATAGGCAAGCCTTCACTGATTATTTTAGTCTTTATTCAGTAGCACTATGATTGCAGCAGAGAGTAATCCAGAGAATACAATAAATGTGGGGAAAATTTAGTTAACGATGGTAAATCTACATACATTTAAATGCTTATTGTATTGAATTGATTCATAGTACTCAGGAGCTGTCAGAGTGGTAAAGGCCATAGTGTATAATATAGTCCTGGCTAGTGAATATCAAAGCCAGAAATCTCTCTTGGGATTTGTACTCAGGTCTTGATGCTGAGTCCAGCATCCTTTTTACACTCTGCAGGAGCAGTTCTTGTGTTGTTTTGAAAATTGAAACCAAAAATAATAAAAGACTGATTTCAGGCCAGAACATAAAAATGACTGAAAGGCTTCTGTACATTGAAAATGTTCTTTGTTAAAATGAGGCTTCTATTTGTTGTGCAATTTATTTATGACCTGAGAATTTTATTTCTAGTCTGCAGCAACCAGACACCAGGATGAGGAACAGGCTAGGAACCATGTCACTCACATATGGAGTGGTTGAACGAGCTGGGAATATTTAAAATGGAAAAAAAGGAAGTATATGATCACTTTTAAGTATGAAAGTTTTTTATGTGGAAGAGAAAATGGATTTCATATTGTTACAGAGAGCAAAGGTAGGACCAGAGAAATGTTAGATAGATTTCAACCCAATATAAATGAGAACTTTCTAACAAGTAGCATTGTTCATCAGTGAAATTGTAATGAATTCACTTGTGAAATAGTAATGAGTTCACTGTCACTGGAAGTGTTAAAGCTGAGGCTGGATAAACAATCTTTCAGGGCTTCTGTAGAAGGGCTTCCCAAGTTGGACTAACCTTGCTTCCAACATGGAGATTCAGTCAGTCACCTAGCCAAGTCAACAAATATTTATTAAGGGCCTATTGTGTGCCAGACACTGGGCTAAGTGCTGGGGATACAAATACGAAAAGAGAGTCTTTGCCTTCAGAGAGCTTACAATCTAAAGGGTAGGAAGACACCCCACAAAGGGAATCTGAAAAGGGAATGGTAGGAAGAAGGGGAGAGAAGGCACTTGACTCAGGGGAATGATGAGGAAGATCAGAGAAGTGCATCAAGGTATGGAATGAAGAGCCTACTATGTGCCAGGTGCTGTGCTAAGTGCAGGGATTTGATTCTGTAGAAATTAAATGGAACTTTTGTTCTCTAGTTCCTTGGAACAAGTCAGTGGAGAGTCTGAGCTGTGTCAGTATCTGTGATGCTTTGGAAGACCTGTTACTTCATTAGTGTAGGTATGTTTTTCACTGACAGATTATAACCCTGTTGTGTTTGAGGAGTTACTATGGCTAAAAAATTCTTTGTAATGATCAATCTAGTGGTGATGATCTGTCTATAGGGAAGTTTATCCCCAAATCACAGGCTGTCTCCGGGGCTTCAGTTAAAGCTTTCCCAGCCTGATAGGGCATACCAAAAGTTCCTTCTCACTGACATGGCCTTTGAGAACTCAGGATGAGGTATTTGAAGAGAATTTCAATGTTTTCTCCAATACTATATCCGTTAATGACATGGCATTGGTAATGTTAACCAAAAAAACAGTATTGCAAGTCCATGAGTCACTGTGTTGCAGCTAGATTTATTACAAGAGAAATAAACATGCATATGGAACCCAAAGCCAGAGCAAAGAGTTCACAATCCTTACAGATGTTTGTATACTTATAACAGTATGACAAAAGGAGGTGGTACCAGAAATCTCCAACCAAAGGAGAAGTGGCATGGGTGGAGGAATGTTGCAATAAAAGTGGGTAAAGGACAAAACTTCTCCTGAAGGGGAGGAGCAAAGCAATGACAAAAGCCACATGCTTTTCCCTTGGGATTTGCTAGCTAGACCATGAAGATAGGAGGGTCAGCTTATCTACAAGAGCCCCAGATGCACAAGTTGTTTCTCAGCCTAGTGCAGACTGACTAGCATCTGCCTTGACTCCCAAAGACACAGGGAGTCCAGCTTGAGGTGCAAAAAACAAATTGTATCAGTTCAGGGTAAGGGCCTTCATCCTGGACACATTCAGGGCCTCCTGCATACTCTGGGTCTAGTGTTTTTGGAAAATGTGGTGATTCCAAAAGACAAGTTCAGGGGACTCCTTAATGTTCTTTAACAGTAATGAGCTTCAGTTGACTACCTGCCTTTCTGAAGAAGTTTTTGAAATTTGAAGTCTCTAATTGATGAAGGAATGAATGTGTTCTCTTAAGGTAATATTAGTCCTCTGTCAATAGGGAAGATTTTTGGGAAGAAGGTACTTAACCTAAAAATCACACTTTCTACTGGTAAGACCAGTACTCAAGGTAAATTTGTATCAAGGGTTCTAGGGTACTAAGAAGAGGGGACAGGATAATGTCCATGATCTCTTGACCTACATTTCTCCGAGATGGCCTGGCAAAGAGAAACCAGTGGCCAATCCAACTGCCACTGCTGGAGGTATATTGTTTGCAACTTTGGGGAATAGAGAAATAAGCCTTCTCTATTAATTGCCCTGACGTGGAACCCATTCTTCTCCCGTGGCCCCATCCTTTCTCTTTTCCCCTTGAGCACAGTGTAACAACCTGGAGCAAAAACTCATTTGAAGGGCCCCAGGTCATCCTACCATCTAAATATTCTACCCTCCATATACACACACAGTACCTTCTGCGTCTAAAAGCTAAAGCCTCCACTATTTAAGTCCTCCGCAGTCTTAGAGATCATCCACAGCCTCTCAGCACTCACATCTGTCTACCAGTTGCTTCAAACTTCTCTATGGCTCTGTACCACTGAAGTCAAGTGACTATCACAATAAAGTGTCACATGAATTTTTTTATTTTCCAGTGCATATAAAAATTATACTAGTCTATTAAGCATGCAATGATGTTATGTCTAAAAACCATATATACTTTAAAATATTTTATTACAAAAAATGCTAACCATCATCTGAGCCTTCAGCAAGTCCTAATCCATTTGCTGGTGGAAGGTCTTGCCTCATTTGATGGCTGCTGACTGGTCAGGGTGGTGGTTGCTGAAGATTGGGGTGACTATGGGTAATTTCTTAAAATAAGACAACTATGAAGGTTTTGACCTAGGCTGACTCTTCCTTTCACTTGAACACTTAGATGCTGTTGTAGGGTTATTAACTGGCCTAACTTCAACATTGTGTTTCAGAGAATCCAGAGCCATAAGGAGAGGGAGAGAGCCATGGAATGGATGGTCAGTGGAGCAGTCAGGACACACAACATTTATTAGTTAAGTTCTCCCTTTTATAGGTGTAGCGGCAGTCCAAACAGTACAATAGTAATAATTCACTGATTATAGATGACTATAAAAGATGTAATAATGAGAAAGTTTGCAATCTTGTGAGAATGACCAAAACGTGACACAGAGACACGACGTGAGCACGTGTTGTAGGAAAAATGATGCTGATAGACTTGCTAGTTGCGGGGTTGCCATAAACCTTCAATTTGTAAAAAACAAAACAAAACACGAAAACAACTGCAGCGTCTACAAAGCATGATAAAATGCCCACATGGTGTTTCAAGGTTTTGCAAAGTGCTTTACATGTGTCAACTCATTTGATCCTCACAGTAACCCTGGGAGGTGTTTTGTTATTCAGCCCCTTTTCAGTTGGGTCTGACTCTTCATGACCCCATTTGGGGTTTTCTTGGCAAAGATACTGGAATACTTTGACATTTCCTTCTCCAGCTCATTTTAAAGAGGAGGAAACAGGTAAATGGCGTTAAGTGACTTGTCCAGGGTTAACACAGCTAGTGTCAAAGTCTGGATTTGAACTCAGGCCCTCCGGGGGCAGTCCTGGCACTCCATCCACTGTGCTACCTATCTGCCAACCCCGGGAAAGGGGGGGTGCTTTTATTATTCACGTGGGGACAATGAGGCTCAGAGAGGTTAAGTGCCTTCCTCAGGGCCACACAGCTATTAAATGTCAGGACAAAATTTGAGCCGAGAGCTAACCTGTCTATACCCTGTCCCCAGTCCATTGCTACACCACCTATTTGCATCCTCCCAGCCTGTACCCGAGAGATGCGGGATCCAGGGGCGGAGCTTCAGGGGTGGCCCCGCCCCAGCAAGGAACCAAGGAGATAGAGTCTCGGGGTTGGCACATGCGTACTGGGGTTGGGATGGTCAGCATCTGGGTCTTGGACCTTCTAGGGAGCTTCGGTGGGTGAGGTAGGATCCACTTCCGACACTAGATGCTCCGTCCCTCCCCTTCTCTCACCTTCTCCTCCTCTCTTCCTGTGTTCTTAGGGTCTGCTCCTCCCGCTATGCAGTGCCCTACTTGGAGTGAGGGTGAGTTCAGTGTTGGGCTCTGTGAGGTTATGGAGGAGTGGGTTCCCACAGCAGAGTCCTGCTCCTCCAGGACCCCGGGTCCGAGAAGCCCTGATGGAATGTGGGGAAAGGGCAGGGTTGGGGGACCACGGGGCTCTCAGAGCCCACCCTGACCTGCAGTCCCGACTTTCTTCGGGGGAGAGGCGGGGATTGGAAGAAGGGTCTGGCCAGACCCTGGGAGAGCCGTGTCCTCAAGGGTGAGGTGTGAGGGGGAGGGGTGTCCGTGACCTTTACAGGCTGCCCTAGATGGGAGCCCCAAGAACTGGTTCTTCCCCCGTGTGGCTGTGGACGATTAATTCCTTACCATCTTCAAGCCTCAGGTTCCTCCTTTGTAAAAGGGGATAACAGCTAGATTACCTATCTTATAGGGTGGTTGTAAGACTCAGATGGAATAATGTGTCTAAAAGTAAATTATCCCATATTTAGCCCTCCGTATTATTCTTATTCATCATAAATGACTTTTCTATTTGGACACCCAGCCCGGGTACCTTTGTCAGCGTTCTCTCTCTGTCTCTGTTTCTGTCTCTCTGTCTCTCTCTCTTGTTTGTTTTTTCCTTTTAGTTTCTTAACCATGGCTTATTCTTTTTTCTCAGGTTCCTCTGGTATCTAATGACACTCTGGGAGTGACCAAGCAAGCAAATAAATAAGTACAAACAAGCCATCTACAGGATAAGTAGGAAATAAGAGAGGGAGGGCACTAGAATTAAGAGGGTTTGGGAAAATCTGCCTGTAGAAGGTGAGGTTTTAGTTGGGATTTAAAGGAAGTCAAGGAAGGCAGTAGATGAGGAAGGAGAACATTTAAGCATGAGGGACCAGAGAAAATGCCCAGAGCAGAGATATGGAGTATCTTGTTTGATGATCAGCAAGGAGACCAGTGTCACTAGATCAAAGAGTATATGGGAGAAAGTTCAAGAATTCTAGAAAAGTGTGTGCAGATGTGTGTGGGGGATATGGCACTATGTTATGAATGGCAGACAGGATTTTCTGTATGAATCTGGAGGGAGAGGGAGCCCCTGGAGTTTATTGAATAGGGGGATGACATAGTCTGTCCTGCACTTTAGGAAAATTGCTTTGGTAGCTGCATGAGAGGCTTGAGGCAGAGAGACCCACCAGGCCTGCATGGTGGTGGTAGCATTGTCAGAAGAGAGAAAGAGGCATGTTTTAGAGATGTTACAAAAGTGAGATTGACAGACCTCAGCAACAGATTGGATTTGGGGAAGGGGGAAGATACGGAGTTGAGGTTAACATTTAGGTTGTGAGCCTGACGGACCTGGGAGGATGCTGTTCCCTCTGCTGTAACAGGGAAGGGAGGAGGGTTTAGGGTTCAAGATAATGAGTCTGGTTTTGGATACATTGAATTTAAGATGTCTACTGGACATCCAGTTCAAGATGTCTCAAAGGCAGTTGGAGATTTAAGATTAGAAGTCAGTGGAGATAGGTAGATTTGAGAACCATTAACATTGCGATGGTAATTAAATCCATTGTTGCTGATGAACTCACCAAATGAAGTAGTGTAGAGGAAGAAGAGGAGAGGGTCTAGAACAGAACCCTGTGGGACTCCTCAGGGTTAGAGGGCATCATCTGTTTGAGAATCTAGCCAAGAAGACCAAGAAAAAACAGTCAGATATGTAGGAGGAGAACCAGGAGAGACTAGTGATCTGAAAATCAAGAGGAGAATATTAAGGAAGAGAGAGTGATGAACAGTGTCAGAGACTTTAAAGAGTTTGAGGAGAGTGAGGATGGCGAAAGAGCCACTGAATTTGGCTATTATGAGATCATTGAAGTGATAAAATGAGCATGGCAGAGAAGATAATTTGTTGGAGGAAATGGGAAGAAATGGAATTTTTTAAGTACATAGAGGGGTTAGCTTTGGTAAGGTGTAAAGCCACTTCACGTGAGATGGGGTATAGCAGGCAGAAGGTACATGAGTAATATGAAATGAGAAAGAAAGGAGAGGTGTGAGCTCACTGTGAAGAGCCTTAATTTTTTTCTGCAAAGTATGAAGCAAAGTTCTCGGAGGAATGAGGAGAGAGGGTGCCAAGGGAAATTTGAGAAGGGATAAAAAAGTTTGGAAGAGCTGCTGTGAGACACTAGGAAAGAGAAATGACATGGGACATTTTAGTAGAATTGCCTAGCAGCAGTGAGGGTCCAGTTGAGGTTATATAATAAAAATTTGTAGTGGACATCCAATCGAAACCCAATCAGTTGTGTGATTTTCTCCCATCTTCATTTTGAAGCATTTGTGCAGGAGTGAAGGTAGAAGATGGTGGGAGTGATCCAAGGCGGAATAAAAATGAGTGTCTGAAACAAAATTTACTATGTATCACATGAATCCAAAAAAGCAAAGGCTGCAATCATGCTGTCAAACAAAACAAAAACAAATATACCCAGGCTCTTTTTTTTGGGTGGGGTCATGACTTTCTGGTAGTCCGGTGCTTCTTGCTCAGTATACAAACCTAGGGCCCATGACCCCTCCTTACCCTAGACTGACACCACAGCAAGTCCTTCTTCTGTCAGCTCTGGGTCTGTTACCCAGAACTGGTTAGTGTATGACAATGGCACTTGGCACCTCTTCCTGCAGCTTGCACAGCATCAGATTCCTCTGAGTTTCTAGGATATCTTGCCCTAATAGACAGTTTCTTCTGCACTGAATTGTTCTTCCTGACTGTTCTTGGCTAGACCCTATCATCAATGTCCACAAAACTCTGTATCTTTTTGCTTATCTGGGCTGAAAAAATTACTAACTGTGCTTTTTTTTCTTTGATTTCCTGATGAGGACTCATTCTGGAACATTTTCTAGATCTAAGTGGAGGAGTTGGGGAGGGATGGAGCTTGGGTGTACTTCATTCTGCTATTCTTAACATCTTGGCAGAATTGACTTTTAATCTAAGTTCATGACTTTACATTCATATCTATCAAATATTGTTAAAAGCTCCAAATTAGGATGAGTAAGTTGCTTTTTGAAAAAGCTACCACTGGAGAAACTCAGACTAGTCAGGGAAGTAGGCTGAGTAGATGGCTAGATTGGTATGAGAACAGGGTTATTGTCAGCAAGCTCCTGTCGGGTAGAGAAATCTCTTCAAGTCTCCTAGAAGTATTCAGTAGGGTTAGGTTCAAATAACCAAGAAAGGGAGACTTAGTCTTCTTTTCCCTACTTGGGGGCAGTGCTTGGGGAGTCTACGATGAGTGCTTTCTTGGCTACCTACTAAATCCCTATCATTACTCTCTCCTTAATAGTTTCTTCCTAGCATCTCGTCAAAACCCATCTATGTCAAACTCTTGTCTTCCCCACTTTCTGTTCCTTCTTTACTTTGTCTATCCCTATCTGTTCTCTTCTTATCCCTCTAATCAAGCTTCTCACTCATATCAATTGACTCTTTATACTCATTTTGCTCCTTTTTGTGGGTCCACTTCAGTTGTTTCCTCAGGCAACCTTTATCCCCCTTTGCATTCTCTTACCAGGTTTTGAATACAGATTTTCAGATTATAAAAAGGCTCATAGACATAAATTTTAATGATCTTGTGCCTGTTGTTGTGTTTACTTTTTCCTACCACAGGAAACAAATGATATTTTTTGTTTATTGTTTTAGATTCTCTGATAAGGACTAAGAACAAGCAGTCGTATGGGAAAATAAGATATTTTTGAAGATTCAGGAATCATAAGAAGGGACAGTGGATGTTCCTTAGGACTTGTTTTAAAAACATTGGAAAATAAAAGTTGTCTGAGACCCTTCATAGCTGTGACTTTGAGAAAGTTCCTTCTCAAGAGAGACTTTCAGGCCTCACAATCATGACCCACAAGAAAACCCTCAAAGGAAAAAAAGGCCATGAATTTAATGAATTTGGGAAAAACATTAGTTTGAATTCAAACTTTGCCACACACCAGGCCAGAGCCAGAGCCCATATATGTAATATCTGTGAGAAAAGCTTCAAATATAATTCTGACCTTATTCAGCACCAGAAAATTCATACTGGAGAAAAACCTTACATATGTGATAAATGTGGGAAAAGCTTTGGTCGGAGCTCACAACTTATTAGACATCAGAGAACTCATACTGGAGAGAAACCTTATAAATGTAATCAGTGTTTGAAAGAATTTAGTAGGAACTCAAATCTTATTCAGCATCAGAGGACTCACTCTGGAGAAAAGCCTTATGAATGTAGTGATTGTGGTAAAGGCTTTATTCACAGTTCACAACTTATACAACATCAAAGAATCCATACTGGAGAGAAACCATATGGGTGTAACGAATGTGGGAAAGGTTTCAATTCCAGTTCAAACCTTATTCAGCATCAGAGAATCCATACTGGAGAGAAACCGTATAGATGCCATGAATGTGGTAAAGCCTTCAGTCAGAGTTCACACCTTATTCTTCATCAGAGGACTCACACTGGAGAAAAGCCTTATGAATGTAATGAATGTGGGAAATGTTTTAGCTGTAGCTCACATCTTGCTCAACATCAGAAAATTCATACTGGAGAAAAACCCTACAGATGTAATGAATGTGGTAAAGCCTTCTGTCTGAATTCACAGCTTATTCAACATCAGAGAACTCATGCTATAGGAGAGAAACCTTATAAATGTAGTGAATGTGAGAAAAGCTTCAGTCAAAGCTCACATCTTACTCACCATCAGAGAATCCATACAGGAGAGAAACTGTATGGATGTGTTGAATGTGGGAAAAGCTTTACTCGAAGTTCAAACCTTATTCGACATCAGACATCACACACTGGTGAGAAGCCCTACAAGTGTCAGAACTGTGGCAAAGCCTTTATTCAGAACTCACAACTTAATAAACATCAAAGAATTCACATTAGAGACTTTGCTAGAGAGAAGAACATATAACTAAAATCAATATGGTGGTGCTTTCATTTGAGGCTTATCCTATATTCAGTATGAGGAATTTCATGTAAGAGAAATATTTTTAACTTATAAGCGTGGAAAACTTTTTCACATCAGATCAATAAAGCTTTATTTAGTATCAGAGTTTTTATTCCAGAGAAGGTAGTACATTTCTAAATAAAATAAAATTCTAGAGAACATAATAAATTTGAGGAAAAACTGAATAATATTGTGGGTATCAAAAGGTCCTTGAGGGGAGATCCAGTATTTGTTTGGAATTTGTTAAAAAAAAAAAACACCTAAATGAATAAAATATAATTACTGTCTTCTGCCTGCTAGAACATGGAAATAACTTTGTTAAACATGAAGAATAAAAAGAACACAGACTTACGAGTCAAGAGACCTAAGTTTGAGTCTTGGCTCCACCAATAATAGTTTTGTGACCTTAGGCAAATTGCTAAATGCCTCTTTGGTCCAGTTTCCTCATATGTAAAATGAGAGTATTAGATGAAGTGATCTCTAAAATCCTTTCCAGCTCTGACACTCCATGTTACTTTCAAAATGGCCTTTGTTAAGGCACATTTTCATGTGTCAAGGAATTTAAAATTAGATGTTTTGATGAATGTCATTACTTGTGGGCAGAGATAGTATCTTATCCATCATCTGCATGGCCACAATGCCTCCATAAAAGATTCTAGATAAATATTTCTTTAATTCTCACTATGATCTGACCCGGAATTTTTTTTTTAAGCAATTAACAAGAGAATTTGTAGGGTCCTGATTGGTGAAAGCCATAATAGACCGTAAGAAGTGAAAGCCATAAACTTAAACTTTGTGAAAGGTGGAAGCCCAGCCATGGTGACCTGTTAAAATCATAATTCAGACACTGAGTCATAACTTAAGTACTATGATTGGCACATGACCAGTACCCAACCATAAGTTCCTAGATATTTACCCAGCTGTGCTGAGTAAATGCCTGGATGTCTGGGAATCAGGTTCAGTACTAAATATAAACTAAAATATTAGCCAACACATTAAGCAGAAAACCCCCAAATATCCACCAATTTCCAGTGAAGCACTCTATGGCTCCTTTCTCCCTTTGTCTGGTTTCTATTATCATGGGAATTTTGGGGTTCTTTGTGGAGATCCACTGAATCATCTGGCTGCCACCCCAGATTGTCCCTGTTGGCAAGTAATCACAATGACTGATTAAACTCCTATAATCAATTTGGAGCTCCCTGACCTCTTCCTTTGGAATTGAACTTACTGGACAGTATGGGGGAGGTACAGGGTTGCCCAGACAAGGGAATTCCAGACCTTATAGCAGTCCATTAACCCTCCTGAGAAAAAGCGAGTCTGATATGTCACATAATTTCAACATTGCTCCTTTCTTCCAGGATCCAGATTCTTCCTTCCTTCCTTTCTTCCTTCCTTCCTTCCTTCCTTCCTTCCTTCCTTCCTTCCTTCTTTTCCTCCTTTTTTTGTATTCCTTTTCTTCCTTACTTCCTTTCTCCTTTATTCCTTAATGATGTTTTGGTTGACTTGGTAATTTAGATAGTTGCTTTTTGGTGGGAATGACTACTAAGGATTAGAAAGTGGTAATTGAGCAGGTAATAGTGTATTTCTTGACTTCTCAATAAAATTCTGCCCAGGGAAGTATTCACATGACAACACTAGTCTCAGTGTCTATATGATCGTCCTTCATAGTCTTGCTCCTGTAACTTGGGTCTTCTACTCATAATTTGAAAATATCAGAGGAAATATATATTGGTTATACTATGTTTTTCTTGTAGCCAAGTTAAAAAAAGTTGATTTTTAGAGGGGCAGTACTTTTCTTTTTATTTGACTTTTTTACCTTTCTAGGGAAAACATGCATTTTAAAGTACCTGTAAAAACATAAATAAGTTTAAGTAGCTTTGTGAACTGGATACTTTTTTTAGAATGTTGAAATACTTATCACACCCATTGTAATATACATAAAACAGCTAATTAGAAAGCAATACATTAAATTAGGACATTTTATAGTTAAAAATACTCAGCAGTTTTTGAAAGATAATTTTATTAAGCACTTTATTGCTGCAGAAAAATAAGTCTATTTAATTATTGTGACATCTTTCATAATTGATTGTCTTATTCTGCTCATTTCTTGTAAGTTTTTAGGTGGACAAAATGTTTAAAAATAATCTGGAGCACATTTCTTTGTGTCTTGATCACAGTGAGAAATACGGAAAATAAATTTCTATAACCTCAGTTCTACTTTTATATTTGTATAATCAGACAAATCTTAAAAGATAACACTTCTAAAGAAAAAAATTTTACAGACAAAACAATATTCATAAAGTGAGGAGTGTTCATTTTTGATGCTTTTAGGGAATTGAGTGCTGAATCAATGTATTACATGTAAAAAACTGTAGCATACCTGAATATATTCAGATATTTAATTCTCATTCTCAGATAATTTATCATTTTAATGGCCACTACAGATACCATGTGAGGCTAGGTGGCAAACTGAATAGAGTGCTGGGCCTGGAACCAGGAAGACTCTTCTTCCTGAATTCAAATTTAGCCTCAGACACTAACTAGATTGTGACTCTGGGAATGTTGTTTGCCTCAGTTTCCTCATCTATTTTTTTTTTTAAAAGAGTTGAAGGAAATGATAAACATCTCCAGTCTCTCTGCCAAGAAGACCCTAAATGGGGTCATGAGGAGTTGCACATGACTGAACAGCAACAACAGATATCATATAGTTGACTCAAAGCTTTGTGCTTCTGTGCACATTTTAAAAAAGCATTTAATCAATGCATGAGAATTGCACCCCTCTCTGAATGGATATTCAGTATTCTTACATACAATAATATGGTGATATTATTCTAAACTTGGAGTCCAGAGGATGTGGTAGATCTTACTTCTAACACCTACTAGCTGTCTGGTCATGAGCCAAAACACTAAGCCTTTAAGACCTTCAATTCCCTCATTCATTAATAATAATAATCATATGCTACTTACCTGATAGGATTATTGTGTAGAAAGTGCCTTGTAAACCTTGTAGAACTTTGTACATGTAAGCTATTATTGTAAAGGCACAAATAATTGGGAGCCATTAAAGGTTTTTTGTTTTTATTTTTGTTTTGTTTTGTGGGAGGAGGGAAAAGGATGGGCTGGAGTGATGAATTAGGAAGATGATTCTGGTAATGTGTGCAAGGTATATTGTATTTCCAAAGACTAACCTAGAGACTTTTTGAGCAACTAAAAGAGGAATGCTGGAATAGGAAGCCCCCAAGGGTTCCTGTCAAAGTTGGCAATGTGGAATGAAGATTTGCCAAGATGTGGAAAGAAAAGAGACACTGAGGTCAGCACAGAAAGGGAAGCAGCTGCCAAGTAGGAATCAGCAGCTGGAACCTCAGCGAAAGTCAAAGAGGGAAGATTGTGGGGAAAGTTCAAGTAATCATTCCCCTCCGTCTGAACACAATGAAGTCCCTTGGCCTAGAGTAGATCAGTGTATGAGGCAGGATTAAATTCTGGATGGTAGCATACAAAGGATTAACGTACTAATGTTATAGTGTTAATAGAGCTGGTCAACCAAATCAGTGACCTTCATCACAGTCATTTCCCATCATTCTCAGACCTTATTTATTTGAAGTAGAGCCTGATGCTAGTGTTTATTAGACTGACTCATTTAGTTTTAGGGAAGCCAGGCTCTATTTATTGGGACAAAATTATGGAATAGGGGGAGAGCCACTGCATGGCAGTAGTCTTAGGGTTTTGCCTCCCATCTCAACAATGAAAAACTAAAATTGTCTCAGCTTTTCTTCTGCAGGAAGGGGCTTTGTCCCACACACTTGAATCAGAAATAATGCGGACTAGAGCTAAGAATTTTTCGGTTGGCATGTTGTGGGAACGAGTTGTGAAATGTTTCAAATAGCTCAGATTATAGATGCAAAATGATTTCAGAATCTTAGCCATTCCATGCTGGAAAGTTATGCTCAAGTATGTCCTTGTGGATTAGGAAGGCTTATTATGTTGTAGGGATATAAGGACAGCATAAAGGTCTGGAATAAGGTAATGGCCATTGAAGCCAACAGAAAGAGATAGAGGTGAAAGACATTTAGAAGGGAGAATCAACAAACTTGATGTTTACTTGAATTTGGGAATTAGGAAAGAAAGAATAGTCAAAAATGCCCAAGGATCATGGTGTAGACAAATGAGAAGATAATCACATAAGCATCCTATTATTATTGAGGCCTACTGATTCCACCACCAGGCATTCTCTTGCCTCAACCCTTCTCTCAATTCCCACTTTAACCACCTTCAAACAGGCTATCATTACCATCAGCTTGGGGTCTTACAATAGCATCTTACTGGACTTCCTGATTTTATATACTATCAGTATGATATTTCTTATTCTAGATTTTGTCATATTAGTCCTTTTCTCAAGAACCTTAAAGTTCCCTATTTCCTGTAGGATAAAGTTTACATTCCTTTACCTGGCATTTAAAGCTTTCACAACTGGCATAACCCTATCTTTCCAGTATTATCTCATAGGTGGTCCAGTAGATAAAGCTCTGAACATGGAGTCACATAGACCCAAGCTTAAAACTGGCCTCAGGCACTAGCTTTGTGACCTTGGGCAAGTCACTTAACCTCTCTATTAGTTTCCTCATCTGTAATAGGGATAATAATAACACTTACCTCTCAGGGTTGTTGTAAGGATCAAATAAAATATTTGCAAAATGCATTGCGAGCCTTACATGCAATATAAGTGCTAGCTATGATCATATTACTTCTTTCCATATCCTCTATACTCCAGCCAAACTGTCCTGTGTTCCGCTGCTGTAGTCTGGGGAATCAGCCATGATCTACTAGAAAGAGTCAGGCAACTTGGTTTCTAGTTCCAGGAGATGTACCATTTTCTGGACTGGAAGTTAACTGCACTGTACTTCAAGGCGGCCAGGAGAACTACTGGGACCTGAAAGGGAGACCCTTTTTTAAAAAAAAAAATTTTTTTGTCTTTATTAATTTGTTTGTTTACTTTTAGTTTACAAGATTCAGTTCCACAAACCCCTGAGTTTCAAATTTTCTCCCCCTCTCTCTCCTCCGTCCCCCCATGGTGGCATGTAATCAAGTATAGGATCTGCAAATACTTTTGCATTAGACATTAGTCAGGTTGTAAGGAAGGACTGTAACTGATGGAATGAACAATGGGAACGAGGAAACAAAATGAAACAAGAAAAAGAAAAAGAGCAGGTAGTTTACTTCAATCTGTATTCAAACTCTGTTCTTTCTAGTTCTTTCTCTGAATGTAGACATCTCTTTCCATCATGCATCTTTTGGAGTTGTCTTATAACCCTGCATTGCTAAGAAGAGTCAGCCTATCAAAGCTGGTTGTCACACATACAATGTGTCTGTGATTGTGTACAAATTTCTCCTGGTTCTGCTCTTCTTACTTAGCATTAGTCTGTATAAGTCTCTCCAGGTAAATATGAAGTCCTTTTGCTCCTCATTTCTTATAGCACGATAATATTCCATTACATTCATATACCACAACTTGTTTAGCCATTCCCCAATTGATGGGCATCCCCTTAATTTCCGATTCTTGGCCACCACAAAAAGAGCTGCTGTAAATATTTTTGTACATACAGGTGTTCCACTTCTATGATCTCTTTGGGATACAACCCTAGAAGTGGTATTGCAGGATCAAAGGGTATGCACTTATTTATAGCCCTTTGGGCATAGTTCCAGATTGCTCTCCAGAATGGTTGGATCAGTTCACAACTCCACCAACAATGCATTAGTGTTCCAATTTTTCCACATCCTCTCCAGCATTTGTCATTTTCCTGTTTTGTCATCTTAGCCAATCTGACTGCTGAGATGTGGTACCTTGAAGTTATTTTGATTTGCATTTCTCTCATCAATAGTGATTTAGAACATTTTTTCATATGCTTATAGATATCTTTAATTTCTTCCTTAACTTAATTAACTTAATAATACAGTTGGCAACTGTATGGAGGACAGACTGGAGAGGGGAGAGACTTGAGGCAGGGGGATCAATTAGGAGGCTGTTGCAATAGTCCAGCTGACAGGTGATGAGGGTGTTGGCTGTAGAAGGGGAAGGGGAAAGAGATGTTGGGGGTTCTCACCTTGAATTTAAACTGAGTCTTACACTTCTTAAATCTTTGCAGTAGAAACATCAATGGGTAGAAGTTGCAAATAGGAAAATTTAGACTTGATGTAATGAAAACTACCCAACAATTAGAGCTGTCTCAGAGTGGAATGAAGTGTATTTCCCCTCCTTGGAGGGGCTGGACTACCACCTGTTAGATGTGTTATAGTTGGCATTCCTTTCATATAGATTGGCTACTGAGGCCCTTTCCAGTTCTGAAATTCTGTGATTGCATGCAATGTAGTACAAGTCCTTTTTTTTAAAAAAAATTAAGATTCCCCCATAGTGAGTGTGGTACCAAAAATATAAGGATACATATGCTAATCTGCCTTACTAGTCATCCACTTGCTTGGCAGTTGGATCTGTTCCTGGTGAGACAATGTAGCTCTGGAAAAGTGTCAGAAAAACCAGCTCCAGCCAGAATTACAGGATAGGTCTGATTGTTAACAGTAATTAGGGATAGTACTGTTTTATATTAAGAAGGGCAAAGGGGGCTGGAGGCTTTTTCAAAGGCACCAACCTAACATAAACAGACCTTAGGCACTTCATGAATACAACAATGGCAAATAACCAGAACCTGTGTTCATTGACTCTGCATCCCTTTCGGTTGCATCTATCTGCTTATCTTCCCTTTGAGAGAAGAGGCCAAGCATGCCCAAACTATGATACTCTTTTCCTACACTAATGAAATAGATAGCTGCACCACTTGTACTCTTTCCAAGTAAGTTGTATTGGTTCTTTAAAAAGCTGTTATTTAAAAATTCCCTAACAGGGAATTTTTTAGAAATCTAAAAGAAAGGAAAGTATGCCTGGGGCATTAGTACAGTCATTGTACTTGGTGTATCTCAGGAAGTATTCCTACCAGAAGTTATTTCAAAGCTTTCACCATTGCTGTTTAATCTCCTTGGTCCCAGTCTGGTCCCAGGGGGATTGGAAGAATTTCTTTTATGTAGGCAGGCAATGATGCTGCCCAGGAAAACGTGATACATAAAATAAGCCAGTTCATCAGAGAAAAGTCTGAGTGACATTCAGTCATCCCATTTTTCTCCCCACTCTGGGTTGCATACATATACATTCTGGCCCTCCTTTTCCCAAGGGAAAAGGATATAGCATAAAGATTCTTGGGGCTAGTGCCAAATGTATGGTTAGATCCCTGGTCAACAGATTTCCACAAACTTTTTACTCGTGTATAAAATGACTTTGCCTCTCTGTATTAGGAGATTTTGAATCTTTATGGAGGTATCTCCTAGTCACACCCACTCCTTGGTATCATGGTTATCATACATATTGAGGCTCAGCTCCCATCATTCTAGGGTCCCACAGGTGTAGCTGTTTGTCATATACTTTTCATTTCCTATCTGGCTGTATTCCTTTGGACCCCATCATCCCCCAGGAACTTCATCATCAGGAAACCCATCATCCTGCAAGATTTCATCAACTTCAGTGCTTATCACATCCATACCCTCAGTACCCTCTTCTCTTCTGATTAGAGGGCTTGTGGGAGGAACAGAGTTTTAATTGTAAAGTACTTACCCTAGTGCCTAGTTGCTAGCCAGATAAATACTTATTCCTTTTCTTTCCTCCCAAGGCCTCCATTTACAGAGAGCTCTCACACCAATCATCTCTTCATTGCCCACTTGGACTCCATCATGCCCTTGCATATGTTTCCATTAGATTGTAATCTCTCTGAGGGCAAGGAATGTCTTTTTCATATTTGTATCCCCGGGCACATAATAGGTGATAGATAAATGTTTATTGACAGCTGGTCATCTTCCTTAACCTCTTTACCAAGGGCACATAGAGGACAGCTCTATCATCTTAATTACTCAGGGTAATATAACCATTGGTGAGTACATGGGATAAACAGAAATTTGGTCATTTGTGTTGCCTGACCAAAACAATCCATTCGGAAATCCAGCCAGCTGCCTCTAGGTACTAAATGAATCAGAAGTTTCTTGGAAATCTGAAAGTAACTTCTCAGTCTCTGTATCTGCTTCTGTATCCACCTCAGATAGCCTAGAACAAACACAGTAGGTGATCAGGAAGTCTAGTCAATGCCTGACTCAGGGTTGAAGAACCTGGGGCCTTGAGGCCACATGTGGCCTTCTAGGTCCTGGGGTGCAGCCTTTTCACTAAGTCCAAGTTTTACAGAACAAATCCTTTTTATTAAGGGGATTTGTTTTGTGAAGTTTGGATTCAGTCAAAGGGCCATACTTGAGGACCTAGATGTCACATGTGACCTTGAGGCTGCAGGTTCCCAACCCCTGTAAGAGACTCTCAAAGTGCAATACTGATCAAAGCAGCCAGAGTCTCTGCTGCTCAAGTGAAAATTCCTGAACTCTGAATATACTGAAGGCAGTAATATAAGATAATGGACCAGAATGTTGAAAACCTTGAATGAAGACCTGAAACTATGATGTGCTTTCTCCTTTCCCTCCCTCCTCTGCCCAGATCCTTTGACTTTAGACACTCCACAATTTGCCCTATTTCTTACCACTTCCTTCCATGAGCTGCCATAGTCCAGCAAAACTGAACTAGGTAGGACTGCCTTCTTCTCTTTGTAACACATAGACTGGCCTGGACTAATGTTCTCATCTCTGCTTCTTGAAACTGTTTTCATTCTTCATGACACAGCCCAGGCACCACCTCCTCTAGGAAACCTTCTCCAACACCCCCCAGCAGAAAGTGATCTCTACCTTAAATTTTCCTGGAGTACTTTGGATCTTTCATTCGGTTCTGCTGCCTTCTACTCTGTGTCATTGATTTGTGTACCCACAGCTGCCTTATTAGACTGCAAGCATTTGGAGGTCCTGGACTCTGTGGTTTTTCATCCTTGAAATCCCAACGCTCAGGATAGGGCAAGGGAATACAAATGTATATATACATAGACATACACTTAAATTTATATGAGGGTTTACATATGCAAAAAAGCACATATCTGAGTATGAGTATAAATGACTCCATAGAGGGCATAAGATCAATTGAATAGGAAGGGATAATATTCCAA
>CM053587.1:289648746-289705653 GCA_028646515.1 Pseudochirops corinnae | reverse complement strand
CTACCCCAGTGCCTGTATGTCTTAATTCCCAGTTGCATGTAGTTAATAATAATAATAATTTATATATATATGTACATATATATTTTTAACATTTGATTGTAGAACTTTAAATTCTAGATTCTTTCCCTTCCCCCCTCAGATTCTGAGCTCCTTTGCTGGTCCTGCCCTTCCTGGGTATATTTTCACTTCAGAAAACTTAGCTTTGCTATCTTCTCCTCATAGCCTCTTTTGAAATCCTCTTGTAGATCAGGGAACTGGGACTGAGCCTTGAGAATACTTTGAGTTCCCACAACATAAACCAACCCATCCCTTTCCTTTATCACAAGCAGGATTTCCAGTCTCCAAACCAGACCTAATTTTCCAGCTGGAACGAGGAGAAGAACCATGGGATCTGGAATTGCAGGGTACTCCAGGAAAGAGAGTACAGTTGGAAAGACTTGAAAAGAGGTGAGAGAGAGAGAGAGAGAGAGAAAGAGAGAGAGAGAGAAAGTGTGTGTGTGTCAGTGTGAGTTATGTCATCATCTTCCAAAAAAGTCATTCCTGCTTTGGAAAAAATTGAGGGGTAAAAGAAAATCAAATAAGTGGCTTTGAGTAATTACAGAGAAATACAATATACAGAAATATGTATAAGAAAAATACAGGTATCCAGGGAACTTCAAAGGAATTTCACGAAAGAATCATACAGACTAGGAATGTATAAATTAATTGTACTTTATTAGAGCATATTTTAACTGAAAATGAAACTTTTGACAACTGGAGAATGGAAGACAAAGGGCAACAAGGGAAGGATATGTAACCAGCATGGTTATTGGAACACTGGGCAGGCTGGTCCTTGGATTGTGGGCTGATGAGTAAGTGTGTCTCAGTGCTGGTTCTTCAGGAAGCCTTCTTTGAACTGGGCACATCCAGGTCCACTAAGATCTCTATCACTTTTATTTGGCAGAGGATGCCTGAAATATAGTGCTTTTATACCAGGGTAGCTCAATGAGGCTGAAGGTAATGAGTTTTTTTGGGGGGGAAGGAAAGAATTCTTACTTGGGTGGGTCCGCTTATTTTTCTATCTCTAATGTTACAGGTTGGGAGCTTATGGGTACTGGCTAATGCAATAGGCCCTAGCTGAATCAAATAAGGAATATAAGCATAGAGTATGAAAATTTCCAGGAAAGGGCAGAGTGTTAAGTAAAAATTATCCACCTGGCTGCAAGTGTGTTTCATGGGTCTCACAGAGAAGCCCATAGGCTCTAGGAGTTTGGGACCAGAACACTACAGCATTTCAAAGCAGCTAGCTGGCTCAGCGGATAGATCACTGGGCCCACAGTTAGGAAGACCTGTGTTCAAATCCAGCCTCAGACACTTGCCATCTGTGTGATCCTGGCCAAGTCACTTGACCTCTATTTGCCTTGATTCACTAGAGAAGGAAATGGTAAACCACTCCAGTATCTGCCAAGAAATCTCCATGGATAGTGTGGTCCATGGGGTTATGAAGAGTTGGACACAACTGAATGACTGGACAATGACAACACTAGGGCCCCCTGGAAGGGATTTGGGCTTACAGAGGGCTTTAGCCATTAATCACAGAGGTGGTAGAAACATAGAGATCATTCAGTCCATCTCCTTCATTTTATGCATGAAGAAGCTGAGTGCCTGCTTTGTGCAGAGCTCTGTGGTAGTCACTTGGAGGGTATGCAGAATTCAGGCAAGACTGTTTCTGCTCTCCCAGAGTTCGAAGTCTTGTCGTAGTGAGTTAAGGTAAGTTTGTGACCATAAGACGTAGCGTACTGAGTGCAGAGAGAGGTGCAGAACGAAGTACTAGGAGAAGTCCAAGCGGGGAGGCAGCTGTCAATGACTGGAGGATCAGGAAAGGCTTAATGAAGAGAGCAGCATTGAAGTTGGGCTTGATCAGGTGAGTAGGACTTTAGTAAGTAAGGTAGGGTTGGAAGGACATTTTAGGCTAAGGGAACATTGTGAATAAAAGAACAGAGGTGGAAAAGCTCAGGATATGTCTGTGGAATAGAGGATAATCCAGTTTGGAGAATAGAGTGCATAGTGGGAACTACTCTGAATTTCTGTTGGAAAGGTAGGCATTGGATTATGGAGGACCTTTAAAGCCAAGCAAAGGAATTTGAAAACAGTTAATAAGTGCCTACTGTATACACACTGGAGAAAACATGATGTAGTGGAGAGAAGGCTAGCTTTGGAATCAAGAGGATCTAGGTTTAAGTGTTGCCTCTAATGTATATTGGCGATGTGACCCTGGGCAGATCAATTAATTAATCCAATAAACATTTATTAAGTATTATGTGCCAAGTACTGTACTCCTCAGTGCCCCAGGCAACTCTCTAGGATAGTGATATCAAAGGAACATGTGGCCAAAGAAAAACAATTATATTACTTAAGATTATGTTATATAGTGAGAAGAATCAAGGAGCAAGGATAGAGCTATGGGGAGCTCCTACTCTCAAAGAAGGTGGCTTGATACAGTGCTTCTAAAAAGTCTCTTGGACTGATAAAGGGATAGGACATAAACCATTTGAGGCAGTATCCAAGGAGCTTGGGTTATAAATGCTGCTGAGAAATAAACCCTGAGCATTAGGTGTCAGTAGCAACTGAGCAATTAAGAAAGATGTGAAGGGAGAAGGGTCACTTGAAATTGTCAGGAGGCCTGTGGTGATTGTAAGAAATTTATTGTTCTTTATGTTATACCACAAGTCAGATTGGAGAAGACCTCAGAGGAAAAGAAATTACTGCAAATGCTGATTATATGTCCACAGTTAGATTCTTTAGGAAGACATAGATCTGCTTGTAGGCTGGGGAGAAGCAATCCAAGGGAGTATATAGATGAAGTAAGGAAGAAGGTCTGTAACACGGTTGAAGGGAATGGCTCTGAGCACAACTGGAGGCACTATTCCCATTGTCAGTGACATAAGAAAAGTTAATGTGAGTAGGGAAAGCATTACTTTGTCATTGATTTCCCTTCAAGGGCTCCCATTAGAATGAGATGTTGACACAGCGTGTCTTAAGAGTACCCCAGGTGATGAGCACCATGGAACAAGTCAGAAGGAGCTCTTTAGTTTGTGTTTAACTCTTGTTCCCCACAGTGGTTTCTCTGGCTTAGTTGGTCATTCATCCCTACCTGCTCAGGATGTCACTTCTTCATTTCCTCAGCATTTGCCTACCCCTCCTCTCTAAATCTCCTGCCTATCTGGCCCCATTTTGCCTCTCTTGCTTCTTATTCATTCACTAAGCTTCTCACTTATCAAGAGCTCCTCTGCCTTGTCTGTCTATTGGTTAAACCTCCCACCCTTCTCAACTGGCTCTCCTTATCTATTCCCTTTGCCTCTAATATAGATTAAATGAGATTTAAACATCTAGTAAGCAGTTACAATGTGCCAAGCACCATGCTAAACATAGACTACTTTCCCCAAGACTTCATTCTTCCATTTCACCCAGGCTTTACTTACTACTTCCTTTCTCTTTCTAGTTTTTGAAGCCAATTTTAGGGCTACCAAAGCCATCTACTTCTCTTAGACCTTAATTTCAATGATTGTATTTTTGTAGGAGTTTCCTTTCTCCCAGTACAGAAAACATTTTTATTTATTGTTTCAGATTCTGAGATAGGTACTGAGAACAAGACATCTTATAAAAAAGAGGATATATCAGAAGATGTAGAATCTCCTGGAAGGACTTCAGAAATACTTTTAAAAAATGCTCCTCAGCAACCTGTTCTTGGAGAAGTTTGTGCATTTGGGGGAAAGTTAGAAAATAATCAGGGAAATTCTACTGAGGTGATGCTGGAGACACCTTTTGTCCAGGAGAAAGGTTTCAACAAAGTGACTTTAAACTACAACAAAACCTCCATTGGTGAAAAAAATGAGGAATGTGGTAAATTTGGGAGAAACTTTGGTCTGAATCCAAGTTTCATTTTACATCAGAGTGATACTATGGGTGAGCAAGCCCATCGATGTGATACCTGTGGCAAAACTTTCAAATACAATTCAGATCTTATTCGACATCAGAGAATTCATACTGGAGAGAAACCTTATGGGTGTGATGAATGTGGGAAAGTGTTTAATCTCAATTCAGAACTTATTCGACACCAGAGAATTCACACTGGAGAGAAACCTTATAAATGTAAGGATTGTTGGAAAGGCTTCAGTCAAAGTTCTAATCTTATTCGACATCAAAGAATTCATACTGGAGAGAAACCTTATGAATGTAATGAATGTGGGAAAGGATTTGTCTGTAGCTCAGGACTCATGCAGCATCAGAGCATTCATACTGGAGAGAAACCCTATGAATGTGATGAATGTGGGAAAGCCTTCAGTCTAAACTCACGACTTATTCGACATCAGAGGACTCACAGTGGAGAAAAACCATATAAATGTAATGAATGTGGTAATGCTTTCAATCTAAATTCAGAACTTATTCGACATCAGCGAACTCACACAGGAGAAAAACCATATAAATGTAATGAATGTTATAAGGCTTTCAGTCAGAGGGCGAATCTTATTCAACATCAAAGAGTCCATACTGGAGAGAAACCGTATGAGTGTCTTGAATGTGGTAAAAGCTTTAGCTGCAGCTCACATCTTATTCAGCATCAGAGAATCCATACTGGAGAGAAACCATATGAGTGTGATAAATGTGGTAAAGCTTTCAGTCAAAGCTCACACCTTATTTTACACCAGAGAGCTCATAATGGAGAGAAACCTTATAAATGCTATGAATGTGGGAAAGACTTCAGTTGGAGCTCACAACTTATTCAGCATCAGAGAGCTCATACTGGAGAAAAGCCCTATGCGTGTGATGAATGTGGTAAAGCCTTCAGTGTCAATTCACAACTTATTCGTCATCAGAGAACTCATACTGGAGAGAAACCCTATAAATGTAATGTTTGTGAGAAAGCTTTCACTCAGAGTTCCCACCTAATTCAACACCAAAGTATTCATATGGAAGAGAAACCTTACGAATGTGTTGAATGTGGGAAAGGTTTTAGTCAGAGCTCACAACTTACTGTACATCAGAGAATTCACACTGGAGAAAAACTCTATGAATGTGCTGAATGTGGGAAAGCCTTCAGTAGAAGTTCATCCCTTATTCAACATGAGAAAATTCATACTGGTGAAAAACCTTATAGTTGTCAGGAGTGTGGAAAAGCCTTCAGTCAGAGCTCACAGCTTACTAAGCATCAGAAAATTCATACTTGAGAAAAAATGATTATGAATGTAGAAATACTTTTAATTGGAGCTTATATATTCAAAAGCAGAGCATTTCTATAAGAGAGGAAATTATATGGATATAACACATACGGAAGAGCTTTTGGTGTCACTTCACCCTTATCCAATATATTTTTTCACCAGTCATCATCTAGTGAATATTCATTTCAGAAGGTAATGAATTTGAGAGATGTTAAGGATGTAGAATTGATAGGGGGCTTGGCAATTAATTAGATACAGGTGGCAAGGGACAAGAAACAGTCCTCACAGGTTTTTAGACCTGGGTATTTGGAAGAATGGTGGCATCCTCAACAGAAATGGAGAAGTTTGTAGGAGGGATAGGTTTGTGCGGAAAGATAATTGAGATCTCTTTCAGAAATGCTGAGTTTGAGATGTCTAAGGGACATCTAGTCAGAAATATGTAATAGGCAGTTAGTTATTGATTCAAGAATAGAGCTCAGTAGAGATTTAGACTAGCTGTGTAGAGCTTAGAGTCATTTGCATAGAGATGATAATTGAATCCATGATAGCTGATGAGATCTTCAATTAAACATTTATTAATATCTGCAGTGAGCAAATCATTGACTAAATAACCCTCAAGGAGATAAACATTCATTTGCCAGAATGGAGGCATACAACATATATATAACATGCACACAATATTCAAGATAACATTAAGAGATACTGGGAATTTATAGGGGATCAAGGAAGTTTTCTTTAGAGAGAAGGCACCTTAGTCAAACCTTAAAGAAAGGCAAGAATTCAAAGAAGTGAGGGAGGATAAGGAGGAAGTTTGTCCAAAGTATGGGGAATGGCCTATGGCTTCCTTCTCTTCCAGGAAGGAAGGAAACCCAGGAAATGGAAGGTACCAATGCCTCTGACTTGTGATTGTCTATTCCTGGGGCCTAATAAAATTTATTTCTCCAGGATGAAAGAAAAAAAAAGGATGGGAGATGAAGTACCAAGATTGAGGAATGGCTAGCAGTCCTTACAAGACAATGATTGTAAGGAAAGTTTTAGTCAGATATGCTGAATCTCTGTAAGAGTAGAAGGTTTTCACAACTCAGGACTATGTCTGTTTAGAATTTTTTAAGACCAGATTAATAAAGCTTCATTTCTCTGGATCTACCTTCATGGAACTGAAACAGCTTTGTTGGGGAGGAAATATTCACCTGTAAAATTGTTATTGTTAAGATGGAATTTTTACCTGTTGTAGAATTAATTCAATTCTAAGTATTTTGCTGGACTCCTATTCGCAGTTGTAGCATTTAAAGATGAAACAGAGTTAATTTCTCCTCTCTATAATGAATTAACAGTTAAAAAGAGGTGTCCAGAACTCACTGAAGGATTGCAAAGTGCCTCCCATTTCATAGCTAACATTTCCCCTCACCTTTCTCTAAGACTTGTTCTACATGGCCCTAGAGAACAGAATTGTGAATAAAAGGAGGAAACTCAAATATCAGCTCAAGGAAAAACTCCTGAATGGTCAGGGCCTTCTTGTACTTCAGTAGGTAGTGAGTTCCCCTTTGCTCAAGGTTTCCCAGAGGAAGTTAGAGGCCTGCTTGTTGGAGATAATGCAACTGATAGTTCCTATTCAGGTAAAGGCTGAAGAAAATGTTCTCTGAGGTCCTTTCCAACTGTCATATTTTTCTGGTTCTCTGAAACTCCTGAATCTTTTCCTTTAGTTGTGTTATTTTATAGGGTGCTACATCAGACTTTCTAGGTAGGGCTCATAGGTATGGTTAAGGTGGGGAGAGTGAAGGGAAATACAGCTCTGTGGCAAAAAGATGGAACTCGGTTCAGGGCTGTTTCTGCCTTCTCCCTTCATCTCCCCCTGTGGGATAGCAAAACCAATTTAGGAACAAAAGTCATAGGTTCCTAGCTTGTTAGTGAAGCTCTCTCATTTTAGTGATCATCCAGTCAAATCATTTACTTTACAAATGGGAAACTAAGGGAGAACACTGGCTGAAATGTCATGGCTAACCGGAACATGCCCCCAAATACCTGCTGGAAGAGTTTCCATTTTCCAGGAAAAGTAAGCAGTGGTCACAAGCATGAAGGGTAACTCCTATGTCTCTAATACTTGAAGGACCTCCCAGTGTAGTCCATTACAGCCTTGCAAAACAAGGTTAGTCCAAGTACCTTTATTCTTTCTTTATTTTTTAAAATAATCAAACTATGGCTTAGCGATGTCAAGAGACTTGGATTTAGATGACGTCCCTAGGCCCCCATCAGCTCTGACATTTTTTGTATTCTTTGACTTGATCATAGTCATACAACTATGTTAATGGAAGAGCTGAGATAAAACTCAGAGCTTCTGACTTCAAAGTCCAGGATTTTTTCTACTAAGGTTACCTTTAGCACAGAGACTTTCTTTAAAACCTTCCCTTTGGTGCCATCTTGCCCTTGTGGGGTTTCACCTCATTTCTTCAGTTACTTCATTTGTTTGATAAATATCTATGTGTAATCTCAGCACTCTGGGGGACACAGAGATGAGTTATATAAAGTTTTTTTTTCTCTCAAGTAGCATGTAGTCTAATAGAGGAGATAGCAAATATAATACAACATGAATACCAAGTGAATGTATTGTAGAATACAGAAAACTCTCTGCTTAGTGGGTCAAATTGCTTAAAGTTTTTATTAGACAACTAACCATTTGTGGAATAGTCTCTTTAGAAGATATATACCAATAAAAAGAGGAAATTTTTTCCATGCATGCGAGTGACAGATATTTGGAGGGGTTCAGGCTTTCCTGGGAATTAAAATTGGAACATCTTTTGGGTACTGAAACAAGAGGAAGAGAACCAGCAGCTGCTAAGGCAATAAATGACCTCTCACTTAAAAGTCAATGGAGTCACTTATATTAAGTGGTTCTTATCTCAACATTCAGTAAAGCTGTTATAAACCTGCTTAAGACCTTTTCAGGTAGGATTGTTCAGATTTTCTATGGTGAAGGGTTACTTTTCATTTATTCCCCAGAGACTTTTAAGGTTACTTAGGAGAATGAAGTATGTAGGAATAAGTTGTTCACAGGGAATTCTTTGGAGGAGGGAATAAGGGCAGGATTGATTGAAACTTACAGGTAAATGAGTTGTTTTGAAGGCTTCTGACTGTACCTTTATTTACTGGAAACATGCCCTATATTCTTAGAATTTTGCTCAAAATATCTATCCTTATGTTCCTCACAGCATTGTAGATTTAAAGCTGGGAAAAAAACCACTCAGGTCATCTGGTCAAACCCCTCATTCTACAGAAGAGGAAGCCGAGCCCCAGAAAGGTTTGCCCAAAGTCACACAGGTACTAAATGTGTGACTCAAATATTCTGACTCCATATCCAGTTCTTTTCCCACTCTACCCCACTTAAGTTACTTGGAAGTAGGGTCCAGGTACTCAGAGATTGAGGAGATGAGTTGTGATACTTGTAAGCTAGATTTGCCTCTTTCTCTGGCATCTTAGTATGAAGCTCCTTTATTTTTCTTCAGAACTATGAAAGATCCTGTCTCCCCTGCTGGAAGCAGAGACGGTAAGGATCCATAGTAATTCTCCATGTTCATTTTTGTAAAACTGATTTTTTTTCCCCATTCAGTCATTGAAAATCTATCTTCCTTCCCTTTCATTCCTTCTTCCCTCCCCTACTAATAAAAAAAAGGTAAAACCCCATTGGCCATATTTTTAAAAAAGCATCTTTCTGTACTCTGAATCCCATACCTCTCTATCAGGAGGGGGGTAGCATGTTTTATCATTAGTCCTCTGGAATCATGGTTGGTCATTATACTGATGAGAGTTCTTAAGTCTTTCAAAATTCCTTTTACAATATTGTTGTCTATGTATAAATTGTTCTCCTGGTTCTGCTCATTTCACTCTTCATGTGTTCATACAAGTCTCCCCAGATTTCTCTGAAATTATTCCTTTCATCATTTTTTGTAGCACAACAGTATTCCATCACATTCATATACCACAATTTATTCAGCCATTCCTCACTTGATGTTCACTCCCTTCAGTTCATAATTCTTTGCCACTGTGAAAAGAACTGTTATAAATGTTTTCATATATCCCTAGAAATTGTTTTGCTTAGATTAATCCCTCCCTTAATCTACCCTTCCTTTGCTTTGTCCTCTTTTCTCTCCATTCCTTCCTATTTCTTTATGGCTGAAATGTATTCCTATATCAGAGGGGTGTGTGTGTGTGTGTGTGTGTGTGTGTGTGTGTGTGTGTGTTTTCTTCCTTCTTTTGACCAGTTCAAATGAGAGTGAAATTCAGGTGTATTGCTCTTCCCTTCCTTTCCCTATCCATTCTCTTAAAATCATTAAGATATAACAGAATCACTTTCAGTCTAAATACAAAGCCTAATTAGACTCTGTTTATGCCCCTTAACGATAATAGGGTTGAGGGTTTACATATTTATCATCTCTCCATATTAGAGTATAAACAGTTTATCCTTGTGTAGTCCCTTATTATTGTTAACATTTACCATTTTATATTTCTCTTGACTCCTGTGTTTGAACTTCTAAATTTTGATGCAGCTTTCCTTTTTTATCAGGAATACTTGGAAGTCCTCTATTTCATTAAAGATCCATTTTTCATCTTGAAGGATCCTACTAATTTGTATAGGATAAATTATTCTTGGTTGTAAGCCTAGAATTTTTGCATTCTTGAATATCATATCTGAAATTCTCTGCTTCTATTTAGTGGTAGCTGCTAAATCACTGACTGTGACTCTTAAATACTTGAATTCTTTCTTTCTGGGTGCTTATGGTATTTTTTTTCTTTGACTTGGAAGCTGTGGATTTTGACTGTGATATTCTTGGAAGTTTTCATTTTGGAGTTTCAGGAAGTGACCAATGGTTTTATTTTGTTTTGTTTTCTATTTGCACTTCCACTTTGCCTTCTGGTTCTAAGATGTCTGGGCACTTTTCTTTTATAATTTCCTGTAATGTCAGCCTTACAAAGCACACTCAGAACCTGTATAGAGACAAGACGTCTAGGCCCTTTTTTGGTCATGACTTTCAGGTATTCCAGTGAATCTTAAATTATATCTCGATCTGTCTTCTAAGTTAGTTGTTTTTGCTATGAGATATCCTATATTTTCTTTGATCGTTTCAGTTACTTGACTTTATTTTAATTTATCTCATTGTCTCACGAAGTCACTGTTTTCTGTTTGGTTGATTCTAATTTTCAGGGAGTTTGTTGCATGGGTAAGGTTTTCTACTTCTTGTGCCAAACTATTAATTCTCTTTCCAGTTCTATAGTTCTATAGCTTTCACTCATTTTCTAACTTTTCCTCTATCATTCTTATTTTATTTAAAAAAATTCTTTAAACATTAAAAAAAAAAACTTGCTTCATCTATTCCAGGATTTCTAGTTAAGTTCATGTCTAAGCTGTGTCTTTCTTTGAGGCCTTGCTTGTAATGTTTAGGAATCAATCTCTTCTTCAGGGTTTGTGTCTTGAGCATTCTTATCACCATAATTTTTTTTTGTGGGATTCTTCCTTTACACCCACCCCTCCCATTTTTCTAGTATATTTATGGACTTTGGACTTTATGTTAGGGTTGAGCTCTGCATATTTATGGAGGGACTGTCTGGGCTGTACTTGTGTCCTCTAGGATTCTTCTGTTGCTTTCTTAGGATACTGAATGTTGTGTTATTCCAGGATTTCGGGGACAGCTCAGGCGGGGACTTGCTAGCTTTTTGTGCTCAAAATCCTATTGCTGCCCTTCTATTTTGAGTTCTGCAAATTCTGGACCTGAGCATCACACCTGTGAACTTGCCCATTTTTGGAGTTCCAGTAAATTGCATCTGGTTTCAACCCCTATTTGCTAGCTGGATAGCCCTGCAGATTCAGAATGACTGCATTGGAGGCTTTATTTTGGTCTTGGATTTTAGCCTAGTTATTCCACTGTAGCCTTTAGCTTAGGTTGGAGGCTGGAACTGAGACCCTGCTCTCATGCTTGACCACAACCTTTTCCTGATCACCCTCTCATTCTGCCTTCTAAATCTATTCTTTTTTTCTCACTATAACTTTCAGTTCCTATACTCCTACCTGTTCTTCTCTGGCCTTACTTCCTTCTTTTCAAAGTCTAGATGAGTACAACTATACATTAATTGCTACCCTGGACATTCTTCCCATCTTGCTTGATTAGGAGTTCTGTTTTGCCAAACTGCTAACCCTATGTTACCGTCGTCACCTACTGGTATTATTCTTACTCAGGAACTTAAGAATTCTTCGGGAGAAAGTCAAACAACTGTACCAACTGGGTTCACTAGAAACTGCTTATCTAATCTTAGTTGGCCCTCACTATTTCTCCCGGATTGATAATCATACCCTCTTCAGCAGCTATTCCAAACTCTTCTCTCCAGATCTATACTACTTCTGTCCCCTACCTGTCCCTCATATTTTATTGGGAAAATAGAGGCCATGTTACTCCTCCCCTCAACATCTCAAAATCCCTCTACATTATCCTTTGTTCTGTCCTTGTTTGCTATGATGTAGGTGATACTCCTAGTCTCTGATGACGAGGTGTGTCTTCTCCTAGGTATAGCTAACCCGGCTCATTTGTGCTTTTGATCTCATCCCTGCTTTTTTCATCTTTGAGTTCAACCCTTGATTCCCTTGATTCCTCTTCCCTTCAATGACTCCATATCCACTGGCTCCTTCCCTGATGCCTATAAACACTAGATTTCCTTTATCCTTAAAAAATCTTCACATGACCCTGCCATTCCCTAAAGTTATTATCCTATATCTCTTCTTCTTCCCTTCACAGCCAGACTCCTAGAAAAGGCTATCTTGTACTCATTGTCTCCATTTGCTCAACTTCTCATTACCTTGCAATCTGGCTTCTAATTCTCTCCTTCCACTGAGAATGCTCTCTTTGTAGTTATCAAGAATTAAAAAAAAATTTTTTTTAACTGATGCCATCTGCTTTTTAAAAAATATATACCACAGCCATTTCTTTATATACTGCTACCTCTTTCATTCACCTCACAAGGATAATTCAAATTAGGAAAACAGTTAACATAATCATATTAGAGCACTGGGTCTGGAGACAAGACATGAGTTCAAATCTGGCCTCAGACAATTAACTAACTGTGTGACCATGGGAAAATCACTTAACCTTTGCTTGCCTCAGTTGACTCATCTGTAAGATGGGGATAATAATAGCTCCTGACTTCCAAGATTGTTGTGTAAAGTGCTTAGTACAGTGCTTGGCACATAGTAAGCACTAAATAAATGTTAGCTATTCTTATTATTAATTAAATAATTAAAAAAAAAACTTTGTCAAGGCACATTACTCATTTATTTAGTATTTACTAATATTAAATATAAAAAAAAATAGTGTGGTCATCATGGTTGTTCAGCCCCTCCTATTTTACCCTCAAACTCCTATGGGTACTTTTCCCAGATTGGTTTCTCAAGAATAAATGCTCTTGGGGTAGCTAGGTGGCCCAGTGAGTAGAGCACTGGCTCTGGAGTTCAAATTTGGCCTCAGACACTTAACACTTACTAGCTGTGTGACCTTGGGCAAGTCACTTAACCCCAATTGCCCTGCCTTCTCCCCTCCAAAAAAAAATAAGCAAAAAAAAAAAAAGAAAAGAAATGTAGGACCAAAGGCCATTCCTCAGTAGATGAGTGGTCAATGATATGAACAAACAGTTCTCAAAATAATTACAAACTATTAACAATCATAGGAAAGACTACTCCAAATTACTAATAAGAAAAGTACAAATTAAAAAAAAAAAACCTTGAAGTTTTCACCTCACAATGATCAAACTGGCAAAGATAACAAAAGAAAGTAATTATCAGTGTGCAAGAGGCTACAGAAAGACAGACACAATAGTTGCTATATCTGTAAATTTGGTCAAACCTTCTGGAAAGCAATTTTGTATTAAACAAAAAAAGTGACTAAAATGTACATGGCCTTTGACCCAGTGACTCCTAAGCATATACCTCTTCCCCCTTTCTTCCCCTGCTCCAAAAGTCAGTGACAAAACTGATGGTCCCAAATGCACCAAAATCTTTGCAGCAACACTTTTTGTGGTATCAAAGAATTGGAAGCAAATTAGCTGCCCATTGATTAGGGAATGGCTAAGCATACTGTAGTAAGTGAATATAACTGTGCTATAAGAAATGAATATAATTAATACAGAGAATCATGGGAAGACTAATTTGATTTGATAAAAAGTGAAGTGAGCAGGACCAGGAAAACAATATGCACAATAACTACAGCAATGTAAATGAAAAGAACAACAAAATTGCTGTAAAATTATAATGATAATTATTTTTTCAATTTATTTTTAGTTTTCAACATTCTTTTCCACAAGATTTGGAGTTACAAATTTTCTCCCTGTCTTTCCCCTACTCCCACCCCAAGATAGCAAGCTTACTGAATACCCCTTCCCCAAATCTGTTCTCTCTTATATCCTCCCTCATTTTCCCCTAACTTTCTAATAGGGCAAGATGGATTTCTACATCCCAGTGCCTATATATATATATATATATATATATATATATATATACAGAAAATGACAATTTTTGATCCCAAGGAAGAGATATGAAAAGGTGTCTTCCTCTCCTTGTTTGGAAAGGTGGGGGACCATAGTTGTAGAAGACTGCGTAGGTATAATAATCTGACTTTTTTTGATATGTTGGTTAGTGATGCTGATTTTTTTCCTTTTTTAAAAAATTCATTATTATAAAGGATGGCTTTCTGGAAAGGGCAGAGAGAAAGAGACAGTGGGAAACATAGATAATGTAAAAAGAAAAATGATATAAAAATTTATTTTAAATATATGTAAAAATGATACTTAAAAAAAAAGCTTTATTGATATCTTCTCTTTATACCACAGTTTGGTTATATTGACTTTACCATCACCCTAACACAGTGAGCCTTCCCCTATAACAAAGGAAAAACCAACCCACACGGCAACTTGGTCTGAAAACATTTGCAATATTCCACACTTATAATGCCCATTTCTTTCTTTTGTTGTTGAGGCAATCAATTGGGGTTAAGTTACTTGCTCAGAGTCACACAGCTAGTAAGTGTCTGAGGTCGGATTTGAACTCAGGTTCTCCTGACTCCAGGCCAGTGTTCTATCTACCTAGAAGCCTCCTGCTCATTTCTTTAGTCAATCAACACATAAACTGTGTCAGGAACGGTGTTAAGCAACGGGGGTTCAAATACAATGAATAAAATATTCCTTACTTGCAAGGAACTTACAGTCCAGGCCAAGATTGGGCTTAATGTTATTTGCTGTTTTTATGACGGGATTCTGTTTGTAATCTGCATCTTTCTCCTAATGTTTTGCAAATGCATTTGTTCTCTAAGTTGCCATTCCATGTTTTTTACTTTTCCAAGTCTTTAGTGCCTGAGATACTTTCTAGGTCCTCTTGTCCTCTTCGTTAGTATGACTGTAAGTTCAACTATTATCAGAAATGGAGATAAGTAAGTTAATATTTTCACCTGTTCTCTGACCACTTTTTAGAGTCAACACCTTATTTGAATAGATCAAACTGAAACTTAAAACTGCACCAGTGTCTTATCATTATCCTTTTTTCTGATTTTGGTTTGATTTTCTCCTTTGCTTCAATTGGTTAGCAGTCTGACCAAAAACAAATAGCTGATTCCTAAATTACTACCTCATAGGTAACTTTTCTTAAGATGTTTAGTGCTTGCATTTTCACCTCCTCCATCAGTATTAAATAGGATTCAGGATGTGTAGTCCTGAAGTTTATGAGTAGTCTGCAGGTCTTTGGCTTCTCTCATTTCTTAATCTTGAATCTTATCTTCTTTTAAAAAATACATAATTGATTACTTTTATCCTTGCATCAGTCCTTTCAACCTTCCTACAAAAATGAGCTCTCTTATGTGGCAAATTATCATAACCCCACAGTGTTTTTACTTACATTATTGTAGCTATTATGTAGATTATTTTCCTGGTTCACTTTACTTCACTATGCATTAATTCACATATCTTTTCATGTTTTTTTCTGAATTTCTCATATTTTTTATTCCTAAAGTTTCCATAATTTGTTCAGTTATTCTCTAACCAGTATTTTGCTACAGCAAAGAGCTGCTACAAAAATTCTGATAAATTTGGGATCTTTCTTTTAGCCTTAGGCTCCTTAATGCCCAGCACTGGAGCTTCTGGGTCAAAGAGTATAAACAGTTTAATCACTTTTCTTGCATAATCCCAAACTGATTCCTAGAATATTTGGGCTATTCACAACTCCACCAACAGTTTATTAGGAATGCTTTCTGGCAACCCCTTCAAAACTATTTCTGTCTCATCATATTTGCTAGTTTGCTGGGTGTGAGGTGAAACTTCAGAGGTATTTAATTTTTTCATTTCTCTTATTATTAGTTATCTGGAGCAATCTTTCATATGATTGCTGCTGTTTAGCAACTCTGAAAACTGTTCATGTCTTTTCACCACTTACCTAAGGGGAAAATGAGCCCAATTCTTAGGGCAATTTGGTACAGTGTGTGTAGCACATAGCAGGCAACAAATAAATGCTTGTTGATTCACTGATTAAATGGCCTTTTCCCGGGTCTCAGAAGTTGAGTACAGAATTCAGAAAAATAGATATGAAGGTCTCCGGAAATGTTTGCCGGGGAAGGGGTTAAACGCAAGTCTGTGGGCTAGGTGCCAAAGTCATGGAGAAAGCCAGAGAACAGCCAGGAGGTGTCTGGTGCCTGGAGGTGGGTTCAGAAACACGAAACGAATTTCCAGGGCTACGTGGTTAAACTACAAAGCCAGGAGCCGTCAGGGTCCAGCGGCCTGGTTCCTGTCCTCAAGTCGAGGCTGAGCACGTGGAGGGGAGGGCGGGATCCGGAGTTCCTCAGTTACCCGCCCCCTGTAACCCCACCCGAGGAGGGGGTGGAGCCTGTTTGGCACATGCTGCGGTAGGCGGGGCTCCGTTGCTGCCACTCCGGGGTGGGGGGGTGAGAGGGACGAGTCCGCAGGCGGAGCAGCCACCGAGAGTGGAGTCCTCCTAGTTCCTAGAGCGGGCCCGGAAGTGCCCCGGAGGTCGGCCACGATTGCTCCTTCCGTGGGGGTTACCGTTGGGTCGTGGCCCCAGGTCCTTGTTTCCCCTCTCCTGGTCCGCTCTAAGGGCCGTTCCCGGTGTGGGCCGCCCTCTCGGGCCGCAGCCAAGGGTGAGTCCTGCTCGGGACGGGGCAAAGGGGAGAGTGAGGCACCGGTGTGCCCGGAAAGGAGCCCAAGCTGGAGTCCGGAGACCCCGGCGAGGCAGAGCCCTCCCCCTCTGCGGGCCTCAGTTACCTCTCTCTGTTCATTCCAAGGCTTTAATAAGCGCCTGCTGTGAACCAGACCCCGTGCTAGGGGCTGTGAGGTTATAGAGACAGAAACACTTAGGTTGGGCGGGAAAACCCACGGACACAGAGAAAACACCACCACAAATCGTGATGCACAGAAGCAAAGTCTTGAAGGAAGCTGAGGATCTAAGAGGTGGAGATGAGGAGAGACCATGTTCTGGGAATGGGGGACAGCATTTCTTCCGTCATTTTAACCATTAACCAAGTGTCAGCATTTAGTCATGTGGCCTTATTAAGGCTCTCGGGCAGCTCACACAGTCTAATGGAAGAGACGACCGACAAATATCTAATTAAGTCAAGATAAATGCAGAACAGAGGCAAGAGATGGAACGTCTTGTACAGGGAACAGAAGGTTGGCCAATTTGATCGGTAGAGCTCTTGATGGAACATAGATAAAATGATCTTGGAAAGATAAGCTGGAGGTTTTAAATGCCAGATAGAAGAGTTTGTATTATATTTTATCCTAGAGGCATTTGGGAGCCACTGACAAGGCCGGTTCTGTGATTTAGGAATTTGGCAGCATGGTAGAGGATGGATTGTAGAGGGGAGAGATTTAAAGCAGGGAGACCATTCAAGCTCTTAAGTTCGGAGGGCAAATGGTAGGAGAATCAGAATTAGGGCACTAGTTGTGTGAGTGAAGAGAAGGGGAGACAGGTGAAGGAGAAATAGAGAGGACTAGTTGGAGATGAGGGAATAGGGAGAGATGAAAGAAATAGACGTGATTCCAAGGTTCTGAACTTGGGTATTTGGGAGAATGGTTGTGCCTTCAACAGAAATAGTGAGTAGGACTGGGGAGAGTTTGGGGGTAAAGGTAATCTGTTTTGGACTTGTTTAGTTTGAGATGTCTATGTCACCACACATATTTAGAGCTTTCCATTGGGCAGTTGGTGATGCAGGACTGGACCTAAGGAAAGAGACTAGTGCTAGATATATAGCTCTGGGAATCATGTGCATAGAAGTGATAATTTAACCCATGGTAGCTCAAAAGAGAGTAGACAGGGAAGAAGGCCCACGTCTAGGAAGGTCCATGTATGGGAGAAAAGAAGGGACATTCGGAAGCTGATTTAGAGCTGGAAGGCATCTGAGACATTGTCTAATCCAACTTCTTTTAATTTAAAGATGAGAAAACTAAAGGTGCAGCTTTGGGTAGTGAAAAGAGTGCTGGATTTGTAGTCAGAGACCCTAAGACCTGTTTTTGCCACCTACATTTGTGTGACTTTAGACAAGTAATTTCACGTCTGTGGGCTTTAAGTTCCTTGTTTAGTGAATGAGGGTTGTACTAGGTTATTTCTGAGGTTCCTTCCAGCTCTAAATTTATAATCGTATTGTAGCACCCTCTCTGGGCGGCCTCCCTAACTCATGCTCATGAGTTGGGTCCCCAGAGGGTTGCTGCTGTCTTGGGTACAAAGGGTAAATCTTTTTTAAAAAAAATATTTATTTACTTTTAGTTTACCACATTCAGTTCCACAATCCCTTGAGTTTCAAATTTTCTCCCCCTCCCTCTCTCCCTCCCTACCCCCCATGGTGGCATGTAATCAAATACAGGTTCTACAAATACCTTCACATTAAATATTAGTCAAGTTGTAAAGAAGGATTATAACCAGTGGAATGAACAATGAGAAAGAAGGGACAAAACAAAACACAAGAGAGAGAGCAACTAGTTTACTTCAATCTGCATTCAGACTCTGGTTTTTTCTCTGGATGTGGATATCCCTTTCCATCATGAGTCTTTTGTAGTTGTCTTCTAACCTTGTATTTCTTAGAGGAGCCCAGTCTATCAGATTTAGTCATCATACATATGATGGATCTGTAATTGTGTACAAAGTTCTCCTCGTTCCGCTCTCCTCACTCAGCATCAGTTTATATAAGTCTCTCCAAGTTATTATGAAGTTCATCTGCTCCTCATTTCTTATAGCACAATAATATTCCATTACATTGATATACCACAACTTGTTTAGCTGTTCCCCAGTTGATGGGCATCCCCTTGATTTCTAGTTCTTTCCCACCACAAAAAGATCTACTATAAATATTTTTGTACATATGGATTCTTTTCCCACTTTGGTGATTTCTTTGGGATACAGCAAAGGGTAACTCTTAACAGTATCTTTATGAGCCCCAACCTGTGTGCTTCCCATTAAACACCAGTCATAGCTATAGGCTTAGCACAGGCATTTACTGATGCAGTAAACTAATGACACCTACAAAACATTCCCTCCATACACCTGGGATGCACTCTTCTATAAATACGTAACATCCATGGGAAGAGTTGGTCCAAACTTAAAGTACAGTGGTAGTGAAGTGTATACATAGGATACAGATGTAGCAAAGGCAGTTCATTCCTGGTACGTGAGGTCCTGGATGTCCTTTATTTCTTTGTTGAGCTCTCATACAGCTCCCCTTGGGTGCCGTGTCTCTGCCTGACAGGCAGGTTCCCTGTATCTGCTCCTTTCCAGAGGTGGGTGAATGCTGTGACTGATGTCCCATATGTAGAAACTGCATTCTCCTTGATGCAGCTGACTTTCTTTATCTGTTTCTTCCTGTAGTATGCTTCTGTTCTTTCATTTGTGCCTTGAGCTCTTGAATTGGTGCACTCTCAAACTTCTAGGCAAGTCACTGCTAGCCACCATGGCTCATGGAGTGAAAAGGATAAAGACATCCATCCCTCTTTGCACCCTGCAAGAATCTCCTCTATAAAACACTTAGGAACTTATACTCCCTAAAATTGAACTTTAATCCTTAGAGTTTAACTGCAAAGACTTTTTTGCTCTTCCAGTAAGATTGATCCCTTTAATTCTATCAGGAGGTTCACACATCATAGCAGAGTCAAGGAAAGATACATCTTTATAGTCAATATAACACCTTGTTAAAATTTTGCAATTACATTCTTGGCCTTCTGGACTGGGGCTTGTTAAAGATGAATTCCCCATCAAAGGAGATTTAGGAGGAGTGGTGAAACAACTAGGAGAAGAACCAGAAGAAAAGTAATGTCACAGAAGTCCAGGGAGGAGAGAGTGTTAGGAGGAGGAGATTGTCAGCAGTTCTCTATCACCATATATTTTCCTCAGTACACAGATAGTACTAATGCAACTAATTTAAGGCAAGAGGATACAAAAATTTTTGAAATTTAAAAGGGTCTTCTGCAGTCTATGTATTGATTGGCCTTGCTGAACTCTTTTTTTCTTTTCCCAATATTTTTCTGTGTAATCTTTGCTAAGTCCCTTCCATTTTGTGGTCTTCAGGTTTGCAACCTGTAAAATAAAGGGGTTGGACTCTGAGGTCCCTTGCAGCCATGAAGTTCTGTAATTTTTGGAGTTGGCTACCATTGATAGGATCTTGAGTTTGGATCATAGAATGTCTGAGCTGAATGGGTCCTCAGGGATCAGCTAGTCCAAAGTTCTTCAGCCCAATACTTTTCTGCAGCTTCTTCATTGAGTAGCAGTCTAGCCTCTGCTTGAAGACCTCTAGTAGTAGAAGATCCTCTGTCTCCCAAAGCACTACCTTCCAATTTGGCGCATCCTTAATTGTTAGGAGATCTTTCCTTATATCTAACTAAAATCTACTGTGATTTTCAAGAATGCCCTAGAACCTTTCTGAGATCCATAATGCTCGTTCTTTGCTCTAGAAATTGGATATACCCACCTTCGTAACACTTCACCTCTGCTCTTTGTTGAAAACTTTCCATGTTCATATTTCTTCTTGGTTTTGGTCAGAGATTTGTCACCACCCAACAGTATAGAAGCTTGGCATGTTCAGTTCAACAAATATTTATTTTGCAGGTACTATTTGTAACATGTTCTAGGATCTGGAAATGCAAAGGCAAAAGCAAAACACACCCTGGCCTCAAGGAGCTTACACTTAAAAGGATGATGTAGCCTGAAAAAAGAAAGTAAACACAAAATGATTTGAAGAAAAGGAGAATACAATAATTTGGGTGTGCTGAATGGGATATTGGTGGTCAGCAAAGGCTTTCTATAAGAAGGCACCTGAGATGAGCCTTTAAGGAAGCTAGGGATCCTAAGAGATTGAAGTTTGGAGAGAAGTTTGTTGAGGGGACAGTCTGTGCAAAGACATGGACCTGCGAGATGGAGTGTTGAGCTCTCAGGAGTTTGGCTGGAATAGTGAATGGCCATAGGAACAATATAAAATTAGCCCATAAAAAGTAGACTGGGGGAAAAAAAGTAGGTTGGAGTCAGATATAGCTCATATTATATTCTAAAGGTAATAGGGAGCCACTTAGAAGATTTCTGAACAGAAGACTAACATGGACTCATCCATATTTTAAGAATGTTAATTGGCAGCTATATGGAGGATGGAGCTCCCCTCTAAGCTATTCTCACAGATCTTCCAGATTGGTATTCCTGAAGTATGGATCTGACTTTCTCACTCCCTGATGAATGAGTTCAGGTGACTCTGAATCTTCTACAGTGCCTAGCACAGTTCTTTGGACATATTAGGTGCTTAATAATTATTTGTTGAGTGTAATAAATGCAAAAAAGTGATCTAAGCATCCAGAGCAGAGAAGTGACTTTCATTTAAGAGGGAAGGCTTTTTGGAAGAAGTGATACTGTCAGGTCTAAAAGGACAGATTGAATTTGAGCAGCCTACATATGTGGTAGGAGAGGATTATTTAAACAAAGGCTTGTTGAATGAATGAAATCAAAGGAAGTGGTGTTCTGTGACCTCTCAGGTATTGGTAAGGGTTGCAAGGAGCCCCAGATATTGTTGCCTTTGGAGTTTTTACCTAGCACAGGTAACCTCTTTCTCATCACCAATAAATATTAACTATTTTCCTCTATGCAAGACTGTCTAGTTATATGAGATATTGAGAAATACAAGATCTAATCCCTATTTCAAGGAGATTTTTTTGTTGGGATAGGACATATACACAGTATGGTAATGATACAAAATGGTTTGTGGTTAGGATTAAATGGGTGATATAGATAGTGCTGTGAGGTTTCAGAGGTGGGAGAGATCACTGTGGTTAAACATGGCCTTCTTCCCTTCACTTTTTTTATTAGTGACTTGGAAGAAGACCTAGATGGCATGCTTACTTAATTTGTAATTGACACAAATTAGGAAGGATAGCCAATACACTGGATGAAGGAGCCAGATTCAGAAAAGTCTTCATAATCTGTACTGATGGACTGAATTTATTAAGATATGTGATTAATAGTGATAAAATAGGAAGTCTTTTATTTAGGTAAAAAATTTTTAATTATACAAGCATAGGATATAGAGATTCTTTATCTAGGTGGGCCATGGGAAAAAGGCCTCAGTTTTAGAGTTTAATATTAGTTAGCAGTGAGATATGACCGGGAGGTTGGGAGTAGTTGAGGGAGCTTTGATGGGGATCCGTTTGGAGGGAAGTCTGTAGAAGGGGTACCTGCCTTGGGAGAGAGGTTTTCCTATGTGAATCCTAAAGACCCTTCCAGTTCTGAGATTGTATGGATCACAAATGTAACCTAGGAATTCAGCCATTTTCTGGTCAAACACATACTTCTAAAGTGTGGCATGTAGCTGGTGTTCTATGGTTGCCATTTGTACATGCTGAACATCCTCTGTTGGGACCAGCAAGAAAATTTAGATGCTTCCAGGTATGAGTTCACAAAAAGACCAATAAATATCACAGGTGTGAATGTCAAAGGTCGATACATGATTAGAGATGGCCATATTGTCTAAATACAGTTTTCATATCTCCCCTTCACTTATTCATACTGGGTTATAAATTCCATCCTCCTGCGAGATCCATTATGAGAATTGCAGACCCCTGGCAGATGTTTTAAAAACTCCTGGATGAGAGAAGGAACACTGATTTTAGTATAATTCTTCATAGAAATCTAGTTCTGGTCCTAGTTTTAGTGAAAGATAAAGGAAAGTGGTCTTTCAACCTCTTTCACAGTCTAGAAATTGGTAACATTGCTGTAGGTTGTAGAGAACCAAACAAACTCATTGCAGATTCTCCAAGGGTGTTGTTCTAGACCTTAGGCCCTGTCACTGAGATAAAGGAAATTTTCAGGAATCAGATTTGGATTCCAACCGGGAGAGTGTCCAGTATCCATTGAGAGATTTTGCTCTCTTTTCTCCTTTGTAAATGCATTTCTAATGTATGAGGGGAATTAGGATTGTGAAATGGGAGATTCTCTGTATAGGATACCCAGAGCTGAAAAAGACCTTAGATATTATCTAGTCCAACTCCCTCATTTTATAGTTAAAGATTTTTAGGCTAAGAGGTAAAGTGATTTTCTTGAGGTTATGCATCTAGTGAGTAGCAAAACCAGAATTCAAATTCCAAGTCTTTTGATTTCAAGTCTATTGCTTAGCTATGATACTGGAGTTTATTGGATTTGATACCCTAGCTCAGGGATGGATAACCTGTGGCCTTAAGGCCACATGTAGCCTTCTAGGTCCTGGAGTGCAGCTTTTTGACTGAGTCCATGTTTTATAGAACAGATCCTTTTGTTAAGGGGATTTGTTCTGTGAAGTTGGATTCTGTCAGAGGGCCACACTTGAGGACCTAGAGGGCTACGTGTGACCTCGAGACTGCAGTTCCCCACCCCTGCACTAGCTAATGCTCTAGCTTGGAACTAGGGATATGGCTGAGCTTTTTGCGAAAGGAGAAATGATGGCTACTGCTACTGGTTTGTAGACTCATGGATGAGAAGCAAAGAAGCTTGAAGAATTACTAGGAACTATGGGGTTTGATATATAGCCAGAATTATATTTGGGGCCCCAGTTGTATGAAGACTTTCAGAACAGTTTCTTGAGACATAGGCTTTGGATCCAGGGAATAGATTTCCATCTTACACTGCAGATGATGGTATCTTGGATTGGATGGTATCTTGCAAGGTCTATATGAATTAAATGTCTTGGAAGTTTGTTGAAGCCCCCAGAGGTGAACGGGGTTGGCTTATAGAGAATTACTAAGAAGGAGAGAAAATTAGAGTTAGAGATAAAGGTTTACATCTCTGGTATTTTGCTCTAGCTGTGCTTTGCATCAGTAAGATTGGCTTAGGAAGTTTCCTTGGACTCTGTGTGTTAGGAGCTGTGTGAAACACTGATTGGATTTGGCTCCAGAGGGCAGAAATAGGAACAGTAGAGGCAGATGTCAGTTAGATACAGGAAAAACTTGCTAATCATCTTAATTGTTCAAAAGTTAAATGAACTTCCTCAGTAGGTTCTCTGTTACTGGAGCTTTTCTTCTACTCCATACTTGGCTAACTTGCATCCTGCAAGTTGGAGCAGGTAATTGAGGGACTAATTAAAGTGAAGGATATGTGGGTATTCTGGAAGGGTCTGGAAAACAGATCCTAACAATAGAGAGTCTGTGTTGTCTATATCTTGGACCAGCCATAGATCTGAGAATCAAGGGGTTAAAACCGAGGCAAGAGTGTCTAAGGATTAAGTTAAGGTATGGAACTAGTAGAACAAAGCAGAAGTGAGAGGAAGAACTGAATCATGATGGCCAAAGGCAAACAAAAGGGGGCAGTACCAGTGATCAGAATTCAGTCTACAAATAGTATCTGAGCACCTACTCTGTGTAAGTCTTCATATAAATCCCTCTCTGATGCCTCCAATGTATAGGGGAATCTGAATTCTCAAAAGAATTGCCAAATCTACCAAGCTGAAATGGCTTTTAATCCAGCAATAAACTTTGTATCTTCATTCAAGACCAGCCCAGCAGAGAGTCAAGACTCACTGCCACAGTGTTGACTACTTGGGAAAGAGGGCTCCCTCCCCCAACTCCCCTATAGTTTATAAACATACTTAATCAAAGAGTGGAGGAAAAGTTTAAGGAATGACACTGATTTTCTTATTTACTAGAGAACCTTACATAGGACATCATATAGTGGGGTGGGTGGGAATGAAGTATACGTCATCCCTACTCTGAAGAACTCACAGTTTAGTTGTGAGAAACAGAAAAGCTATCATGGAAGGCAAAAAATGAAATAATAAAATTGGGTTCAAACACGGTACTATAGTAGAGCACTTTTGTTTGGAGTGACTGAGAAACCCTTTGTGGAAGAGGTAGCATTTCAGCCAAGCCTTGAAAGATTTCAGCAGGTAGAGATGGAAGAAGAGGCCAGCATTACAGCCCAAGAAAGTGATATGAGCAAAGTCATGAAAGCAGGAGGCCACCAGATAAGTTTTGGGATGGTGAGACATTTGTTTATTGAAGCATAGGGTATATGTACATTCCTTTGTTTCCATGCCTTTGCATTTGAGTTGATCTCTAAAAGATTGTTAAGAATTAAACAAGTTGAGTATGGGTGTGTGAGGACATTATGAGCACAGGGAACTGTGAACAAAGTCATGGAGGCCTCAACACATAGGAACTGAAGAATATGTGGTGAGGAATATAGTATGAGATGAGGTTGGAAAGGTAGAATTGAGACATTGTGGAGGGCCTGGAATACCAGGCACAGGTGTTTGAACTTGCCTTTGGAGTCAGTAGATGGAAGGATTTAGTGTAGAGCAATCACATGACTAGATCTGTGCATAAGAAGTTTTTCCATACCATGAAAGACAGATTAGGAGGGGAGAAAGTATGTTACCTCTAAACTTTAAGTATTCAAGAAAATGAGTCTTAATTGTTTTTATCTGTCTTTATAGGGAGCCTCTCTCATCTCCACCCTAATCTCATCCTTTTGATCTTTTACAGTTGGCCTCCAATAAATATTCCCTGAGATCTGAGGTTGAGACTTCCTTCCTCTATCTTAATACTTTACCTATGCCCCCCTCCTCTTCCTTCTATGAATGTAGCGGGAACTTGTACAGCATCAGATCCCCTCAGTCCCTATCCTTTCCTCTTTACCAAGGCTTTCTGGTCTCTTCATCACACCAGGCAGAGCAGAGTTGCAGCACTCTCTCTGGAACAGCAGGGCATGTTGTTTCAGGAGGCAGTGACCTTCGAGGACGTGGCTTTGTATTTCTCGAGGAAGGAATGGATACATCTGGATCCCGACCAGAAGGCCCTCTACCGGGATGTGATGCTAGAGAATTATGGGAATATGGTGTCCCTGGGTAAGGATTCTGCAGATTCATTTCTGTGGTACCTCATGTTAAAAGCTGGGGAGCTCTTGGAAGAGCCAATTAAACTAACTCAGGACCCAGAACCTCCTTAGTCTTTTGGATCTCATAGACAAGATGTTTTTGCTTCGTGTTATGAACTGACAGTTCTGATTTCTGGTATAGGGGCAGCTGTTCTTTAGACTCTCAGGAGCAGGCCCTTATTGACTGAGTTTCCTATAGTAAACTACCGTGCTCCCTATAGGTCATCCTTGCATTTGGTTATACCAACGAAACCCATATGTGTGGGAGTTTTCTGTCCTCCCAGTAGGGATGGACCAGATGATCTTGTTGTTATACCGTGCTCACATCCTTAGCTCATTTAATTCATTACCCATCTTTTCCTTTCCCTATTCTACAACCCCAGTGCTTGAAGCTGTATTCCCCTTCAGAAGGTCTACCCACTCTCTGAAGGTGTTTTCACCATGTTTTCTCCCAGCATTTCCTTTCTTTCCTAATTCGTTTGTTCCCCCCTTACTCAGGGGGCTGAGATTGTGTTCTCTATTCCTAATTCCAAGCACAAAGCAACACATCCTGTTTCCTTCCCCATAAGCAGGATTTCAAGTTTCCAAACCTGACCTGATTTTCCAGCTGGAGCAAGAAGAACTGTGGGCCCTCGATCTACAGAGAACTAAGAAAAGAGAGGAGATCCTGAGAGACTTCAGTAGAAGTGAGTGAGAGGGTGCAAGTGAATAGTTGTCATCTCTTATCAACTCTGGAAATACTCAGACAGTCCGGACACTGCTGTAGAGAAGGCATGAAGGTGGGACAAGGGAATGGGCACAGAATACTCCGAGTAGTAGTTCCAGAGACAGGCAGAGAGATCTAGCAGGTGTGTTGAAGACAAAAGAAGTGAGGGTGTGTTGAGGGCCATGTGCTGGAAACTTTGAAGACCATCATCAGAACTTTGGACTTGGTAAGATATAAGAAAATATGATGTCAGTTTCTGATCTTAAGCAGGGGAAGATGGCTGCACCAGGACCATATAGGCTGTGAGATGTTGATTTCGATAGTGGAGCTAGCGATAAGTCAGATGGTAGGAGTAGGGCTTTTTATTTTTCTTGATAAATTTTGTCTTAAAGCAGGCTAACCAAAAAAGAAACAAATGTTTAAAGCCCTTCAAATAATCCCTGTAAACAGTTAAGGAAAACCATGTAAAAAAGTGTAGGAGTGGTTGTACGAAGACTGTATTTTTTTAATTCAGCAAGCATGCACTATGTGCCAGATGTATCCCTTGTGCTATGCTTTGGGGATACACAAAAATTGCAGTCTCTGTCTTCAGTGAGCTTATATTCTGTTGGAGGAGAAGGAGGAAACCACATGAACACAGAAGAAATAATAAAATATATACAGAGTAGGAAGGAAATTATGAGGGTGGAAAAAAGTATACTGACAACTGGGGAGCAGAGCAAGCTTCCTGCAGAACTTGACAAGTTGACTCTTCCCCTGGGCTTTGAAGGAAAAGGGATTTTAAGAGGTAAAGATGGCATGGGAGTCCATTTTGGGGGTGAGGACAAGCTATGGAAAGGGACAGAACTAGGAGGTAGGATGTCATGTATAGGGAGTAGGCCAGTTGAACTGGAAACTTGTATATGAAACCTGAGGACATGGGGTGAAGCCAAGTGTTGGATGACTTTAAATGCTAAATAGAAGAATATGTAGTTTTATTTTGTCTCAGGTAATTAGGAGTTATTGGAGCTTCTTGAGAAGGGGAATGAGACGTTTAGACCTGTGCTTTAGGAGTTATCAATTTGGTGGCTATGTGGAGGGCTTTTGGAGAAGGGAAAGATTAGAAGCAGGCAGACCAGTTAGGATGCTATTGCAGTCGTTTAGGCAAGATGGGAAGTGCTTAGGGTGAACCAAGGTAGTGGCCATGTGAGTGGAGAGAAAGGGACAGAAGGGAGAGGTATTGTGGAGGTGTGATTAACAAGGTTTGGCACCTGATTGGATATGAGAGGTCAGAGACAGTGAAGAGTAAAAGAGAACTCTAAGACTGTGAATCTAGGTGACTTGGAAGAGGGATAACAACCTTAATAGACATAGGGAAGTTGGAAAGTGGAGGAAGGTTATGGGAGAAAGAGAATGATGTCCAATAGGCAGGTTGTGAGGCACACCTGGAATTCAGAAAAGAGACTAAAGCTTGAGATAGAAATGGAAAATCTGGGCATTGTATGAATAGAGATAGTTGAACCTGTGGAGCATAGTGGATAGAATGCCATAGTCATTTGTAATCAGGAAGGTTTGAATGAAAACCCTGCCCTCAGGTAACTCTAGGCAACTTACTAACCTTTCTCAGCCTCAATTTCCCTATCTATAAAATAGGGATAATAATAGCACCCACTTCATGTAGTTGTTGTGTATGTAAATATGTTTGTATGCATATGTATAGATGTGCTTTTTGCAAATCATATACACACATACATACATATTAAATTTATGTATGTTAGCTGTCATCATTATTATTCAGAAAGAGTATGGAGAGAGAGAAAAAAGAAGGTTTTTCTCAAGTAAGAGTTTATAGAGCAACTAGATGGTAAAGTAGATAGAGCACTGGCTGTGGAATCAGGAGGACCTGAGTTCAAATCCAGCCTTACTAGTTGTGTGACCCTGGGCAAGTCAACCCTAATTGCTTCACTCCCTGTACCTCCTCCTCCAAAAAAGTTTACAGTATTTCAGATTAAAAAACTTGTTTTCAGACTGTCTGTGGAGGAAGGGGAATTCATTTCCATTCTATTCAATGAACATATATTAAGTGTGTGAAAGAATTTTGTTCTGTGTGCTAGGGAAAGAACTCTAGATGAAACTCTTTTCCTTTCCTTCATGAAACTTAGAGTACAATCAGGGCATGATGATGATGATAATAATAATAATACTTTGGTGTTTTGATGGATTTGTCTTATCTGGCTTATCAATATGAGTTTTCTCTCTGCTGATGCAGTTCCAGCCCATTCATGATTATCTGTTGTTTATTACTTCTTGTCCAGGATGAGGGCTGTGCTCTGTGCGTTGATATCCTGACTCTGGATGTGTGGATATCAGTGGAACACTATCATCCTTTAGTCATATTGTGACTGGCTCATCTTTTTTTTCCTATAAATCATAAAAGGTTTCTATCTTCAACAAATTCACATTCAAATGGGAGAGACGACATGCAAATAACTTTACCTGCAAGAGATACAGCGTGTAAATGGAAGGTAATCTGAGAGGGAAGAAACTGGCAGTTTTAGGGAGGGGCAGGATGAGGCAGAAATAGCCACAGAAATCCCACGAGGGATTTGGGTTGAGTCTTGAAGGAGGCCAGTGGAGTCAGGAGGTGGAGGTGAAGGGGGAGGACTTTCTAGACATAAGGGACAGTCGATGAAAAGGCAAGGAATCAGGAGATGGAGTGTGGGGTGTGAGAAGTAGCAAAAAGGTCCATGTCCCTGAATCATAGTGCATGGAGGGGAGCAAAGGGTAATACTCCTGGAAAGGTAGGAAGGGGCTAGGTTTTGATGGGCTTTAGGTGCCAAACAGAGGATTTTATATTCAGTCCTGAAGGTTATAGTCACTGGAGTTTATTAAGTAGGGAGTGACATGGTCAGACCTGCACTTCAGGAAGACCACTTTGGCAGCTAAGTGGAGGATGAATGTGAGTGGGTGGAGACTTGAAGCAGGGGGCCCATCTAGAAAGCTATTGTAGTAGTTCAGGGAAGAAATGTTGAGGCCCTGCACCAGGGTGGGAGTTGTGTGATTGGAGAGAAGAGGTGTATACCAGGGATATCACGAAGGTAGAAATGACAAGACTTGGCAATAGATTGGCTATGTGGGGTGGGTGCAAGAGAAACCATGGATGTCCCTGAGATCATGAGCCTAGATGATTAGGAGGTTGATGATTTCCTTGACAATTATAAGGAAGTTTTCTAGAGGGGAGGGTTTGGGAAGAAAGATTATGGGTTCCCTTTTGGACACGCTGAGTTTTGAGATGTTTATAATGTATCCATTTCAAGATGCCCAGATGCTGATATAAGACTAGAGCTCAGGAAAGAGGTTAGGGATATTGAATCTGGGAATCAACTACATAAAAATGATAGCTTTATTGTTCCTTTTTTATACCTTCATCAAGAGTACTTCGATGTGTCTGTAGATAATTCTAATATGAATTTTGAAGAGCTGGAAAAGTAGGCATGTAGATCCATAGTTTCAGCCACTGTTTTATATTCTTAGTCATTTACTTTCTGGCTATTGTACCTTTGGTAGTTGGTATACCTCTGATGCTGTGTAGCAGCCTTGTAGAGTTGGGGGGTATAGCGTTGTTCAGCCTAGCTCCCTGCCCTGAATGCCCTCTGAGAGGACTCAACTTGGTTTCAGTTTCCTCCAGGCTGACTGGGCAGGTCACTTCTTTATGATTTTACAGTGAGATGGTGTTCTCATTGGGGTAGCTGTAGCATTTGAGATTTCCTAATTTAGGGCTGCATTCAAATCAAAAGGCAGCACATTTTTTAACCCTGCCTTTGTCCTCCACTTTAGCTTGTGGTTAGGCAGAGTCAGTGTTTGTTGTTTCTTGAAGTATACGAGGAGGGAAGATCATTTCTGCAATGTTTCTTCAGTAGCAGGCAACCATAGGGAACCTGTGTATTACCTTGCATACCTGCTGTTGACCCATTGAGCTGGGAGGTTGAGGCAGGATGGGGTAGTGAATGAACTTTAAAGGTTAATATTCTCTGTCGTTGAAGCATAAAAATTTTACCTTGTTGGTGTTCTGTCATCTTTGTTGTAATAACATCTGTTATGTTGCTTTTTTATTTTTTATTTTTTTTTTGAGGATTGAGGTGATTTAGAGAAGAGAAGTAATCCATTCTCTTGTTGGTCACATGACCAAAAACTCTGGCTCCATCAGTGTTAGTGTTCATTGTCTGCCTTTTTTTTTTGGTAATACGGTCAGGGATTTTCCCCACACTTTTAGTATCCTTTCCTCTTTCCAGAAATCTTGAGCATTTTAGATGCCTTAATCCCTGCCAGACCGTGTGGTCTTCAGCAGAAAGCTGCTCTGTTTGTATATTTGATCTAGGTTAAGCTGTTTTCAATCTTTGGTTTCCTTGATGTCATCTCTGCTTTATCATGTAGCATATTTGTACAAATGTACTTGATAGTGAGAAGAGTTATAAAAAATAACTGCAGGTCTTTCATATTCTTCATCTGTTGCCCTCTTTAATATCCTTGAAATTACTCAGCCAGGGCTTTTGACGAGCTTCATTTAAACAATTTTTTTTTCTAGTCATATTTTCATAATTAGTTTATGTTCTAAATCATTGATGCCCTTAGCTGTCCTATATCTTTCTTAGCAAGGAGAATCAACTTCATGAGTCACAATGGATAATGATATTCCCATTTCATAGATGAAGAAACAGGACCCTGGAGAGGTTAAATGGCTTGTTGGAAGTTACAGATAGTATATGATGAAACTGGGATTCACACTTAGGTCTTCTGATAACAAATTTGAATTTGGATTTTCTCTGTAGTGCACTGTATTGCCCTGCTTTTCTGCTAGTGACACTGGAAGAATTGGGTGATGTAGCAGATAGAGCACTGGATTTGGAGTTGGGATTTGAACTCTGCTTTGGACACCTATTAACTGTGTGACCCTGGGTTAGGTGTTTAATCTCTCTCAGCCTCAATTTCATCTTCCATAAAATGGGGAAAACAATAACTGTAGTAATTACCTCACAAAAATGATATATTGTATATGAAATGCTTTATAAACCTTAAAGTGTTATCAAAATATTACTTACATAGGTAGACTGACTAGTGTTGGAAGGGCTTTCTTAGTGTTAACCATCCCCTCCTGAAAAAGTTCTTATTGAATGGAAAATTTTCCTCACTGAGTACATGGGGTGCACATTTGGGCCCAGGCAAGAACACCATTCTTTTCCTTTCCCTATGACAGTGTCTCTTCACCCACAGCATTTACCTTGCTTCACACATTGTCACCTAACTATTGAAGCCCTTGACTTACTCACCTGATATCACTTCCCACCATCTTCATGAACTCTTATTTCCTTGAGCCTTCTAGCTCATCCTCAATTCCTCTGCTTAGCTTTGGTCAATCGTCCCCCTACTTCATTACCCTTCTAACCTAATCTCTACTTTTCCTTTCTGTCCTTTATCTAGGACTGTTTTGCTTACTTCTCAAAGCCCTTACTCCACTTAGACATTAATTTCTATGATTATATTTTTACGCTTATAATTTCCTTTTATCAAAGCTAAAAGGTAACGTTTTTTTATTTTATTATTTCAGATTCTGAGTTAAGGACTGAGAAGAAGACATCCTATCAAGAAGAGGATATGTCAGAAGATATAGAATTACATGAAAGGATATCAGAAATACTTCTAAGGGTCATTCCTCAGAAATTTGGCTTTGGAGAAGCTTATAAATCAGAAAAAAGTTTAGTGAGCCATCAGGGAAACTCTGCAGAGTTGATTTTTAGGGAACCTGTTTACTTGGAAAAACATTTCAAGCCAGTAACTATGACCCATAAGCAAAATCCCATAGAGGAAAGGAGCCTGGAATATAAGGAATTTTGGAGAGACTCCATTATGAATTCAGACCTTGATATACATCAGGGCAGTATTGTAGGAGAGCAACCCCATAAATGTAATATCTGTGCTCAAAACTTTGAATACATTTCTGACCTTACTCAGCACCAGAGAATTCACAGTAGGGAGAAACCTTATAGATGTGATGAATGTGGAAAAGGCTTTAGAAAAAGCTCACAACTTATTCAGCATCATAGGATCCATACAGGAGAGAAACCCTACAGTTGTGAGGAATGTGGCAAAGCCTTTAGTCAGAGCTCTCAACTTATTCGACATCAGAGAACTCATACTGGAGAAAAACCATATAAATGTAGTGAATGTTGGAAAGACTTTAGTCAGAGAGCAAACCTTATTCAACATCAGAGTATTCACACTGGTGAGAAACCTTATGAATGTGATGAATGTAGTAAAGCCTTCAGTTTGAACTCGCAACTTATTCGACATCAGCGAACTCACACTGGCGAGAAACCCCACAAATGTAATGAATGTGGGAAAGCCTTCAGCCAGAGAGGAAATCTTATTCAGCATCAGGTAACTCATACTGGAGAGAAACCCCATGAATGTAATGAATGTGGAAAAGGCTTTAGTCAGAGAGCGAACCTTATTCAACATCAGAGAACTCATAGTGGAGAGAAACCCTATGAATGTAATATATGTGGGAAAGGCTTTAGTTGGACTTCTCGACTAATTCGACATCAGAGGACCCATACTGGAGAAAAACCCTTTGGATGTGAAGAATGTGGTAAAGCTTTCAGTGTGAACTCAGAACTTACGTTACATCAGAGAAGTCATACTGGAGAGAATCCTTATAAATGTAATGAATGTGGGAAGGATTTCAGTAGGAGTTCAAATCTTATTCAGCATCAAAGAATTCACACTGGAGAGAAACCTTTTATGTGTAATGAATGTGGTAAAGCTTTTAGTCAAAGAGCAAACCTTCTTAAACATCAGATAATCCACTCTGAAGAAAATTAATATAAGTGTAATGAATGAGCAAAAGACTTATATAAAGAATATTTTTTGGATGTTAATAGCTTAGGTCAAGAGAATAGCTGTTCTCAGAAATCAGTTTAAACATTAATGTCTCAGAATTCATTGGAGAAAAACCCTGTATGTGTCAGAAATATGAAAAAAAAGAAAAAAAAAGAGCTCATCAGAGCTCTTAACTAAATATAAGGAAATTCACACAAAAAACATTACTGTAATGACTAGAAATATGTTCATTTAGAATCCACATTTTAACATCAGAAAATTTGTATAAGAGAGATCTCTCTACCAATATGGGATAATATTGGTGTCAGTGCAGCCTTTATTTAGGAATAGAGTATTCACACTGGGAAGTGATGTAGTCAGTGGAGAAGGCTGCAGACAGATTTCAGTGAATTTGTCCAAAATCATACAATCCTTTAGGGCAAGGCTGTTTGGAGCTGTAGAGGTTATTGGAATCAGATTAGAAAAGTATTGTTAATCTGAGTTATCTAATAGATATTGGAAATATCTTTGAAAATTGTTTTTGTTAAGGTGAGTATGAGGGTTTGAGGATACATTGCGACAGAGGTAGCGTTAGACCTGGACCTAGAGAGTGGGAGCACAGATAACCTTGGCTGCTGGAATGTGAAGTCTAGGCTCTTGGTCATTTGAGGTATTTGGCTCCCAGGGAGCAAGGTGAGAATTAAACTGTACCTAGTATCAGGGAAGACTATCAAAATTGACCTGAATTATACATAGTGAAAACAAGAGAGAAAAGGAAACTCATGAAAAAATTGGGTTTGTCTGTAGAAGCAGTATTAATTGCAGTAATTTATATGGTTTATTATGTATACTTATTTACTAAGCATTACAGTAACAGTTATGCATAAAATTAAACTTTTCAGATTAACATTGGTATAGAATAGATTGTATTTGAGAACACAGCTGTGAATGTTGATCATGAGTGAACTTGTTTGTTGCTTGTGTAATCTTGCAATTTAAAACTATTAGAGGAAGCAAAAAATAGCTCACATTTATGTAGCGTTTTAAGGTTTACAAAGTGCTTTCCTCACAACAACCTTATAGGGTTGTTTATGGACTGTATGGGATTTTTCCTTGTGACAAATTCCTTGTAAAACAGATCATCAAAGCCTACTTGTCATGAGCTATCTCTGAAGGTATAGAATGAGATTTTTAATAATAATAGTAATAGTCTTTGGGAGCTTACAAGATACTTTTCTCCACAATAACCTGTTGAGGTAGGTAGTGAAAGTATTATTCTCAATGTATAGAAGAAGAAACTGAAGCCCAGAGAGGTGAAGTAATAATAGTGATAACTGATATTTACAGGGTGCTTTAAAATTTGTAAAGCAGTTTACCCAGATTACCATATTTGAGCTTCATTATAATCAGGTAAATTATAGCAATCATTTTTATTCCCATTTTACAGATAGGAAACCAAGGCTCTGAGCAGTTGAGTGATTTGCCTATGGTCACATAGCTAGTTAGGCTGGAATTTGAATTTGGGTCTTCTGACTCCAGAGCCAGTGTTCTTTTCAATAAATTGCACTAAGGAACATTTTTTTAAATATTTATTTTCAAACAGATATTTGCATTCTCTTTTTTCCATTGCCTTCCCCTCTCTCCTTCCCCTTGAGAAAGCAAGAAAAACAAACTCCTATTACAGACTTACAGAGTCAATCAAAACAAATTCCCATGTTAGCTATGTCCAGAAAGAAAAGAAAATATGCATCAATCTGTACTGTAAATCCTTCAGCTTCTATCTGGAGGTGGATAGCATGTTTTATCATGAGTTCTTTGGGAGTGTGATTGATTGTTTTCCTGATCAGAGTTCCCAGGTCTTTGAAAATTGTTTTTCTTTACAATGTTGTTACTATATAAATTTTTTACCTCACAATGTGTCAGTTTATACAGATCTCTTCAGGTTTCTTTGCACCTAACTCTGTCATTATTTCTTATAGCACAGTAGTATTCTATCACATATACTATAACTTGTTCAACCATTTCTTTGCCACCACAAAAAGAGTGCTATAAATATTTTTGCACATACTAACTTTGGGGGCACATTTTCAAATTACTTTCCAGAATTGCTAGACTAGTTCATAATTATACCAACAGTACATTGTTGTTTCTATTTTCCTAGCCACTTCAAGCATTTGTCTTTTTCGGGGGGAGAGGGGTGGTTAGCTTTGTAGATGTTATAGGTATGATATGGAACCTCAGAGATGTTTTAATTTGCATTTATCTAGTAGTCATTTAAAATTTTTGTGTGTGTGTGGCTATTGATAGCTTGAATGTCTTCCTCTGAAAACTCCTTGTTCATATCCTTTGAGCATTTATCATTTGAGGAATGGTTCTTATTCTCTAAGGAGCATTCTTGGAATGGTGCGCTCAAATGGGGTTTTAACTTTGTTCTATTTTACCAGTTGCATTCTGGGCTCTTATTGGAAGAGAAACGGAATATTTCACTGTCTCAGTTTGCTTCAGAGCTGTCCATAAATAGCAGAGAGGGAGTTTAAGAGTTCTTTACCTACATGGGCTGACAGCCCTAACTGTTCTACTCACACACATTTTCACATACTTGCTTGGTCTGGGCAGAGTTTGTTGATGAGGATGGGGATGCTGTGCATGGGCTGTTAGAAGTATGGAATGGTGAGATGTACAATTTTTGTTGATTTTACCTTTGTAACATCTAATGCTCCCTTTTATTCTCTGGGACTGCCATTTCCTCAGTAAAGGCCCTGATCGCTTCATACCTCAATTATTGCAACAGCTTGCAGGTTGATCTCCTTGCTTCAAGTCTCTCCTCACTCCAGTCCATCCTCCGCTCAGCTGCCAGTAAGCTTCCTAAAGAGAAGGTTGATCATGTCACCCTCCATTTAGTAAACTCCAGGAGTTCCTGTCACCTCCACGATGAAATATAAAATCCTTTGGTGTTAAAAGCTCTTCCTCACTTTGCAGTCTTCTTACACCTTATCCCAGTGTACTCTGTAATAGTGACACTCTCCCTTCTTATTCTTTGTATAAGATAACTCCATCTCCTGACTGTAGCCATTTTCACAAACTGTATGTCATATCTGGAATTCTTTCCATCCTTGTCTCTGCCTCTAGACTTCCTTGTCTTCAAGTCTCAGCTCAAATTTTACTTTCTACAAGAATTCTTTCATAATCCCATTTAATGTTGGTGCTTGGGGCAGCTAGGTAATGCAGTGAGTAGAGCACCGGCCCTGATGTCAGGAGGACCTGAATTCAAATGCAGCCTCAGACACTTAACACTAACTGTAACTTTGGGCAAATCACTTAACCCCAATTGCCCAGCCTTACCCCCTCCAAAAAAAAATGTTGGCGCTTTCCCTCTGTTGAGTATCTCTAATTTATCCTTCATGTGTCTTGTTTGTATACAATTGGTTGTTGTTTACCTCATTAGAGTGTGAGTAGCTTGAATAGGGAGTGTCTTTTGCCTTTGCATCCCCAGCACTTAGTATGGTGCTTGGCACATATTAAGTGCTTAATAAATGCTTTTTGACTACTAGATCATTTTCAAATACTACTGTTTATGCAACCTACTTCCCCTCTTCTGTGTTCCTATCCTTGTACAGATCTTTATTATCACCCATCTGGATTAATGCAGTAGTTTCCTAATATGACTTACCCTCTCCAATCCAACCTTGATTCCATTGCCAACATCCCTTCTAAGTATAGATCTGATTATGTCACTTCCCCTATTCAAAAGTCTTCAGTGACTATCTTTAGCATATTGACAAAAATTCAGATTCTTTCATAGCATTCAAGGCTTATACAATGGTGAGGTTTGCCTTGGACACTGTTTGCTTCTCTCCTGCTTCCATGTCTTCCCTGTCCCCACCCTGCCCCATGCTTTTCCTTATATTTTGGATACTTTCCTCTTTTCATCCATCCTTTTCTAATGTGATCCCACCCAGATTTCATAAATTTTGTTTGCCCCAATGGACCATTTGTCACATTGAATTCACGGGTCACTCTAACAATTAGAAAGGAGGTTCCTTGAATTTGATGCATTTAAAAAATGAGATCAGTTTCTCCTGCCCATTTCATTTCCTTAATTTGGCAGCAAACACCTCTCTAAATGGACCCTGTTTCTTTATTAGATGGGGGAAAGAAAACCTATCCACATGACTTAAGTGTCCAAAGGAGATTAATTAAAGGATATTCTTTATGGGTATGTAGAGATAGTAGTAGGATACTCAAACCACCAAATCTGTGTCCACATTGGGGCGATGATAATGGCAATTCCAAAAATAACTTCCCAGTTTTCCCTTTTTGTATGAGAAAAAGTTTCATCTCTGATGTGTTAGAAATGCTCCCTTTGTGGATGAAGTGGGATTCTGGGTGATCATTAGTGGAACAAGGTCATCTGCTACTTCCTTCCAGATCTAAGCTTTGGGATCTTTGAGTGCAGTAATTATTTGAAGGAGAATGAAGATGTGGAAGTGGAAGGTTCTCTGATTTGTTCAAGGAATATGGGGCAGCTAGGTGGTGCAGTGGATAGAGAGCTGGGTCTGGAGTCAGGTAGATTTAATCTTCATGAGTTCAAATATGGTTTCAGACGTCAGCTATGTGACCCTGGGCAAGTTACTCAGCCTTGTATATCTCGTTTTCCTCACCTGAAAAATGAGCTGGAGAAGGAATTAGCAAACTACTGCATTATCTTTGCCAAGGAAACCACAAATGAGGTCATGGAAAGAAAGCTATGGCAAATCTGGATAGCACGCTGAAAGCAGAAACATCACTATATGGACACAAGTCCATATAGTCAAAGCTATGGTTTTTCTAGTAGCAGTGTATAGCTGTGAGATTTGAGCTATAAGGAAAGTTGAGCATGGCAGAATCCACACTTTTGAATTGTGATCTGGAAAAGATTTTTGAGAGCCATTTGGAAGCAAGGAGATCAAAGAAGTCAATACTTAGTAAACTAATTCAGACTGTTCACTGGAAAGTCAGATGCTGAACCTGAAGCTTAAATACTTTGGCCACATAAGAAGAAGAGAAAAGGGGATGACAGGATAGAATGGATTGATAGTGTCTTGGAAGCAATAAACATGAGTTTGGATAGACTTTGGGAGATATTTGAGGATAGAAGGGCCTGGCATGCCAGGGTCCATAGTGTCATGAAGAGTTGGACATGACTGACTGATGACAACAACTTGACACATAAGAGGTTAGATAATCTTTGGTTGTAGCCACTATGGGATGGTCTGGACACAGATACTTTGTTGAGTTATTAAGAAAAGAAGAGAAAACCTTTGCTAGTTTTAGTGGAGAAATCAAAAAGCAGAAGATGACAGAAGTTACCTATAATTACCTGGTAAGTACCAGGTAATGGCCTTACTTTAGTCTTTTAAGTGAGGGATCAAAGTCTTCAGAGGACCTTGGGGTTGTTTTTCCCTCCTTGGGATTCTACATGTAATATGCTGACTCAGAATTCATAATGAGGAAGAGAATAAACTTAGCATAGGCAAAGATCTTAATGAGGGGATAAAGACCTATTAAATAGGGCTATGTTTGTGTGTGTGTGTGTGTGTGTGTGTGTGTGTGAACATGAATGAATATTTTCTATACTGAGCAATATGTTATTCTTGTAGAAAAGATGGCAAGTTACAGAATAGGTGAGAATATAGTTAGGTGGATTCAATACCATTTGCTTAGCTAGACTCGGGGTGGATGGTGCTTGTCTAATGGTTCATTGTCTCCAATAGATTTCCCTTGGGGTATATATTTTCCTCTGTGCTTAACGTTTTTATCAGTGACTTGTTAAAAGCATAAATGGCATGCTCCTTGGGTTTGAAGATAACACAAAGGTGGAAGAGATACATACTGATTGATAGTCAAGATTCAAAAGGATCTTGACAGGCAAGAGTATTGGACTGAATCTAGTAAGATGAAATTCAATGGGGATAAATATAAAATTTATTCTTGTACCAAAAAATATCATCTTGATAAGTACAAGATGGAGAATGCATGATTAGACGACAGTTCTGAAAAAGATCTCAGGGTCTTAGTGAGCCACAAGTTCAGTAACAGACTTTGTATGGTACTTCGAGTTTTGAAAAGTGGTTTATATATCATCTTGTGGTATGGATGGGTATGACAAGTATCACTCTTATTTTTCAGTTGAGATTGAGGATCAGACTTGTCCATGATCAAAAGTCAATAAATGTTATAGGCAGACTAGAAAACTAGATGTTCTTGAGTCCAAGTCCAGAACCCCGTTCATTAGAACATGCTGCTCTAAATACTTATGTGTTTCATTTCCTAAGTATACCAGTTTGTAAGCTGGTATTTGGAATACTATCAGTTAATGTTTATAGATAATCCAAAGTTGTATCACTTGCTACCTTTTCTGATGTTTCATCGTAAGTGGAAAGGGGGCACATAAGATAGGGCCATTTTCTGTTTTTCTTTGTTTTATGGGTTATAAAGCAAGCATGAGCAGCTTTCCAGAGGACTGCTGCTGTGAACAGCTTTCAAGGTTCTGTTTACATAGTATAGTGAACTCTCTATTTAGTAACAAATCAGAGCAAAACATTCATAGAAATCAAAGTACAGCATTCAGAATGTTATAACTTCACAACTTATCACTAAAATGGCCACAAGTTTTCACCAAAGTGGTCACATAATTTTAAGCAAAATACATTCATTTAGTCAGTCACAACTTCCTTAATTCAATCACAAAGTACAAAAGTCAAAGTCCTCCACCCATGGGGTACAAGTAAGTTACAATTGCATCAGTCACTGCTCAGTACCCTCTTAAGGGGTAGTGGAAAATACAAAGGCCATCCACCCCTAGGTCACAAGTAAGTTACAATCTCATCCCTCAGCATTAAGTACCCAGGGAGAGGTCTTTTCATCTTGACTCGAGGCAGGCTCAGCTTCCATGGTTCTTCTTCCATGGTCCCAGCTCTTACCTGAATCTACCAAACTATCACCTGGGTTCAAAGGCAGGCAGCTCCAAGTTCCTTGTCCAGCTCTTTGTGCAGTTCCTGTTCTGTATTGAAGCTTAGTGTCCAGTCCACCTCAAGTCCTTCACAGTTTCTGTTCCTGGAAAAGCAAGGCTTAACAAAGCCACAACAACATTGGTACACATTGCCGACACCCTTATCAAAATCATTTTCTGCTTGTGAAATCAACATAGACCCAAAACAGATAGACAAAGTACCAACACCACAGTCATGCTTCCTTTGGCTGCCCCGGCTGGCCCTCGGAAGTCTTCAGCAGCTCTGGCTGGTTCTCAGAAGCTCTCAGCAGAAGTTTTGGCTGGCTCTCAGAAGAAGCTCTGCCACCACAAGTTCTGTTTTCAAAATCAAAATCACTTTCTCCAGCCTGGGCCTCTCTTCTCCAGCCTCCAGCTGCTTTCTCCAAGAAGTTCAGTTCTCAGTTCTCTTCTCAGTTCTTCTCAATTCTCAGTTCAGTCCTCAATCTGGCAGTAGCAGCCCAGTCTCCAGATGTTTGCTGAGAGAAGTTTTGACTCTTCAGCTTGTGTTTTTCCTTATATAAGGTATTAGCTTCTCCCTGTTCTAGCCCCTTCTATCAGCAAAAGGGGTTCATACATTCTGTTTCTTAACAGGGGCTTGATATAATTAAGTGCTAAGTACCTGCTAGCTTGCCAGTACAAAGGGATCTTCAAATTCCATTACTGATTGCCATGGCAAAGAGTTCATCATGTGCTGGCCAGCCTATTGGTAATGACTTCCTCCATATTTAACTATACACAGTCTCTCCATCTTGGTCTACCAAGTGCTCTAACACAGCCAGAGTCACCTCCATTCAACAATGAGACATCAGAGTAGGATTTTTATTGAGTCAGCACTAATGTCTTAACTCCAAAAAATGCAATCTTGGATTATATGAAGGGAAACATGCCATATAAAATATGGAGGTGCTGGTGCCATTACCCTTCTTCCTTTGTCATACTGTTCTAGGTACTATGGTTTAAGAGGCTATTGATATTCTGGAGACTGGAGAGGAGGGCAATCTGTGTTGTTTCCTATCTTGACTCCATGTTTTATTAGGACAACCAGGAGTGGGCTATATACCCCAAATCCAGAGAGGATAGAATATTCAAGAAGAGAGGGTAGTTAACAATGTTAAATGAACTACATAGGTCAAGAAGGATGAGAATCAAGAGGCTTCAAAGTATCTTTTCTTTAAAATGTATTCTTTTTCTCTTTAAAATAAAAAAATAGCAATCTTAAAAAATTCTGAGTTCTAAAATCTGTCCCTACTTCAAGCCTGCCCCCCCACCTCCATGAGAAGGCAAGCAGTAGTATATCAATTTGACATGTGAAATCATGCAAAACATATTTCTGTATTAGCAAGAAAAATAAAGTGAGAAAATTGTATTTCAATTTGCATGCAGAATTCATCAATTCTCTCTCTGTAGGCAGATAGCATTTTTCATCATGAGTCCTTCTGAATTGTCTTGGATCTTTGTATTGGTCAGAGTAGCTAAGCCTTTCACTGTTAATCATTACAATATTACTTTTACTCTGTACCATATAAGTTCATATAAGTCTTCCTAGGTTTTTCTGAAACCATCCCTCTTGTCATTCTTGAAGCACAATAGTATTCCATTACAATCATATACCACAGCTTGTTCATCCATCCCCCAGTTAATGGGCAGTTTTACAGCCCTTTGGGCATAGTTGCAAATTGTTCTCCAGAGTGATTAGACCAGTTCACAACTCCAACAGTGCATTAGGGTAGCTGTTTTCTGACATCTACTCCAGTACTTGTCATTTCTCATATATATGAGGTGGTGTTCAGAGTTGTTTTCATTTGAATTTTTCTGTTCAGTAGTGGTTTAGAGAATTTTTACATGACTATAGATAATTTTGATCTTTTTTTTTTGAAAACTGCCTGTTCATATCCTTTGACCATTTATCAAATGGGGAATGGTTCTTCTTTTTATAAATTTGACTCAGTTCCATACATAGTTGAGAAATGAGGTGTTTATCAGAGAAACTTGCTGTAAAAATCTTTTATATTATTTCATTGTCTATGGTTCCTTTTTTCCCCCAAAAATGTAATTTCTCTGCTTATTCTTTTAATTAGGTCTATTTTTGCTTTATCTTTTTACTTTAACTTTTACTTTACTGTGCCCCCATTTTATCTCTGCATGTCTTTCTGTTTCAAGTGTGTCTCATGTAAACAACATATTGTTGGATTATGGTTTCCAATCCATTTTGCTATCCACTTTAGTTTTATGGGTGAGTTAATCCCATTCACATTCATAGTTATGATTACTATATTTCCTTCTATCCTATTTTCTTCTGTTTATCCTTCCCTCTCTTTACCCTGTCCCTCCTCAAAAGTCTCTTACTTCTGATCACTACCTCCCTTAATCTGACTTCCCTTTAGTCACCCCTTTTCTCTTATCCCCTTCCTCTCCTAGTTCCCTGCTGAGTAAGATAGATTTCTATTCTCAGCTGAATATATATATGTATATATCTATATGTGTATATATATATATATATACATATATATATGTATATATATATATATATATATACACATACACACATATATCCTTCCCTCTTTGAACCCATTCTGTTGAGGGTGAAGTTCAAGTGTGGCCTGCCCTCCCCATTTTCTCTTCCATTGTAAAAGCTCTTCCTCGTCTGTCTTTTTTATGTGAGATAATTTCCCCCATTCTTCCTCTCCCTTTTCCCAATATCTCTCACCCCTTTTTTTTTTAGATCATCCCAGTATAATTGCCTCATACCTATGCCCTCTGTCTATATATACTCTTTCTAACTGCCCTAATAATAAAGTTCCAAGGAGTTACATGTACAGACAGTTCTTACTTTATGTAAATTCGCATTAGGCAAATTTTACTTTACATAAAGAATTCTGAAAGAAATCCACATTCCAAAAAACCTATGTTAACTTTACAGTACTGTGCTCTCTCTGCTACTGCCCCTCAACTCAGTACACCATAGCCTCTCCCTCTTGAACACCAATACCAACACTAACACCACCACTAACAACAACCTAAAAGAGAAAACCCTCCAAGGGAAAGCAGAAGAACTGATAAGTGGAGAGCCTGCAACTGCTGCATGGTGGGTTTTGCTTGAGACCTCCAGCACTGAGAAAGGAGACCTTGCCCCACTCTGTCTACCCATCTACATGTTTGGCCCCCTGTGTGTCTGTCTTCCATTTGTTTGCAATCAGGTACTGAATGTCTGTCCCTGGCCCCCATATGTTGCCTGTCCTCTCCTGTCTTTTTCTGTCTTCCATGTATCTTCCCCCCACATCTTCTTTTTCTCAGTTCCGGCCAGTTCTCCATGTGTCTGGTCCCAGCCCCATATGTTCCTGTTCTCTGAAGGCAAATTCACAATTATGTAAAAATCATTTTATGAGAGGACTGTGAAATGTTCCACTTAACATAAGCAAGAATTGTCTGTATCATCTTCCCATATAAGAATGTAAACATTTTAACCTTATCGAATCTCTTATGATTTCTCTTTCATCTTTAGCTTTTTGTCCTCTTGATTCTTGTGTTTGAATGTCAGGTTTTCTCTTCATCTCTGGTATTTTTTACCAGGAATCTTGAAAGTCCTTTATTTCATTAAATATCTATCTATTCCCCACTCCTCTTCCCCTCCCTTCAAGGATTATACTTAGTTTTGCTGGATAGGTTATTTTTGGTTGCAGTTCTAGCTCCTTTGCTTTCCAGAATATCATATTCTAAACCATCCATTCCTTTAATGTAGAAACTGCTAAATCTTGTGTGATCCTGACTATGGCTGCATAATATTTTAACTTTTTCTTTCTGGCTACTTGCAATATTTTTTTTTCTGGACCTGAGAACTCTAGAGTTTGTTTATAATATATAATGTGGTAGTTTTTATTTTGGGGTCTCTTTCAGGAGGTGATTTGTGGATTCTTCCCATTCCTATTTTATCCTTTGTATCAAGAGTTCAGGGCAGTTTTCCTTTAAAGTTTCTTGAAATATGATGCCTAAACTCCTTTTTTTTTATAGTGGCTTTCAGGTAGTCCAAAAATTGTTTAATCTCTACTCAGTCTAATGTCTAGGTCAATTGTTTTTCTGATATTTTACAATTTTTTCATTTTTGTGACATTTCTTTACATCTCATGGAGTCATTAGCTTTTACTTGCCCAATTCTAATTTTTAAGGAATTATTTTCTTCAGTAAGATTTTGTACCTTCTTTTCCATTTGACCTACTTTCCTTTTTAAGGATTTTTTTTCTTCCTGTGAATTTTTGTGCCTTATTACCTGTTGGCCATTTCTTTTTTTTAAGATGTTTTCTTCAGAAATTTTTGTGCTCCCTTTACCAAGCTAATTCTCTTTTCCTATTTTTCTTGTATCACTGTTATTTCTTTTCCTTCCCCACCCCCCCACTCTTATCTCTTTTTTCACTCTTCTAGGAATTCTTGTTAGGCTTCTGCCCAGTTGGCACTTTTTTCTAACCTTTGAGGCTTTACTTGTAACTGTTTTCTCATTGTAGTCTTTTTCTGAGTTTGTTTCTTGGTCTTCCCTGCCTTTATAATAGATTTTTATGGTCATTTTTTGTTTGTTTGCTAATTTTTTCATCCTATGCTTTAACTTTGAACTTTATGTTAAAATTGGGATCTGCTCCCCTGGGAATGGGGAGGCACTATCCAAAGTTTCAGGCTTTTTCATGCTGCTGTTTTCAGAGGTATTTCTGGGAAGCTACAAGTTTTTGGTGCTTCCTAGGTAGTATTTTCCAGGGAAATGTATGGCCACTGCACTCCTGGTCTGTGCTCTGGTCATTATCCAGGAAGGGCCTTTGTTCCTCTGCATTCACAAGCACTAGTGCTCCTTTCAGTCCTGGGACTGTGATCAGGTCACATGTTCTCCTGCAACTGCAAGCACTAGTGCTTCTCTCTCCTTGGAACTGTGACCAGGGCCCTTGCTCCCTTGTGACTGACCACAAGCACTCCTCTCTGCTCTAGAACTGCCACCCAGAATTGTGTATGGGCAATAGAGTTGCCAAAGAGTGCCAGGTCGTGCACCCCATGCCAGCAAAGTTCCCTGTAATCTCTTTCTGATCAGTTGTCCTACCCCTTTACCATCTCTGTGCTGAGAGCTCCTGAATCCACTGCTGCTGCTGCTGCTGTGACTACCTCCAAGGCTCAGTGCTGGTGCTACTGCAGTACACCCTGCTCCTGTATCACAGACTTCTCCTGCTGACTTCTTAAGGTGTCTTAGGCTGGAAACAATGTCTCAACCTGACCTTTTATTGGTTCTCTTGTTCCAGAACTCGATTTGAGGCATTATTTTAAAATTCTTTGGAGGGAAATGTGCCTCTACTGTGCTCTGACCCCCACTATATTTTTCTTGTATAAATTGTTTTGGTTTTGCTCATTTTACACTGTTCAATTAATATTATCTTGGCTTCTTTGAGAACTCAAAAGCATTGACTTAGTGCAGTAGCATTCCATCAACATAATTTATTCAGCCCTTTCTACATTGGCAAAGAGGTAATCTAAGGTATACCCTTAGATTTTAGTTTTTCCCTTTCCCTTTTTAATATCCCATTAAAGGTCAAGAAGGGATTTTTTAGGTTTGGGGTTTTTTTTTTTGGCTTGTTACTATTCCCTCCCAGGATTAACCTCTCTTCTAACCTCTCCCTATGCCTACTTGTTTCTCTGTTGAATCTGATATATTTCTATATCATATAGTTTGTGTTTAATGTTCCTTTATCCATTACAGGAGAAAGTAAGGTTCATCTGATGCCCACTCCTCACACCCCTTTTCCCATGTTTGTATATTCTTCTTACATAATTAAATTATAAGAAATTGCAGGTTCCATCCCAAGAGGATATTTTTTTTTCTTCAGTAATCTGAGATTCACTATCACAAGTATGGAGAGACTGAGAGTTTTCTGCTTTGGGAATAAGTGTAACATGTAACAGTGGTTAGGAAAAACTCCATTAACAAAAGCAGATTTTCTCCTGGTGATCACTTCTCATGTACTCCAGTCTTGACGCCTACAGTAATACCTGATGATGTAGGGGTCCATAAGGGATGTCTCTTCCCATCCCAATCCATCCTTCTCTTTGGCTATCAGTATTTTTTCTTTTTTCTCAACTCTTATTTTTATTGACATTTTATATGCATTTTAAAGAGGAAGCTGGGTGGGTCAGTTGATAGAGCACTGGGCCTGGAGTCAGGAGGACCTGAGTTCAAATTTGGCCTCAGACATTTACGTCTTCTCACCTTAATCTGCTGGAGAAAGAAACGGCAAAACCACTCTAGCATCTTTGCCAAGAAATCCCATAGGCAGCCCTGGTATACCGTGGTCCACAGGGGCAAGAAGGGTCAGACATGACTGAACAGTTAACAGTGCACTTTAAATCTTCACATTTGCTGAGAAGTACAACTGAGATGTCTTCAGAAACAGAACCCCACCCTCATCTTTCCTCCACTAAGTAAAATGCAACTGAGGAACGTTTATAAGGGAAGTGCCGAGTCAAAGAGGCCACATGCTGTGGAGCAGCAAGTATAAAGAATACAAGTGAAGAAGCTAATCAGGTGACCATGCCATCATGGGCCCAAGAGAGGATCAGAATATTTAAGGCACATTCCATAGCAGCCACTAAAATAAATTCCAGAAATGACATTTTATTCTTTAATGCTTTTTTTTCCCTACTGGACATTTTCTCCATAATTTCAAAAACCATAACTAAATTTCACATTCAAGCTATGACAGCTGGCTTTTATGTGGGTCACCTCCTGTGAAAAGGAACTGCACATTGCTTAACGCTGCCCACTTTGGATATCTGTCATTCTGTAGAACCAAGTCCTGTCACTCTTCTGGCTGAGCCCTGGTATCATGAGACAGCAAAACCTTATACAAATGCATCATTCATAATTATGAGCAATTGCTGTACTGCTGGATATAAATGAAAGAAATGAAAATTAGGTTATGCCAGTTATTAGCAATAAAGGGGAGGTTTTAAACTAGGTGGCGCAGTGAATAGAGCACCAGCCCTGGAGTCAGGAGGACCTGAGTTCAAATATGGTCTCAGATGATTAACACGTATTAGCTGTGTGACCTTGGGCGAGTCACTTAAGCCCAATTACCCTGCCTCCCCTCCCCTCCAAAAAGCAAAAAAAAAAAAAATGACTGTAAATCATTTCCAAATATTCAAAGGAGAGAGTAACATGGGGAATGAAAGGGGTAAAGTCCTGTGAATAAAGAGTCCTAAAATCCTCCTTCCAGTTCAAAAGCATTGTTTGCAGATATCTTAACATAAGGCACAAAGATTCTTGCTGAGATCTGCCTCTGACACCCATGGTGGCACAAAGTGCAAAGCATTGAAATGTCTTTCATTCTCAGCCACACTCACTGAACTCCATCTAAGAGGCAGCATTGTTTATTTTATGATCCACAAACTGTTTAATGTCTTTTGGAATATCATCCAGGGCATCACCTTTTGTTTGAAAATGCTGGAACTCTTTAGATTGCTCTTTATGGGGTTGTAGTGCTAGGTAAAGCCCATGAAAAGCTTCCTGTAAGGTACCATCTAGAACGATTTAGTCTTCTGCTTGTGCACTTAACTGAGTCATCAAACTGGAGATTCTCTGAGAATACTGACACCTCTACTGAAGTGATTCCCTTGACAACTTGTTAAGTGATATTGTCTTCCCAACATGTCCAGTTCCCCAGATTTAAGCTCAGATGCCTCATCTGAGGCATGCCTAAGTGATGCTGCAATATTATTCTCCAAGAACAGGCTATCTCCACTTAGGTATTATGTGTATTAGCACACTTCAGAAGCAGCTATGGGGGCTTTCTGGCTTTTGCTGTGCTCCAGCTCCAGCTTGGGATTCTCCTGGGCTTCAGCTGTGGTTTTGTATTTACATTGGTATCCTCCATAGGTGGAGTCTAGGAAGCCAGGCTGCTACGGTTATGTTCTGCTGAAGTGACAGTAATTTTTGTATTAGACTAACCAATGTTAGCAGAAGATTTAACTGATTTGGAAGATGAGGCAGTTTCCATTGGTCAAAATACGAAAGGTGATAGAGACCTTGTCTCTTCAACTGCCATTCCATTTTCAAAGATATGAGGTAGATTAGGAAAAGAAGAATGTTCTTTGAAGGTGAGGGTTTCTGGAGTGCCTTGGCTGTGCATGATTTTCCTTCTCTGGAGCGCTGAAACCCTATTCCAGTTACCTTTGGATAAGGGTCATATTCTCCATATTATATGGATACCTAATAATTTTCAAGTTTAATCTAATGGTGCCAAAATCATTGATGTCAATAGCTCCTACCTGAAGCTGGGCTACAAAAAGGTCTTAAGGGTGACACTCACTAACATGAGTTAAACACTCTTTAAGTTCTGTTAACTTAAGGGAAATCATGTCAGGAAAAGAATTTCTCCATCTCAGTTGTTTGACATTCATTTCTATTTTACTTTTTAGCTTTCACTGCTGCTGGCCATACTTCATTAACATTTCACTTTGATCTCTAGATAGAACTAAGCAAAGCTGCTGTACCCAAACCCAAATCACACTACTTTGAGGCTTCTGTACATCATTGCTTATGCTAGCTCCCCTCCCTAATTGTGGTTTTTGTGGTTTTAGCCTTTTTAAACAGTTTGTACCTTCAGTCAACACTGCCTGATTTGAGTTTACACTCTGGGTAGTCTCGCACTTGATCAATAAATCCACACCTAAATTTACCTTCAACCCAGGTCTCTGCTTGCTCTTATTTTCTGCACAACAAAGCTAACCAGACCTTTCATCTTGGAAGACTCCAAAAGATGCTCCAGATGTTTCAATGGTACACATTTTCAGTATATACCTTGTAGCAGAGGTTCCCAAACTTATTTGGCCTTCTACCCCCTTTAAAAAAAATTACTCAGCACCCTCCTAGAGTTAGGTTAACCCTTATTTTTATTCAATGCCCCTCAATTGCACTAGAGGTTCCCACCCTCCTGGATCATTCCAGCGTCCCCACCCCCACCCCGGTGTCATATCATCTGCTTTGGAAACCTATGCTTGTAGGTATGATTGATTTCAGACAAACTCTCTCTAGTAACTTTGCTGGCTAATGTGAGTAGCAAATATTTACTTCATTTTGCTAGCCCCATATTGGAGACATCTTTGACTAAATAGCCTTCATGCAGTTAATCTACCTTCCTTATGTGAAACTCTACCTGTCTCATGAATCTGATTCTTTTGATTTGCATATCTAGGTCACATTACACATCCAAGCAAGAATTTCTTATGTCTTTTAACTAAGCAGCCAACTTGTGCGTTTCTGTCTAAGGAACTTCCAGAGTTATCAAGTCCATTCTTAGGACCCAGTAGAGAACTCTTCTACTCTTTTAGTCTGAGGCTCTTTAAGGCTTTTTGTGCCAAAATTGTGTATTCATTTTGACCTGAGGCCTCTTGAGTGCTGAAGTATTTTAAGTGAAGGAAATAATGCCTGTCACTTTTATTGAGAACCACTAAATCCTGCAAAGTACTGGCTTCTAACAATCCCATTTGGACTTTAAGGAGAGAATCAATGAGACCCCACCAACATGATTTTCAATTTTATATTCCCCCAACTCTGTATTCTAAATTTTGCAAGTAAATTTTACAGGAGATCCTTAGAGATTGTTCAGAAAGACCTCAACTGTCAAAGTAATTTTCCCCAAACCCAGGTTTGACCATAACATTCTCATATTCAAGAAATTCCATTGGCTTCTTCTTACCTCCAGGATTACATATAAAATCTTGCTTGGTTCCATAACTGGGCCCCCTTCTACTTTTCTAGTTAATTACACTTCCCTCCACAAACTTTGCAATTCAGTCACATTAGCCTCCTTGCTGTTCCTTTCACTTGACACTTCATTTCCTTACTGTTTTTGTAGGTTGTTTCTGTGCTTGGAATACTCTTCCTTCTTATCTGTGCCTCCTGGCTTGGCTGGCTTTCTTCAAGTTTCTGCTAAAATCTTCACCTTCTACAAGAAGCCTTTCCCTTTTGTCCTTAATCTTATTGTGTTCTCTGAGATTATCTCCATATTATCTTGTTCATGCAGAATTGTTTGCAAGCTCTCTCCCCCATTAGATTGTGAGCTGAGACACGGAAGTTTTTTGCCTTTCTCTGTATACCCAGCTGGTAGCACAATTAATAAATAATAGTTGACACTGTTTGGTCCTTTCACACTGGTGGTGTGGGACGACCCAAGAAAAGGAACCAGGATAGAACTTTGAGGGTTCACCCTCAGGGGCTGATTCAGAAGACTCAGCAAAGACTGAGAGGAAAGAGTCAGGAAAGAGAAAGAGTTGGGAAACAGAGACTAAATAGGAAACAGGAGAGAAGAGTATAACGAAAACTTAGAAGAAAAGAAAATATCCAGGAATAGTGTGGCGAAAAGTCAAATGCTGCAGAGTACAAAAAAGAATCAAGATTGAGGAAAAAACTCATCAGATTTGGAAATTAAGAGACCGTAGGTAAATCTGCGGAGAGTAGTTTCCGTTGACCAATGTGGTGGAATACCAAATTTCAGAGAGTTGAAAGGTGAACGAGAAGAGAGGAACTTGAGGAAAAAGGTTTAGTGAAGGTTTTACGATAGGAGAGATGAACGAGTTTGTAGGTAGCAGAGATGCAAACAATTTGAAGATTGTAGGAGGTGGGATCAAAGGTACACGCGGATGGGTTGGTTTTGGTAGCGAGAATCATTCTTTTTAGCAGATAAAGATAATACTGGAATACTGGGATGGCATTTCCTCCAAAGATGTTCTTTCGTGCCGGAGGTCTCCAGGCTCTCGAAGTTCTAAGTATCTTGGAGAACTGGCTACAGAGATGTCAGGTCCTCCCCACTTCCTAGAGTGGCCCAGGAAGTGTCTAATGGGGTCGTTCAAGCAACCTGTCAGCTGAGATCTCGGGGGTGGGGGTGGGGGGTGAGGGGAGGGTGTGAACAAGGTCAAGCTTCTGGTTTCATTCAGCTCAGGTCCCAGGCTCTTCCTAACGGCCTTTCTTCGGTCCGCCTCGCTCACCGCCACACAGGCCCCTTCTCTATTGGCGCCCCCCGCCCGATGCCTCTCGCCGGAAGCCGGGAGTGGAGTTAGAGCTCGGAAAAAGGGAAAGCGCGAGTAGGAGAGGAAGGAAAAGGGGCGTGGCTGAGGACGGGGAGGAGCCTCGGCGGGATGCTGTCATGGGGGCGGGGTTAGTGGGGGCGTGGCAGGCTGTGCTCTGATGGGGCGTGGCTGAGAAGGAGCGTCAGGTGGGAAGCCCCCTTATAGAGAGATCTGAGGTAAAACAAAATAAAAGCCTTGGACTATCATAGAATCAAAGCACCTCAGATCTAAAAGGGACCCCAGAATTCCAAGATTCCTTCCAGCTACAAAGCATATGGTTCTGTTCCATTCCGCACAGGGGAACGGGAAGAGGAAGGAGGCAAAAGCAGGCCCTTTCCCCCTTGTGATGGGGGCTCCTTGTCCCGTTGGGCTCATCCGAGACTCTGTGTTGTTTGTAAGGTAAATAATAATCTTACCACTTGTTTCCCTGGCAGATTTCATAGTGCTTAGAGTCAGGTCTGTTGTTCACCCTGATGGAGGGGCAGAGTATTGATGACTAAATGTGACAGAGAATCCAAAAATCATTTATAGTTGACTTCAGAATCAGCTTTTCTACTTACATTTATATGAGTGGATTAGACGCTTATTAGAGCTTCCTTCAGCCAAAGCCATTTGGTGAAGACTGCAGAGAATCTGGCTGAATTCGTTACCCAGCTTGCACAACTTTTCTCCCTCATTAGTGCTAGATTTAACTCTGCCCTCTTACAGGTGTCCTGCCTCTCTTGGGTTCCCAAGGATATCTTGGTTGACAGGTCAGGAAGCTGTTATCAAGCCTAGTAGGTCCTGTGTAGAATAAGGGCTGATAAGAAGAAGGAACAACTACTTATGAGCCTGAAAAACAGCTTTGTAGAGGATGGTCCCCATAGAAACACTGTAGGGTTGCCTGTGTACGGCCTAATATAATTGTCAGTGTCTCTGTTTGTATGGAACCCCTAGGAATCTTTGATGTCTCAGACACAACCTCACACACTTTATGAACCCAGACCATGATGGCTATTGGTGAGTTAGTAACTGCAATAGTGTAAGTTAGGAATGTGGGATCTCCTAAACCTCCTGTTATGGGGGGTAGGCATAGGACGAGTAGAGAAGTCATACAGGAAATAATTTTCATGAATACATTAAATAAAAGTACATCTTAAGTCTCAGTTCGGTCGTTTTTGTGTCAGGCAACACACATTTATTAAATGCCTACTTTGTGCCCTGGAACTGTGCTAAGCACTGAAGCTTCAAAGACAAAAGTAAAACAATCCCTGTCATAAAAAGAGATTGCATTCTCTAAGGAGAGATAACATGTTCATATGTAATTCTGTAGAAAATACATACTAAGTAATTGGGGGTTAGGGGAAGGACACTGGCATCTGGGGGAGTTAAAGGTTTTATGGAGAAGGAGCTACTTGAATTGAGTCTGTACCAGAGTGGTGACTATGGGGAGAGGAGGGCACATATGTGAGATATGTTATGAAGGTGAAATTGATAGGCCTTGACAACAGAGTGGATATGGGAGGGTGAGAAAGAGTAAGGAATTGAGAATGATTGGGTTGTAAGCCTGGGGGAGTGGAAGGATGATGGTATCAACAGTAAAATGGAAGTTTGAAAGGGAGAGGATTTGTAGTAAAAAGATAATGAGTTTAGTTTTGGACATGTTGAGTTTAAGACATCTACAGGACATCATTTTGAGATGTATAATAGATTTGAAATTGGAGGTTAGCAGAGACATTAGGGATAATTAGTAGATCTGAGAATCCTCAATTTAGAGATGATATTTGAATCTATGAAAGCTGATGAGATCACCAATTGAAATAGTATAGAGAGAAGAGAAGGGGGCCTAGGACAGAGATCTGTGGGACACCTAGGTTAAAGGGTAATGATCCAGCATTAAGGGTTTTTGGTGGGAGAGGGTTTGGGGTTTATCTGGAAATTTTGGGGTTTTTCATAGAATTGTTTGTACAAGGGTATATAACTGCTTGCTTGCCTCTTGTTGAGTGCCTCCCTATACCAGGCCTTTATGGAGTAGGTGACACCCAACTCTCACGAGACTTGTCTTTAGAATAGAGAGCTTCTGTCTTTACCTTGAGAAACCTCTGGATTTATTTCGGGTAAAGGTCCTTGGGGTCTTTATCCCAAACATTACCATGCAAAGTACTGAGATTACACACACACATACACACACGTGTGTGTATATTTAAACATGGGTTCTTTTCCTTTCATTTTGATATCTTTGAGGAGTATAAGTCTGGTAATGGTATTGAGGGGTCACAAGATTATGTACTTTAGTGAATTTTTTTTTAGTAGAATTCTAAATTTCTACAATGTTTGACCATTTCGTACTTTTTTAAGTACCACATGGAGCTGGGGGCACCATCTCCGGATTCTTTCTTCTTAGTCTATTCTCTTGGAGGATATGTCTCTTTTTAAAACTCCCAGTTGTGATTCAAGTCTCCAGACCAACTCAAAGAACCATATGTGGACTATGGTCCATGTTCTTAATCCTCTATTACACAAATACAAAGGTGAAGACAGGTCCTATCTTCAAGTAGCTTACATTCTAATAGAAGACAGCTGAGGAAGAGTGTTTTGGTTGGGAAAATTTCAGAGACAGTGGATAGTGCCATAAGGGCATAGGTGTCTGGCACACCTTTTCCAGTAGTAACAGTAGTATAGTCTTGATGGTGATTAGAAACAGTCCGCATTTGGGCGGAGAAAGTAGAAAAACGGAGAGGTATATTTGGGATTTTGTCCTAGAACTTGATGAACTCTGTGGTGAAAGGAACTTAAGAGAATTACAACCAAGGGAATCAACTAGGACCTAGCCAGCTAGAGACTTCACTCAAAGGACCATCTCTCCTCGGTTCCCCACCTGTGGGGTTGGGTTTAGAAGCCCAGGAACACTCTCATTCGCTGTAGTCTCGGGAGGCGGGACTTAGATTCCGTTTCCGACTTCCTCTCTTTGAAGTGACTCTGGTGCCTGGGAATGAAAGGATATCAGGAGGTGGGGGGAAAAGGCCTCTTTCCAGACCCCCGCGGGCAAAGATTAGGAGAGGACCACTTCCCTAAACCAGATCCCGCTAGGCCCCTCCTCAATCTCGGAGCTTTTTCGAAAACAGCCGGAGGCGGAGAGGGATTGAAAGGGAAAGTTATGTGGTAACCGTAGAGACCGCAGCTCTTCTAACGCTCTCTAGAGTGGCCTCGGAAGTCCCGCCCCGAATTCAGACTCACTTCCTGTTCTTCCCATCTCTCTTGCGGCTGTCTTCCTGCTATGCGGGTTCTTTGCAGACTTTGCGCACCAGGCCCTGGGGGTAGGGCGTGGCTGAGTTGAACAGGTCCGTCTCCAAAGTGGGGTCGCACGGGAAGAGGAGGAGTCCAGGCTGGACCTTCGGAGCCCTTTACTTTGGACCCACTTTGACTCCTGACCTACAGCGTGGCATCGGGTAAAGCCTGCTATCTCTCTGGGCCTCAATTTCCTCCTGTTAAGTTGGAAATTGGACCGGTTTCATTCATTAGTTCATTCAACAATTCATCACTCTGTTTCGTTGAATGTCAGTGGGTGTAGTGGAAAGCAGCCAAGAGAGCCTTAATTGTATACAAATTCAGCTTCTTGAGTAGCTTTGAGACTTTGAAAATCAGTTAATAAACATTTATTAAACACCTACTTTTTGCCAAAAACTATGCTAAGCACCAGGGATACAAAAAGGGGCCAAAGGCAGCTTTTTGGCCTCAAGGAGCTTACAAATCTAATGGGGGAGACAACATGCAAATAAACATACACAAAATAAGCTATAGACATGATAAGTAGATAATCAACAGAGGGGAAGACAGGAATTCAGAGGGGTTGGGGAAGGCGCCTCTTCTAGAAGATGGGATTTTAGTTGGGTCTTGAAGCCTGGAATTCTATAGAGCAGAAAAGAGAGCATTATGGGTGAGGACCGCCAGAGAGAATGCCAAGAGGCCAGTGTCACCAAACTGAAGAGTACATGTGGGGGAATAAAGTGTAAGATGACTGGAAAGGTAGGACAGGGCACAGTTATGAGTGGCTTTAAATGCCAAGCAGAGCATTTTATATTTGCTTCTGGAGGCAAAAGGAAGCTATATTGTTACTCTATACAAGGGGCAAAAGGTCTTAGGGAAACTGCAAACTTAGAGGATGCAGTTAAAGTTTATACAAGATATTCTGTAGTAAAACAGGTGCCAAATATGCTAACTAGAAGATTCAGGGTAGTGTTAGGAAGTGGTTAAGGAGTGACCAGTTCTTAAAGGAACTATATAAGCGTATTGCCCAGAATTCACTAGGAAATAGCCCAAAGTGGGAGCTACATGGAGGTATGGCTTCAGCAGTTCTTGGCTGAGTTGTCACTCAGAGACTGAGCTTTCTTATTCTTTAGGGAGCTTTCTTAACGCCTTAGAACTTTCCTGTCTCTTGGTACTATGTGACAGATCAAGGCATTTGCAGGTTGATAAATGGGCCCTCCCAAGAAAATTTGCTTCCTTATCCTGTTACTTTCCTGTAAATGACTTGCAGCATTTCACAGATGGAAGTTTCTCATTTCCCTAGTAGACAGGATGCCAAATAAGCTTCTTGTTCTTCTATGCTTGGATTCTTATCTCTCTGACCTCTTTTTCTACCCCTTAAATGGAGATTATGGGAGAGGCTGTAGGGGCAGAGGACGCTTCCAAGAGGAGAGCTCCGGAGCTGAACTAATCTTCCAAGATGCAGAGATTTCTGAGGTATAATGGAGATGTCCAGAAGAACGCAGCCTGGTGGGGACTGGGTTGGAAAGTGAGCAATGGGGGAAAGTAAAAAAAGATTGAAATTACTAAAGATCTTAAGAGGAAGAAAACTCAAAGACCTTAAGCATAAGCAGATGAATAAACAGGGAAGATATTAATAACAGAAGGGCCTCCAGATTAGGTAAAAGAGTTAAAGTAGCTATGAATAAATACTGGAAAACAAAGGAAAAGGAAACAACACCTGATGAAGCAGAGGACCCAGTGGATTCTGAAGAGAGCTTGGAACTTAATGGTTTAAAAAAAGAGGAAGAATTTATGGCCCACACAGAAGAAAATAATTGGCAGAACAGGAAAAACTGAATTCACAGTGGCGAGTCTCACCAAAGAAAAGAGAAGACAACTCATTGGGAATGTAAATACATAGAAGTGAAGGACAGTCTGGAAGAAGAGAAACAAAAAGCAACACTATTAAAAGAAAGCATGATCTCCGCATACAATAAATATATTGAACTTGAAGAAGGATGCACAGAAACAGCTTAAGGATTACAGGTTTCCCAGAAGAACACAAGTAAAAAAATCTGAATACCACAATAACACAAGAAAATTGCCCACAATTTCTGAACACAGAAAACAAGGGACTGATCAAAAGAATCCATAGATCACCTTCAAATTTTCAAAATAATGATAAAAAAGTACTGATATACTGAATTCACAAATTATTATCAGAAGAAGAAACACATTTGAAATTCCAAGACATGTAATGGTTAAATTTTAATTTTAATAACAAATAGAAAATTTTGCAAATTATTTTGATGATTGTTCTGTCATATAGTTTACAATCTGGTACTGCCATGTCCCTTTCCTTTCCACTTTTTCCCGTACTATTCCTTTGAGATTCTTTTTTTTT
>CM053587.1:289594364-289648246 GCA_028646515.1 Pseudochirops corinnae | reverse complement strand
TCCCTTGAGATTCTTGATCCTTTGTTCCTGTAGATAAGGAAGAAGATGTTTGAGGAATGTAAGAAGACAAAGGTCTCAGTAAATAGCTTCAGTTTTTTGTGTGTGTTATATAAGAGGCAAATTTCTCTTCAGAGAATGAAGGCAAGGGGTGTGCTGGGTGGCTTGAGGAGGAATGAAAAGGTTAGACTAGATAGTGTGGTAAATGGAATACAAAATTGATTAGGGTGGTGCAAAAATTATTGCCTTGCTGTTAAAGTTATGTAACTTACATTTGGAATAGTTCTCCCTTTTATAACTGAATAAACCTCTCCTTTTGTAGGAAGCAGCACATGTGTAGTAGAGAGTATAGCTGGAAACATACTCCCAACAAGTCCATAGATGAACAGTGAAGAGATCATAAGGAACTGGATATGACAATTCCTGTCTTCCCTTGCTAACCTCTCTCCCCTCGACTCTACTCTTTGACAAAGCTGTTTGTGCCTTTATATTCTTCCTCTTACTTTCTTCATAAAACTCTGCAATCTGGCTTCCAACTTCATTATTCAACTGAAATTTCTTTCTACAATATTACTAATTTTCTCTTCTTTTTTTTTTTTTTAAAAGATAGATTTTTGACATCTTTTGTTTTCACATCACCTAGTTTTTCTCTCTAGCTGTCCCATTCCAAAAATCACGTCACATAACAAAGACTTTTTTATGAAAAAAAAACTTGACGTCTGTCTGTCTATCCACACATGTGAAAGTCAGATACTATGTCCAATGTCCTGCACTTGTGAACTCCACCAATACTGCAAATGATTGGGGTGGGGTGGAATTGCTTTTCATATATCTTCTTGGGGCAACATTAATTCTTTGTAATTTTGTAACCTTCATTTTCAATTGTTTTGTGATGGCTCTTTCTATTTATTTTTGTGGTAGTCATATAAAAGGGTGGGATTTTTTTGGTCCTACTTATTTTACTTTGGAGCAATTCATAAATTTTTTCATACTTTTCTATATTCATCATGCTCATCAGTTCCTACAACTTAGACCAAGGGTGGGGAACCTGTGACCTCGAGACCATATGTGGCCCTTAAGTATATTCCTATGCTTTCTAGAGTTTTTAATAAAAATGACTGTTGTATTTTGTCAGGACCTTTTTCTACATCTGTTGGGATAATTATATTATTTTTGTTGATTTTATTATTATTATGGTCAATTATGCTAATACTTTCCCTAATTTTAAACCAGCTCTGCCTTCTTTATAAATACCAACTGCTCATTTCATATGATATTTGTGATATATTGCTGTAATCTCCTTGTTAGTATTTTATTTAAAATTTTTGCATCAATATTCATTAGAAAAATTGGTGTAAAATTTTCTTTCTCTGTTTTTGTTTTTGTTTTTTGGGTTTTTTTGGTTTAGGTATCAGCACCTTATTTGTATCATAAAAGGAATTTCATAGGCTCATTCTTTGTTTATTTTTCCAAATAATTTATATAGTATTGGAATTAATTGTTCTTTAAATGTTTTTTAGAATTCACTTGTGAATCCATCTGGTCCTGGGAATTTTTTTTCTTAGGGAGTTCATTGATGGCTTATTCAATTGTTTCCTAAGATGTGTTTATTTAAGTATTCTATGTCCTTTTCTGTCAGTCTGGGCAACTTATATTTTTGCAAATATTCATCCATTTCACTTAGATTGTCAGATTTGTTGGCATATAATTGGACAAAATAGCTCCTAGTAATTGCTTTAATTTCCTCCTCATTGGTGATGAACTCACCCCTTTTGTTTTTTATACTAGTAATTTGGTTTTCTTTTCTTTTTTCTATCAAATTAACCAATAATTTATCTATTTTATTTTATTTTTACATAAAACCAGTTCCTAGTTTTATTTATTAGTTCCAAGTCTTTCTTACTTTCTATTCTATTAATCTGTCCTTTGGGTTTCAGGATTTCCAATTTGGTGTTTAATTGGGGATTTCCAATTTGTTCTTTTCCTAGTCCAATTCATTGATCTTTTCTTTCTCTATTTTATTGATATAAGCATTTAGAGTTATAAATTTTCCCCTAAATGCTGCTTTTGTTGCATCTCATAAATTTTGGCATGTTGTCTCATTGTTATCACTCTCTTTAATGAAATTATTGTTTTCATGATTTGTTCTTTGATCTTACTCTTTAGGATTAGATTATTTAGTTTCTAATTAATTTTCAAACTATGTTTCCATGGCCCTTTATTGAATGTTATTTTTATTGTATTGTTATGTGAGAAATGTGCATTGAGTCTTTATACTTTTCTACATTTGGTCGTGAAATGTTTATGCCCTGATAATACATGGTCAATTTTTGTATAGGTACCATGTACCACTGAGGAAAAGCTATATTCCTTTCTATTCCCATTCAGTTTTCTCCAGTGAATAGTTAACTATTCTAAAATTCTATTTCTCTCTCTTTTTTTAAATTTTATTTTTTGCTTTTTTTTTGGAGGGGGGAGGGTAAGGCAATAGGGGTTATGTGACTTGCCCAAGGTCACACGGCTAGTAATTGTGTTAAGTGGCTGAGGCCGGATTTAAACTCAGGTCCTTCTGATATCAGGGCCAGTGCTCTATTCACTGTGCCACCCAACCGCCCCTCTATTTGTCTCTTTAACTTCTTTCTTATATTTGTTTAGATTTATCTAGTTCTGAGAGGGGAAATTTGAGGTCCCCCACTAGTTTAGTTTTATTGCCTATTCCCTCTGACTCATTTAACTTTTCCTTTAAGAATTTGGACACTGTATCATTTTGGTGCATATGTTTAATATTGATATTACTTCACTGTCTGTGGAACCCTTTAGCAAGATGTAGTTTCCTTCTTAACTATGCCCTATCTGTACTCTCCCATCTTGACCTGTGTGGTAACCCTAGCACAAGTATATTGGTCTTCCTGGGGAAGTGCCAGCATAAATTGCCCTACCTGAAGGTAATATTGGTTCCAGTCTTCCTGGATTGTTGCAAAACCTGCCCCAGCATGGTCCTTTTTCTAGGTCATTGGAGTCATATCAATGCTGAGAAGTCTTCCTCTATCCTGAATTGAAATGGAGCAGTTGCCAATTGCAAGAGGACAGTCCCCCACTGAGTACACTCTAGATCATAACTCTGACATGAGTGACTATTTTGACCAGTGATAATTGCTTACTATCAGGGGTTGGTGGAATCTCACAGTGCATTAGGATAATATTAACAGTTCATTTTCTCATACTTAAGAAAACTTTTTTATTATACTTTTAACCACAAAAGATGCTCAAATAGACAAAATAAGGAATAAACCTTACCTAAAAGTCATAGCATTTTACAAAGGAGAACAGGATTAAGAGACAACCAACAAATGTTTGATTGCTATTTTTATCTCATTGAAGACAATGTATGTCCAGTCACCATTCTCCTGATCTCTTCTTGTAACAACCCTTCACTTCTTGCCTTACTTTTATGATTCATTTTAGATAAATGTGTATTTTAAAGTATTGTATAATTACATAAATATACCACAATTTTTGGCATCCATTGTTAGATATGTTTCCAATTTGAGATTAATACAAATAAAGCATGATATTTTTATAGAGATAGCTTCTTTTTTTCTTTCATTACATATTCATCCTTAGAAGGCAGACCTAAGAACACTTAATGGGAACATCAAAGAAGCAAATTCTAGATTGGATATCAAGAAAAACTTCCTGTCAGATAAAGCTTTTCCAAAGTCAGTTGATCAGTTTTGGGAAATAATGACACTTTAGTGGGAGTTGACCCAAAGAATGTTAGAGAGGAGATACTCTTTCAGGTGTGCGTAGAATTAGATTGCCTATGTCCCATTCAACTTTGAAATTCTGTGAATTTTTCTTTAAAGACCTAGTTAGGAAATCACTGTGTCAGCATTTCAACTAAGTCCAGATTCACTTTTACCACCTCAAAAATATTAATTTATATGGAATTGACATTTTTATTATATTGACTCAGTCTATCCATAAGCAATTAATACTTCTCCAACTGTTTGAATGTCCTTATTTTTGCAAAAAGTATTTTGTAATTATGGTCATATAGTCCCTGGGTTTGTCTTGATAAGTAGACTCCCAAGTATTTATATTGTTTGCAGTTATTTTAAATGCAATTTCTCTTTTTATCTTTCCTTCTGGGTTTTGTTGGTAATATATAGAATTGTTGATGATTTATGTGGATTTATTTTATATCTTGCAGCTTTCCTCAACTTAATTATTTCACCTAGTGTTTCAGTTGATTCTCTAGAGTTCTATAAGTATACCATAATATTGTCTGCAAAGAGTGAAAGTTTTGTTTCCTCTCTGTCTATTCTTATTCCTTCAACTTTTTTCTTGTCTTATTGCTATACTTAGCTTTTCGAGTTCAGTATTGAATAATAGTAGTGATAATGAGCATCTTTGCTTCACCCCAGTCTTACTAGTGTCAAGAATAAAATTCTGAGAGACAAAGTTTTCAGGTATAAATAATCAATTTATTAACTATGCTGGGCAATAATCAATAAATTGATGGTCAGTAGCTTATGTTGGTAAGTAAAGATGCCAAAGGAGAGTCCTGCACCAGTATAAATTCAAGTCTGTCTTCCTAATGGCAAATTACTAGGAACTTTTCTGACAAGAGAAAAGCAACTTCTGACTAGTAGACAGTTAACGAGGAGGTGGGCTAATAACTCTCAGTCCCCCCCCCCCATTACTTCATCAAGAAGGGTAGGTTAGCTGAGGAATGAGTCTTGATCATGAGTTTTGAGCCTTCCTCTAGCAATCTGGGCACTTTGATCAGGTTCTTTCTGGTTTTATTTCTCTTTCATGAGCCAGGCCACCCCAAACTCTAATGAAGGGAGCAAGGACAAAAGCTTATCCACCCTGTGAGAGAGTTAACACAAGCTGGGTCCTGTTTATAGATTAAGTAGAACTCAGGTTCCTAGCTGGGTGGGGCCCAAAGTAGTTAGTGGCAGATACCTTGAGAAGACACTTAATGCCATGACATTCCTTAGCTAGAATTGGCAAGAGGAAGGAGTGGTATAAAAGATGGCCTTTTGACAGAGAAGGGAATATTACAAATTAATATGAATAATCAAATGATACAGCATTACAATTAATTTTCTTTGCTGGGAAGGCTTCAAGTTTATCTTCATGTAATGCCATGCACCAGCAGATTCCCAAAAGAATGCTACTGTGAACAGCTTTTAAGGTTCAGATTACCCAGTATTGTGAACACTCCATTTATTCCATCACAAATCAAGGCAAACATTCACAACAGATCATAATATAACATTCACAACATTACGTCTTATCACAGAAAATCACAATATGGTGTTCATAACAGCTTAACATTAGAATGGCCACACAGTTTTCACTACAGTGGCCACAATATTTAGAACAAAGAACAAAAGAATAATAATCTGGTTTCCCTAAGGGGGAAACCCTCCTTACTTAATCATTCAGTCAATTCACAAAACTATAATCAATACTTCAATCAATTCACAGTACAATTATCAATCTTCTACTCATGGGGCAAATCATTAACTTAATCAGTCACTCACCTAGATTCACAATTACTAAATATCATTAATCACTAAGTACAGTCATTAGAAAATTACACAAACCCTGCAACTCTCGATGTCCAGTAAACTCGTTCAGTATCCAAGGAGAGGCCTTTTTTTTTCATCTTGACTCAGGGTGGTCTTTCAGATTCCCTGGATCCCCTTCCATGGTCCCAGCTCCTACCTGAATTCACCAGTCACCTGGATTCAGGGGCAGACAGCTTCCAAGTCCTCATCTAGTCCTCAGGGGTAGACAGCTCCCAGGTCCTTGTCCAGTCCTCCAGGCAGTCCCTGGTATACACCGAAGTCCGGCACATCTCAGACCCTTCACTTCTGCTGCCAGGAACTCAAAGATCAGCCAAGCCACGAACCAACAAAGGCTTATCCTGGTCATGCCTCTTCAGTCCTCCAGCAGTTCAGCTGGCCCTAGGATCCAGGAGAAATCTTGGCCTTCCAGGAGGCCTTCCAGGCAAGCCTTCTCAGCCTTCCAGGAGGCCTTCACTAGATTCTGGTCTCAGGAAAACTCCAACTCAGTTCTCAGTCAGCTTCCAGATGCTGGGAGAGAAACAAACTCTCTCTGTGTCTCTCTCTTTGTCTCTTTGTCTCTCTGTCTCTCTCTCTCTAATTCCAACTCCGTTCTTCAGTCCAGCGGCTCAGCTCCCAGAAGCTGGGACAATTCTGCTTCCTCCAACAGGAGCCACCAGGAGGAAGATTCCCAATTCTGTCTCTCTGTCTCTAGAACTCTTCTTATATACACACATTGGCCTTCTGTCTCAGCCAATCCCCTCCTGCAACATGAGCAACAGAGGAGTTCACTTTCTCTCAACATGGAACAGAGCTCACACCTTCCATACTTAGCCCTAAGTTACTAAGGGCTAAGTATCTGCCAAATTGATTACTGTTACATCCCATTACAAATCACGCTCTTAATTTCAGATAGATACTACTTAATCATTTTAAGAAAAGTTCCATTAATTGCTATGCTTTCTAGTGTTTTTAATGTGTTTTGTCAAAAGCTTTTTCGGCATCAATTGAGATAATATGATTTTTGTTTTGCTATTGGTATTGTCAGTTATGGTTATTATTGCCTTTTCTTTGTAGCCTCAGCATTTAGCACGGGGCCTAGTACATAATGACTACTTATTAAGTATTTATTGATTGATTGAGAAAAGATCAGAAAAGAGATAGAACTCTTGCTTGGGGGTGGATAGGATGATAAATGACAACAGAGATAAGGTAGAAACTGCTTAACTTTTTTTCTGTTCATCTTTTCTCTTCAAAGGATACTGAATGAAAATTATTTATAGCTTTTCATGAACTGCAAGCTCAATATAAGTCAATGTGATGTTGTAGCCCAAAAAAGTAGAGACTTTGGACTGGGAAAGAATGTAAAGATGGAGGGACTGAAATTCTCTTTTTTTCCCCTAGGTATATACTTTGAAATACCAAGAGGAGACTCCTTCATTTTCTCCTCCTTTGGTCCAGTATCAGATGAAAAAATAGCCCTTCTCAATTTCTCTAGTAGTGTCCGTTATCCTTCCCCCTTCTATCTCCTCCAAGAGATTTTGATCATCTCCTTTCCCTCATTAATTTTCAAGTTTCTTCTTATCTACTGCCTAGTTCCCTATTGCTCACAAACATTTACACAATTCCCTATCCTTAAAATAACTGACACTTGATCCTATACATGATTGCACGCCACCATGGGGGGGGAGAAGGGAGGGGAGAAAATCTGAAACTCAAGTGATTGTGGAACTGAATCTTGTAAATTAAAAGTAAATAAGTAAATAAAAAAATTAAAAAATAAAATAAAATAAAATAACTGACACTTGATCCTATCATTACCTCTAGCCACTGTTCAATATATTTCCTTCCTTTCATAGTCAGACTCCTGGAAAAAACAATTTATACTCAATGCCTCCAGGTCCTATTCATTTCTCACCGCTCAGCAATCTGCCTTCTGCACTCATTTTCATATAAATAAACATATTGTCTCTAGGGCTATAAAATAAATAAAAAAAATAATAACAAATAAAAATAAAAATATTCTCTCAATTATCAAATCCAATAACTTCTCAGGTTTTATCCCTCTTGACTTCTGTTACCTGTGATACTGTTGATCAATCTCTCTAATCAGATATTTCGTTCTCTCTGGATTTTCATGACACTGCTCTGTTGCCCTTCTCCTCCTACCCGTCAGCTGCTCCTCAGTCTTTGCTGGATCATTACCCTTGTCCCAACCCTTTGTAAACTCTCTTCTCTTCGCTTCTCTCTGTTTTCCAAAGCAAGATGTCATTTAAGAGAATTCAGGTTGGAACCAGTGACTGATCAAGGAAATTGGGAGTAAAGGCAAACACGAATGAACTGGATGTCAGAATGCATCTGACATTCAGCATGTTGAAAACAGAACTCATTATCTTTCTTCCTACTCATCATCCTCTTCACTTTTTATTTAATTAAAAAAAAAAGGAAATTGTGTTTTTGTCCTTTGTTTTCAAAGAGGACCATGACATCAAGAAAATGATGATATGACTTGCAGTTGACGTTGATTTGAGGGAAGGAGGGAAGGCTGTGCAAGGTCACCAGCCTCACTTTCTCCTCCAGAGTCATCTAGGTCCAGTGGTCTGATATTCATCAGGATGACTAGAGATGGCCCAGGATGGGAGACCCTGTCCCTTTTAAGCTAAGGCCTTTTCAGCTTCTCACTTTGAGGGAGGTGACTACGCCCATTCAGTAAATAGGCCTCTTTAAGAAGTGAGTCCAGGGATGACCCTTTTAATTAGAAAAAAGAAAAAAAAAATCAAACTGCGAGGGGAGGACCCTCAGGGTTGCTGGTCAAAAGAGAAACAGTTTCCACAGACATTCACTGTGAGCCAGGAGGGCCCAAAACACAACCATGAAGTGAAGCTTGGGCAGGGACCTATTGTGGTCCAAACTATGAGCTTCAGAGTGAAATGGGGTATGGGGTATAACCTGTCTCATTTTTGTGTCTTTTTCCTTTCCTGACATGGAGTTTTGCTTGTTATATGTACTAAATATATATCTAAGAATGTAACTGACAATTAAAATGATAGGAGTGGATGAGACCTCAGGGAGAGGTGAGGGGAGAAGAAAGGGACATTTAGGATTTAGGCCTGTCAGCGCTGCTGGAATGAGGTCTGCAGAACAGCAGATTTAGGAAAATATACCCACAAGAAATAGGAGCTGCTCTCCTAGAGCAGTGATTAGTCCCAGGTCCAATCCCATTGGCTGTGGTCACTAGGGGTGGGACTCCAGCCAAGTCCACTTCCAGTCCCCTTTTTATTGTTAACAATCAGAGCATACGTGACAATGAGGGGAAGACAAACAAAGGGCCTCTGCCTCACTCAAACCCTACAGAAGTCCACAGCTCTAGGAACTATCCCATTTTCCTTCATAGCCTTGGCATCTGTGCAGCTGTCCTAGGAAGCAGAGGAGGGGTGACCTCCCAGCCTCCTAAAATGGCATGGGAAGTTACACCACAGGCTAGACTAACTTCCACCTCTTCCAGTGGTGACCTGGTCCCAAAAGGAAAAGGGATGGAGCATCCATCCTGTAAGTTCCCTTTATACTATAGTGAACCCTACAGGACCCTCAGTATGTTTTGTCCATGCTTCATTGGCTGCTATAGCCAGCAAAAAGACAGTCCCAGTTGGGTTTTAAGTCCACATCTATCACTCAAGGCAGGCATGACTTCAAGTCCTCTACTTCCCTTCTCTAGGTTTCAGTGTCCTTCTATGTTAAATGTGAACCATTGGGATCAACTTCATTCAGCAAACTCATTCACTGAACCTCTAATAATTTTGTTTGGTCTTGTATGACTCTTCTTGAGACCACCAACCATAGCAACCAGACTATGTACTCCACTGTCTCTTCAAATCTGTCCAAGTTCATGTCCACTGTTTCTATGATACTATTTATCCATCTCACCCTTTGCCTTCCCCTTTTCCTTTTGCCTTCAATCTTTCTCAACATCAGGGGCTTTTCCAATGAGTCCCGTCTTCCATTTTGGTCAAATTATTTCAGCTTCAGCTTCAGTATCTGACCTTCCAGTGAATAGTCTGAGTTAATTTCTTTAAACTGACTAATTGGATCTCCTTCCTGTCCAAAGGACTCTCAAAAATCTTCTCCAGATCACAATTCAAAAGTGTATATTCTTCCATGCTCAACTTTTCCTTATAGTCCAAGTCTCACAGCTCTACATGGCTACTGGAAAAACCATAACTTAGATTATATAGACCTTTGTCAGACAAGTTGATGTCTCTCCTTTTTAATGTGCTATCCAGATTTGCCATAGCTTTCCTTCCAAGGAGGAAGCATCTTTTAATTTCAAGTCTGCAGTCACTGTCTGCAGTGATCTTTGAGCCCAAGAATATCAAATCTGACACTGCTTCCATTTTTTTTTCCCTCTCTTTGCCAGGAAATGATGGGACCAATGTCAAGATCTTAGTTGTTGGTTTGTTTAATGTTAAGCTTAAAGCCATCTTTTACTTTTCCCTCTTTCACCCTCATCAAAAGGCTTAATTCCTCTTGAGTTTCATACTGTTTTCATACCCCTTTTCCAATCTTAAACCAATCAATTGTTCCATGTTCTGTTCTAACTGTTACTTCTTGGCCCACATACAGATTCCTCAGAAGACAAGTAACGTGATCTGGTACTCTCATCTCTTGGAGGTCTTGCCACATATTACTGTGATCCACACAGTCAAAAACTTCTAATGATAGTGGCATCAAAGTAAATTTTTGGTAGCTGATTCCATTTTGTCCTATAATTGCTGTTACTATATTTCTTTTTATATGTGTGACACTGAATTACTGAATGTCCTCTTCATAACCTCTTTTCCCTCCATCATTTTACTGTTACAAAAGAAAATCTAGGAATTCACCAACTTCTTTTTATCCTATCTAATAAGGAACTTAACAAATGTTAATTAACTGATAAAGAAGATACTGTTTTCTCTGGTGTAAATTGCCAACAGTTTAAATATCCCTTTTCTTTTTCCCAAAAATGTACCTTTTCCTGTCTACATGCCCCCTGTGATCTTACTCAGACTCTCAGGGTCATACAACATAGGAGGACACACACATACACACACACACACACACACAATCTGTGGGATTGTGAAACACATACCCATCACTTACTGATAGAGTGTGACAAACTCTTGAATGGATAAATAAACTGTATCTACCTATCTGTAACCTGTGCTAAAGGTCCAGTGCCACTAGTGTTGTGCCAACTCTAAGTGGTTTCTTATGCCAGCTTTCAATTGACTACTTGACCGTGGAAGTGTGGAAAAATCATAGTCCAGGAATTATTGGTCAATGCAATCTGTTTATTGATACCATGAGCAAAGTTTTTATAGAGTAATGAAACAAAGAAGGTAATTATAGGTCACTTAGTTTTCTAATACTCTTTGTTCAGTTTCACAGTGCCAGACAAGGATGTCAATTAGGCCTGGAAGATAGTCATGGCCTTGATGATTTTCCAAGCCATATGAATAGTATTTAAAATGCATGAGTGAGCTAACAACACCTTCTGGCTAGAATCCCAGAACAGGGCACAGCCCTGGATCTCAGGATATCAGGCAGGCTCTGATTTACAGCTGCATCAGCAGGAAAACCTGTGCTGGCCATATGGAATGGCAGCAACACTGTGAAAACCCAGAGATAACTGTCAAGGACCAGCCTGATTCCTGGATCAGATGTTTTGGCTCCCTTCAGGCTAGTAAGGAGCCTGAAAATTCTTCCAACAGTAGCATTGATATAGTGATTTATGGTTAGCAAAGTACTTTACATGTGTTGCCTCATTTAATCTAACAATAAACTTATGAAATAGGTGTTATTACTGTCCTAATTTTACAAAGAATTAGAGGTTGAGAGCAGTTAAGTGACTTGCTCAGGGTCCCACATCCAGAACATCTCTGAGGCAGGATTCAAACTCCTGAGTTTAGGAGTTAGGAGTTCACAGAGTTTTGTTGGGAGCAAGAGAGACAATAAGATGCTCGTGTCCACTTCCCATAACATCATCAAGCAGCCAGTACTTTGTGAATGAGTCCTTTTGTGGTCATGCAGCCAACACAGCAAAGAAATGAAAGACAACCTATGCACAAAATGTATTTTCATCTAGACTGTGGAGTTTGCAAGCCCTATGCATTCTGGTGATCCCCCTCCCAAGAAATACAATGTGTATACCCAGTGTGTAGGATTATAGCTATAAAAATTACTTCCATGCTTTCCCTTTATAGACAAAAAAAGTCTGTCTTTAACAGAAGCATCAGTTTCTCTGCTTCATAATTTTAGCACTATAATAGTAGTAAGATAGGATGCTATCTTTGCTCTCCACCCCTTCTTTGAATGAGGGTCACCATGGAAGTGTCGTCACTGACCCTGCCCCCTCCCAGGTTTGATGGACCTTCTGAAAGGGGTAGTATACCAAGGCCAAGGTGCTCACCTGGGTCTATATTCACCAGTTCACTGCATCGTTCTTGTGTAGTGACTTGTGCTGTCCTCCAATGTTCCCCTGAGAATTTGCTCCCTACTTAAAACAGTATGGGTTAAAGGAAATGCCTTCTGGTCAACTTCTATGAAGTTCTGGCTGATTACACAGCTAGTATTGAAGTTCTACCCAATTTTCAGCTCTTATACTACTACAGACACTAAATATTTCTCATTAATTTATTTTTAACATTCATTTTTTATCCCCATCCATTGAGAAGGCAAGTAATAGGATATCAGTTATGCATGTGAAGTCATGCAAAATATATTTCCATATTAGGGGGACTTAATATTTCAAAGAATGAGATATAGTGATGCTCTGGAAGATTTCAAGAATGTATTAAAATTTTAAACAAACTATTGTAAACAAAGAAGAAAAAGAGAAGCATCTATTGAAAATAGATTTGCTGACCTCTTGCCTAAATACCTGAATGCTTTTTATCAGACTAAAATAAAATAATAATGAAGTAATTTTCACTAATATTTAAGAAAAAGATTAGCTCAATAAGGAAATGGGAGCTAAATTGGCACATTGTACTGTGTATTTGTGCCATGTTCAAAGGGACAGAATATGTAGTATAATTCACTTGTGTTGAATTATAATTTTTAATATTCACAGACTTGAATTTATAAATATGTCCCATTTTAATGAGATATTTTAAATGTATATATTTCTATTAGCAAACAGTTTGCAGGTCTATGATAAAAAAATTTATTTGGGTTTTAAAAAGCTTTTCTCAACTAAGAGTAATTTGAAATGCAACCTTGAAAAAAAAAAGTGCTTTTTAAACCTTAAAGCACTGTCTGTCTAATATTTTAGCTATTTGTCTTGCTATAGATATAGTAATGGATATTTAGTTAGAAATACAGAGAGATATACAATTTTGAATCAATTTACCTGTTCTGGAAAACAATTTAGATTATGTGAGGAAAGTTACTAATCCATGGAAAGTTACTAATCCACTCATAGCCATTGACACACTGCTCCCACTGCTAAATACGTATTCCAAGGAAGTAAATGACAGAAAGATATGTCCCACAAATACCAAAATATTTGTAATAGCATTCATAATATTGCAAAATGAGAAACAAAGTTAGGACCTTTTGGTTGTGAAATGGCCAAAGAAACCACAATAATTAACTGTAATTATAGATATGAGGAATTCAGAGAATCATGACAAGATTTGTATGACTGATGAAGACAGGAATAAGGAAAAGTAGAAGAATGTGTGCAATAACAGTTCCAGGTTCTCCTGATGTCCCCCTTTGGCAAATAACATATAATAGTCTGTCTAGCCCTACTATTTCCCAAGCAAATAGCTTACCTCTCCAAAGAGTGAGTAAGGGCCTCTATTTATAGCACTGGTATTAAATTCAAATAGAAAAGGGGGCACTAAACCATATGTAACAATCCCTATGGGCTGTTTGTTGGCTTAGTTTTAAAATGTTAATGTTATAACTGTTTTATTATATTTTTATTTATTTTGTTAGGTATTTCCCAATTACATTTTAATCTGGTTCAAGCCATACTGCAGTCCAATGGGCCCCCTGTTTCCTAGCTCTGATCTAGGGTCTTTGCAAACACTTTTTTATACTCTCCCCAGTTCTACCTCATTGCATTTGGCACAAAGCTTAGCATACAAGAGACAATGAGATACCTGCTGATACTGACATCCTTATCTTCAGAACCTCTTCATCTATCCCCAAGGCACACCAGGCATCTGGGACATTCATTCCACCCGTGCATATGTCTCATCTCCCTTAACCAGTACCTTTGATAATAGCAAGCTCCCATAAGTCCAAATCCTTGAATTGGTGAAGGAAAATATCAGTTAATGAGGACTGTCCACTGATCAGTGTGATAAAGTAAGGCCACCTGTAATCTCTTCAGCATTTATAGTTAACAATGGATTTGGGCACAGGTGCTTTAGTTATTAGCAGCAGGGTAGAGATGATAAGAAGACTAAATTAGGAGGACCCCCAGGGCAAGCAGAATTAAGTGCATCCTCAAGCAATGCCCAGAGGCCCCTGTTTAAGAGTATGTAATATCTGTGCCTTACACTTTATCATCAGAGAGTTTCCTAGGAAGACTTCAGGTGAGTGGATGGTTGGAGGTGGTCCAAATACAAAGGCTACAGGGCCTGAATATTCAGGGATAGCAAACTGTTGCTAACTTGAAGGGAAAGCTGAGCCAACACAGGACTGGCAACAGTAAAGCAGAAAAGGAGTGAGCAGCTTTCAGGTATTTGGTGTACAGCACTGCATTTACTCATCTGGGCAAAAGCCCAGTAAACCATTCCAGCAGATAGGCTAACCCAGGTTGAGGGTAACCAAGAGGTCTCAAACCTGTCAGTGAGTTAGGAGAGTATCTATCCTGAAGCATGTTAAGACTTCCAGGTGGAATGGGTTGATAAAAACAATTTTTTCCACCAGCCATGAAGACAGCTGAAGCAGGCCCTGTGGAGCACTTAGAGCTTGATCAAACATCAAAGACACCAAGGTCAGCCACTGCATACTGAACCATGGTCAGTCATATTGACTTTTGTCTTGCCACTGGACTCTGATGACTTTGGAGGAGAAAGTGAGGCCAGTGACTTAGTGCAATTCTGCCTCACTTAAATTCAGTTTATGAATGAGTCAAAAGATATCAACCATATCATTTTGCCATTTTTACCTACCTCAAAGTCCTGTGGTGATGGGCCAGTGATGAAGCAGCAGGCACAGATACACTGGGAGCTGTAGTCACAATCTTGCACACAGGTGGCCAAGGTCACAGGGTCTTCTTATCACTAGACTGAACAACTGTAGCAGGTGGGGAATCCTACCCTGAGGTCGAAACAAAAACATGTACAAAAACTTTTGTGAAGATGATTCTAGTCACCATTGGTCCACAGAATGTGTGAACACTTATGAGCAACAAAAAATCCAGGAGACTCAAAAGATGAACAGTTCTTGTTATGAGAGAGCTCAGCAGGTATCTCATTCAAATAGCAACCCTCAATGGAACAAGGCTGGTAAATGAAGGGCAGCTTACCAAAGTCTGATTTTCTGGAGTGGCCAAAGTGAGGGAGAGTGCCTAAAGCTGGTACAGGTTTTGCAGTCAAAAGTAATCTAATCAATAAGCTTGTATGCCCCCCAAAAGGAGTGAAGGATAGGCTCATGATAATATGAGTGCAACTTGCAAGAAAGTGCCATGTACATGTACATGTATGTGCTCCCACCAAGATGAACCCTGACAGGGTCAAAGAAAAATGTTATGAAAACCTAGAAACCCTCATTACCAATGGGCCAAAAGAGGACAAGCTTGTAGTTCTGGGTGACTTTAATGCCAGAGTAGGCTCTGAATATCAGATATGGCAGGATGTCCTTGGGAGGAATGGAGTTGGAAACAGCAATAGTCACTTACTACTGAAGACTCATGCATCTCATGACCTTATCACCAATGCTGTCTTCTGTTTACCTAAATGCAATAAACTTCATGGATGTATCCCCACAGTAAATACTGGCATTTAACTGACTATGCCATCATAAGGATAAGACAGATAGGATGTGAGAGTGATGAAGGCAATGTATGGCACAGAGTACCAAATCAGTCAAAGACTTATCCTCTTCTAACTAAACATTCACACGCAACAAAATCAGTGCCCCAAAACAACTACCACAAGACTTAATGTCAATACATTATCATGCTTCTCCAAGCAGAAAAAAATGTGTTGCTGACTTAGGGAGAAAGCTGAGCTAACACACAGTTGGCAACAATGGAGCAAAAAAGGCAGGAGCAGCTTTCAGTGGTTTGGTGTACAGCAGTGGTGTACAGCACTGCATTTACTCATCTGGGCCAGAACACTTACAAACATCAAGACTGGTTTGACAGAAATGATGGGGAAATTCAGAAGCTGCTAACAAAAAAACGAGAACACCAGAGGGTTCACCAGCAGGATAGTTATTTGTCTCTAAAAAGGCAGCATTTGACTTCATCAAAAGTAAAGTTCAAGTGAAGCTTAGAGTGATGTAGGATTCTTGGCTCAGTAAGAAGGCAGATGAAATTCAGTTTTATATGGATATTAACAACTTGAAGCACTTTTATTATACCCTGAAGGCTATTTATGGGTCAAAGACCTGTGGTGCACTTCAGCTGCTCAGTGCTGATGGAGCCACATTGATCAGTGATAAGAACATGATCCTGGAGAGATAGGCTGAATACTACTTACATAATGTCCTCAAGAGACCATCATTAATTAATGTTGAAGCCATTGACCACATATCTTAGGTTAAAGTTATCCCTCTCTAGCCAGACTTCCAACCGAAAAAGAGGTTCTGAATTCCATTCAGCTCCTCTCATGTGGCAAAACACCTGGTGCTGACTCTATTCCAGCTAAGATTTACAAGGCAGGGGGTTCACTGCTCAATGCAAAAGCCAACTGAAATCTTCTCTATTAAATGGCAAGAGGGGGTTATCCCCCAGGAGTTCAAGGATGCCTCTATTGTCCATCTCTATAAAGGAAAAGGAAATAGGTTAACCTGTGACAATCTCCAAGGTGGTGGTGGGGAGATGGAGGTGGGGTCTCTCTCTAAGTCATTGTTAGTGAGGGTCTTGCCAGAGTCCTCCTTAATAGGCTAATCATTCACATGGAAGATAGTCATCTCCCCAAGAGCCAGTATGGCTTCAGAAATGGTAGAGAAAAAGTCAATATGATGTTTGCTATCCAACAACTCCAGGAGAAATACCAGGAGCAGAACACAGGTCTGTACACAGTATCTGTTGATCTGACCAACGCCTCTGATATTGTCAGTCCTTGAGGGCTTATGGAAGGTCACTGCAAAATTTGGTTCCCTAGAGAAGTTTATCAGTATTATATGTCAGTTTCATGATGGTGTGCTTGCTCGGGTTCTGGATAATGGACAATGCTCTAGACTAGAGCTTTCCTAGTCACCAACAAAGTGAAGGCTGTGTGCTTGCCTCATGCTTTTTAGCATGATATTTTCAGCAACATAGTCAGATGCCCTTAACAAGAACAAAAATGGCATCAAGTTCAGCTATAACAACTGATGATAAATTATTTAACTTAAAAAGGCTATAAGCCAAGACTAAAGTGGGAGAAGAGTTGGTGCTGGACTTCATGTTCACAAATGTTTGTGTACTCAAAGCAGCCTCTGCTGTGGATGAGTTCACTTACCTTGGCAGTATACTTTCCAGGGATGGACAGTTAGATGATGAGATTGATGCATACTGCCACAGCTGGGTCAGCATTTGGGAGGCTCCAAAGGAAAGTGTGGGAAAGAAGAGGTATTAGACTGACTACCAAACCGCAGGTCTACAGAGCAGTTGTGCTGACTTCTTTGTTGTATGCCTCTGACACCCAGTCTACCAGTGCTATGCCAGGAAACTGAATTGCTTTTATTTGAATTGCCTTAGGAAGATACTGAAGATCACCTGGCAAGATAAGATACCGGACACAGTTCCTATCTGAGCTAAACTGCCACACATTCAAACTCTAATGCAGAGTGTGTAACTCTGATGGACTGGCCATGTTGTCCCAATATCAAAAGTATGTTTACCTAAACTACTGTTTTACAGAGAACTCACACAAGGCAAGTGCTCACATAGAGGTCAGAAGAAATCCAAGGAAACTCTCGAGGTCTCTCTGAAAAACTTTGGAATTGATTTGAGACATGGGAAACATCGGCATAGATCGGACCAGCATGGCGTGCTCACATCAAAGGTGTGGTTTGTGAGCAAAGCAGAATTGCAGTAGCTGAAATTTAGAAACATCTCCACTCCAAATGTTCATATGGACTCTTTGTGTCTGATTTGTGGTAGAGCCTTCCAAGTTCAGATTGGTCTGCTCAATCACAGTTGGGCACACTGTACCTTGACCCCGACATAGTGATACCTTTTGGGTCTTCTTCAGGAGCAAAGGACAACAACCAACTTCAAGGGAAAGTTCCTTAGGGGTGGGAGGAAGAGAGCAAGGCAACCAGTAAAAGGTCACAGTTGAGAGGGGTTAGGGGGCGTGGGAAGTGAAATCTCTTTGGCCTTAAATTGCTTTTGCCGGGGTGGGTGGGGTTTGAATTTGCTTGCACTTGCACCAGCAAGAGGGACACTCCTCCTGGCTGCCTAGAGAGGAGGAGGAAGGGCTCCAGGGCTGCTCCTCCTGCCACAATCCGCTTCCGGTCCCTGACAGTGTCCTCCCAACCCCTCCCTAACAGTCCTTGGGGTCTTTTTAATCCGCCTTGGACCAGAGACGTTGGGGAAGGCGGAGGTGAGGAGAGACGGAGATTTAAAAGCCCTAGGCTGGGGGTAGGGGACGGGATGGAAAAGATGTTCTGGGGGGGGGGACATGGAGAGAAGGTGGGTGTCTCGGGGTGCGAGGTGGTGAGGAGGGAGGGGGCGAGCACATAGACTAGATAGCGTTAGAGAACCTGGAAGAGATGGGGTCTCTGAATGGGGAGGGGCAAAGCTAGAAGAGATGGGGACTCTGCCAGGGGAGGGGCGAAGCTGGAAGAGATGGGGACTCTGGGGGGGGGGGAGGGTTGAAGCTGGAAGAAATGGGGACTCTGGGGGTGGCTGGGATGCAGACAAGAATAAAACCTGTTCCTCGTCCTTCGGAGTTAACGGTCTAGGAAGGGGGATTTGACACATATACCTTAATGTAAAATAATAACACTGTCATACGTCATTTTATAACTGACAGTAATTAATATTAATAATAAGTGCATGAGAGGTGTGAGCAGAATACTGTGAGAGGATGGGAGGGAGAAAGAACTAACTGGAGAGATGAGAAGCCTTTCTTAAAAAGATTACATATGACCTGGGCCTTGAAGAATGGTAAAAAAAAAAAAATGGTACAGATGCAGCTGTTCTGGGAAGGAAAATTAGAAGGAACAGTATGAGAAATTGCAGGAAAGCAGCCTAGGATAGCACTAGCTTTTTTAACAACCATGTTGCACAATTTAATCCTGTTAATCTTAGATCTGGCTCTTGTCCAGTAAGCCATAAAGCTCTATTGATTATATGACATTTCTTCCGTATCTTCTTCTTGCCTACGTTTCTGTGAACTGAGCCTAGTCCACTATTAACTCCAACTAAGCCTTCTAGCTAACTGGAGCAGATCAAACGGTGTCTGTTGGACAGTAATGGAAAACAAAGTTGGATGGATAGGGTGGGATGTGTTATTTGTGGTCTACATGATTGGAGGAGATCAAGTCCAAACTGATACTATCACGGACCCCTTTGAGTATTTAAAAGAGACAGGGTAGGATCAGATACAGATGGTCTTAGAAGCCACGCAGGGAAATTTGGACTGCATGACTCAAGTGGTAGGGAGATTTTCTAGGTTTATGAGTAGGAAAGTGATGCAAGGGAAATAGTGTAATGTAAAACACAGTAGCCTGAGAATCAGGAGGCTGTGTAATCTTGTACAGGCGTCAATTTCCCTGGACTTCAACCAGATGATTTCTAAGGCCCTTTCTAGTTGAGAAACCCATAATCTTCTCAAAATGTAGGACATGACAAGGAACAAGCCATTCTGGTTATCAAGGTTATTGGATGAAGGAAAGTAATAGGACATAAGGCTGGAAAGGTAGGTTGGAACCCAACCATGGAGGGCTTTGAGTACCAGGCTTTGGAATCTAGAATTTATCCTGTAGTCACTGGGGAGCAACCCAGATTCTTTTTAACAAGTTAGTGATGGGGTGGGATCTCTGTGTTAGGAGGATTAATCCATCAATCAGCTCGTGAAGACCAGGTTAGAGGTGAGTAAGCCAATTGAGAGGACCTTAAAATTCAGAAACTAATGTTTTTGACTAGATTTCTCAGCCACTCTCTGGAACATATCAGAAGCAGCATATTGGAAAGAGTACCATGTTGGGGGTTAAGTGGCCTGGCTGTAGTCCTAACTAGCTACATGACCTTGGACAAATCACTTAATTTTCTCTTGGTATTCATTTTCTTTCTTTGTAAAATGAAGGTGTTAGGTGAGATAGTCCTTTAAAATTTCATAGGCCTAACATAACCACTGGAATTTCCTTTTTTTCTTTCTATTTTTAACTTTTATTGACATCCTTTGTTTTTATATTACAATCATTTCCAAATATATTCCTTTCCCATATTCCTTTCCCACTCCTACCTGTAACATAAAATAAATAAAAAGGGGTTGGGGGCTAGGTGGGGAGATAAGCAGTTCAACAAAATGGGCAACACTGTCTTCATTTTCACACCGCAGCCCCCTGCCTCTGAAAAGGAAGCTACGTTTTCTCATTTCTTCTCTAGAGCCAAGCCTGCTCATGATATTTACATAAAATTCAGTTGTTTTTTCTTCTTTCCATTTACATTGTTGTCCTTATGTATATTGTTTTCCTAATTATGTTTACTTTACTCAGCATCAATTCATATAAAAGCTAATTCTGATTTTCACTATTTCATACAGTATAGTCATATTACATTACATTCACATAGCATAATTTCTTTATCTGTTCCCCAATTAATAGGCATATATTTTGTTTCTAATTCTTTGCTGCCAGAAAAAGTAAATAGTTGACATTTCTATAATGCTTTCTGGTTACAAAATATTTGTATTCTTGTCACGTTTTATATTTAAAACCCTATGAGGTAGGTAATACAACAGATAAGAAACTGAAACATAAGGAGAATAAGTCATTCACTCACGGTCATGCACAGGTATTAACAGCAGAACCAAAATTTGAACTAGTCCTCAAGGGGAAGCTGAAATGATAGCAAAGCTGATTAGCTTCCACCTTCCCCACTACCATAGAGGACATCACCATCCTCCCAGTCCTTTGGGCTCACAACCTAGGAATCCTCCTGGATTCCTCACTACCTCCCATGCCCCATATCCAAGCTGTTGCCAAGGCCTGTTTATTTCACCTTGGCAACATCTCTTGAATAGGCACTGCCACCACTATGGTGCACCTGAATTAAGTGGGATCACCTCACACCTGAATTAAGTGGGATCTGCCACTTCAAGTCTCTCCCCTGTAGTCCATCCTCCATTCAGTCACTAAATTGATATTCCTAAAGTACAGGTCCAATCAATAAACTCCAGTGAATCCCTGTTGCCCACAGGATCAAATGCAAATGTTTCATTTGACATTCAAAGCCCTTCATAGCTTAGCCCCCTCTTACTTTTCCAGTCTTCTTACACCTTATTGCCTGACATATACATTTACATTCTCTTTGATCCAGTGACACAGGCCTCTTGGTTTTTGCATGAACAAGGCATGCCATCTCTCAGATCAGGGTATTTTTTTTTTTGCTGTTCCCTATACCTTGAATACTCTCCCTCCTCAGCTTCAACTTCTGGCCAACTCCTAGCTAAAAGCCCACTGTCTACAGGAAGCTTTTTCCAACTCCTCTTTTAAAAAAAAAATTATTCAGGGGGGCTAGGTGTTGCAGTGAATAGAGTACTGGCCCTGGAGTCAGGAGGACCTGAGTTCAAATTCGGCCTCAGACAAGTAACACTAGCCGTGTGACCTTGGGCAAGTCACTTAACCCCAATTGCCCCATCCTCCCTCCTCCAAAAAGCAAAAAAAAATCATTTATTTTTAGTTTTCAACTTTCACTTCCATAAGATTTTTTCCTATTTATCCTGCATATAGCTTGTTTTGTAGATTTTGTGTGTTGTCTCCCCCATTAGATCGTAAGCTACTTGAGGGCAGGGACTGACTTGCCTCTTTTTATATCCCCAGTGCTTAGCACAGTGCTTGGAAGATAGTAAGTGCTTAATAAATGTTTGTTGACTGACTAACATATGAATATATAGAGTGATAAAAAGAAAAAGCCCACTGACAGTATGAAAACAAGCTTTCAAGGAGTGCCCTTTGGGGAACATCAAAGTGTATGTAAGTATGTGTATATAGGCTGTGTATGTATAGATGGGTGTGTGATTATTAGTGTTTCTGTCTGCCTTACTCACCCAGGAATCTGGGTGAGTATTTAGTATTTGACTCCTCCTGACATGATGGCCTGTAAACTCTTGAGTCAGAGTCTCATACTCCTTAGGATCTCAGAAAATGGTGGCTAATAGAGAATTAGTAGCTGTCAGGGTCTCGGGAAAGGAAAGGCTATGCCTTGGATCCCCTCAATTCCTAAAAGAGAGAGGAAGTCCTGGGGGAACAAGTGGGCTGGTCTTACTTATGACTCTTTTGTCTTCCTTTAGCTCTACTCGCACCCTAAGTGTTGCCTTGAGGGAAACCAGGTGATGACGACTGTGCTTCAAATTACAGCCAGGTCCCAGGTGAGCTGTCCTTCCTAAGGTCTTGTCTCTGCTGCCCAAATGGGGCTTTTTTTCCTCCCTCAGCTTGGAGCTTCTCCAAGCAGCCAAGCACATTTGTTCCCAGATCATCCACAGGATGAAGAAGTGCACAGTGTTTGTCACGCTGGGGCAGACCTGTGGTCAGCCCCGATATTGTATTGTCAACACTGTCAACATTAACCCCCATGTTGCTGACAGGGTTTAAGTGTTCTCCCTAAGCCTTAAGAATTAGGTAACTGCTTTTGCTGGCTTCCTGGATTTTGCATAAACAAGATACTCCCTCTCTTGACTTGGGGCATTTTCCTAGCTTATGCCTGGAATGCTTTCTCTCCTCAACTACATAATAGCACCTAGCTTCTTCCTGCTGCTTCAGATCTCCCCCCCTCTTTTTTTTGTATAACTTGTAACACTTCCCTATCTCATTTTCAACCCCAGTTCTTCTAATCTTCTCTCAAATGAAAACATCCCCTACACACACACACACACACACACACACACACACACACAGCAGGTGACATTCCTCCTAATTTCTGAAAAACTGAAGCCATCACCCAGAGTTTTTTCAATTCCAGTCTCACTTCTCCAACTACCTAGTAGACATCTCAAATTGAATACCTCATAGACATATTAAATACAGCACATCCAAAACTGAACTCATTATCGTCCTTCCCTCAAAATCCTCCCCTCTTCCTAATTTTTCTGTTACTGTCAAAGGTCTGCCATCCTCCCAGTTACCCAGGCTCTCAACCTAAGTATCACCCTCAACTGTTTATTCTCACTCATCTCCCCCCAATCCAATCAGTTGTTAAATACTATTGTTTCTACTTCCATAACATCCTCTATACATGTCCCCTTCTCTCCTCTGACACTGCCACCACTTGAATCTAGACTATTACAGTAGCCTGCTTGTGGGTCTCCCTGCCCCAAATCTCTCCCTCCTCTGGTCCAGCCTCCATTCAGCTGTCAAAGTGATCTCCTAAAGTGCAAGTCTGACTATATCACCCTCCCCTACTTCAGTAAATTCCTCTGACACCCTGTTATCATCAGGATAAAATAGAAAATCCTCTGTTTAGTTTTTAAAGCCCTTTATGACCTGTTCCTTTCCTACCTTTCTAATCTTCTCAAACCTCACCCTGTTCCACATACTTTGTGGTGCCAGCCTCTTTGCTGTTCCTCAAACAATATATTCCATCCCCTGATGCCCAGTATTTTCACTTGTCCCCCTTGCCTGGAATGCTCTTCCTCATCATCACCTCCTGGCTTCCTGCAGGTCCTAACTAAAATTCCACCTTCAGGAAGCTTTTCCTGATCCCCTTTAATTCTTGTGCCTTCCCTCTGATGATAATTTACAGTTTATCCTGTATATAGCTTGTTTGTCCATAGTTGCTTGCATGTTGTCTCCCACGTTAGACTGTCAGCTCCTTGTAAGTAGTGACCATCTGCCTTTCTTTGTATCCTCAGCCCTTTGCACAGTGCCTGCCGCAGAGTAGGCTCTTAATAAAGGATAGTTGACTGACTCAACTCCACTATTCATCCTTCTCACATCAAATCTTCCCTGTCTTTACCCTTCTTCTCCTTCTCTCCTGAGGAAAGTCCACACTTCTTAGTCTGGCCACAACCTACCTTTCAAACCATTTCTCATACAATACCCCCTGAAGAACTCCATGCTCATGCTAAACTGGGCTACTTAGTGCCTGCCCTGAACACATTCTGCACTTTCCTGCCTCAGTACCTTTGCTTGCATTATTCACTAGACCTAGTAGCCTCCTCCCCAATCCGTCACCTTTTGACAGCCTGCTGTTCTTCCAATATCCAGGTCATTTGAACTTCCTTCAATTTGACCTTAACTATTCCATGAAACTTTCTCTGATTCCCTTTAGCTAGAACTGACCTCGACCTTATTAGATCTCAGCATATAGTAATTTGATTTTTTAAAATCTGTACCCATCCTCACCTGTACTGTATTGTGAGGACAGAGACGGTATCTTTATTTTTGTATTTCCTCTAGCACAGTGACTCAGCCGTAGCAAGAACATCATATATGTTTGTTCAGGGAATCCCACCTTCTCTTAGTAGCCACTGATCCTGTCATTCTTTAATCTGTCCAACTTATTTTTGAATTTACTTATATTTCTTGGCACTGTCACCTTTTGGGGTAATGGTTTCTGCAAGCTTATTATTCTTGGGCAAAGTTTAGCTTCCTTTTATTTCCCCTGAACTTTTACTTGGATAACTTAGAGGAGGTTGGGTGGGGAGCAATGCCTTGACTTGTGGTTTTAGGATTTGGTGAATAAGTCCTTTTTTCTTTTTCTTTTTTTTTTGCTTTTTGGAGAGGGAAAGGCAGGGCAGTTGGGGTTAAGTGACTTGCTTAAGGTTACATGGCTAGTAAGTGTTAAGTGTCTGAGGCTGGATTTGAACTCAGGTCCTCCTGACTCCAGGGCCAGTACTCTACTCATTGCGCCACCTAGCAGCCCCACAAGTTCTCATTTTTAAGATTAAATTTGGTGAATAAGTCTTCCCTTTGAGCTCTTTGCGTTCTAGGTAACCTTGGTCAAGTAACAATCTCTCTGAGCCTCACTTTGCTCAATTCTCTGATCCCTTACCATGCTTTTATAATTGTCATTCATGCAGTCTTTTGACTTTAGCTGGTCTCTAGACTCTGGCCCATTTCTATCTTTTTGTCATTCCTCATTGTTTGATTTATCCTTCCCTAAGGAAAGGATAAGGATTTCTGGCTTTATAGAATGTTCTTGATGATTAACTTGTTGGGTTAACATCATTAAGGATCAATTTGTAGTAATCTCTAGATTCTCTTTTCTGTATCATAGTCAATACTTCAGATTAGCCTTTAATTTTATACACACACACACATATACATACACATAATTTCCATTATTTGTTAGAAATATATTATCTTACACTTGCCCATGTTAAAAATCCTCTGCCATCTTTCAGCATGCTTGCACAGTCTTAGAAGATTTTTCCTTTCTTTCCTGTCTGTAAACCACTTTACAGCCTCCCTTCCTCACCCCAACCTGATCCCTATAGTGATTGATTTCTTTATTCTTCCTTAGATATGGACCCTTCCCAAAAACTTTTCAAAAACTTTATCTTACATATACTGATTTCCCTTTAGCAACATATGTATTTACCCTCTCAAAGTTTTCCAAAATATGGACATAGTTTCCTTCTTATAGATACCATGCTGTTATTTCTCTAATGGTTTATTTTGAAATACTCAAATGGTCCTCTCTTTTTATTATAGACTACATCAGCATTCTTTGTCTGGACATGAGACTTACCAATCTCAGTTCCCCAAATTTCTTTTGAGACTTTCTTAGGAATGGGTGATATTTCAGAGTACTTCCATTTAGAATCATAGGACAGAGCTGGAAAAAAACTGTAGAGATCATTTTGTCCAACCTTCTTATTTTACAAGGAAGGAAACTGAGGCCCAGAGAGATGAAGGTGATCCATTCAGATCTTAGAATCCTGCCTCTTTCCACATCTGAAATCTAACTGCCAATATATGGAATCTCAGAGTTGGAAGGGACCTCAGAGGGCCTCTAGTAGAACCTCTACCTAAACAGGAATGCCCCCTATAACATCTCTGGCATCTGACAACCCCCTAGCCTTCCCTTGAACATCTCCAATGATGATGAAATCTCTTTCTTTTGAGAGAGCTCATTATATTTTTGCCTGGTTCTAATTGATAGGAAGTTTTTTCCTTACATTAAACTAAAACTTTCTTCTCTATGATTTCCACTCATCTTTCCTGGTTCTGCTTTCTGAGGCCAGACAAGTCTAAACCCTCTTCTATATAACAGTCCTTCAGATACTTAGAGATAGATAGCATTGTCCTTCCTAAGTGTTCTGTTCTCCAGGCAAAACATAGCCAATTCCTAACCATGCTCTTTTGTCCTCTCACCACCCTGGTTCTCTTTCTGGGAACCTATTTGGGATTTTATACTCTGATACAGCAACTCTTTATAATTATATGGGTTACATTTTGGCCAAGATGCCTTAGTAAGACATGCCACAAAGCTCTGGAAATTTTTCTGTATTTATTTTGTCATCTTGACTGAGAATGTCTTAAGTTTTGGACACCATTTGACTTAGGGCATCCTACTTGCCTGATTTTGGGGACAGTTTAGGAATGGGAAATCACTCAGATGTATCTTTGCCTTTCAGTCATCAGAATATGCCCCTGATTCTCTAGCTTGCTTCCTCAGTTAGACTTTGTAGTCTGGGGTCACTGTGAGTCAGTGATTATCTTTCCACCACCAAGTCATGCCAACTACACAAAGACTCTTGCTTACTACAAAATGTATTAGTCTAGACTGTTACTGTACATTTCTGTTTTCTGGCTTGGCCCTAAGGATCTGATATTCAGTTAGATGGAACTACCCCTCTAGTTGTTTCCATTTAACTTAAGACTGCAATGGGCTTTTTGTAGAACTTCATCAAACTGAGCTTCATGTTCAACACTAAACAATAGGGTTTTTCCCATTATTTATTAATCTCCACACTTATCAACTGCCTTTTTAATATTTTGTGCAAGAAAGAAAACTGGGGGGCAGCTAGTTGGTGCAGTGAATAGAGCACAGGCCCTGAAATCAGGAGGACCTGAGTTCAAATATGATCTCAGACACTTAACACTTACTAGCCATGTAACCTTGGGCAAGTCACCCTAATTGCCCTGCCTTCCCTCTTCTAAAAAAAAAAAAAAAGCAAAAGAAAGAAAGAAGGCTGGTAACTTTCTGGTTCAAGTGGAGCTTATATTTCCTGGATATGTTCTGCCTTCTCCCAAAGGTGGTACAGTTTCTGACTAAATGAAAACACTCCCTTCTTGTACCACTATTTCATCTGTTTGGTGAGAATGAATGTATATAATGTACCTCCTCACCTTAAGAATCTTCACTTAGTGGAAAATTCCACATTCCCTTCTCTGGTCTTGCTACTAACTTAATTGCTATGCCACTTTAAGCCAGCAACCTTCATCTATAATATGAGAGAATTGACCTAAGTACCTTTAAGGAACTTTAAATGAACAGACTATAAGATTACAATATCTAGAGATATGAGGGACCCTTAGTTTGGCTCTTTCACTAGAACAGTGAAATGACACCTAAAGCCATGCCTGGTAGTTAAGAGCAGGTCCCCTGATTCCAAATGCAACAATCCGATCCACTAAGCATTTATTAAGTAACTATTGTATGCAAGACATTGTGCCAAGTGTTGGGATAGGAAGACAAAATGAAAATTCATCCAAAGCACCATTCGACCTTCATGCTAATCACACTTCCTCTGTTTCTCTTATGTTTTCCTTGTACTTGCCTATAACGTTCCTAGACATTTCTCAACCTCACCCTAATCTGTGTGATCCCCCTTACCTCCTATACCCAGACACATGTGCAATGATAGGATTTATTTATCCAGGGCAGAACTGTGGGGTTGTCCCTTGGGCAACAGGCATGTGTTGTTTCAGGAGCTGATGACCTTTGAAGATGTAGCTGTGTATTTTACGAAGAAGGAATGGAAGCAGCTGACCCCCGATCAAAGGCACCTCTACAGAGATGTGATGCTGGAGAATTATGGAAACATGGTCTCTCTGGGTAAGAGCTGTTGCCCATGATAAATAATAATCCTCTAGGGGTGGCTATGTGGTGCAGTGAATAGACCAACAGCCCTGGAGTCAAGGGGACCTGAGTTCAAATGTGGCCTCAGACACTTAACACAAAAAACTAGCCATGTGACCTCAAGCAAGTCACTTAACCCCAATTACCCTACCTTCCCTCCTCCAAAAAGTAAAAAAAAATCATCATCATCATAATCCTCTAGAGAAGGAACTTTTAACCTGGGATATGTGAACTTTTAAAAAACTATTTTGATAACTATTAAATGTAATTAGTTATCTTTGAAAGCCTTTTTTGCTTTTAAAAACTTTCCCAGAAGAGATTCTCAAAGGGGTACATGACATAAAAATGGTTAAGAGTGCATGCCCAAAAGCTTCTTGGCTTTGACTTATGTGACCTCCAGAAAGCTTGGCTTGGGTGTAACTTGAGAATTACCTTCCTTATCCATTTTGGGCCCAGATATGGCCTGTTTTTATTTTCTGTCTTTAAAAGACAGAGCTGGTCTGTACAAAGGAAGAAATAGACGGTTTTCTTGGGCTTTCCCAGATGTAACCACTTTTCCTTTTGTTAAACTCCTTGTTAGACACTCTGCCTTAATCCTTATAGAAGCTCCCTATTTTGGTATAACTGTGAGGAAAACAAATGAACTCACTGTTCTTCTGTGCCTAGATTCCTCCTTTCCTAACAGCATATTCTTACCCCAGTCTCTGGGAACACATTTATGTAAGAGACTCCTCCCACCTTCCCCCTTATTTCCATAAATCAAGAGGCTGGAGACAATGTTCCCTCGAAGCCAGAGGCCTGAAACTCACCACTTTGTGCTGCAAAACTGCACAGTATGGCCCAACCAAATTCAAATGTGATTGGGAAATGTTTAACAAAATGAATAAAAATGCAATACAACATAGATTATGTGAATTTGTGGTTTTCTAAGTCAGCTTTTTTTTTGCAGGGAGAAGGGCAGGGCAGTTGGGGTTAAGTGACTTGCCCAAGGTCACATGGCAAGTAAATGTTAAGTGTCTGAGGCTGGATTTGAACTCGGGTCCTCCTGACTCTAGGGCCAGTGCTCTATTCACTGAGCCACCTAGCTGCCCCCTAAGTCAGTGTTTGGCCAAGGGATCTAGTTCTATTTGAGTTTGACACCACTGCTCTAAGCTGCACCCCATGCAGCCTCTGAGCAAATCTTCTTTTTGTCCTCGTGAGTAATAATAACAGGTGATATTTATATAGTGCTTTGGTTTACAAATTCAGTTGCTTTGCCTAAATTACTTTATTTAATCCTTCTAGCAACTTAGTGAGGTTCAGATATTTCAGGTATTACTTTGCTCATTTTATGGATGAAAAACATAGCCCCCAGAGGTAAGTGACTTGCCCAAAGTCACACAGCTAATAACAGCGGAGCCAGGAGGCAGTTCCTGAATCTCGGCCTCTTACTACCACACCACGTTGCCAGTTACTGACGACAGAGTGTGACTGCGTGGGGCTGGCTCTCTTGAACATGCCTGAATATCCTTAAACCTTTTTCATTATTGAATGAAAGACTCTGTCTCCTGAAATAGGAATTTTGGACCCAAGAGGTAGATTCTTAGGGGGAAGGCCTTGCTGTTTTACCCCCAAATCTCTACCAGATCAAAAGGACATACTGGTAATCAGACTTAAGCTTTTTGACAGGTTTGGGCTGGGGGTAGCAGGGGAGGGTTGGGTTTTTTTGGACAGGGGATAGTAACTTATCAAGTCACAGTCCACTGTAACATATTTTAGTTATAAATAGATAACTGTTATAACAAGGGGCACCTATACCAAATGAAGAGTTATCTATGAAATGTGAGCATCTATGAACAATAAACCGTTAATCACTTAGTAAGAGTTTGGCTCGCATAGCTGCTGGGAGTCTAGCTCAGCTTCCTATCTCATCTCCCAAGAAGCTCCAGCCTAGGTGGGGCCCTTCTGGATTTGTGGCCAGATAAGGCTTTATCAGGATTGGATCCTGGGCCCAGACCCGAACCCTAAATGCACACTTGGGGGAAAAAAGATTTAGGACTATGGGTCCTAGATGAGTCAAAAGTTCTATCCTAAGAAAACAAAGGAACAGGATGGAATCCAGGCTCGGGGAAATATTAACATTTCAGATAGTTATTCTTCATCTTTTTGTGTCTATTTCCCATTTTTCCAATTAGGCTATAATTTTCTTGAGGGCAAGGACCATACCTTTTATATGTTTTCATTAACTTATCACCATTTGTGAGAGTTGGAAGGAACCTCAGATTGTTTAATCCAGCTAGCCCTGGACAAGAGAGATAAAGTCTGGTATGAGGAACTCCAAGTTGAGGAAACTCCTTTTAACAGAACAAGCCCATACCTTCTCTGCAACTTATAGTCTTGGAGAATTGCCTAGACCACCAAGAAATTAAGTGACTTGCCCAGGGTCACACAGTCAGAGGTGACACTTGAACACAGATCTGGCTTCTGGCTCTCTAACTTCTATATCATGTACCACTCATAAACATTCTTTATAAATGGTCATCCAGCCTTTGCGTAAAGACCTTTGGTGACACAAGACCCACCAGCTCCTAAGACAGCTCCCATTCATTGTTATTTGAGTTAAATATTGATGATTACAAGTGATTTTTGTCTCTTCAAAATCTTGGAGATACGTGAGATGAGTGAAAACTTCTCCATTTGGGGTTAACTTTCCCTTCCTCCCTCCTCCTCCATGGCTGCTGTCAATCACTTTCGTCTTCCTTTGTCTGTTTTTCCACCTTGGTGGAACCCTCTCCTTCCCCTTTTCTTGCTGTCCCAGTTGGGGAAGAATTTGGTGAAGTCTGCCTCTCCACCAATGAGAGAAGACACAGTCGGGAAGGGGGCTTGACTAAGTGAAGTTATAAATTCTTGCACTGTCTTTTGTAACTGGCCTCTTCTCCATGATGAGTCATGGGGAAGCCTGTTCTCTTCTCCCGGGGAAGAGAATAAACTCCTGTTCTTATCCTAAGAGATCTTTGTGTTTATTTTTTCACTAAATTAAGGATGAAGGGTATTTTTCATCCCAACCAGGGAGAAAACTGGTTTAGTCTGAGCACACATTTTTCAGCACAAAGCTACACATTCTATTTCTTTCAGGAGTTCCAATCCACAAACCTGACGTGATATCTCAGCTGGAACGTGGGGAAGAGCCGTGGATCCTAAATCTACAGGAAGCCAGTAAGAGAAAGGAGACCCAGAGATACCTCAGCATAGGTGAGGAAAGAGACCGCTAATCAGTGGGAGTTGTCATTTTTTTAAAAATGTAAACTTTCTTCCGTGTAGGGTACACTGTTTGAAGAAGGCTCCATAAGAAGAAGACAGTGAGTGGAAGCAGTCCCAAGGAAAGGCAGTGGAGAATATAAGTTATCTTGTGGGAAGGAACAATTGGAAAGATCCAGAATATCCTGAGGGGAAAAGTTTTAGCACACAATGAGTCATAGAAACATTGCATCTTAAATTTGAAAGGGGGGGGCAGCTAGGTGGCGCAGTGAATAGAGCACTGGCCCTGGAGTCAAGAGGACCTGAATTCAAATCTGCCCTCAGACACTTGGCACATTTACTAGCCGTGTGACTTTGGGCAAGTCACTTAACCCCAACTGCCCTCCAAAAAAGCAAAAAAAAAAAAGTTAAAAAAAATCCTTAGTTAAAAAAATAATAATAATAATAATTTTTTAAAAAATTAAATTTTAAAGGGACCTTAAAAATCTTATCTTAAACCCTGACCCTCTCTAGTTCAGCTACATGACTAGGTCATGCAGGCCTGTACCTATCATGAATCCTCACTCTAACATGCCTGAATGATGATCTTAGCCTCTACTTCAACATCTCCAGTGATGGTGGGCTCACCGTCTTCATGAAAAGAAGAACTAGCTTCAAGTATTTAAATGGTCGACATGTAGAAAAGAGGTTAGTTTGTTCAGCTTAGTCCTAGAGGGCAGAAGGAGTGAATGGAAGACACTGGGAGGTAGATCTAGGCTGAACATAAGGAGAAACTTGCTGACACAGCTTTCTTAAACTGGAATAAACTAGCTGTGGAGTTGCCTTTCACTAGAGGTCTTCAGGTAAAGTCTCCTGAGGATCTAAAGGGCAACATGTGGCCTTAAAGCTGCAAGTTCCCCACCCCTGGAAGTGACTTTCAGGAATGCCATAAAAGGCATTCCTTTTCAAGTAGGATAGGACTCCAAGGAAGGATGGAAAACAGGAAGGAAATAAACACTTATTAAACATTTACTATGTGCCAAGCACTGTGAATACAATAAAAGCTAAAAGGGAAACAACCCCTGCCTCAAGGAGCTTACATTCTTTTTTTTTTGCCCTTTTTTTGGGAGGGCAATTGGGGTTAAGTGACTTGCCCAAGGTCACACGGCTAGTAGTAAGTGGTAAGTGTGTGAGGCCGGATTTGAATTCAGGTCCTCCTGATTCCAGGGCTGGTGCTCTATTCACTGTGCCACCTAGCCGCCCCAAGGAGCTTACATTGTGATGGGCAAAGACCACACACAAAAAGGAACTAAGGGAGGTACCCATAGAGGGATGATTTTGAAGTCCAGAGGAAGTTAAAAACAGGGTGAAGAGGGGAATGAAGGCTCACTGACCGCAGTCTATCTGAAAACTGGAGGTGCTTAGAGGAACTCACCAATGGAAGAAGAGGGGTGGGCCTCTTAGAGGGATATAGCAGGCTGAGTAAGCCTCACGGGTAGTAGGCTATTACTGGGTGTAAAGGCCTCAAACATTACCGAGAAGTTCTAGGATGTGCCTGCCACCAGTAAAGGGAACATGATATTGAAGTATAAAGTCAGGAAGATGTCTGAGAGGGGAATGGCCTCTGTAATCCTTTCTATTTCTCACATTGGTTCATTCTATAATTTCGCAAGTCCATCACTGACATTTTTTGGACTACTTTAATCATTAGGAAGTTCTTGCTCATATTAAGAGAATATCTGCATCTAAGACTTGATCCTCTAGGGCTTTTAAGATAGGCAGAGGGAGAAGAAGAAAGAGCATATTGGCAGTGGTTGAATAGATCACTAGAGACAGGGTGCAAGATGTAAGACTTGCATTGAGCAGGAAGTAATATAGTCTTTTATAGCTGAGTAAACTGGGCAGAGGTTAAATTACTCTCCTCCAGTCACACAACTGGTAAGTTCCATAAGCAGGATCTGAACTCAAGTCTTCTAACTCCAAGTCCAGTGTTCTTTCCACTTCACTGTTATATCTTTTAGGTGATGAATGCCACAGAACCAGGCAGAGAAACCTTCTTTTTTTTCTCATCTCTTTAGGTTCATTTTCCTGTTTACCACACATCCTACCCCTACCATCAGCTTCTCAACCCCTCTCTTTATTACCCCTCTGACCCCACTTCTCACACTTCATACCAGTTCATCTCTTTTTAGCTCAGTTTGGTCTTCCACTATTGCTAGCTCATCCTCTCAGCTCCCAGTTCATCTTTGCCTCCTCTGCTCAGCCTGTTCCCCTGGTCAGACTCCACCCTCCCTGTAGTTGACTGCTGAAAAGTACAGTGTAGCAGCACTGCTGTTGATAGATGGAATCACTGGCTGGTGCATGAGTTGCACTTTCTAGAAAGTTAGAAAACTGGCAGGATCAATGAGCAAGTAAATTCCTCTCCTTTCCAGTGCCAAATAGCTTGATAGGCCTTTTTCTTTGTGACCAGCTTTTAAAAAAAAAAATCTCTCAAGGGTTAACTTTCTTGCAGAGAGAGAAAAGAAAGAAAAGAAACTTAGTTTTTTTTGTAGCTGGAGAATAGCTAATTACAAAGTAGTACCTAAAATAGCTTTCCTAGCTTATGCTCACATTGTCCTCTGGGTAGGCTACATACTATCTATTCTCCTTCTTTCTCTAACCTGTGATCCTTATGTTTTTCATCTATTCTCTCAAGATTTAAAGCCAGTTTTGAGAACTATCAAAGCTGTGTATTTCAATGAAATTACAATGAGGGGAGGGGGGAAGGCTCATCCCTAAAATTATTTTCCTTTTTCCTCAGTTTGTAGAATAAGTGACCTTTGAATTTGCTTTTTATTTTTTTCAGATTGTGGGAGTCAGAGTGAGAACAAGAAGTCATATGAAAAAGGCATTTCAAAAGAAATAAAATCACATGGAGCAGCACTGGCAATATCCTTAAATAATGTAACTCAAGAATCTAGTTTTGGAGAGGCATATGAATCTGAGGGAATTTTAAAGAGAAGTCAAGGAAACTCCACAGGGGTGATTTTGAAGAAGTACTGTTACCAAGAGAGAGGTTTCAGTAAATTAACTATGACCTCAAAGAAAAATGCAATGGGAGGGAATGCCCAAGAGCTGAATAAACATAGGAGAAATTTAAGTTTGAATTTAAACTCCGTTTCTCACCCAAGACATACTGTAAAAGAGAGGACCCATAAATGTGACACATGTGGCAAAAGTTTCCAATATAATTCAGATCTTACTCTACATCAGAGAATTCATACTGGAGAAAAACCCCACAGATGCTGTGAATGTGGGAAAAATTTTAGTCGGAGCTCACACCTTAGGGAACATCAAAGAATTCATACTGGAGAGAAACCCTATAAGTGTAACAAATGTTTGAAAGCTTTTAGTTGTAGCTCCCACCTTATTCGACATCAGTTAATTCACAATAGAGAAAAACCCTATAAGTGTGAAGAATGTGGTAAAGCATTTAGTCTGAATTCACGACTTAGTCTACATCAGAGAACTCACACTGGTGAGAAGCCATTTAAATGTACTGAATGTGGGAAAGGCTTCATTCAGAGCTCACAGCTTATTCAACATCAGAGAATTCATACTGGAGAAAAACCCTATGGATGTGATGAATGTGGAAGAGCTTTTAGTCAAAGTTCACACCTTATTCAGCACCAGAGAATTCACACTGGAGAGAAACCTTATGCATGTGAAGAATGTGGGAAGACCTTTAGTCAAAGCTCACAACTTAAACTGCATCAGAGAATTCATACTGGAGAGAAACCTCACAAATGTAATGAGTGTGGGAAATCTTTTAGTCAGACTTCATTGCTTATTCGACATCAGAGAATTCACACTGGAGAAAAACCTTATGAATGTCATGAATGTGGGAAAGCATTTCGTCAGAGTTCAACTCTTGTTCAACATCAGATAATTCATACTGGAGCAAAACCCTATAAATGTAATAAATGTGGCAAAGCTTTTGGTAGAAGTGCTTACCTTAATGAACATCAAAAAACTCATCCTGGAGAGAAATCTCATCAAAATGACTATAGAGATATCTTAGATAGTTCAAACCTTACTGATCAGAGAATTCAAACTGAAAAGTTCCCCAAAATTAATGAATGTGGGAAAGCCCATAGTGAGGGCTCATTACCTATTCAACACCAGACAGTTCATACTGGAGAGAAACCTTATAAATGTAATAAATGTGGGAAAACCTTCAGTTGGTATACATATTTTATGAAGCACCAAAGAAATCATATTGGAGAAAAATCTCAACATAATAAGCATGAGAATGCTTCAGATATTTCAAGCCTTACTGAACACCAAAGAAATAATACTATGGATAAACCCCATAAATGTAATGAATGTGGGAAAAGCTTTGGTCAAAGCTCATTACTTATTCGGCATCAGAGAATTCACACTGGAGAAAAGCCCTATGAATGTCATGAATGTGGGAAAGCCTTCAGTCAGAAATCAACTCTTGTGCAGCATCAGATAGTTCATACTGGAGTAAAACCCTTCAAGTGTCTTGGGTGTGAGAGAGCCTTCAGTAGGAGGGCATACCTTCTTGAACATCAAAAATCTCATACTGGGGGGAATTCACATCAATATACTGATTATACTAATACCTTAACTAGTTCCAGTCATAGTGAAGATCAAATAATTCACACTGAAGAGAAGCATAAATACAATGAATGTAGTAAAGGCTTCAGTGAGAACTCATTACTTAATCAGCATCAAAGTGTTCATGCTGGAGTGAAACCCTACAAATGTGATGAATGTGGGAAAGCCTTTACTTGGAGTTCACATCTTATTTTACACCAGAGAATTCATACTGGAGAAAAGCCCTATGAATGTCATGAATGTGGAAAAGCCTTCAGTCAGAGCTCTTTTCTTATTAGACACCAAAGGATTCACACTGGAGTGCGACCATACAAATGTAATGAATGTGGCAAAGCTTTCAGTCAGAGTTCAACGCTTTTTCAACATCAGATTATTCATACTGGAGTGAAACCCTACAAATGTAATGAATGTGGTAAAGCTTTCAGTAGAAGCGCATACCTTATTGAACATCAAAGATCTCATATTGAGGAGAAATCCCATCAATATAATAGTGGGAATGCCTTAGATAAGTCAAGATTTGCTGAAAATCTCAAAATTTATACTGGAGAGAAATCTCATGAATGTCATGAATGTGGAAAAGCCTTTACTCACAGCTCAAGCCTTATTCAACATCAGAGAGTTCACAGTGGACAGAGACCATATGAATGTAATGAATGTGGGAAAGCCTTTAGTAGGAGTTCAACCCTCATTCACCATCAGATAATTCATACTGGGGAGAAATTTTATGAATGTATTGAGTGTGGTAAAGGTTTCAGTAATAGTTCAAATTTGAGACGACATCAAAGAATTCACTCTAGGACAGGAAAAACACTTCAGCACTTTACAGGCAAATAGTATCTCAGGACAGTAGGGTAGGGATCAGTTTGACATATACAGAACCAAATATTTGTGGCAATCTAAGAATTTTTAATAAATCTGCTAAGAGATAACTGCAAATATTTTCCATTTAACCAAGATTTTAAAGTTTTGCATCAATTTCCCAGCATTCTGTCTCTATTCTAACCAAACTAATCCTGTTTCCTCTGGACAAGCAGGATTTACTTATTCTCACATTCGAACCTTTTTAAAACTCTTCTTAGAATATCAGTTCACGTGCTTCACCTTCAAAATATGAGCTTTTTCAGAAAGTTGCCTTATATTAAATTCAAGTCATATTTTTATACTGTATTATGTCTCCTCAATGTGTTTTCAAATTGTAGTTTTTAAATTTACATTGCTTTTTAATTTTTTCAAAGCATTTAATGATTTGTTTTGTCTTCTCAACTGAACTTTCAGCTACTTAAATATTAGGACTGTGTTTTCCAATTCATTGATATGCAACCAAAGCTAGGATTGTGCTTTGCATATAATAGAAAGAATTATAGAATTTTAGTGCTAGAAGGGACCTTGGAGATCTAGTCAAAACTTCAAATTACACATGAGAAAACAAGCCCAGAGGGTTAAGTGATTTGCCCAAGATCCCACAGCTAGCAAGTGACAAAGCAAGGTCTAAGACCCAAGTTTTCTGACTCCTATAAACTGTCAAGAGCAAGAAAAAACATTAGAGATAACCTAATCCAATTCTCTCATTTTACAAATAAGAAAATTGAGGTGCAAAAAGGTTAAAGAACTGTCCCTGGTCATACAGCTTGGACATGGTATAATTGGAATTAGAAACCATGCTTCTCAACAAATACTGGTTCAGTGCTTTGGAGACAATATGGTGTTATGGAAAGAGAGCTAGTTTGGGCATCAAGAGAGAACTTACGTTTGAATCCTGCCTCTGCCACTTTAATTGCCCATGTATCCTTGAATAATTTAAAACTCTCTAGGCCTCAGTTCCTCATCTGTAAAATGAGAAGATTGATCTTCAGGGGTGGGGAACCTGCAGCCTTGAGGCCCCATGTGAACCCAAGGCTGCAGGTTTCCCATCCCTGGTCTAGATGATCCTAAGAGTCAAGCATCAGTCTGATCTGCTATAATCTATAGTAAAAATTGTCTCCTAGCATGATCAGGAAGTGAGGACTCTTGAATAAATGAAGTTTCCAAATAACTGCTAACATTTTGACCATTTTTAGTGGAAGCGTTTTCAAAGTATAATGTTAACTCTGTTTCACTGCCTTAGCAAACTCTATGTAAAACATAATTTAACCTTTTTTAAAAAATGACTTGAATATATTTTTATGAGCATAATTTTGAATGGTGTAGGTATAGATTTTCCTGACTATAGTGTGAGACATAGGGTTAGGAGATAGCCTTTAACTCGCTTTCTTGGAAAACTCTCTTGTTAGCTTACATTTTTATCATTTTCCTCTCTCAGAGAAATAAAATGTGCATTACCTCTAAGCACAACATGGCTTTTTCCCCCCTCAAAATGATTAGTAATTTTTGAGTCCCAGGCAGTCTTCTCAGATTCCAGAAAAACCTATTGTTAGTTCCCTTTGATTTTTTAATTGCTTAAAACAAATATTTATTTTCATATCACTAATACAAGTTACTTCAGTCTACCTCATCAATTTCAGTTTATTCTTGCATTGAATATTTTGATGGAGTGCCCAGGAAGAGAATACTTTACTATTTTAAGAACACAAGTTCCTCTGGAGATAGAGCCTTACTTCATTGTCTCTAATGGCAATTCTGCAAATATAATACTAGACCACAGTTTTCTACAACATTCAAACATTTACTTTCCGTGCAAAGAGCAATGTGCTAAGCACTGATGGACATAGAATTTTTTAGATTTCTGTCCTTTCACAAAACCCCAGGTAGTGTTCCTGTTCCAGTTAATTTTTTCCCCCTTAGCAAATACTAGTAGGTCTCAGTTTCCTCATCTGTAAATCAGGAGTTGGATACGATCTTTAAGGTCTCTCCCAATTCTGACGTTTCCTATGATCTAAAGTCCTTTCCTGTTCATTATATCTCTCCATTGTCATAGTTCCATAAGTCTGTTTGTGAGAGTACACTTTTTGATCAATGAACCAACCAATCAATTACATGTCATCTTTGATCCTACCCTTCTTTGGGGAGGGGTCTTATAAAGGAATGGTGTCAAACTCAAATAGAAATATAGGCCACCAGATTGTATATAGGATTGCTACAGGTCAAATATTGACTTAGAAAACTACATATTAACATCTATGTTTTAGTATATTTGTATTTTAAAAAATATTTCCCAATAACATTTTAATCTAGTTCCAGGGACACTCAGGAATGTTTGTGCTGTAGGTCATGTGTTTTTAATACTTCTTATATAAAGCATTAGCTGAATGAATGAATGCCCCACTGAAGAGAGGAGCAGAAGAGCCTGCAAACAGGATAAGGTGACTATTTCCTGGGAGGGATGTCTCTAGTCTACTTACTGGCACAGACTTTTTGTAGAGCCCAAGAAGGAATGACCCTTTGGTAAGTAATATCTTAGATGCTGGAAAATATGCCCTTCTAGTAATAACCCAGGGCCACTAAGTATCACATGTATCTTGTGGAAGCAATTAGTCACTTGATGTTTTATTGATCAGAGTTAAGACAATATTTTATCAAACAGATGTTTGTAGGATGGTTGCCCAATAAAGACACATCTCTATTTGCCTAGTGTCCTAAGTTTTGACACAAGAAACCTGGGACTTAAATACTTTTGTGGCTACTTCCATAAAGTTATAGAAGTTGCCTCATACTACAAGATTTGGATTAAAGTTATTAAAGAATCAAATGAAAAATAAACCAAAGACATATTTGTGATGTTGGCTGACAACAGCATACAATATTGAGGACTTGCAGGAGGATAAATTACAAAAATGGAAACAGTAGTAAAATTATGAGAACAAGCCCAGTTGCATCTGAACAAAAGCAAAAATTGTTAATATCTGGATATCAAAGTAGGTACTAACATTTGCACAGAAGGGTTTTTTTTTTTTTATCGGTTAATAATTAGTAGTGGGAGGTGCCTATTAAATTTATAATATAATTTATGTATAGTATAATTTATAAAATTAAATAGGAGGGTGCTTATTAAATTTGGCTAAGCATTATGCATTGCTCAGTTATTTATAAGATTCGAGACTCCAGTGTCTTATCTTGCATATGCTTCAAGCCTAGTCCTTAAATTGTCTGCATTCAAATAGTTATTCCCTCTTTGTAGATACAGATCCAGCCCCAGAAATCTCATCTACAATCCCACTTGCTTTTGATCATTGAAGTAAATGGAGATTTGGACATAATGGAGACCATTAGTACTTCTATTTTACTTTAGGGTAACAATGCAAATAAATGACTGATGCTGAGCAAAAAGCCTGCAGCAGGCTCTGAGATTTTTCCCCTCTCCCTCAGGCAGGTGCTCATGTGAATGACCTGTATACTCTTGTCAGCTGCAATTTATGAAGGCAGCACAACATTCACATTTGGTGCAATGTATCTGAATCAGCCAAAATTAGGCATTGACTCCAGATGTGCAAAGATGAATAAAATGGCGTCCCTCGTCCTCGAGAAATTCAGTCTAGAAAGAAGATTTAAGGTAGGGACTCAAATGATAATTAAACAAACATAAATGCATGACAAAGTGAGAGATCTTTTTTCTTAGTCTTCCATATAGATACAGGTATGTGTACACACATGTGTATATATACACATACATGTATGTCTATATGTGTGTGTATACTTATCAGTTATAGGGCACTTTATTCACAGCTTCATGACTTCTAACGATTTGAACTAAAACACTGTTTCCTTTTTACGTCAACATAAGCAACTTCAGCAAGTGTCCTAGGACCTAGAACATATGTGCGGAGTACTGATAGGCTAAGGAAGATAAAGTATAGTCTTTTCCATCATTTAATTCAACAATAAGTGCCTACTACTGTATGCAGAGACCTCTGTTCTTGGGAACATAAAATATTTATGTAAGACAAGCTTTTTTCTCATGAAGATCATGGTCTGGTAGAGAGGCGACAAAGATAAGGAAATGGTAATTACAAGGGTGCAAAGTGCTATGGAAGATGAGAGACAATAGGAACTATGGAGGCTTCCTGGATGAATGGCCATTTGAATTTAGCAAAGGATCAGTAGGAATCAAAAGGGGACAATAGTAAAGTAAGGCCTTTTTTCTTCCCCAGGCCCCCCCCCCAGCCCCAGAAGTGGGGAGGGGAGGTAGAGAAAAATGTCAACTGAAAAAAAGTGAAATAAAAATTACATTTTAAAAAGATGAAGGAGAGGTGGCTAGGTGGTGCAGTGAATAGAGCACCAGCCCTGGAGTCAGGAGGACCTGAGTTCAAATCCAGCCTCAGACACTTAACACTAGCTGTGTGACTTTGGGCAAGTCACTTAACCCCATTTGCCCTGCCTTCCCTCCTCCAAAAATAAAAAAAAGAAGCAAAAATGATGAAGGATATTACAGGCATAGGAAACAAAGAGAACAGGAACCAAGGCAAGAAAATATAGTATGAAAGTGGAGGTAAAGAGTAGTTCAAGCTGGATAAAACACAAAGTACAGAAAGGGTGATAATAAGGGTGAAGGCTGAAAAGTGTAGCCCAAGACTATAGAGGTCTGTGAATGCCAGGAAAAGGAGGTTAAACTTTACTCAGTAGGCCACTAAAGATTTTTAAGAATGGAAATTCATGCATAAGGTTATTCTTTGTTGGTTGATTATTGTCCTTTGTTCTTGAGGAGGACCAAAATGACATCACTATGTTGGAGTCAATGTGCAATGTATCCAACTGTGGCTGATCAGACCAACATGAGCTAGAAAGACTCTACCACAGGTTAGGCACAAATAGTCCATATGAACATTTGGAAAGGAGATATCTCTAAATTTATACATCTCATAGTTCTTTTGAGCTACTGCAATTCTGTTTTGTTCATAGATCACAGTGCCTTCTTTGATGCAGGTACACCATGTTGGGTGGTCCTGTGCCAATGTCTCCCATGTCTCACAATCATTTCCAAGGTTCCTCAGAGAGACCTTAAGAGTATCCTTATATTGCTTCTTCTAACTCCATGTGAGCATTAGCCTTGTGTGAGTTCTCTGTAAAATGTATTTTAGGCAAATATACATTTGGCATTCTAACATGGCCAGTCCATTAGAGTTGTACTCTCTGCAGTACAATTGGAATGCTTGGCAGGTCAGCTCCACAAAGGACCTCAGTGTCTGGTACCTTATCCTGCCAGGTGATCTTCAGAGTCTTCCTAAGACAATTTGAATGGAAGCGATTCAGTTTCCTGGCATGGCACTGGTGTACTGTCCCAAGTTTCATAGACATGCAACAATGAAGTCAGCACAAGAGCTCTATAGACCTTCAGTCTGGTAGGCAGCCTAATACCTCTTCTCTCTTACACTATCCTTCAGAGACTCCCAAATGCTGAACTAGCTCTGGTAATTCCTGCATCAACCTTATCATCTATGTGGACATCCTTTGAAAGTGTACTGCCAAGATAAGTGAACTTCTCCATAGCATTCAAAATGTCTCCATTTGTTATAACTAATGGTTCCATATATGGGTGGTATTGTACTGGCCAGTGGATAACCTGTGTTTTCTTGGTGTTAATTTTTAGGTCAAAATTAGCACAAGCCACAGAAGATTGATGTATATTCTACCATGTCTAGCCTGAGAGGCTGCATTGAGTGTACAGTCATCTGTGTACACAAAATTACATGCAAAAAAATTATTCTAGTAGCACTAAAAATGATGAATTGGAAGAATAAGAGAGAAACCTATTTGTTGAAGGAGACCTCAAGAGATCATCTAGTCTACCCCTCACTCACTTTACAGATGAAGAAATAGGCCTAAAGAAGTTAAGCATTTTATCTAACATCAAACAGATTATATCAGAGGTAGATTTTGAACACAGGACCTCTAGCTCCACAGCCAGTGTTCTTTCCACTTTACCATAAGACTATTGCAATAGTCCAACTGCATGTTAATGAGGAACTGCACTAAGGTGTTAGTGGGGATAGAAGCAGCATTAATTAACTAAAACCAAGGAGTAGGCAGGTATAACACATATACAAATAACTGAGGAGAAAGAGCTCAGTTTCAGCTGGGGGAGAAAGGAAGTCTTAATGGAAAAAATGGCTTTTGGGCTGAGCCTTGAAAGAAGAGAATTTCAAAAGGCAGAGATGAGAGAAAAAGAATGTCCTGAGTAGTGCATAAAAAAGAGGCAGAAGCATGCAAGATGAGGTCAGGGAACAAACATCTAGTCATCCAGTTTTGCTAGAAAATAGAGCTGTGAATGATCATGCTCTCCTCTTTTTTCAGCACAAACCTATCAGAAACAATTTGATTAATTAAACAAATTCTAATCTAAGCATTTTCTAATTAGAGGTTCTAAAACTGACAATTTCTTCATACCATTAAAAAAATCTAACAAGCCATTTTGAAATGTGTGCTAAGGATATAACAGGATTTCAACACTTGGACAACAAGAACTGAGACTGCTCTCTGTGAATAGTCCGTAAACTTCATACCATGACGAGATGAAGTCCATTAGATTTAGTCACTGAACACGTTTCTGAGTACCTACTATGTGCTCAATTTGGGAGGAGGAGAGGGTGTTGGGGAGGAAGGAATAGGGAAATAATAGAGTGAACTACAGGGTGGAGAGGGAGAGAGAAAAAAATTTAAGGTGCACAGCAGAGAACGAAAGAAAACTTGGAAGTAATGAGAATCAGGTTATGCTGTGGTGGGGTCATCTTGAAAGAATTCATAGGACTCAGACTGTCTCCAAGCCAAGAAAAGGCATTTATTGTGGTTTTGAGGTTTCACTCTCTGGTAAGCAGGGTAAGTTCCTTAGAGGAGCTTAGCAATTTCAGGAAGATTACACAGGCAGTTTTATAGAGAGTATGTGATGCTGATTACACAACAGAAAATATGAATAATATATGAATATTCAGAAGGCAGGAGGGATTTGTCAAGGGATTAGGCAATAGGGGAGGGGTCCCAGTCTCAGTGGAACCGTGCATGCGATTTCCCGTAATGCATATAGAAAGCCCTATGATGGGGGCATTTATGTATGATAATGATATTATAATAAGCCTCTCTATGTCATAAGTTTACTTTACGTCAGTTCTTTACTATTATCGTGCAGTCACCATCTTAGGGAAAGCCCCTTCTATGGTTTCGTGGTCAAGCATCCTGGTCAACATCCTGGTGGTGCTGCTTTCTGATTGGCTGGCTGTTGTGGTCTAGTTTGAGGCTAAATAAATGATGTGGTCAAGCAATGCCTGCTGCCCAGTGGGGCATGTGAAAAAGTTAGGGTATTGAGTCTGAGGGCAGTGGCTAGGACAGTGTCTAGGATGTCATTCTAGAAAAGCAAGGTAGCTTTGAAAATAATGTGTCTTATTTATTATATAGTTTTTCAAAGTAAAATAGTAAAAGTAAACTGGAATGGAAATTCATGGTTTTATATCGAATACTCTGTTGTACTGTGTATGTGGAAATGTTCTTTTTTTTGTCTTTTATATCGAAGCTCAAAATGGATAAGAAATTTTTAAATAATATAAAAAAAGAGAGTAAATTACAAAGAACAGACTTGATTTCAGAAGCCTGGGGTTTGAATGATGTCTCTGTCATTTACTAGCTCTGTGATTTTGTTCAGATCACAACTTCTCAGTTCAGATCACAAACTCCAGTTTGTTCAGTGGGAACAATAATACCTGAGCTAAAGAATCATATGAAATAGTATACATAAAGCATTTGTAAACCATAAAGCACTGCATAAATATCAGTGCAGGGTACTGCAAAATATATATATACATATATTTTCTCTGCCACATTTCTACCACGGGAGGAGCAGCTAGGTGGTGGAGTAAAGACAGAGCCCTAAATCTGAAGACTGTAATTCACTTATTAGCTATCTGACCCTAAACAAGTCACTTTATTTCAGTCAGGCTCAGTTTCCTCTTCTATAATACGAAACTAATGGCACCTACTTTCATCATGAAGATCAAATAAGATAATATATGTAAAGCAGTTTACAAACCTTAAAACATCTTATTAGTTAATATTATAAAGTGGCAGCCAGATGGCACAGTGTATAGAGCACTGGATATGGAATCAGGAATACCTAAGTTTAAATCCTGCCTCAGGCACTAACTGTGTGACCCTGGACAAGTCACTTGACCCTGTTTGCCTCAGTTTTCTCATCTGTAAAATGGGCTGGAAAAGGAAATGGCAAACCACTCCAGTGTCTTTGCCAGGAAAACCCTAAACGATGTCACAAAGAATCAGAAATGACTGAAATGACTGAACAATAACAAATTATTATAAAACAACCCTGCAAGGCAGGGATTACATATAAGCCTGATTTTACAAATGAGAGAATTGTGGCTTAGAACAGTTAAGTGACTTGTCTGTTGTTACGAACAAAGTATTAGAGGCAGGAGACTTCTGCAGCACATGAGGAAATAGGTGGATAACTAGTCATTTTCTCTGATCCCCATGACTTCTCAAACTTCTCCAAAACACGAATTATGCATCAAAGCTAAAGCAGCTTCAGCAGTCTCCATGATTTAGGACACTCAGGATCCAAACGAAGGTAAAACAACAAAAAACCCATAAAGTGGCTAATACACTGAACTTACTCAGCACCCCTCCCCCCACCCCTTCCTACAGCCATCTGCCAACCCCACATGGGCTCACAACAAAACTGTACCCCATATACTCTAATTTCCCCTCCTGTCCAGTGTAGTTGGTGATCCCGGCTCCAGACTGAGGAAGTTTCCTTGTTCCAGGACAGATAACTAGCCTGCCTTGGCAGGTCTCCAGACCACTGAAGCTTGCTGGGACCACACAGCTGGCACTACAGCAGACAATATTCTGTGCCTCAAAAAAGATCTCTGCAGGAGAGCCAGGAACAGAGGGAATGAGACAGGACACATGTCTGGGCTAAAAATAGAGCTCAACACCACATGCTACTCTGCCACCTCCTCCCAGAACCTTGGAGACCTAAACTACAAAAATCAACCCATAGCACCAGCATGGCACCTCTTTGAATTGCCATATCAGAACAAAGAACTGAGGAACAGAGGGAATGGGACAGGACGCTGACATAAGACACTCTACTAAGCCTGAGAGATCATGTTCAGCATCCAGCCTGGAACAGCTGTATCCACCCAAAAGTCACTTGCAGCAGAGACCTAGGCTTGATGTAATGTAAATTACCTAGCATGGAAGAAGACTGAGATGCTTTGAGATTCAGCCCCCAAGGAAACTACCATCAGAGAGGAGTCAAAAAGTCAGAAAATGAACTGGAGCAGAGGAGGGGGGGTGGTGTCTGATGTATGAAATCATAGATCTCAGGAAGAAAAAAATTCTAAGACTTTGAACATAAGCAAATAAATTAACAAAACATTAATAGCAGAAAGGAATATAGTTTCCAAATTTAAGAAATATGTTCAAACATATATGAACAAATAGTCGTAAACAAATGAAAATTATACAACACTTGATGAGACAAAGGACCCTGTGGAATTTAAGACCTTGGAACCACAGCACATTGTTCCTGAGCAGTTCAAAAGAGAAAGAGAATTATGAAAGCAGAATTTATGGCCTACACAACAAAAATAATGAGCAGAATAGAAAAACTGGAACCTGCAATGGTCAGTCTCACCAAAGAAACACAAGAGAGGAAAACTGAGACACAAATGCACAGAAGCAAAGGACAATCTGGAAGAAAAACAAAACAAAAAAAAGTGTTCTAAATCATTATTGATTAGAAAAAGGTAAATTAAAATAACTTTGAGATATCTCACACCTATTAAATTGGTTAAAATGATAGCACAGGAAAATGAAAAAGGTTGAGGGGAAGTGGAAAAATTGGGATATTAATACACAGTTGGTGGAACTGTGAGCTGACCAAACCATTTTGAAGAGTAACGTGGAATTTTGCCCAAAGAGTTACAAAACTGTGCATACTCTTTGACCCCGCAATACCACTATTAGGTCTATTTCCCAAAGTGACTAGGGAAAAAAGAAAAAGAGCCTACAAGTTCTAAAATATTTATAGCAGCTCTCTTTATGGTGGCAAAGAACTGGAAATTGAGGGGATGCCCATCAATTGGAGAATAGCTAAACAAGTTGTAGAATATGGTTGTGATGATATACTACTGTGCTGTAAGAAATGATGAGCTATTTGATTTTAGGAAAACATGGAAAGACTTGCATGAAGTGATGAAAAGTGAAGTCAGCAGAACCAAGAGAACATTGTATACAGTAACAGCAATATTATTCAGAGAGTAACTGTGAACAACCAAATTATTCTGGGTACTACGAATACTCAAATCAACTATAAAGGACCTATGAAGGTGCTGTCTACAACCAGAGAAAGAACTGATAAATAGAAGTATGCATAGTATGGTTTTACATATATTTATAAATCTATGTCAAATGGTTGCCTTCTCTAGTGTGAGGTAAGGAGGGAGGGAGACAGTTCAGAACTTAAAATGTAACAAAAATTAATTCAATTTTTTTTAAAAAGAAGAGTTTATGGTCAGATAGGGGAATGTTTGATTTTTCAGAGATAATAAGCCAGTAAATCTGAAGATAATGAGGGTACAAAATAAGCATCAAAGAAGGTTGAGAAAAATCTGACCAGTGCTCAGTCTGAGATTTGAAATTTCAGGGATAAGGAGAAAGATTACAAATAAAGGCAGATGTATCTTGATTAATTACATGTCAGGTGTACTTTGTACGTACCCTTAACCTTTGTTATGTTTTGCACGTATATGATTTGTATGTATTTGATCTAACCTTTGTAACTGCTATGTATTCTGTTTCTGATTGTGACCTACCTGTCTGGTCTATCTCATGCAATTTTGACGTATAGACTATGTATTATATATTAATGTATTTACTTATGTAATCTTGGGTAATTGCCTGTGACACTCAATATGCCAACTAATTGATGCTTACGATATATACTTACAGAGGTATTCATACCCTTGGTGAGATTTTCAGGGACTGTATTTTTTTTTAATGTATTTTTTTTTAACTGGGAAATATAAGGAGACTATCTAAGGACTTCACTTCCCATAGTGCTCAGAGACAAGAAAGTATTATGCAGAGGACTTTGTGTGATGTCACTAGGAAAGGACTTTGGTGGAGAGGCTCTACAAGGTGGAATGTTTAAAAAGCAGGACTGCAAGAGTGTGAGGGAGTGGCAATATGCAGAGCTAAGATCAGGGTAGAGTAATCATGTGGGGCAGCAAGCATGGTATCCGGAACTTCCTGTACAGTCTGGACCATGGCCATGACAACAGACTTGAGGCAAGAGATTTCAAACATTCTCCATCCTACGCCAAGGGACTCCTAAGAAAGAATCCAAGAATCAGGGAACATCACCTCCATTACTTGGACAGTTAAGTGCAAAATGGTGGTGTCATCCAACAAAGTTGGAAAATTAGAGGAATTAAAACAGAATTAGGCTGTAATTCTCCTTTGTGAATGGGTACAGAGAGTATTTTTTCTATTTTACCTCCTTGTTATTTGTTGCTTTATGCTTTAATTAAATGTTTTGCTCTTGTATTTGTTTCTGGTGTAACTAGCAAGAATAATATACTGGATGGGAGCATGGGCTGCAGAATTAATTACTTATCACCCCCGCCCCAAACCAGCCACATTGAATTTAGAAGTAGTTAAGGGGAGAACTATGTTTGGGAACGTACCTGGCATGTTTATGAATTAAAACAAATTAAAACAAAAAACAAAAAAAAACAAAAAATTTGTTTTTTGAGAACTAGATCAAGCTGTTGCTACCTACTTTAGCATTAATTAAGAGCTATTGATTTTTTTTGGTGGGGGATGTACGGGAATCAGTGTTACAAAGTCAAAGTTGTATAAACCAATAGTCTCATTCATAGTCATTTATATTGGTATTATACAAGCTGGTGGGCTTCACTGAAGATTTCTCCTTTTTAAAGTCTAGGATATAATTTCACACCAAGTTTCCCACTGTAAACTCCAGAAACATTGATTCAAATAAGCATAATAGGTATCAAAGAACCATTACATCTTCTTAATTCGGGTTATTGCTGAAGGTATTTGAGGGAAGCAAAACATGACTAGATGATTGTGCATCAACCATTTGAGTATGCTCAATAAAACTAATTACTGAAAAATTAGTGAACATTAATAGGACTTGAACTTCCAATACCACTGATCTTGGGGGTTCTCTGTTGACTATGATCATGATTGTATTGTAAGGACTCTGACCATGTTGTAGACTTGTATGAGGTAATGTCAGATACATTATATAGGAAGGAAAACAGTGGTTTTCTATATGTACTATATAAACTATCTGAAACTATAAGCTATTAAAATATCCCCCAAAAAATAACTCTTGAAGGAGTCACTTGGAAAGTAGTTTTAATAAACTCTGACCAGGAAGTCATGAGCAAATGTAAATACTTTCTGGTGGGGAAAAAAGTAAACTGGAAAATAATGTAAAAGGCCTACCAAAGGGGAAAACACCATCTTCAACAGCCAGTGCCCCCAGACCCACACCCAGTGGCATTAGTAGCCTTCAATGAGGTGTCAACCTTCTTCAGAAGACAGTGACTCAATGAGATCTGTAGTCATAAGGAGAAGTTGTAAGTTACAAGTAGTATTACTAAGTTCCACTTGAGAAAATACTAGCATTTTCAGGACATTTCTCCCTATCCCTGACCCCTTTTCACACACACACACACACACACACACACACACACACACACACACACACACACACACGAATTTTCTGAGTTAAGGGACTCATCACAGAAAAAATGCAATAATGTTTATAAGGAGCTAGAGAAAAATCTGCTTTTGACCTTATACACTTCCTGAAAATGAGTGTCCAGAGGTCATGGTGTTTGAATTCATGCCAAGTGATTCCTTGGGGCCCTGTGACTTTTCAATGGCTCGTGGAAAAATGGCTGGTGACAGGAACCACTTGGAGGTATTGATGCAGCTGAATGATCTCACTGTAGCTGAACACTGAAAGAGCAAAGACTACTAATAACTTCTGATCTAATGCTATCATGTGACAATCACCAGTTTGGCAGAGCAACTGATAAGTGTCTTAACAGGACATTAAGTATTGAACTTGGGATGACAGAAATGCTACTAGCCACATTTAAAGAATTTTCAAGCACTACTTCCTACTTTTCTAGGATTCAGTGACTATTATCAGAAGTTGGTACAAAACTATGACATTATCACTCAGCCTCTCAATAAGTTACTTAATGGACATGTGTTTTAGAAGAATCAAAAATGTAAAAACAGGTATTTGGCTTGGAACTTAACCACCATTTACTGCTTACTGCGATAAGAAATGTGGGCATTACTTCAAGGACTTGGTTGACCACTTCATACATACGCTAATGTTGACTTTTACAGATCCAACCCCTACCTCAACAGCAATCTCTGCCACCCCATGCGGTCATCTTCTCTACCTTACCTTTAGCTCCACATATTCTTGTACCCATCTGTGGATCCTCACCAATTCTCAAAGCATTGTTTTTAAGTACTTTCTTCCTCTGACTTGTGATCATATGTTCCTTTCACCTACTGCCATACCAACTTATCTTCAGCCTTAGGTTTAAAGAGGAACCATACTTTCTTCTGAACAAGACCACTGACCTTCCATGTCCTGCTGCCCATGTCCTAAGAGAAGGTGGCAAAGTGGCAAGGAGCCAGGCTGACTTCCATCTGCCCCAACTTAAAGTCCCCCAGCAGTCAAATTTGCTGCACCTACCTGATCTCAAGTCTCAGATGAGAAGAAGAGACATACTTTCCTCTGATATTCCCTTCCATCATCTATTCATATTTCCTAAGAGTAGGCTGGTGGGGTTCTCCAGGACACCTTCCAACTACCATTGCAAGACAACTTCCACTTGAGGCGCAGTCAGTGCTGTTGCTCAGGACTTGCAACTTTGTTGTGGCTCCGCGCCCTAGCACTTCCCCATCCCTGTCTCTGACTTGGGATCCCTTCTCCTCCCTCATCTGCGCTCAAGGCCTATGCGCCCTAGCCCTAGCCCAGCAGTTTTAGGTATGGGTAGAGAAACTGACTATTTGGAACAATTTGGAACTTCTTTATTTAAGGATTCTGCCTTGAGAAAACAGCTCTTATATCTCAAATTTGACCCACTCCTCAGAGAGCCCCGATAAACCAACTCCTACAACTATTGAAATGACAAACAGCCTTATGGACATAACTCAGGAAAACTAACATGATGCAAAACTTGATGAATTTGACTTCCTAGGAACACTTAATATTCCTGTAATAGTGATGGGGTGCCAGGAAATAGCACCAAGAATGACATGAGTACAGTTTTTGCGAGGCACTAGAAGGCCTTCCAATGGTGTAGCAAACTGTAGTGTACCTCTAGCAATCAGCATAGAGCAGACACAAAAATTCTGTTGCCTGAGAAATGCAAGACCTAAAAAAATGATATGAAAAAGAAATCTAATTTAGGAGAGCTCACAAAACCTGAAAATCAAGCACTTCCCTCCTCTGGCTAAGAGAATGAAAAGACGTGGGGCCACCCCACGTCTTTTCCCACCTGCCCCCAGAGGAGAAAAAAAAAAGGCCCTGATTCAATTTAATATTTATAACATATACATACAGCATACACAGAATCCTGTGCTGAGCACCAAGCAACAAAAGACACAAACACACCAGAGCAGTCACCTAGAATAAGCCTTCCTATGATATGGATTTAGTATCAGGTGGTGTGAATTTGAACTCCTGATATTTGGAAGTGTGTAGTTCCTCTAACATCTTGAGCAATGTCCTTCACAAAAGGCTGTTATGTCCCTGCAGCCTGAGGTTGGCCCTTGGTATGGCAGTTTCCCTGGAACACTGTGGCTTCCTTGACCCTGCAGCAGGTTTTCTTGTCCTAATCTTCTTCATTGACTTCACCAAGATTCTTCCTCCTTGTTCCTGCCTTTTGCTCCCTCATTCTTAAGTGGCGAACATAAAAGGATATCTCAATGTGTGTTTGTTTATAGAGGATGGAGAAGATGGAGAGTTCTTAATTGCAAGGATATCTCAATGTGTGTTTGTTTATAGAGGATGGAGAAGATGGAGAGTTCTTAATCGCTGGGTAACTGAGTTAGTCCATCCTCACCCCATCCACTTTCTTCACTTCCCATCCTATATTTACTAACACAGCTGGCCTTCCTGGGGATGCTGGTAAACTGTCCCTTTTCCCCCAGACTGGGAATTCCTGACCACACCTGGTCAGCATGGTACAGGGAAAAGAGCACTGACCCTGGAGTCAAGAGGCCTTGGACTCAAATGCCACCTCTGATGACAATCACTACCTGTGTGACCTTGGGCGAGTCACTCATTTCTCTAAAATAAGAGGACTGAATGAGGCTTCTGAAGTCCCTTCTAGTTCTGACTCTATGATCCTATCAAGTTACTTCTCCCTTCCCTCTCAGTTAATCTGGCAAGGAGGAATTCCCCAAAAATGTTAGAGAGGGCTGAAGTCACTAGCAAAACAAATACCAAACCAATCACGAGGCAGCATGGTATAGTGAAGAGAATGCTAGAGTTGGAATCAGAAAAAATCTGGGTTCAAATTGTGACTATGGCAGTTACTAACTCTGTGACCCTAGGCAAATCATTTAGATGATAAATTCTTTGAAGGCAGGAGATATCTTTTGCCTCTTTTTGTATCCCTAGCACTTAGCACAATGTCTGGCATACAGTAAGCACTTAAAAAATGTTTATTGAATGAATGAATGAAAACCTCTGTGTCAGGTTCTTTATCTGTAAAATGAGGGTTGGATTAGGTGGCCTTAACGGTATACCTTTCATCTCCATGTCTACTGATCCTATAAAAATATGAGCTCAACAACTGTTCCTGTAAGCTAAATAGCATTAAAAACAACAGGAATAAGGGGGCAGAACAGAAAGGAAACAGTAGCTTTTCCAAGCTCCTCCAAGAATTCTGTCGCTAAAAGCCTTCAAATTCAAGAATTTGAATGGATTTAAGAGTGACAGAACCCATTGGGAGACAGAGCGTGGCAGATTCCCAGCCCAGGAAAGTGCCTACTCAGGCCTGGGCTGGGAGAACATGGAGCACACAGGGGCTGCACCAGCACAGATCTGAAAGCAGAGTATGGCAGACTGAGAAGAAGCCCCAGCCAGGCAGCAGACTCACTCACTCCAATAGCGATTTGCAGCTGTCTTACCACAGGACAGAGGAGCTTCGGAGCTCAGTAAAAGAAAACGCAGGGCCTACAGCAGGGGCAGCAGCTTCTCCTTGGGCTACCAGCCCACAGCCTGGATGTTTAAAAATTACATACCCAAGCTTCCAGAAGTCAATATGGAGGAATAAAACTTAGCTACTCTGATCCCCCTCCCTGACCCATAAAAGTGCTGAGTTAAATGCCCCACCCAGAGTAAAATCCTGAATTAGTGGAAACAGCCTTAGGCTTGGAAGTCATTGAGGAAGAGGGAAGTGAGGAGTACAGAGTCTAAGCCCAGGAGGGTGAAACCAGCAAACACTAACAACAAAAGCCTAGGTATGCTTTAGTACTACCTGGCCAATCAACAGACTGCAACCCTGCCCTACTGCTGGCCTCCTGCTACTGAGTATGCAGGAGCTGTAGCCCAGAGACACAGAGATGGAAACCTGAAGGAGCCAGATCACCCTGCTCTCATAGGTTACTCTGTAAGCCTCAGGGTAATTCAGGGGAAACACTGAGAGTCCTGGCCTTGGCCTCAGTCTAGTCACTCAGAGGCTACAGCTCATGAAGTGAACAACCAAACCTCTATCTCCCAGCCTCAGAAGCTCAATACCTCTGCACTCCAGAAGCAGATAGCCACTTTAAAAATCTAGGACATAGGCAATCACAATGGGTAAGAAGGAATCTGTGAGGTCTAGAACCATAAAATCTTTTTATAGTGAGCAAGAACCACCAAATTCAGAAGGCAACATGGACTCTATACTCACATTGGAGACGACAGAAGGAAATGTGAATTGGTCTCAAGCCCAAAAAGCATTCTTGGAGGACCTCAAGAGGGATTTTAAAAATGAAATTAGAGAGGTAGGAGATAAATTTAAATCCACAGTGACCAAACTGGAAAAAAATTTCACTGAAGAAAA
>CM053587.1:289567551-289593864 GCA_028646515.1 Pseudochirops corinnae | reverse complement strand
ATTATTTATAGCCCTTTGGGCATAGTTCCAGATTGCTCTCTGGAATGGTTGTATCAATTCACAACTCCACCAACAATGCATTAGTGTTCCAATTTTTCCACATCCTCTCCAGCATTTGTCATTTTCCTGTTTTGTCATCTTAGCCAATCTGACAGTCTATATTCCAACCACACTGGCTTCTCTGTGTATTATCATTCCCTGACTCAACATTCTATCCCCATCCCCATTGCTGGAATGTTTGCCTTACCCATCGCTTCCTTCAAGGCTCAACTTAATGGCACCCCCTGGAAGAATCTCTTGCTGATCCTGGTAGCTATTAGCATTCTATCTTTTTCTCAAACCATCTAGTATTTATCTGCTAACATATTTCCTCTTCCCCAATAGAAAGCAAGCTCCTTAAGGTTAGTGACTTTTTCAATTTTGTTTCCGTAGAATTTAGAACATAATCTTGTACAAACAGATTCCAAAACGCTTGTTAAGTTGAATTAAATGATTTGCCCGTGGGCATACAGCAATTAAATGTTGGGCTCTAACTTTGGGAATGATCTCCCGGACTGGGTCGTCCTGCGGTGTTTGTGCCTGTTTCTGAATCCCCAGCGCTCAGCTCAGGGCCTGGCACACAGTAAGCGCTTCATAAATGCTTGGAACCTGAGGTGGGGCCCGCACCCACCTACCGGGCCACATCTACCCCAGGCTGTGGCCGCTCTTCGGGGATTCCCGCTGCGGCCCCCGGGATGGGGCTGGAGAGTTCGGCCTCCATGGTCCCGGGTGGGGCCGACAAGGATTCGAGGGGAAGGGGCGGGGACCGCGGACACACCCTCCAATCCCGACCATACTTACCGGCCGCCGGCGGAGTCGTCCGGAAAGGCCACCGGCCAAAACCAGCGATGACCGGAAGCGACCCGGGAAGCCACCGGCCGGAGGAGCAGGAGTCGGGCACTACAGGGCTTTCTGGGAAGCTCTAGGCTTCTGGGCGGACTGCCCATCTCGGTGGTTAAGCGCGTCCGGGGAGACAGCCCCGCCCCCTAAGGGGTAAGAGGGTGGAGAAAGAGGAGCCGAGGGCCCCCCCCCCCTCGCCCTCTCGTTAGTCCCGTCTCCATAGCTGCTGAACCTCTACCCTTGGATTTAATTTAACAAACATTAAAGTGATTATTGGTATCATTTTGTTGTATTCAGTCCTGTCCAACTCTTCGTGACCCCATTTGGGGTTTTCTTGGCAGAGATCCTGGAGGGGTTTGCCCTTTCCTTTTTTACAGATGAGGATCCCGAGGCAAACAAGGTAATGACTTACCCAGGGTCACACAGCTAGTACGCGTCTGAACTCGGGTCTTCCTGACTGAGCTTCCTAAGTTCAAAACTAACCGCAGACTTACTAGCTGTGTAACCCTGGACAAATCACTTAATCTTGTTTGCCTCAGTTTCCTCATCTGTAAAATGAGCTGGAGAGGGAAGTGGCAAAATGGCTCCAATATTTTTGCCAAGAAAACCCCACATGGGGTCAACGAAGAGTCGGACAGGACTGAAATGACTAAACAACAATAATAACCTTGGACTTAAAATGCCATGTTCTTTCCACTGTACCCTACTGCTTTACAAAGTGCCAGGCATTCATTGTGCTTTGTGGTTTCCCCGGGTTCCTTCAAGTCCCAACGGAAAGTCTCACGAGCTACGGGAAACCTTGTCCAATCCCTCTTTAATACTTCGGCCTTCCCTCTCTTGATTATTTCCAATTTATCCCAAACATAGCTTGTTTGTTTGAGCATAGTCATTTGTACGTTTTCTTTCTTGCTAGACAAAATGTACACTCCTTAAGAGCAGCGGACACGAGCCGTGCCTAAGCTGTAGTTTAGAGATTTCACAGAGTAAAACTCTGGGGTCGGGGCATGAACCAAAATGAAACTGCTCCTTGGGGCAAGGTGGGTAGAGGGCCACAGGCTTGGAGCCGAAATGGCATTAAGAGTCAGTTTCATTTTCTGTAAAGATGATGGAGTTGGGGCAACTAGGTGGCTCAGCCGATAGAGTTCCAGCCCTGGAGTCAGGAGGACCTGAGTTCAAAACTGGTGTCATAGGTACTTACTAGCTGTGTGACCCTGGGCAAATCACTTAACCTCAATTGCATCAAAAAAAAAAAATTATAGGATTGCATGAGGCTGGAACCCTTGGGAGATGAGGTTAGGGGCTTTCCAGAAGAAGAAAAGGAGCTGCCAGGTCAGGGATGGGGGTAGGAGTTGGGGTTAGTGAGATCAAAGGTCAGCTCTACCCACCTCTCTGCATTTGGGCTAGAGTTCCTCCCTCTCCACTCACCCTGTATGATAGCTAAGCCCACTTATGCAACAAACTCCCTTGCAATGCCCACCAGAAACTTCCTGTTGAGGGTAAACGCTGCACTGTCCAGGGTTCAACCCTGAAAAAGAAGCTTCCTGGTATAATGGGGAAGGTTCTGGAGTGAGAGTCAGAACACTTGGGTTCCAGTACTAGCTCTGCCATCAACTCACTCTCTGACCTTAAGAAAGGTAATTGCCCCTTGAACTTCATTTTCCTTTGATGTAAAAAAAAGGAATAGAAATAAATGATAATCAGGGAGAGAAAGAGAAACAGAGAGAGAGAGAGAGAGAGAGAGAGAAGAGACAGAGAGAGATGGGGGGAGGAAGAAAGGGTGGGAGGGAAAGGGAAAGGAAGAAGGGAGAGAGAGGCCTTGTCCAACTGAGTATATGTGAAAAAGGACACATCGTTGTGTATAAATCTGAGAGCAAATGGGAGTCTGCCAGTTCCTGTGACAAACTGTATATGTGATTGTGAATAAAAGAGGAAAGGCACTGTGTATCTCAGCACACATGGTGGGGCAGGGGGAGCCTTTACATCAGCTTCTCACCTGCTTCCCCCTCACCCCTCCATGCCCTCTGCTGATTTCCCCACCACTCTGGGTTTGAGTCCCAAGCAAACCAGGAACCTAGCAGGCAGGCAGATGTTACTCTTGGCTCCAGGGATACCAAGGAATGCAGGCGCTCTGGACCGTACTAGGAGTTGGCTATAGTCAGGACCCCAGGCATCCAAACCTCTTCCACCATGGACCCTTCCCCCAAGTCTCCATCCTCCCTTTGGAAACCAGGAGTCCAGACCCTATCCTTCCCTTTCCCCTCAGAGACTGGGGGTGGGGGCAGTGGGTAAGAATGTGAGGTGTCTTCCAGGCCAAACTGACTTCAACTCACCCCTCAGCACACCCCCTCCTCCACCAACACCACCAACATTACTTGCATCCAGACCCAGAACTGCCCCAACTCCCTCCCATCACTCACATCCAGCCCAGCTTTGGACACAGAAGCAGATCAGAAACACAGATCTCTGTACTACCCATGAGACCAAGACCCCAGAGAAAAAGGCCCCAGCAGAGCAAGCCAGGACCTACTGGTCTGGGTTACCCCAAGCGCAGGAAAACAAGACCACGAGAGAGCCAGAGAGTAGGGAAGATACACAGAGGGAGAAAGACAGCAAAGATAAGCTAAGGGGTAGGAGACAGACAGTGAGACAAAGAAACAGAGATAGTGACAGAGACAGAAGGGCAGTTTAGAGTGGTCAAGAGGGGGAGAGAGTGACTAACATGGAAACAGGGAAAGATGGTCAGAGATAGCAAAAGATAAGAGTCAGAGACACAGAAAGGATTAAAGACAGAAAAGAGACACTGAACTGAGAGAGAGCATAAGATAGATAAGGGAAACAGTAAGACAGAACAGATCAAAAGAGAGAGAGTTTTAGAGTTGGGAGCAGGATAGAATACAGGTAAAGACAACAAGTGGTTATCAGGCAGTTCTCAGTTCTAATAGAAGCTGCCCAGTAGCTAGCCATGTCCCCAGCACTGCTCCCAGCTTCAGTCTCTGCGGGCCTCTCCCCAAGCCATTGTGGGAGGCTCCTTGGCCCTATTGGGCTTGGCGGGTGCTGCTGGAAATCTTTATGCCCTGTGCATGGGGCAAGCAGGCCTGGGTGGACGGGCCTTGGCCCCACACTGGCCCAGCTGGCTGGGGCTGACCTCCTCTACCTGGCCTCTGTCCCCTTTGTAGTCCTCAATGTCCTGACAGATGACTGGGCTTTTGGCGACACTGGCTGCCATCTTGTCCTGGCATTAGACCTATTTGCCATGCATGCTGCCATTTTCCTGCTGACTGGCCTTGGTGCCCGCCGCTACCAAGCTGTGGCCTACCCATTATCACCAACTCCCACCTGGCATGGTCCTGCTGCAGCTGCTGCTGCTTGGGCAGCCTCGGGCCTCCTAGCCTTGCCCATGGCACTAATGGCCCAACAAGAGGAGTGGAGTGGAGGACGACGGCTCTGTGGGCCAGGTTGGAGTGAGGCCCAGGCCCGGGCCTACCTTACAGGACTAGCAGGGGCTGGCCTTCTGGGACCTGGCCTGGCCCTGGCCTTCATGTATGGGCAACTGGTCCAGCTGGTGGGCCGCAGTGGGAGGAGCCTGAGAAGGCACGGTAGGGCACTCCGCAGGGGCAGCCTTCGCCTCTTTGCCTTGACTGGAGCGGCTGTGCTTGTCTTCTGGGCCTGCTACCTCCCCTTCTGGGCATGGCAGGTAGTCCCCTTTCCTGGCCTGAGCCTTTTGACCACCTGACCCCAGCTACCCAGGCCCAGGTCACACATGCCATCACAGCCCTCACCTATGTCAACAGCTGCCTGGATCCTATAATCTACAGTGTGCTCAGATGCTGCTGCACAGAAGCCCTTGGCCAAAGGAAGAACAGGGCAAAGAGAAGGATTCATGGTGCCTTGGGGGAACCTGGATGGAGAGCTCTGGTAAGGGCTGGGGACAGTGGACTGAGTGGAGAGGATGACCCGAGAGTTCTGGAATGCCTGGAACTGGGAGGAGTTGGGGGAAGATTGGGCACCAACAGCTCCTCCTTTCCCTGACTTCTTCCTCTCCTGATGCCTCTTCTCTCCCTCCCTTCTGTTCCTGTTCTTCTCTGTCAAAATCTTAATTCCTTTCTCTGTCCCCATTCCCATACCTCTCTCTTTTCATTTCTTCCAGATGTTAAAGGCAGCTGGGACAAAAGCAACAGTAGCTGGAACACCTGGATTGAGGGGACCCAGAGGAGCAAGAAGCCAAGAAGCCCCTGCTATTTCCAGCCTAGTGTGTGATATAAGCAGAGACCCTGTCTCAGTCTCTTTGAGGAACCTTCAGAGAATTGTCCAACAGGGCCAGAAACTGCCCAGCCCTGCTTGAGCTTGTCATGTGGAGATGTAGACAGAGGAATTCTTGCTTTGACCTCATCCAAGAGCTATTATCCAGTGGGGACAGAGCCAACCTTGTCCTCTTCTAGTCTGTCCATCTCCCAACAGGGTGCCAGCCCCCATGGGGAAAATCTCCCTCTGAAATACATTGACCCTAATCTCCCAAACCCAGGCCCCTTGAGGACCCAGGCACCTGGGTCCTGCTCTCAGTTTACTGAATGGAAGGGAGACCAAGACATCCCCTAATAAAAGTTCCTGGGCCTTTGTCCTCTCCTCCTCCCCAAATGTAGCCAGGCCATGTCCAAGCTGCTCCAGGCCCTGGTCATGCCTGGTCCTTCCCTGGCCTTCTCTTCCCCCTACCAGAAGGAACTGACCCTATTTCCCTAGCCCTGGCGGCACCACCCACGTTTACTCTGCAGTTCAGCTATGAAATCCATATCCGCCCTCCAACCCCACCCTTTACTTCTCTGGGCTTTTTCCTGATTTCGCGTGATCCAAGTAGGGGTTGGGGGTTGGCAGAGGGAGAAGGAGTGATCGGATCTGTTGGAAATGACTGTCTGCCCCCTTAGTTATTTCTCTTTCCCTCTCCCTCTCTCTCTCTCTTTCCCCCCATCCTGCCTTTTCTCTCTGTATTTTTGCTCCTCATTTGTCTTTCTCCTCCTCCAGACTCCATTCCCTTACTTTCTTGCCCTCCCCTTCTGATCTGGTGCCCCACGAGAAAAGCTACATATCTCAACCCCTAGACTCTGCCCCTTCAGAGATCTGCTTTTGTATTTAGGCCCATTGTGTCCCCTACCCCTATACATACCGTGGGAAGCCAGATGTCCCCTTTCTTAGCTTCTAACCCTGCTTTCCCTAGGGGACTTGTAGCCTATCTTCCCTCAGGCTTTGTGATGCCCAGGTATCTGACTGTAGCCCCTGATGCATCAGGGACCCAGGCATCTGGTCTTCAGCTGCCCTTTTGTTCCAGTCATCACCTTTTTCACTTCTAATACTCTGATTTCCTTCCCTAGGCACCATTTCCCTATGTCTTGTCTCTGGCATAAAAACATAAGTTACTTGAGGGCAGGACAATGTCTCATTTTCATATTTGAATCCTCAGCATTTAGTATAGTGGCTCTCATACAGCAAGCATTTAATGCATGACTTTCATTGATTCAGACCATAGATGTCTGGTCCTTATCCATCACTGCAGGGGCTCCAAGAAGTGTCCTTGGATTCAATCAGACTCATTGATTCTTCCTGCTCCTTCCTCCCCCAGGTCTTCCCAATACCATGTCCCCATAATTGTACCTCCTCTGGCCTTTCTTCATCCTATTGACCCACCTCAAATGCTGGGATCCTATATTGAATCTCAAGATAATTATATGGTGATGAAGGTGGGGATGCCCCTTCCAGCCTCTGCCAAGCCAGCACCAGCTTCCAACTCCCCTACCCAGAAGACCGGGAGGTAGGGACAAGGCTGTGGATACCTGATCCTAAGAAAGTCCTCTCCTCCATCCCATTCTTTCTGTGCCTTTCCCTATCCCTTCCTCTCTCTCCCATCTCCTTATAAGTATGTAGCTGGTACTTGGTTGCGAGGCAGACTAAGTTATCGATCTCTACTGAACCAAAGGATCTATTGAACTGCTTATACAACTGGTTCCCCTTCCCTAAACTGTAGGTGGAACTTCACTGACTTTCATTCCCTTGGGGGTAGTTTCATTCCTTCTCTCTCCATGGCATAGCTTGTTTTACAAAGCCAGTTGGGGCAAATGACTATAGCCAATAAAAACAGAAACTGAAAATGTCTACGAGTTTTGTTACCTTCCTATCCCGTTGATAGAATCCTAATAAAGCTGCTCCCAGCCCCAATATTCTTACTTCATTATAGGCCTGGCCCCACTGAACAGCAGGCCCACTGTACCTACCTGACCCCCCCGCCCCCCGCCACCAACGTCCTAGATAGAGGATAGAGAAGCTGTGTCTCGGTTCCTAAGACCATGGGAAATATGTGTTTTCTGATGGTCTTAGGCAACCCCGTTTGACCCCCAAAGGAGTCGCAACCCACAGGTTGAGAACCACTGATCTAGCCCAAGACAGGACCACAATACTTAACTATCTTGACCAGACAGGACCACAATAGCTAGCCAACTGGAGGGCAGCATGACCAGAATGTTTAAACCACTGAACCATTAAGTGGGACCCTTCTCCATTACCTAATCCCTTAACAGACTCCTCCTGTCTTTTCAATATTAATGATATTCCTCTATTCTACGTAATTGCTTTTACCTATAATTGCTTTACCCTATAAATAAAATTTACCCTATAAAAGTCCATCTTGCTTTCTCTAAAGTTGCTGGTTCCTCTTGGAACTTACCTGCTTTATGAGAGGCGTCAATCTCAATAAATGCCTCTACTTGGATTAGAGAGGGTCTAACTCTGAATTCTTTGAGACAGTTCCACCACAACACATCATGGAACCCCAACAGTTTTTAGGTGGGCAGAGCCCCCACCTCATCAGCTTTTTGGCATCCCTGAGTTTAAACTGCAACAGCTTTTTGGCGTCCCTGGGCTTAAATCACAACACTGCTGCTCTGAATAACTCATGATTTCATTTTAAGACTACATAAATCCTGAATTAATTGCAAGTCTTGTAATAGTTTAGTACCACTGTCCTATTCTGCCAACTCTTCTAAGCTCTCTTCCCAAACCCCAAGATTCAGTCCAAACCAAACATTTCATCTCTCTAAAACAGGGATCCTTAACTTTGGGTCTATAAGCCCCTTGGGCATCCATGAACCTGAACCAACAATATCTTGCTTAAGCCAAGGGAGCCCAGGTAAGTGATATGCCTATCAGAGACCATGGAGGAAAGGAGGGGGAGGGGAACAGAGAGCAGGATGAGGACACTATGAGAAGGGAAAGGGAAAGTCCTTATAGGAGCTATGATGGTGTGCCCACATCAGAGAAGGTGCTATGCTCTATGAGTAGAGCAGAATTGAAACAACTCAGAATAAATGCAGGATGTGCAAATTTAAGAATCCACCTCAAATGTTCACAAAGATTATTTGTGCCCGACCTGCACTAGAGCGTTCAGAGCTCCTATTGGTCTGATCAGCCACAGTCAGACACACTGAAACTTGACTCTAGCATACTGATGTCATTTTGGTTCTTCAAGAATGAAGGACCACCACCATCCCAACAATAATGAGCTATTTGGTCCTCCTACCTGGTTTGTATTCAACCCTTCCTTTGATGTTTTATGTATTTGTGGAGAAAAAGGACCTCAGGCTTATGGGAGGAATGTTGTGTACCTGCTCTTCTTACTATACAATCTTAGGAAGTGCTTTTGCTTCAATCTAATTGTGTCTATTGGCTAATTAATAAAAGGTAAATACATTGTGGGAGGTCACAAGCTAAAGTTTAGGAGTGTAGACCTACCTATTATCATTGAACCTGAGGTAACTGTCCCCTTGGGGCCTAACTTGCAAGCTGTCAGTGAAAATGGAGGTGGTTTATGTTGCTCCCAGAGGGAGTGAAACATATATATGTAATGGTGCTTGGGTTGGTGAGGAGGGATGCATATATTCTACTCCCCCACAGGTGAAATGACTGGCACAGACTCTCATAGACTTCTGGTTGCTAGCCCGCTTGACAACCAAGGCAGGGGCTGGTGGAGTCTAGGGGCCAGGCTGTTAAGAAGGAATAAGGCAAGGCAGAGAAAGCAGAAGGTAGCCACACAGGAGCATTATGGTTAAGTCCAGAAAGTCAGAGGCAGAACACTGAGAGGAAGGAGGGATGGCTGGCCTGGGGTCCTTCTTCAAAACAGAGATTCTGGGAAAGACTAATTATCTAATGAGATAAAGGTACCACAGCAGAAGAGGGAGTGATTTGTTTCTCTATCTCATTTTATAGATGAGGAAACTAAGACAAATGGGGTTAAGTGACATTCTCAGGGTCACACAGCTAGTAAGTATCTGAGACCAGATTTGAACTCAGATCTTCTTAACTCCAGGCCCAGAACTCTATCCATTGTACCACCTAGCTGCCCAGATCAAGTGGAAAGGGGTCTAAAATTGCATAGGATATAGGAACAGGTGCAACTGGCAACTCTGTTGCTAACAATCTAGTTTCCAATCCCAGATCCAGGATAGGGACCTGTGCCTAGGGATGGTGGTCTCGGGTGGGGAATAGCCATGGGCTCTTGGCAAGGAGCAAAGTCAGAAGCAAGTGGCAGCTGTATAGCTGGAATGGAGGAGTAGAATAGAGTCTCAGTTCCAGCTTCCAGACCGGACTGAAGCCTTCAGAGGAATAACCAGGGCAGGAATTCCACATCAGAGGAAGCTATTTTCTGTCACTCTGAACAAACAGAGCTTTCCAGCTGGTTGATAGTGGCTGGGTCCAGCAGCAATCTACTGAGACTACATATGGGGCAAGTCCACAGGTATATTGCTTAGATCCAAACCCAGATCAAGAATTTGGAGAGTTCAGATTGTAAGGGCAATGATCAGACTTTGCCAGGGATCATACCACAATGAAAATCTTGAAAGTTTCGTGGTCTCCAGCCTGATCTGCCCCTGAAAGCCTAGAATAACAAAACACTCTATACCCCAAGAAAGTAGCAGCAGGATCAGCTTAGACATTCCCACCAGAAGTATACTGAACCTGACTCTAACATCAAGTCTGAAGTCAGGAAGAAGGCTGGAAGAATGAGCAAGCCAAAAAAGAATACATTCACAAAAAGTTATTATGGTAACAGTACTCCAAAGGCAGAAACCAGTGGAAGAGAATGACTCCAAAACCTCAAAGAGAAACATAAACTGAGCACAAATTTAACTGGAATCCCTGGAAGTGATGAAGAAAGAGTTAAAAAAAAGTTTTGTCAATGAAATGAGAATGCTAAAGGAAAAAATTAGGAAAGAAATAAGAACTGGGGAAGAAAGAACTGAAGAGGAAATTAACAACTTGTTACAAGAGGTACAAAAACTTGCCCAAGTAACAAACTCCCTGAAAATTAGAATGGACTAAATAGAAACTAATGACTCTGAGACAACAAGAAATATTAAAACAAAATCAAAAGGCTGGAAAAAATCCATACTTTATGTAAAGTGTCTTATAGCAAAACAACTGACCCAAAAAAGATATCAAGGACAGATCATTTAAAAATCATCAGACTACCTGAAAAACATGACCAAAAAGAGACTAGATATCATATTTAAAGAAATCATAAACTGCATAGATCTCTTTGAACCAGAGGACAAAATAGAAAGAATCTACCAGTCCCCTTATAAAGGAAACATCAAAATGAAAATCCTCCAGGAATATCATAGCCAAAATCTAGAGTTTCCAGATTAAGTAAAAAATACTGCAAGCAACCAGAAAGAAAAAAATTAAAGTACCAAGGAACCACAATCAGGATCACACATGGTTTAGCGGCCATCACCATAAAGGAGAAGAAAGGTCGGAATACAATATTCCAGAAAGCAAAAGACATAAGCTTATAACTAAGAATAACTTACTGAGAAAAGCTGAATACCCACAGTAGGGGAAAATGGATTTTTAATGAAATAGCAAACTTCTCAGTATTCCTGATGTAAAGAATTGAGCTGCATAGAAACTTTGAAATTTCTATAGGAGTTAAGGGAAACATAAACAAGTAAAGATGAGTGACTAATCCAAGGGACTAAACAAGGTTAAATTGTTTGTATTCTAATATAGAGAAATGATACATATATCCTCTCTTAACTCTATCATCATCAGGCATCATAAAGGGAGGCCTGTGAGTGGTTCTGTTATATCCTGATCTTAAAAAGAAAGGAAAAGGAGGGGAAGAAGAATCCAATGAGAAGGTAAAAGGGAGAAGACTAGGTGGAATTATCTCACATAACTAAGGTGTGCTGGTAGAAGTCTAGACAAAGAAAGAGGAAGGGGTAGGGGCAATGGTGACATTTGAACCTTACCTCATCTGAACTGATTAAAGAAATGAAGAATATATATACACACAAAGAGTGGGGTACAAAACATTTCACTAAATAGGAAACATGAGGGAAAAGGAAGAAGGGAGAGGGGAGAATAAAAGGGAGAAATAGTCCTAAGCAAAATAAACTCTAAGGATGTACAAAAATAGATATAGCATATCTTTTTTTACAGTGGCAAAGAATTAGAAAAAGGAAGTATCCATCAACTGGAAGATGGCTGAGCAAGCTATGGTAACTATATACACACATACACACATATTTTATATATGTATGTATACATATATAATTTATTATGTTGTTGTTGTAAGAGATAATGAAAGAGATGGTTTTGGAGAAACCTGGGAAGACTTGCATGAAATGATGCAAAGTGAAGTGAGTAGAACCAGGAAAACAATTTATACAATGACAACAATATTGTAAAGACAAATAATTTTGAAAGACTTAGGAACTCTGATGATGGCAGTAATCAACTACAAATCCATGGGACTCATGAAGAAATACAGTACCTATCTCCTGATAGAGTACAGAATGAGACATATTTTTTTTGACATGAAAAATTTGGAAATTTGTTTTGCTGGACTATATTTATTTGTGAAAAGGCTTTTGTTTTGCTTTCTCAACTGGCGACAGGGGTAGGAGGGAGAGAAGATTAGAAATAACTAAGAAAGTAGGAGCTTCTTTCTTCTCTGAGAAGGAAAATTGCTGAAATGGACCAGTATTCTCGAAATAAATGCTAATAAGTCTGTATCCTTATAGTTCTCTAAAGCTGAAGAGGGGATCACAATAAGGTCATAAACCTAAAGCGGGATGGGACTATGGGGACCATCTAGACCCTTCAATCTTCTGATTGAAAAAAAATTAATTTAAAAAAGAACATTGTGTAATCTTAACATATGCATGAGAGAAACTGTAGTGGAGTAGAATGCTTAAAGCTTCATTTTACTCTACCAAGTAAAACATTTCTTCATAATTACACACAATATACACAACAGTACATTGTATGTTCTTTGCTATTCCATCAATTATGTAACTATGAATATGTGATCTGCTATAGAAAATGGTTTTTGAAAGTCTTTTGCTCTTCTTATATTTTCATTGAGAGGTTCAGTATGTGCATAGGTCATTCTAAAAAAATTTATAGAGATGAACAAGCTGGTACAGATAATGCATAGTGGATAAACACCTAGTCTTAGAGCCAGGAAGACCTGGGTTTAGGTCCTGCTTCTGACATATACTGGCTGTGTAATTCTGGAAAATCAAATAACCTCTCAGAACTCCTCAGAAACTTTCTAAGGCCATAAATTGTGTTACAGAATTTGTTTCTATAGAGAGGAATGGCATCTCTTGGAAGAGGCATACCCATCATCAGGGATCCAAAGACTGGTGGTCAAAGATAGGAGGCCATGCTGAAAGCAAAGAAATATATGAGTATGATAAGGAAACTGCTGACAGCTGCTTTAACTTTCTAGGGTCTAGATTTAGTTTTTACAAATTTCAGGCCTGTTTACAGCACATAGTCAATCAGAAGTATTCTGAGGCAATTTAGGATAAATAAGTTACATCTTTTATGGTAGAAAGACGTGCAGAGAAAGGGGGAATCACTCAAGGGAGAAGAGAGAGGGTTTCTGGAGGAATATTTGTTTGTTATTGGAATGGGGAGACATTCCTGTTCAAGAGTAGGAGGCAAAAGGAGGCAACCAACTACTTTTATAATTATGGAAGAGGACTCTTCAGACAAAACTTCAAGGTGAGGTAACAACAATAATAACAATACCTAATAATAGCTAAAATTTATATATTGCTTACTATGTGCCCAGGACTCTACTAAGTGCTTTATAATTATCATCTCATTTGATCTTCACAACAAATCTAGGATGTAGGTGCTATTATTATCACAAAACAAAATTCTGGCCATCCTTCAAAATCTAGCTCAGATGTTATCTACTTCAAGATTCCTTCCCTGATGACCTCAGCTGAAGAAAAAAAATCCCTCGTTATTTTGCATCCGTATGATGAAATTCAGTGCATTTACAAGGGTTCAATACACGGCCTTATACTGCAGATATCTGTATTTGTTTCTTAGCTCTTTCATTGGATTAGAAATAACTAAGAAAGTAGGAGCTATCTCATGCAAATGAAAACGATCACTTTCTCCTTAAACTTCTCATAGCGTTTTGCCTGAACCTTTAAAACAAAATAGTGTACATTCCTTTATTACTAGCACTCAGCACACTGTCTTGCACATTGTTGATGAATTGTAGAATTGAATAAGATACCGTTGTTCAACTGAATAACTTGAGAGCACTTAGCTAGTTTATATTCATCATATTTGCAAGTTTTTGTCTAGAATGAATTCTCTGATGCTCAGTAAGTTGGGAGCTCTGACTGAAGGCTTTTTCACATTCCTGACACTTATATGGTCTCTCTCCCGTGTGAGTTCTGTGATGTCGAATAAGTAAAGAGCTCTGATTGAAGGTTTTCCCACATTCACTGCACTTATATGGTTTCTCTCCCGTGTGAATTTTCTGATGGTGAATAAGAGATGAGCATTGACTGAAAGATTTCCCACATTCTTGACATCCATAGGGTTTTTCTCCTGTATGAATCCTCTGATGTTGAATAAGTTGGGAGCTCCAACAGAAATCCTTTCCACATTCGCTACATTTATAGGGTCTTTCTCCAGTATGGGTTCTTTGATGCCCAATAAGGTTTGAACTCCGACTGAAAGCTTTCCCACATTCATTACATTCAAAGGGTTTTTCTCCAGTATGGATTCTCTGATGTTGAATAAGTAGTGAGCTGCAAGTGAAGCCCTTCTCACATTCATTACACTTATAAGGTTTTTCTCCAGTATGAGTTCTCTGATGTTGGACGAGTAGTGAACTGCATCTAAAGCTTTTCCCACATTCATGACACTTATAGGGTTTTTCTCCAGTGTGAGTTCTCTGATGTTTAGTATGAATTTGATTTGGGGGGGAGCTTTTGGCATGGATATCATAGTTACAGGGAATCTTTCCTTTACTTTCTTTCTCATATGTGACAAGATTTGATGACACATCCAAGTTTCTCCTATATTTATTATATTCCTGGTCTCTTTTTCCTGTGGCAATTTTCCTGTGTGTTATAGTCATTTGCTTAGAATGTTTCTTTTGGGAAGGGGATTTCTTCAAAGTCACTTTTTTGAGGTTTCTCTGGCAATTATTTACTTTTCCTTCATATTCAGAAGCTCCTCTAAAACCAGGGTCCTGAGAACCATTCTTTAAGAATATTTCTGAAGTTTCTCTGTGTAAGTCTGTATCTCCTGAAGTGTCCACTTTTTCATACGAATGCTTGTCTTCAGTTAAAACCCTGGGATCTGAAACAAGAAAAAGAAAAGGTTACCAATTTCTTTCTTCTCTGAGAAGGAAAATTGCTGAAATGGACCAGTATTCTCGAAATAAATGCTAATAAGTCTGTATCCTTATAGTTCTCTAAAGCTGAAGAGGGGATCACAATAAGGTCATAGACCTAAAGCGGGATGGGACTATGGGGACCATCTAGTTCAACCCTTCATTTATTTCACAGGTAAGAAAACTGAGGCCCAAAGAGGTTGATCCCAAAGTCACAAAAGGAGTTGTAGAGATGGGATTCATGCCCAGGTCTTCTAAGTGCAAATCCAGAGCTCTACCCAGGACACCATGCTGAGAGACTGATGGCCTATAAATGGTGAGACCCTCCAGTTACTCCTGTTTATGGATGATATTATGCTGACTGAATCAAACTCCAGAATGTTACAGGCCTTCTTCACTTAGACCCACCAATCTTCAAAAGGGGGTCAGTTTAACAATCCATGCAGGGAAAAAAAATGGACAAATAGACAAAAAGGTCTACTGTACAAACTATGACATGTAGCTGGATGGAATGGAAAGTGATGATTAGGTGAATAGGGACTTGAAATGTTGGGGCAAATATTTTAAACTCGTAGGTCAACACAAAGGAGAGTCAGCTGATATGTGCCCAGGGAAATAGATTGGGAGGATAGAGAGATGAACAGGTACAAGGAATAATGGGGCAAGAATAGGGCAAGAGACCTTCAACCCCATGCAGATCCAAGACCCACCGTTTTTCCCCTTGCTCCAGCTGAGAGATCAGGTCAAGTGTAGAACCTAGGACTGGCTGCTTAGGGAGCTGAGCTTTGACAGAGTATGCAAAAGAACATCAAGGACATGGCAAAGACAAGGCTAAGCAGGTAGGTCAGTGTAATGGCAAGCAAAATTGCACTTAGCTCCTTGTTTCAGTTTTTCAAATGTCTTTGAACCTCACCTGTGATTGTATCAAGTCTTTGTTAGAAACACAACCTATGAAGCCCACAGTGGGAGGAACTTGCCATATATATATGGCCCAAAGAGAAGGAAAGTATTATATCAACACAACTTCTCTCACAATAGGTGTCAACTTTGTCTTTTATCTCATGGTGGAGTCAAAAGAAAATTGGATTTGGAGTCAAGTCCAGAACTCAGACAGCAGCTCTGCTTTCTTAATTGGCTTTGTGATCTCAAACAAGGAACTACACCTTCCTGGGCATCAGTTTCCTCATCTGGAAAATTAGAAGACTGGATTAGGTAATCTCTAAGGACTAAATCTAATGATCTCTTACTCTTCTCATTACACAATGGGACTATAGCCAAAAACTGCCATGGGCTGTATTATTGCTATGTGAACAACATACAGATCATCTTTTGAGGCTACCACTTATTCAGTGTGGAAATGTACGACAACTCTGACTGAATATCCTATCAACATTTAACCTTTTCCCCATCAGTGTTTCTCTGATGCAATACCACCCCTAAGACACTTCTTTTACATACATCCTCTTGCCTTAGAGCCTTTCTAAAGCCATGATCTAACATTTGGAAAGTCTGAGTATTTGAGGACACAATAACTCCTATTGACTGGTACTCTGTCCCTTACCTGGGCAGGAGCCTCTTAAAGTCTCTTTCTTCTCAGTTCCAGACAAATCTAGGACCCATAGTTCTTTCCCTTGCTCCAACTGCAAGATTAGGTCAGGTTTAGAAGCTGGAAAACCTGCTTAGAAGAAAATAAATGGGATGTATTGATTTGTGCTGGGAACTAAGGCCTGCCCCAGATTTTAGCACCAGCCTTTCAGTCTACAAGGGCCAGATTGGAAGAGAGAGAAACAGATTCTGAGGAGGGGGAAGATGGCTCAGGAGTGAGGTATAGAAGGGCTTTATCTGATTTATCATGGAACCTAGGAAATTCCCATCTTGTGAGAATCTCCCAAACTAAGGAAATTCAAGAAAGCTGTTCATTTCCCTCTCTGCAAAAATTACTGCCATATGGAAAGAGGGAGGAGAAATGTCCTGTCTTGGGTCCCAAGGAAAATGAGGACACTCTGATCCCTGGATCACACTCATTCAAGCACCTAAGCATTATCACACCTAGGAAAGGGGCATCGTGAAGTGAAAAACAGCACTAGTCTTGGAGTCAGAAGATCCGGATTTGAATCTGGACTACCTTTCCAATATTCCAGTTTCTTTATCTTGGCAAAGTTTAACATTCTTTCTCCTTCCATATCTCCACTGAATTGCTAAATACTGCCATTTCTACCTCCTCACGATTTCTCTCATCCAACCCCTTCTCTATTTATACAACCACTACCTTAGTTCAGGCCCTTATTGGGTCTTACCTAGATGACTGTAAAAGCTTCCTAATTGGTCTCCCTACCTTAAGTCTCTTCCCTACTCTATTCTGTCTCCCATACTGCTGCCAAAGTAGTTTTTCTTAAGCACAGGTCTGACAGGTCACTCAGGTGCTCAATAAATTCCATTGGATCCCTAATGCCTCAAGGATAAAATATTAACTTCTTTGTCTTAAAGCCCTTTACAACCTGGCCCCACCCTATGTTTCCAGACTCAACATACCTTATTTCCCTTCCCTCACTCTGTGATCCAATGAAACTAGCCTTCTGTTAATCACATAGTACTCCATCAAGCATCTCCATGTCTTTGGACATGGTTGCGCCCCATGCCAGGAGTAACTTCCTCTTCACCTTTGCCTCATAAACTCTCATTCCTCCTTCAAGACAACTCAAGCACTACCTTCTACATGAAGCCCTTCTGGATTCCCGTGAACTGCTAGTGTTCTCTGTCCCCCAAAGTTTATATTTATTCTCTTCATATTTCTTCTCTATATACCGCATCTATGTACCTATTATTTTTCCAGTTAGAATGTAAACATCCTCTTTTTTTTTACAAATTTATTTAGTCTTAGTTTTCAACATTCACTTCCATAAGTTTAACATTTTCTCCGCCTCCTTCCCCTCGTCCCTCTCCATGATGACATGCAATCCGATATAGGCTCTACATATACATTCACCTTAAACATATTTTCACATTAGTCGTGTTGTATAGAAGAATTAGAACAAATGGGAGGAACCATGAGAAAGAAAAAACAAAACAAAAAGAAAAACAAATAGCAAGATTCAATCTTCATTCAGACTCCATATTTCTTTCTCTAGATGTGGATGGCATTTTCCATCATGATTTTTTTTTTGGAGTTGTCTTAGATCCTTGCATTGCTTTAAGTCTATCAAAGTCAGTCATCACATACTGTGGCTGTTATTGTGTACAATGTTCTCCTGGTTCTGCTCACTTTGCTAAGCATCAGTTCATATAAGTCTTTCTAGGTTTTTCTTAAGTCAGCCTGTTTATCATTTCTTATAGTATAAGAATATTCCATTACATTCATATACCACAACTTGTTCAATCACTTCCCAAGTGATGGGCATCCTCTTGATTTCCAGTTCTTGGACACTACCGAAAAGAGCTGCTATAACTATTTTTGCACATGTGGGTCCTTTTCCCACTTCTATTATCTCTTTGGGATATAACCTAGGAGTGGTATTGTTGGGTCAAAGGGTATGCACAGTTTTATAGGCCTTTCGGCATAGTTCCAAATTGTGCTCCAGAATGGTTGGATCATTTCACAACTCCACCAACAATGAATTAGTGTTCCAATTTTCCAACATCTTCTCCAGCATTTATCATTTCCTGTTTTGTCATGTTAGCCAAGCTGATAGGCATGATGTGGTAGCTAAGAGTAGTTTTGATTTGCATTTCTCTAATCAATAGTGATTTCGAGCAGTTTTTCATATGACGATAGATAACTTTAATTTCTTCTTCTGACAACTGCCTGTTCATATCCTTTGACCATTTACCAATTGAGGAATGACTTGTATTCTTACAAATTTGACTCAGTTTTCTATATATTTTAGAAATGAGGCCTTTATCAGACACACGGGTTGTAAGAATGTAAGCTTCTTGAAAGAGTATTTATATTCCCACCATCTAACACATGCCTACTCTGGGCATCTTCCTTGGTGGCTTTTCCCCATGCTTGGGATGCTCTCACTCCTCATCCTTGCCTCCTGGTTTTAAGTCTCAACTAAAATCCTATCTTCTACAAGAAGTCTTTCCTCATCCCCTTTAATGCTAGTACCTTCCTTCTATTTTCTCTGATTTATCCTGTATATATTTTATTTGTACATAGCTGTTTGCATGTTGCCTCCCTTATTAAACTCTAACCACTCTGAGAGCAGGGACTGTCATTTGTCTTTCTTTGTCTCCCCAGTGTTTTTGCACAGTGCCTGGCACATTGTAGGTGCTTAATACATATGTATTGATTGACTAGCACTTAGTAGGTGCTTAATAAATGCTTGTTGAGTGACTGATCTTGGCTCTGTCACTGTCCTAGTCCACTGTGGCTCCTTTGGGAAACTTGGAGATTTCCTCAGAAGTAGAACAGCTGGACCAATTATGTTACAATCCCTTATCTGGTGCATATTAATTTGAATGAGGGATGATGTTTAACTTGAGACATCCATGGGGAAGGGGAGAGCAAATAAAGAGATTGAGGGAAAGGTCACATTAGAGTTTGTCTCAGAGAAACAAAGATACAACTGAGTTTCCAGAGGGGCAGGATTCTTCTGTGCACAGCAAGGAGGGCAGCAAGGCCTGACTTGAGAGGTAGCAAAGGTAGGTAGGGGATCCATGGCCCCATCAAAAGGCTCTCATGGGACCCAGCATCCAGTTTATACCAGAGCCTGGCCCCTCTTAGTTTAGTATGGACATGTGCTATCACATATAACAGGCTACTAGGTATGATGATGAAGGTCAGATACTTTATAAAGAAGAAAAGCAAGAACTCGCTCAGATGTGTCTGATGTAGGGATGTGCTGAAGACAGTTCTAAACTGTTAACTTTTCAGTGTAAATATACCTCGGAAATCAGCAACTGATATAAATCAAGACTTGACTTACTGTTTTGTTTATTATCTAGATTTTAAAAAGTGTCAATAAGGCAGATTAAACTTAAAAAAGTGTGTGCATACATATTTTTTTCTCTAAGGGTCCAGCTATTAAACATTTAGCAACAAACCCCTGGTCTGATGTCATAAGCAGAGAGGTGCCAATTAGATACATATGAAGCTAGGAGATTCCAGCTTTGAAAAGCTCCACTAAAAGGGTAAGGGTAGGGGTACCAGGAAGGAGCAGGTACACTTAGAACAGAAACAGCCTGTCCAGTGGACAGTTATATATTTTCAGTAAACTCTACAGAGATAAATTTAAGTACACCTAGGTCCCAATAAATGTGAGTAATGGATCCAGGCAGCTAGGTGAGGTGGTGCAGTGCACAGAGCACTAGACTTGGAATCAGGAAGACTCATCTTCATGAGTCCAAGTCTGGCCTCGGACATTTCCTAGCTGTGTGACCCTGGGCAAGTCACTTAACTCTGTTTGCCTCAGTTTCCTCATCTGTAAAATGAGCTGGCAAAGGCAATGGCAAGCTACCCTAATATCTTTGCCAAGCAAACCCCAAAATGGAGTCACAAAAAGTTGGATGTGACTGAAATGACTCAACAACAATGATTCCTGTGAAATGGAACACCATTCGAAGTTATAATTATGTAAAATACGGTAACTGGTTCCAGCCCAATGGAATTACGCAGTGAAAATGTGAATGATGTCCATTTGACAGGACTTGTCATTTGCACTAAGAGGAACCTGGCTGTGGTATAAGGCTGGGTTTCTACAGACGGCCTAACTTATTGACCTACCCACCTCACAAGGTTATTTTGAAGCAAGGACGTAAGTCTTAAGATGCTATATACTTCTGAGTAATTATTATAGATAAGGGGCAGCATGTAGCACAGGGGTTCTTAACTGTTTTGTGTGTCACAGACACATTTGGAAGTCTGAAGACTATGGACTCATTCTTCACATAATGCCCTTCAATACATAAAACACATAGTACTACAAAGGAAACCAATTATTGAATAATTACCAAGATATTTTTAAAATGTTGTTGACCCCAGGCTAAGAACCCCTATGTAGTGGACAGGGTTGGACTTGACCAGCCTGGGAGTCAGGAAGGCCTGTGTTGAAGCCCTGCTTAAGACACATGCTGGCTATTCAACCATGGGCAAGTCATTTAACTTCTCAACCAGTCCAGGCACTCTCTACAATTAAACTATAGAGCTGCTTTGGTGGAGTCAGTCAACAAGCATTTATTAAGTGCCTACAGCATGCCAGGAACCAAGTTAAAGCACTAGGGATCTGAAGAAAGGCAAAAACCACTCTGCCCTCAAGGACTCACATTTTAATGGGATTAGAATCAGTCACCAAGAGACAAGGATCTCCAGAGGGGCAGGATTCACCTGTGGCATAGCTAGTGGGGCAGTCCAGGAGGAAGGGCAACAACATATAAAGAATCTGGGTATTTACCAAATGGATACAAAATAAATGGTAGTTTCCACACTAGGCATTTCTAACGCAGATGAAATCATAGGAGGTAGTCAGGATACCAGGAAAGACAGGTCCCTAAGTCATAGTTCCTAACACAGGGAAATAGTTCTTACCCAGGGAGACCAGGTTTCCATAATTCTCCAGCATCACATCCCTGTAGAGATCCCTTTGAAAAGAGTCCAGATGTTTCCATTCTTTCCTTGTGAAGTACACAGCCACATCCTGGAAGGTCACCATCCCCTGAAACAACATATACCTGCTGTCCTTGGGGCAATTCTCCGCCCCAGGAATACAGAAAGAATTGGCTACACCATTGGGGAGAGAAAAGGAGTGGAAATGGTAAAAAGAGGTGTGTGTACTCATGTTCAGGGACTAGGGAAGAGCATTTTGGTCTTCAGGATCATAGATTGAAAGCTGGAGCAGATCTTAAAGGGTCATCCAAGCCAATATTCTCATTTTGTAAGTGAGGAAACTGAGGCCCACAGAGGCTAAGTAACTTGCCCAAAGTCACATAAATAAATGGTAGAAGTGGAGGACAAACCTAGGTTGACTCCAAACCAAGGATCTTTCCATTACACCTTGCTACTACTCCCCAGGGGGAAGCTAGATGGTACAGTGGATAGGATGCTGGGCCTGAAATCAGGAAGACTCATCTTCCTGAGTTTTAATCTGACCTCAGACACTTATTAGCTGCATGACCCTGGGCAAGTCACTTAACCTTGTTTGCCTCAGTTTCCTCATTTGTAAAATGAGCTGGAGATGAAAATACAAACCACTTCAGTATCCTTGCCAAGAAAACCCCAAACGGGGTCATGAAGAGTCAGACACAACTGAAACAATCCCCAGAGGTAAAGAAGATCCATAGGAAGTGAGAACAACTAAAATGGCCAAGGGGATGGGGGGGAGGGAGGGTTGCCACAGGAGAGAGAATTTAAACACTTCTTACCACCCCATCCACAACTCCCCAGTACACAAATGTTCTCTCGTGTCACTGAAAAAAATCAAACGTGGATAAACCTGTAGGTCTGACCTACGATGGTAAACTGTATGTATCTTAGTAATGTTCAACTATAAGCCTGTGACTGGGCTGTTCCAGGAGAATTATTCTCAAATTTAGACCCACAAATTTAGGTGGGGAAAGGGTTTCGCCCCAGAACTACCTCCATAATAATAAGAACAATCACTCACATTTCTGAGGCACAGTGGGGAAAGTACTATGTCTGAAGTCAGAAGTACTGGCCTCAAAATCCTCAATTTTCTACTTACTCTGTACAAACTTGGATAATTCACTTCAGCTTCTCTGGACTTCCTCACCTATAAATCTCAGCTTCCTCATCTATACAAAGAGAGAGTTAGACCAGACGTTCTGGTTTCTGCTCTAAATTTATGGGACTGGGATCCACTTGAAGGCTTGCAGAGTTTTTCTCCCCCTAACAACCCTGTGATAGAGTAAATACTAACCTGATCACCATTTTACAGATGAAGAAGTTTAGGTTTAGAAAAGTGAAGTGATTTGTCCCAGGTCAAACTGCTATTGTCATCCCAGGTCACACAGCTACTGCGTGAATCTTGGTCGAAGTCAGGATTCAAACTCAGGTCTTCTGAACCCAAGTCTGGGGCTAGTTCTCTACTCTTCTCTTGCCCAAGGCCTCTAGGACTAGCACAGATGCGGGCTTGATGCTGCCTCAGACAAGCTTTGGTGTCTGATGGAAGTCTCAATTACGGGAATGTCCCTAAGGACAGGAAATAGAGTAGGAAAGTCCCACTAATTGGTAGGGGAAGGGTCCAGACTTCCCCTCAACAAGAAGACAATAAGGATTCCATCTTGCATTACTGGAGAAGTCATTGGCTCTACCTTCTAGTTGCTGACTATGTTGCCCAAGTCAAAATATCTCAACACCTGAAGGTCTCCTGGGGGAAGCAGGCATGGCTAGGTTCAAAGCAAAGCAATAACGTGAACCGCCCCCCCCCCCCCCACACACCCTCCAAAGAGAGTTTAGATAAAACCAGTAGAAACCCCTAACCCAGAACCAAGCACTTAAAAAAGAGGTGAGACTTCAAATTAGAGAACAACATAACTCTGAGATGACTGAAGGACAAGGAGGAGGCAGCAGGGACTTATCCATAGGGACTCTCCCAACTGATAGAGGGACCTAGGGTTTTAGAAAGGAAGCACAGAGCCCTGCATGGAATATGTAGGGCAGAAAACCTCCAGAGAGATATCCAAAGAGAGAGAGAGAGAAGACAAGGGAAACAGGGATGGGACCTCAGCAAAGGACAGCTCACCTGCAGCCTGGGCATCATCAAGGGCACAGCTGCCACTGCCTGATCTCCTTGACTCCTTTGGGATGGTAGGGAAAGGGCACACTCTTAGAGACAGGCAGAGCTGAAGGAAGACAGAGAAGCTATGAGTGAGGCTAGCTGTAACCCGAGGTTCATTCACTTCATCCCCCAAGGACTGCTGAGAATTTGGGGGGCCCACAGTTCCCTCTTTGACAAAACCCTCACAGTTACTAAATCACCTTCAGCCCCCCTAGTCTGGGTCCTTAAGGGATATAGGCTGTGGTTAAGGTACCACAAGGGGTCTTGCAGGAAGGAGACGCCATTGTTTCACTTCTAGAAGATCTTACAAATTTCTGATGCGAACCAGTACAGGAAACCAACAGATACACCACACCAATCTAGACAGTCAACTCTCTGGTGTCCCAAGGGGGTTTATTCACGGTGAGTGTGATATTCTAGCTCAATAAGAGCCGTACTATCTGCTCTGTAATGTGGTAGGTAATTGCTGCCAAGATGTATCTACCACGACACAGATACTAGAGCTAAAAACCTAGGCTTTATTAAGCTTAACCATGGGTTCAGAGAGATAGAAAAATAACCGCTAAATGGAGATCAGGATTTTGTGACAAGCTTGCATAGAGGAAATTACATCAGAAAGACAGAGAATTAATTCTTTTACATACTATAAACTTCTACATTCTCTTAGGCTATGAAAGCTTTAAAAAAAAAAAAAAGACAGATGGGTGCAGCTAGATGGCACAGTGAATAGAACACTGGTCCTGGAGTCTGGAGGACCTGAGTTCAAAACCAGCCTCAGATACTTAACACTTACTAGCTATGTGACCTTGAACAAGTCATTTAACCCCAATTGCCCTGCCTTACCCCCTATCCCCCCCAAAAAGCAAAAAAAAAAGACAGTTTCATAAACCCATTCTTCCTTCAGTGTCATAAACTTAGTTGAATAGTCATAATATCATTTACAGACCTAGGCAAAGAGACTCCAAAGGAAAATTAAGTCAGGTTACAGATTAAACACTGAGTCTCCAAAATCTTACTCTGATCAAACTTCAGGGCTATATTTTAAAGAAATTACAATGGACTAATTGAGAGGAAGGCATTTCCATGTCATAGTGTCAGGGAGTCTTCCACAAATAAAATATCTTGGAGAGTTTTTAAAAACGCTGTATGCCCTTCTTCCTCTCATTTGGTTTCTTGTCAATAATGTCAAAAGTCTCCCTCAAACACTATTATTTTCTGAGTCAGGTTTTCATTGGATGAGATTAATATTAACAGAAGAGAGTCTTCTGGTTAACTAAAAGTTGTAAGAGGAATGGTTCTGAGCCCTACAAAATAAAAATTAATAAAGAAGAGAAAAGACAAAAAATTATCACACTATGTATATATTTTGATCCACCAAAACCACTATTAGAACAGGTGTATGCTAGTAAATGTTTAACATCTGGTTCTCCAGAGGGAAAATGTATGCAATAACACTTTTAAGTTTAATATACATTATTAATATTTTCTCCACCACTTTCTCAAACAACAAAACAATAAATCAAGACATGATTTATGGTATTTGCTATTGACAATTTCTGATATATAAAGACTTGTTATGAAAATTCGTAAATCAGTTAAAGATTTAAAAATCAATACCAGTTTAAGCTGGCTCTAGTATACTTCTGACAAAGTCTATACCCCCAAAAAGATTAAAGAAAAAGGAAAAGGACTTACGTGTACAAAAATATTTATAGTAGCTCTTTTTGTGATGGTAGAGAACCGGAAGTTAAGAGCAGGTACATAAGTTGGTGAATGGCTGAATAAACTATAGCAATTTAATATAATAGAACTATGCTGTGAGGAATGTTGTAGGAGGTGGTTTCAGAGAAACTTGAGAAGACCTGTATGACCTGGTGCAAAGTAAAATGAGCAGAACCAGGAGAACAATGATAAATGATAAAAACAATGTAAAGACAACTTTGAAAGACTTAAAAACTCTGATCAAGACAATGACAAACCACAATTCCAAAGAACCCACAATGAAACATGTTAACTGACTCCTGAGAGAGAGGTGATAGACTCATGATAAAGAATGAGCCGGGGGCAGAGCCAAGATAGCAGCGTAGCAGCAGCAACATATCACAGCTCTCACATAGCCACCCCAAAATACCCATGGAATAGGACTCTAAATCAATCCTAGAATTACAAAACGCACACAAAGATACTTCCCCCTAAAGTCAGCTCGGCTACGAGGAACCATATCAGCACTGCAAAACCAACCTGGCCTGAAGCCGCTGCTGAGCCCCGGGGGCAGCGGGAGGAGAGGAACGGTGAGCGGATCAGCGGCGTTCAGAACTAGGTCAGTGGGCCTTGCGAGGTCTTGGGAGAAAAGCAGTCCGGCCTAAAGGCCTCCAGAGCGGAAAAGCGAAAGGCAGAGGATTTGCACCTGCCTCCACATTGCAGCTTCCTGCCTTCGGCCTGCAGACAGCAGGGGGACTATGCGATTGTTCTGAGGCCAGTGCTCTCGCGTTTAGTGGCCTGGATCCGGATCGCCGTCTTGGGCCTCGGTCTTGGAGTCTTCACTCTCCAGCGAGCCGGAAGTAAGTAGGAAGGGTCCCAGCACCTTCCGGAGAGCTACGGCAGCCGGGAGGACCCCAGCGATTTGGGACAGAGCTTTCCCTTCTGTAAGCAGAGACCCATAGAGATTAAAAAAAAAATCACAGACTGACCAACCATGAGTAAGAATAAGCATAAGAAGCAAAGTAAAAACAGCACCCAAACCCTATATTCCTTCTTTGGGGAAAAGAAAGATCATGGGATAGAGAGGGAGGAGAAGAGCACAGCCAGAGCGCCCCCACCAGGGGCCTCCAATAAACATGAAGAATGTCTTAAAGCTAGAGATGAGCTGAAGAAGGATTTTGAAAACCAAATAAGGGAAGTGGAAGAAAAATTGAGAAGAGAAATAAGAATGTTGCAGGAAAATCATGAAAAGAGAGTCAGCAGGATGACTGAAGAAATCAACACCCTAAAAAATAGATT
>CM053587.1:289550713-289567051 GCA_028646515.1 Pseudochirops corinnae | reverse complement strand
AAATATATATCTATATATATATGCAATTATTATTATTATTGACTACATCCAACTGGAACTTGAGATACATAGGCACTGTGGTTGGGAGATCCATCCTGCCCTACCGAAAAGTGACATAGGAGAGAATAGACTGGGGGAGGGGGGACACACTGGGATGGCTGTTTTGGGGTGGTGGGTAGGGGAAAGAAGGGGAGAAAATATGTAACTCAAAATCCTGTGGAAATGAATGATGCAAACTAAAATAAAATTTAAAAAAAAAAGAGATTACCAAAAAAAAAAAAAAAAAAAGAATGAGCCATATATTTTGGGACATGGCCAATGCTGGATTTAGTTTTTCTTTATTCTGCATAATTATCACAAAGATTTTTGTTTTTTCTTTTTTATTGGGAAGGTGGGAATAAAAGGGAAAGAAAATAGATTTCTGTTTGTTGAAAAATGATGAAATTTTTAAAACAGCATTGGAGTTGGAAGTCAAAGTACCTACATGTGACTTCTGGCACTATGACCTTGAAAGAATCCTCATTCTGAGTCTGACTTTCCAACTGTAAAATGGGGGTAATCATACTGGCATATTCCACATTTCACAGAGCTGTTGCTGTAAGGAGATGCTGTGTAAATCTCAGTGATATCTAAATAGAAGTTATTTTAAACCCAGCATCAAGTTGGAACATCTTTTCTCATCTCAAAGTTGTCTTACATCATCATCATCAAGTCATAATAATTAAACTTATGATATAAATTATTTAAATTATTTTTATTGAACTCTTACAAAACTCAATATGGACAATGAGAGGGAGACAGAGAAGAATAAGATTCTTACCATCTTGAAGCTCAGTCTAATAGCAGGGATATAAAACAGAGATAGGGTAAAATGTGGTTATGCATAACAGGAGTGGTATGAACTGATGCCATGACTACACGGAAAAGGAAAAGATCATCTCCAGTTTTGTACATGCAAGAGCATGTGTAGCTGGGTGAGGATCTGAGGAAAGCCTCATATACAGCAGGCTCTCAATAAATATCTATTGCTTAATAAATATTTGTTGAGCTTTAATAATAGCAAAAAAAACCTGGGAAATTAAGGGAACACTCATCTATTGGGGAATGACTGAATAAATTATGGTCTATTAATGTAATGTCACATTATTAAACCACAACAATGAAATGGATGGTTCAAAAATAAACTGGGAAGACCTCTATGAACTGATGCAACAAAGTGAGTAGAACTAGGACAATATATATGATGACAAAAACATTATGAAGAAAGACAACTTTGAAGAATTTAGAACTCAGATCAATACAATGATAAAGCAAGATTCCATAGGAATGAAGATGAAGGAGGAATGAAAAAGTGGTAAGCTTAAAATGCAAGAGAGGGATATTTTTGGACAGGGTGAAGGTGGGAATTTGTTTTGCTGTACTAAACATAGTTTTCCTTTATTATTCAATGGGGGGAATGGGAGGGAGAGATAAGAAATGCTTGCAAATAAATGAATAAATATTTTTGATTTAATACAATAGGATAAAATAACACTTAATTAGAAGCTCTATAATCTGACTTCAACCTCCCTTTCCAACCTTGCTTTCTTCTACTCCCCTTCATTAACTCTGTATTCCAACCACACTGGAATACCAGCTTTTCCCCAAACTAATTCTGCCATTATCAGTCCCCATCCCTTTGTCCTTCATGCCTAAAACACATTCCCTTCTCACCTATACAAGTTGAAATCCGTTTTTTTCCTCCTTCAGGGCTCGGTTCGGGTATAACCTCCTCTAAGAAGCTTCCTTTAAGGCTCACTGTTAAAAAATAATCTCTTCCTACTCAAAATTCATTGGGATACTTTATCCGGACTACCTTAAACCACAGATATTTGTATGCAAATGAAAGGACCTTTTCTCCTAAGACTTTGAGGACCCAGAATGCAGGAACTGGTATTTTACCTCTTTGTATCCCAAGTGCCCTGTAGGTAGAAGGCAACTAAATATGTGTTGATTGAATATCCTATGAGTAATGTTACTTTCTGACTAGAATAGTTCAAAGGTGAAGGAGAGTGACAGTGGAAAGAGGTGTGGCCTTAGGATTCGGAATACCTCAGTTCAATTCTCAACTCTACCACTTTCTAACTACTCTTCTTTCTTTTCTTTCTTTCTTTCTTTCTTTCTTTCTTTCTTTCTCTCTCTTTCCTTCTTTCTTTCGCAATAGGGTTAAGTGACTGGCCCAGGATCAGCAGTCTGAGTCCAAATCTGAACTCATGTTCTCCTGACTCCAGGGACAGTGCTTTATCCACTGGGTCAGCTGGTTGTCATCTAGCTGTCCCCTAGCTACTGGTTCTTAACATTTTTGGTGTCATGGTTTTCTTTGGCAGTATGGTAAAAAAAACTCTTAGAAAGAAGTTTTAACTGCATAAAAAAATTACATAGACTAACAAGAGAAGTCAATTACATTAAAACATAATTTTCAAAATATTTAAAAAGTTCAGGGGCGGCTAGGTGGCGTAGTGAATAGAGTACCGGCCTCGGAGTCAGGAGGACCTGAGTTCAAATGCGACCTCAGACACTTGACACACTAGCCATGTGACTTTGGGCAAGTCACTTAATCCCGATTGCCCTCCAAAAAGTAAAAAAAAATAAAAATAAAAAAATAAAAAGTAAGTTCACGGACCCTAGGTTAAGAATTCCAAGCAGCTGGATGGAACCTTGGGCAATTTAATTCACCATTCTGAGCTCGTATCCCAATCTTGTCAAATGGAGCCGATAACCGCCCTTCCTTGTAGCAAAGATCTAAATGCAGAAGGACTTTGAAAAGTCTCGGTAAATTACTAATCCCGGGGCTATTAGCTCGTCGTCACTCTCTTAAGTGCCAGGTCCCAGTAACTTAACCGGGCAGACCCCCAGTCTCTGGGGCCTGTAGTTGAGGAAGAAGAGATAGCTTGAAGACAGTTGGTGGCACCACCACAGAAGGTATAGTTAAATTTTCATCGCTGCTGCTCTTTAAGGTAAGGATGAATCAACATATCTTCCCTCCCCCAACAGCTGGATCCCTAGCCCGAGGTACCAGCCCTATTCTCCAGACACACCCCCTTCCACATGAAGCCCTAACCAATGCGCGGCAGCTAGGGCTTTGCACAAGGACTCTCAGCAGCAGAACACCTGCCTCTCTCTGCCGCTACACCACCCCACGACCATCGCCCCCTACCCCTCTTCCTCCGCCCCGCCCCCTCCGAGGTTTGGGGGTCCGAGGTCCGGGCTGCACCGCGCCAAGCTGGCTTCTTCAGGGCAAGCACCAGGATCCCAGGCCACAGCTCTCTGGGGAACCACGCAGAGAGGCGAGACCCCGAAACCGGGTATCCCCACCCCGCCAGGTGAGCTCCTTCCCGCAGCGGGTCTCCCCAAGACTCCGTCCAAGAGGTGCCAGAAGCCACCCTCCGTGCCACAGTCACGCTGGGCCCCGGCGGGTCTCCCCAACTGAAAGCAGCGCCAGTCCAGAGAGGTGGAGGGGACGGGGGCGGGGGGAGTGAACCGCCAGTGCGCATGCGCGCCGGAGGGGCGGGATAAGTGGAGCTACGTCCGCCTGTTCACCTTCTGTGAGTCTATCACCCAGCCTGACCACCTGGCCCAGGGAGACACCGGGGTGGGGATCGAGCGAACCTGGAATAACGTAACGGAGCACTTCCGGGATGCTTTAGCTACGTCCACCGTTCTTCTGCAGCCCTGGCCTCTTCCTCCCTGACTCCCTCATGTTCTTCTAGCTTTCCCCTCTTTCTGTATCCCTCGCTCCCACGGCCCCTTCTCTTTCTTCTGTTGTAATCATAACAACAACCATTAACTCATTTTAATAATGCTCTAAGGTTTACCAGATACAACAATCCCAGTTTGTTGCCCTCAGAGGCATCCATATTTCCATTTTACAGATAAAGATATTCAGATATTCAGAAAACGCTTCAAAGAGATAAGGAAAGGACTTCGCTAAGGTCACACGGCTAACGAGGAGCAGAGCCAAGATTCCACAGTCCGGGGCTCTTTGCTCTGGGCTTGCTGCCGCTCATCCTACTTCCCCTCGACCCCCTCCTTTTCCTCTACCTTATTTAACTTTCCCTCAGTCTTTTAAATACACACCCTCCTCATCCTTCCTCTCCTCCAGTGCATCCTAACCCCAGAATCTAGGCATCTTCCCCTTTTGCTGGGCTCGGTAAAACAGAGCTTTGCCTCCTCCCTGCCTTCCTTCTTCGCGCCTATACCCCAGCGCCAGAAAGCCATAGCTAGCAAGCCCACAGAACATAAAGAAGGCCAGTCCTCCTGGCAGCCTAGATCGGCCCTCTCTAGAGCCCCGCCCACTTTCACTTTAAGAAAGGAAGTGTGAAAATCACTTCCGCCTCCTGCAAGGGAGACCTTTGCCCCCCCTGAGCAGAAGGTTATAGGTTGTAAGATTAAAAATTGGAAGTGAACTTAAAGGATAATACGACCTATCCACACCATATTTCAGAGGATGACATTGAACCTTAGAGGAAGGGAAATGACTTGCCCAAGGCCACACATCTTGTCAGTGACGGAACCAGTATCTGAATCCAAGTTTTCTGACCCCAAATCTAAGACTCTACAACATCAACTTTTAATATCTCTCTTCTTTATTATCCCCTTACCTCTTTTCTCTAATTTCTGCATTTGTGACAATTGGAAAGTCACAACTTCTCTGAGCTTAGATTCTTATATGGAAATGGGAAGAGAAAGTTTTCCTCTTATATTCTTATTATGTAATGTTAAATATTATAGTTATCTGCATTTGTCTTTATCTCCCAACTGGCTTAAATATTGCATCTCCTTAGCTTCTAGAACAATACTCTATATACAGTAAGCATTTATTAAGTGCTTGTTGAATGAATGTATAAAGATGCAAATATCCTGGGAGTGTTAAATTTTGATACTGTGAATTAATTATAGTCACTGTCAGTGACTGAGAGCATATCCCATAAGTACTCTTAAGTACTAGGTACTTAAAGTTTAGGGATCTGAGGGAAGGACCAACGCCTATTTGTTTGGTTGGGTAGTTGGAATGGATTGTCCTTGTGTGAAACAATGAATACTCAAATCCAGTCATAGGAGAGCCCTTAGTTTAATTGGATAAATTGAATTCTATTCTAGCTATTTCCTTATGTTTATCGAAGGAAAGACTTGTTATCTTTATTTTGTTTGTTTCAAGTTCCAAGGAAGGGCCTAATAATAGACAAGTGACTGCAAAGCAGAAAGTTTCTGAAGAAGTAGGATCACTGTGGGCAACATTTAGACAAAGAATGATCCCCAAATACTTAAGTCTGGAGAAATCTATAAAAATGAGCACAAATTAGGAACGAAGAAAGAAAACTTTAAGAAACAAACTCTGAGGAAGTCTCATCCCCAAGAGAGATGTTTTGGACAGGTGATCCTCACTTAAAAGAAAATCCAAATTGTAGAACAAGCCTATGAGTGTAATAAATGGGAAAGAAATCTCAGTTTGAACTCAGATCTTATTATATATCAGAAAGATCTCCTAAGGAAGGAAACCCCACAAATGTGATATATGTGGCAAGAGCTTAAAATATAATTCATTCCTAGTTAGATGCCACATAATTCATGATGGAGGAAAACATTGTGGATGTGATAAGTGTGGGAAAACCTTTGGTCAGACTTCACAACTCAATCAGCACCTAAAAATGCATATTTAAGATCTGTATGAGTGTAATGAATGTGGAAAAGCCTTCAGCCAGAGTTCAAACCTAATTCAGAATCAGAGAATTCATACTGGAGAGAAACCTTATGAATGCAATGAATGTAGAAAAGCTTTCAGTCAGAGCTCACAACTTTCCCAGCACGGGCAAATTCATACAGGAGAGGGGGTCCCTATGAATGTGATGAATGTGGAAAAGCCTTCAGTCATAAATTACACTTTAATGAACATCAAAGAATTCATACTGGAGAGAAACCCTATGAATGTAAAGAGTGTGGGAAGTCTTTTTAAAATCATAAATCATCCATTATTGAGCACCAGAGGATTCATACTGGAGAGAAACCTTATGAATTTAATGAATGTGGGAAAGCCTTTAGCCATAGCTCAAACCTAATTCGACATGAGAGAATTTATACTGGAGAGAGACCATATGTATGTAATAAACGTGGGAAAACTTTTCATTGGATTGCAGCCATCGTTAAACATATGAACTGTTCCATGGAGGATTACTATGAATATAAAAGATTTGCGAAAACCTTAAGTTATAGGTCAAAGGTTCAGGACATCAGAGAATTCACACTGGAAAAAAAAAGTATGATGTAATTAAAAAATGACAAAGCTTCAAATAGAACTTAGATTTTAATCAGCCAGCATCACAGAATTCACACTGGGCAAAATTCCTTTAAAGTTCAAATAGCATTAGAGAGTTTATAATGGATCTTGGGCATGTAATGATTGTGTAGAAAGCTTCAGCCAAACAAGTAGCTCAGATCCCAACTCCTCCTGGAAGCTTTCCCTTTTTATTCCAGCCTTCGCTGTTTGCTCTTCCTTCTCAGAATTTTTGTAGTTAATATTGTCTGCTTTGATCATTTGGGCATCTAATCATAGAATAATCAACTTATGGATGGGTTGTGTTAAAAAAAAGTCCATTTGTACATCTGTTATTTGGAATGCATTTTCTCATAGAAACAGTGTTATAATAATTTGTTTCCCAGGCCATTCTTTAAAAGTCTACTTTTAACTTAGAGTGTAGCTAAACTATAGTGCTACTACTACTAGTCTGTGCTCTGGGTCCTGGAGCAGGATTGAGTACTAGAAGAGAAAGAAAGAAGACTGTCCTTCCCTTTTATGAAAATGCAAAAACAGGCCTTAGCAAAGTTTGGCAACGAGTAATCTACCTTTAACCACTTCCTGCTTCTCTTACTGTGCCCTGTAAAAGCATGACTTCTTCCCAGTTTTTTCTCTTTTCCTTCTTCTGTTTTCTTTGTTCTTTTCTTCTACGCTCATTCCCAAAAGGAATGATTAATTTGCCAGTGGACACCTTCAGAGGTAGAAAAATTTCCTCAAATAGAGAGGTCTCTGAACAATCTCCCTTCTCACAGAGTAGATAAATGTGCTCTTGCCTTGCTATCTCCTATCTCCTATAGGTCCAAGAAGAGCAACCAGGAGGAAAGCTAAAGGATGTTTGCTTAAATTATGTGCTAGAATAGCCTGTTCTAACTATCATTAAGAATAAATATCAGTTACTGGAGGGGGAGGGAGAACAAACAGGTTAAGGGTTAGACTGAAACGGAGAACTGAGATACAAAGGTGGAAATTTTTCACTGCCTCACATTCCTCCATACATGTCTTATTCATTTCCTAGTGTCTCTCCCTACAGTTCCTTAAGTTTCTCAATATGCTCCTTATCTAGATTTTCCCTATTCCACATAGTATTCAGTGTCCCTAAATTACCAACTTCCCCTCCCCCAACCAAAAATTCCCATTCATTAAATCTTGACACCAGAGAATTCATTCTTGTTTTGTTTTTTGTTTTGTCTTTTTGGAGGAGGGGAGGCAGAGCAATTGGGGTTAAGAGATTTGTCCAAGGTCACAGACAATTCGTTCTTTTAAAAAAAAATACTACTGGAAAGAAGTCATGAATAATATAATGAAAACAGCACTGGATTTGGAGTCAGAGGACCTGAGCTTAAAATACGAATTTGTCATTGGTCACCTGTGTAACCTTGGACAAAGGATTTCTTTCTCAGCCTCAGTTTTCTCATCTGTAAAATGAAGAGCTGGGTTGATTTTTTAATGTACTTTACAACTCTAAATTACGATGCCAACTAAAGTTTAAGAAAATCTGAATTTTTGATTAAGAGATGGGATATAAATAATTTTAGGGACATACATAGCCTGCTTTGTTGAGTGAAGTAAATTCTGGATTGTGGGGGCAGGGAGGGATGGGGACAGGTATCACTCTGAGTGGTACAGAGTAGGGGAGAGAACAAGACACTAGTAAATGGGATATTGTGTGTGTGAAGAAACATTCTTGATAGAGCTTAGATTAACTTGTTCTGTTTGACTCTAAAGGGCAGAACTAAGACCAGTGGGTGGAAATTACAGAGAGACAGTTTTCAGCTCACTGTACCTAAACCGTTAAAAAATGAAATGAGCCACCATGGGAGGAAATGAGGTCCTTGTGACTGAAGCTTTTCAAGTAAAGGATGGATGGCCTTGTCAGGAATGTTGTGCAGAGGATTCTTGTTTAGGGAAAGGTTGGACTAGGTGAGTACTGATGTTCTGAAGTCTTATTTCTGAATTGAACGGATTTACTAATAATCTTCTCTGTCACAGATACAACAGTATAATAAAAAATAACATTGCATCAGGACAGAGAGTGAGCTCATTATCTTTTTGTTTTGCACTTTGCATCTAAAACCTAGATCCTACCTACTTTTAACACATCCAGACCGTGACTGGGATTCTTAGGAGGCTCACTTTCAGTTGTTAGGATCACAGAACATTTATCTCACAACAATCTTATGAGGTAAGTACAGGTATCATCACCTTAATTTTACAAATGAGGAAATAGGTACAGAGAAGAAAAAAGCCCCAAGACCCATAGCTAATGGGCAGTAGTAGCAGAGTCAGAAATCGAACTCAGATCTTTTGGCTCCAAGACCAATGAGTCTATACCATATTTCCTCTTTATTGGTCCAATGAGAGTGGCTCTCTGGGAAAAGACTGACTCCCTTCCCTACCTCCTTTCTCCAAGATGATTTCTAATCTATAGGGCTGATCTGAAGTTACTTGGCAGTTTAACAACCCTTCTTTTCCTGTCAGTCACCAGAGAAGACCCACAGATGGTGATTTATAACAACTGTGTTGTTATAAGTTTTGGTTTCAGAGCTTCAGAGATCACAGGGATTAGAGCTGAAAGGAACTTTTGAGATTTTCTAGTCTTATCCTCTCATTTTATACAAGAGGAAACAGACCCACAAAAGTTGACTTGCCTATGGTCAAAGACCTTGGAAATAGAACTGGAATCCTATAAAATGAGAGATTGAACTAGATGAATTCTAAGATCTTATGATCCCACTTTGCCAATCCAATGATGACTTAAAATATGCAAAGCACTCTGCTAAGTGCTGGGGATGAAGATGGAAAAGCAAGGCAGTCCCTGCTCTCAAGATGCAGTAGGTGCTTCTAATAGGGGAAGACAGCACTTGAAGGTTTCAACTGCAGGTCTGATAGAAAGACACAGTGGTTCTTAGGATGCAACAGTAAAGCACATAGTAATGATGGATCCTCTTTAGTCTCATTTCCATTGATAAAACAATAGTCATTTCCAATATTGAACTATTTGACATTTCCAAGAACTATGAGACCTTTTTTTTCTGGGTCTTCAGTAGTCAATACTGCTGAGGAGTTGGAGGCTGCAGTACATGTAGAGGCAGTTGGCTGGGTCTCAGAGGCTGTTCACCTGATGTGAGGGTTAAGCTGAAAGCTGGACCTATAGTCAAGGATAGGGGCAGGGAACACTGCTAATCCTGGGATTCTTAGGTTTACCTGCCCTACAATGACAGTTGATATGAGTAATGACTGGGATGGACCTCTTCACAAGGGCTAGGGTCAACCTGGAACCAAGGTGGTGGTCTAGAGTATTTATATGTCACTTAATATAGATAAAATGCCCATCTCACTCATCCCCAGCAAATTTCAAAGCAATTATCACAGGCATGGAAGCAGCTTGTATAGTCATGGAGGTTTGCCTCTTATTGAGAAGGGCACCTCCCATTGGTATTGAATGCCAGGTCATTAGGGCACAATGTGCTTGGATAAATAACATAATAGATGAAATGACTGGGAGAGGTAGGGCAGAGGTGGGTCTGTCATTTACAGAAAGGAAAAAGCTACCCCCTTTAAGGACATCTGGAAGAGTGCCTATTTGATCTAGAGATACATGTAGTTTTGGGAATTAAAGAGGTCTGTGCACTACTCCTGGCTCTGGCATGTACTTGTGTGACCTTTAGTAAGCCCCTAACCCTCCCTGAGCCTCTTTTTCCTATTCTGTAAAATTAGTTGTTTGGATTCAAAGATCTCTAAGGCTCCTTTAGTTCTGAAAATTATGATTCTGTGACCACATTCAGGCCATCCTGGTTCCATGTAAGATTATCATGGTGTCACTTTAGAAAAGTTATGGAATTCTGTCCTAGAAAAGTCTTAGTTATCTAACCAACCAACTAAAAAACTGAAAGTCATTATGTAGACACTCATACTTGGCAGGATATAACACACTGGAGAAAAAGACTTTCAACTCACTGGAAGAAACTGAAGCTATTCTTAACTTTCCTTGGCCAAGCTTGGCCCAGAGAGGTTATGTAATTTCCCCAAAGACACAGCTAATAAGTGGCAGAGCTGGGATTTAAACCCAGGTCCTCTAATTCTAAATCCGTGAGTTCCCTTCAGAACCATATACATTGCTAATCCCAGACTTTTGCTCCATCAGGAAAAAGACTTTATCTTTGTAGCTCTCCCAAGATAAACTCTCCACATAGCACTTAACAGGTGTTTGTTGAATTGCACCGGAACACAGTATATCTGGCATTCCATTTTTTTTTTCACTTTTGTGGATATACTTTCTAGACATTATTTTCTGAGACTTATTTGTTCACATAACTTGATTTGAGGATAAAGGCTAAGAAATGAAACTTCTGGTTTGGACTCAGAAACTGAGTCACATGGTATGTGGTTGCATTTACAAAATGAGACCATATTTACTAAATGAATGCTAATAGGTCTTCCCACCTCTACTCTCTCCTTAATTCAGTCTTTTTATTTAATATTTAGTGGCTTCCTTTTGCCTGCCCAATCTAGCATGTTCCTAATAACTCCATATCTACCCAGGATCTTGATCAAAGAAAATAGATCAGTAGAACAACAGGCAATATAAGAAAGTGTTATTTGAACATATACCTTTCTACGTACTTTATTTTCTTCTTCCTTTGCCCTTGAAGAGATTTCCTGCTATGAAACTGGGCTATAGGAGAAAAGCTGGAAAGGGAGAGGAGATGCTGAGCTGCAATGTCAACCGGGTCAGTCACACAGCAACTCCTAGACTGACACTTTAGCATAGCTGTTTTGGCAGCAGTTGCCAAAGCCTCTTTCTGATGTCTGCTGTTATCAAGACCAGCCAGATTAAAATCCAGACCTATAACAGAGATATAAGCTTCCTCCTGGGACGATGGGAGTCAATGCTGCTGGGTCTAAATAGCTAACATTTATATAAGTCTTTCAAGTTTGCAAAGGGTCCATACGAGTACATATTCTTTCTTGCTTTATTCTCTCAACAACATTGTGCACTAGGTGCTATTATGGTCTGCATTTTACAGCGGAGGAAACTGAGCTTAGAGAGGTCAAATGACTTTTCTATAGTCATAAAGCTAGTAAATATTCAGGGAGGATTATGAACTCATTTTTGTGACTCCAGATCTAGCACTCTCTCCATGGTACCATCTCCAGAGCAGGGGAGATTCCAAGATGCCTGAACTATCAGCTTTTGAGACTTCTATCACCTGGTGGGATGGGAGAGGCCAAGCTTCCTAATATTTCTTTGCTCCCAATTGACATAGGTTCCTGACACCTAAAATGGGGTCCTGAGCAGACAGCTCTCTTAATCCTTTCAGTACCAGAGAAAAGAAGAAAGAGCAGCAGGAAGCAATTGACCACAGTACTCTACAATGCAGAGTACATGCCTTAAGAATTTTCTTTGTACAATAAAAAAGCATGTGGCAATAGTGTGGATTGCCTGTGTAATAATAAATATAATGGATCCTAAGTAAAAAGGGTAGGCCTTAAAGGGGTCCCAAAAGCGTGGATGGGGGCTCAAAAGCAGAGATAAGAGATCTTTCCATTTTAATAATTTTATCACATTGGTCAGAACTGCAGCAAACCCAGATAATAGCTAACATAAATAGAGTGCATATTATGTTCCAGATATTATGCTAAGTACTTTACTCAGAGTCACCCTGCTAATAAATTTCTGTGGTTAGATTTGAACTCAGGTCTTTCTGACTTTAGTCCCAGCACTATCCACCGTGCCAACTAACTGCCTCTCAGCTGCAATATTGATAAGCACAAGTCTTACCATATTACTACCCAGATGAAGAAAATCCTGCACAGTTCTCTCTTGTCTTTAGGACAAAATTTAAACACCTTTGTTTGGCTTTTGAAGCCCTACATAGTCTGACTCAAGTCTGTTTTTCAAGGCATTCCAGCCAAATGACTTGCTTGCTGCTCCATCTACGTATCTTTCCATCTTTCCTATTTGTGCCTTTGTGTAGCAGTCCCCCATGCGTGGAATGCACTCACTCTTCATGTCAACCTTGTAAGATCCCTAGTTTCCTTCTAAGCTGAGCTCAATGCCACCTCTTACAACATAAGTCTGTCCTGATATTCCACAGTTGCTAATGCTCTTGCTCAGAGAAATTACTTTGCATATATTTAGTACTTTTTATGTACATGTTTTCCCCCAATAGAATCCAGATTCCTTGGGGGTAGAAACTGTTTCCTCTTTGACTTTTATCACTAGCATCTAATAGAAAACATGACAGACAGTGCTTGTTGAATGAAAGGTTAACTCAAGTCTTCCAGGAAGACTTCCCTGCTCACCTCCATTAGTAAATGACCTTATACCCTGAGACCTCTAGAGCTTTGTCCTCTGGGACATTTATCACTAGATAAGGTGGATATTATGGATCTGACTTTGATAAATATTAAACAATACGGGTCAGAACATGGCTCTGTATTCTTTAATATGTACTACTACATCTTTGTTTAAGGTCAAAGTACTGTAAAGATCTATTAAAGTTGTTTTTGATGAGCATTTATTTTCCATTACTAATTGTTAGATTTGGAACACCACATACTGTGTATTAAATTATCTGTGTATCTTACGCTTTTAGACTCTAAGTTCCAATGGGCCTCAAACTATACCTTATCTAATATAGAAGGCACGTAATAAATGTCTGTTTAATTCAATACTTGCCCTATAGAGTCCTTATGCTTTAGTGAATTCAATGGTTCCTTTCTGCAGTTGATCTACTCAGAGAATAGACCCATCAGAAAGAGTAAATAAGAATTTTCCCTCCCAACATCATTCATCACCCATGTAGAAACTTTCCCAATTTAGTGACTTATGACTAAATTGTGACCCAATTTAGTCTTGATTTCCCTGGAGCCACATTTTCTGAATACAACTGTGGCAGTCAGTGCCTTTCTTAACATGAAGGCCATTGGTGGTAGTATAGAGATACAAAGAGAAAGATAAAACAGTCCCTTCCCTCAAGAAGCTTACCTTCTACCATGGAGATATGATATTTACTTAGATAAGTACAATATAATTTGAGGAGAGAAGACATTAAAGGGATAGGGAGGTACTGACAATCAAGAAGGGGTTGATTGATCAAGTGTCAACTGCATTTCTCCTTGAAGAAGCATGGCTTCTGGTAGACATAGATGAGAGTGAATTCCAGACACATGGGACAATCTGTACAAACATAGAGAACTGGGAACTAGTGTAAGTTCAAGAAACAGCAAGTGTTCCAATTTGGCTAGCACAACAGAGCATCTTAAGGGGAATAATAGAATTGGCTGGAAAGGTGAGCTAGAGTTAGATTGTGAGAGCTTGGAGTGCTTTAAATGCCAAGCTGGAGTTTGTACCGAAGCTTTTTAAGCAGTGACATGATCAGACCTGTGCTTAAAGAAAAGGTTCAGATAATGGATTGGAGAAATGGAAAACCAAAGAGGAGGCTGATCCAACAGCCCAGGTGAGAGCTGAAGGTTGCCTGTGGAGGCATCAAGTATTCCTTTTAAAATTCTGGCTGTCAGGCAGGGTACAGGTGTAAGGCTGTAAAGATATACATATGATGCTCCAGGCAGCATGAAAGCCCACCGACTCCAAATCACTCTTTAGGTATCATTTTTTAAAAATCAGACCTATGATTTCATTGGTGTAGCTCAGCCTGCGACGATGAAAGGTTACGGTGCAATACAATAAACATCTATTAAGTATTTACTATGTGCCAGACTAAGCGCTCGGAAATAAGACTTTAAAAAATGAAAGACAGCCCCAGCCCTCAAGGAGCTTACAATCTAACAGGGGAAGGCAACACCCAAAAGGAGATAAAAAGCAAGGGGGCGGGGAGAGAAAGTACAGGATTTTGAGGAGGAAGGGGTGCGATTAGGGTAGAATGGAATTCAGAGAGCCAACTGACAGAAATGAAGATAAGCCTTCTTTATAAGGCTTTGGGAGGAGTGTTTTGCTCAGTCCTCCAAGCAGAGGCCATCGTCAAGCCTAGAGCGTACTCCTCGCTGGCACTTCTGCTGCCGATCTAGGCTAAGGGACAGCTGCTCCTCTCGATGGTGCAGCCAATGAGAGCAAAGGGGAGGGAAGGAGCTCGCTTTCTAGATGTAGAAGGCGGAAGAAGGGAGTTAAGTCCGTAGCAGTGCGGGACCAAGTGCGACATCCCTTGAGAGTGTGTGACAGGTTTTACTAAATCTTTGCTGAATCAATCAGTGCTTGCGTATTTTCATGGGTATTGGACACAGCTCACTTCCTCCTACTTTAAGTGCCTACTGTGTACAGATCACTGCGCTTCCTGCTGCAGTATCACTTTAGTACTTTAATTCCATTAGATTAAGCTCCTTCCAGAAAGGGGCATTTTTGCCTTTGCTTTTATCCAGGATACTTTGCACATAGTAGGCATTGTGTTGTTCAGTGGTGTAGAAGCCTTCGTGACCTCATTTAGGGTTTTCTTTTTTTTCCCTTTTTTTTGGGGGGAAGGCAGGGCAATTGGGGTTAAGTGACTTGCCCAAGGTCACATGGCTAGTAAGTGTTAAGTGTCTGAGTTCACATTTGAACTCAGGTCCTCCTGACTTCAGGGCTGGTGCTCTGTTCACTGTGCCACCTAACTGCCCCCATTTGGGGTTTTCTTGGCAAAGGTACTGGAGCAGTTAGTCATTTCTTTCTCCATCCATTTTACAGATGAAGAAACTGAGGCAAACAGGGTTAAGTAATTTGCCCAGGGTCACACAGCTAGTGTCTAAGGTCGGATTTGAAGTCAGGTCTTCCTGACCTCAAGCCTGGTGCTCTATGGATGTTTGCCACCTAGCTGTCCCTGGGGATACCCCCAGCCAAAGCCTTCCTATGTACACTTGCTCATTTGGCAATGTGGTCTGCTCCCATGGTTTTGATGACATGTCTATCCAGACAACCCTCAAACTTCTAAATTCTCCACCCCAATTTCCAATCTCCTATTTTCAATTTATCTACTGGAACTCCTCCACTCCTCAATTCAAGTTCAGCATATCCAAAACTACATTTATCCTGTCTCCCAAACCTGGAGAGTCCTGATAGTCCCTCTTAGAGTCCTCATCTTGCTATCTTCATTTTGATTCTCCTTTCTCACTCATTTCCAAATCCTATTACTTCTGCTCCAGTAATCTTCTCATTGGTTCTTTCCCCAGTTTTGCACATATTTTCAGTCCTGACCCGCATCATCTTATCAATTTCTCAACTGATCTCCCTGCTTCTGGCATTTCCCCTTTTCAAATCTTTCCTGCAAACAGATACTGCCAAAGAAACCTTGCTAATGTCCAGTTATAATCAATCAGCAAGGCTTTCTCTCTTCACTGTGCCACTTCTCATTTTGCAGATGAAGAAACTGAGATTCAGCAGTTAGGTGATTTGCGCAGGGTCACAATCTAGAAAGTGGCATTAGCCTAGTCTGGATTTGTTTTTTCCAATATACACGTTCTCCCACTTTCTTTTAAATATCTTCTCTACATATCCTTGCCCCGCAGAGGCATCCAGTGTCTCAATCCTTTTCCTAACATCTCTAATCAAAGCTATCTCTCTACCCAGGGAGATTTCCATTTTAACAGGGCACTTTAAACTTTGAAGGAATGGTTCTCCTTGCAAGAAAGCATGGCATAGAGGTCAGAGTGCTGGACTTGGAGTTAAGAAAACCCAGGTTCAAATCTTTCCTCTGACAATTATGAGCTGTGTGATCATGGGCAAGTCATTTTACCCCTCAGCCTCAGTTTCCTCCTCTGCAAATGGGGTGAATAATATCTATAGTACCCATCTCATATTATTCCATATTTTCATCTGAGTTTTTGCCATTATATAACTAGGTCTCAATTAGTACAAATAATAAATCCCCTAAGTTTGACTTATGTATTTGAACGTGTACTATTCAAAGTCATAATTATGTAAGATGTGGTCATTGGTTCCAACTCAATGGAAATATGTGGTATGAATTTGAATAATAAGACTACTTCAGGGGACTCTTCACTCACATTTATGGGGA
>CM053587.1:289523129-289550213 GCA_028646515.1 Pseudochirops corinnae | reverse complement strand
TCCCCATAAATGTGAGTGAAGAGTCCCCTGAAGTAGTCTTATTATTCAAATTCATACCACATATTTCCATTGAGTTGGAACCAATGACCACATCTTACATAATTATGACTTTGAATAGTACACGTTCAAATACATAAGTCAAACTTAGGGGATTTATTATTTGTACTAATTGAGACCTAGTTATATAATGGCAAAAACTGAGATGAAAAACACTGGACAATACTGGCATTAATTTATTGAAATTAAAGCACATGCCTTTCCTTTCTTTGAACCAAAAGTCAACTAGTCAAGGATAAGGTTGCATGCAATCAGTTACAATCTCTCTTTTGTGGTTTGGTTTAACTGTTCTGGGGGGATTGCACCTAATTGGACCTGAGTTTGTTGGTATTTGTGTGAATTTTAAAAAATCAATTAAAAAATGGATCTGTGATCTTGTGAGCCCTCTATATAACAGCAGTCAAAAGGACCTAGAAGGGTACATGTGACCTGGAGGCCACAAATTCCCCACCCCTGCTCTAGGGACTGTGGTAGTTCATGATTTGTAGTCATATGGCATAACCAGAAGAATTTTTCTTTTACCTAAACTATAACTTCACTGGTACTGAGAAATCCTGGTGAAGAAGCACCTACCTCTGTATATGAGCAACTATTCTTCAACTTAAAGTCTTAGACGTTAGTTGGACCTAAGGGGGGTTTTAAGTGATCACTGAAAGTACTGGAACAAGTTCTCAAATACAATCTAGCTCTCTCTCCTCCTCCTGGCTCAATTTTGTGCCAAATTCTCTGTCCAATGTCACTATTTGCCAATCCTTATCCAACTTTATGTCCAAGTCTGGACTTTAGTAATCTTAGCCTACTTAGATTGCTAGTGGCTTTCTGACATCTTTCTGACATACTACTAGAAGAACTGATGTGCTTGCTATAAACGAAAACCAGAAATATAAGGAAGTGAAAGGTAAATAGAAAGAAGGTTCCCAGGACCTCCTGAGAAAGACAACAAATGTTGTTGTCTTCAATGAGATGGTAGATCTCATCCAGTAGACTCTGTATCAAGGTTTAGCAGTCATCAACCATTGGACCACCTGGAGGTCCTCACTGCCCACAGGGAAAGATTCTTTCATTTGGACTCTGTGCAGGACATCCTTCTAAACCAGTGGTTCTCAACCTGTGGGTCACAACCCCTTTGGGGTCGAACAACCCTTTCACAGGGGTCACAGGGGTTGGCCAAGACCATTGGAAAACACATATTTCCAATGGTCTTAGGAACCGAGACACTGCTCCTCTATCCATCTCCAGGCAGGTCTGCCCACATGCAGATACACCCACATATGAGTATTAAAGGGTTGCGGCATTAGGAAGACTGAGAACCACTGTTCTAAACAGTCCCTTTTGGTAACCATACATCTCCTCATTTTATACCTCCTTTGATACTAATAACCAAAGGCTGGTTGACCGAAGTTTTCTCTGAGATGGAAATCTGACAAAGAGCCTTGTATGATTTTGAAATGGGAGATGCTTTGTTGGAGGTCTTTGGATGCAATAGCTCTCTGCTTGGCAAGGAAATCAAAGCTGGCTGAGCCAGTTTCAGAACTCTTTTGGTCTCTTTGTTGTGGCCACTACTTTATATGAGTTAAACTTCCATAGGAAATGGAAGCTATCCTCTGTTGATGTCTTTTCATTTATCGATTTCTCATTTGTTTTTAGGATCAACAGCTTGTTTGAATAGGTCAAACGGACATTACTTTAATTGTACACATTACTTTCACTTCATATTTGAAGAAAAGCACTTTTTCTTCTAATCTCATGTTGATTTGGCTTTTGTTCTAACAAGTTGACAAATTGTTCACACCCAACAATCCCACTATTGGTTTTAGACTCTACGGAGGTATATATAAACCTCCAGTTCCACCTACCCAAAGACAACTGATCCAGAAATGATTTCCTTGTCAGTTATTTCTATAAGGATAGAATCAATTTCATTCACTGTGGTGTTCAATACATGCCTTCCAATTTTTTTTTTCTTGAGGAAAGTAATTACAAAATATAGGACTAAGTTTCTGAGCTTTGGGCCTCTTTTGTTCTTTAATCCTGAAATATATTTTTCCAACCTATTTTCCACTGTCCTCCATTTCCCACCTGTACAATGAATACGTCAATGTTTATGTTGTCTTAGTGGAACATCTCATCAAGTTCTTCATAGAATCTTTCTACCATTTTATCCATGGGAACAGATTTCAGTATATAAAGTGAAATTCTCTTGCTGGTAATTTTTTTCTGTATGCTCATCACGGGCACCACAAGATAAGATAAACAAGTATTTCATAAAGTGATGAAACCATCTCACCTTCTTTTATTGCCTCTCCCAAGAGGTCCTGGGAATCTTCTTTCTATTTACCTTCCACTTCCTTATATTTTTAGTTTTCATTTACATCAAGAACATTAGTTTTTCTAGTAGTATGTCATTGTTGGATAAGACCAAATTTACTGAGTATCAAGTTTATTGAGGGCCTAAAAAGTATGTGATTCCTAGCCTTGTGGGCCACTTCTGTTGTAGAAATAGAAGGGAGCATCATGGGCTAAAAGACAAAAGACATTTTAGATTTTTTTTTTTTTTTGTAACATAGGTTGCCATGGCCAAAGAATTCATCACCTAGGGGTCAACCTGCTGGTGATGAATGTCTTAGCTAGGCTGGTCCTCAGGCAGAAGACACAGTTTGTCACTAGAACAAGCCTTAGAGGCTTGCCAGCTTGGAACAAACCTGACAGTATTTTTGATCTGCTTGCCCAGCCTTGGGGACCCCAGGATCACCTAGACATCCTGTCATATCAGATGAGTACATAGAATCATGGGATCATTGATTTCAGAGTTGAAAGGGACTATGGAGGCCCATGAGGTCAACTCCCTCATTTTAAAGATGAGGAAGTTGAGGTATAGAGAAAAAGACTTTGGGGTCACTTTGGATGATTCAGGGTTTGAGTCAGAATCTGATCCCAGGTCTTCCTGACTCCAAGTCCAGTAATATATGTTGAGGCCTCTCTCTTACACAATTTTAAAACAGTTTTCCCATACAGCTAGGTCATAAACTCCTTGAGAAGAACCCAGATCCTTTGCCTCAGTAAATTCAGAAGGCAGTGGAGGATACAATCGCATATTTAGTAAGTAAGCCTAATAAGTGCTCCCCACCACTTTCTTTCTACCTTTGCCTTGTCACTTCCTATTACTTCTGCAAGAGGTTATAAAACACAAACAATGCTCAGGGATCATCTCATACTTACTCAATGATGTTCTCGATGGATTTACCATAGGGCCTGCAGGAGACAAAAACCAATGTCTGGATGGCTCTGCAGTTTCTGATGTCCTGAACCACTCTGTTACCTGAAGGCAGAAATAGTTTGAAATTAATAGGATGAAACAGAAATTGAAGGGTCCTTACAATTTCTGCATGGGATGTTTTGGCTTAATTTTTTTTCCTTTGTCACATTTGAGGGTTCAACGAGAGGTAGGGGAAGGAATGACCATTGTATAAAAACAAAAGACAACAATAAAAAGTTGTTTGTTTTAAAATAAAGTAAGTAGAAATGGGGAAAGGGGAAAATATTCTTTAGCAGAAAATCAATCTGCCCTTACTCAGTCCACACTGAGATGGGTCCACCAAAGCCATGAGTGACCGGCCATCCTCCTGGGACTCTAATAACTTTGGGAGAATCTCCTTCATGTTGCCATGGTGAGATTCCCAGTTGGTGATGCCTGCAAAGAGAAGCCCTCAGAATGACCCTTGTGCCAGGCAATGGTGTCCAGAGGCCAGGGAAGGAGGATTTTCATCTTTCCTGGGCATGTGCAGAAGCCAGGGCTTTCCCTGAACCCCAGCATACCTCTGAATACAGCTAGGATAGTAATGTCCTGCATTTATAGGGTGCTCGCTTCATACTTTTAAAAAGATGTTTTCATTTTTTTTTTATTCTGAGCTTGACAAACACCAACTAAAATGAGCATTTCCATTACACTGTAGGACAGGAGAGGATTATACACACAAAACTGTGAATTTAATCTCTTTCATGTGGAACTTGTTTTTCATTTTTAAATATGTTCAGTATGTCTTTCAAGACTATCCTGCTTGTCTGTGATTCCTTCTTGCCTTCCTTCTGTGCTCTCTCTTTTTTCGGGGGAAGGAGAAATCGTATCCCTACCCTCCTTCTCCCTCCAACCTCTCCCCCTGACTTCCACTAAAAAACAAAATCAAAACTCTTTGAATAATTATGCATAGCCAAGCAAAATAGAATTCCCACATTAGCCATGTCCAAAAATGGAAGTCTCATTTTGCACCCTGAGCCCATCACCCCGTAAGATGGGCAGCACGTTTCATCATTGGTCCTTGAGCATTATGGCTGATCACTAAATTGATCACAGTGCTCTATATATTTCAAAGCCCTTTCATGTACACCATCTCATTTGATCCACCCAAGAGCCCCTACAGGGTAGCAGGATGGATCCTGCTCTTGCCAGGATATGAGAAAACAGACCAAGGTTTTAAGGTTATTACATGGAAATAAGATTAGGGTTATTCTGTTCAGTCCCAGAAAACAGAAGAAGAAGCAACATGAGTAAAAGTTGCAGGGAGGCATATTTTGGGTTCAATGTATGGAAACATTTCCTAATAATTCAAGTGTCCCAAGGGGGAATGATCTGCTGTGGAAAGTAGTGGGTTTCCATGACAGGAGGTCTTCCAGTGGAGGCAGAGGGAGTACTTCTCAAGGATGTAACAGGGGATTTTTGGTCAGGTACAAGCTAGACTAGATGACTTCTAAGAGTCCTTCCAATTCAAAGATTCTGTGATGCTGCTGTGATACCTACCCAAGGGCACATAGCCTCTTAATCCTGTACACCTTCCATTATAACAAAACTTCTTTGCCTAAGACTCTAGTGTCAAAAGGGCATTCTCCAGGGGAAGTACAGACCTATGTAACTGAACATTTCACTAATTTTCCCCCCCTATACTTGTAGGTAAAAATAATTAAGTTGGAGAAAGTAAATATTGGTCCCTTTCACAATCCCACTAGGGACAACCTTGATTTCTTCAAAATCCTCTCCCTATCAGAGTCTATACATTTTCCTTTATCCCTGCCACCTCCATAGCCAAGGAAGTACCCCCACCTCCCAATAATCTCTACCCAAAGATCAAACCATTGAAGGCTGCAGTCCATTTAGCATCCTCCAACGCCTGCCCTACCAGGCCCATACTGAAGATCTGGGATGTTTGCTGAGCCAGGGAGAGGCCAGTGGCACCTGGAGAAATGAGAGAAACCAAGCAGGGGTTTTAATGTTCTAGTCTATTAGGACTCATTCCAATATCTTTTAATGACAAGGAAGGGCCTTTTATGGGAGGTGAGTGGTACCAGGGGGTTGACCAGGATGTGAATTCCCAAACAGGAGTGCCACCTACCAGTTCCATGGCTAAAATCAAAGATGACAGTGTTGGGGTCCACTCTACCCAGTTCTCCCACTGTCCGGTAGAGAACTTCTGCTGCAGATGTATTAAGCTGAAAAAAGGCTCCTGGAGAGATTCGAACCTTCATGCCCAGGATTTCTTCAAAGAGATAAGGCTCTCCAGCAAGGAGCTGGAAGGGGGTTAGCTGTTGGTGGCGAGGGGTCCTGGTTACCAAAGACAAGAGAAAAGAACACCATGGAGACAGCAGCACTCATTGGCAATCAATTCCATCTGGGCTTCGAAGAAGCTGAACTGGGAAATAGAGCCTTCCTATGGCCACATGACCTCTATGGAAGGACCCTCCAGAGGGATCCTGAGGGCAGACTCTCCAAGTCTGCACTATGCTTCAGTTCAAAGAGAGGGAGTCCCACTTGGCCCTGGCCCTCAGCTCCTGACAGCCTCACTCTGAAGAGCCAGAAACCAAAGCAGCCTCAGACCATCAGCTTCCCAGAGGCTCTTTGGGGAGCTATTTGCCACCCCTATGTTTACCTTTCTTTTACATAAAGTGAGGTCAAGTCACACACAGCTCCAGGCCCCGTGGAGAAAAACTCCTTTATTTCTTCCTTTTGGACACAGAGCTCCTCCTGCCCAAAACACAAAACAAGGAACTAAGTAAAGACTTATGGAGAGGCCCTGTTTTGGGATATCAACAATCGGCAGCTTGGCATAACAGGGCACTTCTCTGCCGAGCTAAGGCAATATCTAGAGATGTTGTAGAAATTCTGGAGAAACATTTTGGAGAAATCAAGGTTGTCCCCAAAATTTCTATAACATCTTTCTACAACATCTCTAGAAAGAAGTCATTGCCAAGCCTTCCAGGATGGATCCTGAGTAATGCTTGACCAAGCTGGTTGTAATAAACCTAAAAACAGGTATTTGCCCATGTTTCCTTAGAGAACTTAAAAGAGCAAGCATTCTAGGGGAGGCAGGTGCCTGAGTTGGCTTTCCATCCCATCATGAAGTGGAAATTACCCATCAACATCCTTTGTTCTGCTCCATTTCCAACACCAGCTACCAAAGCAAAACCTGCCAAGAGACCCCACACAAGACACCCTCCTTTCCCTCCTGAGGCCAGGCCATTCTTTATTGCCTAATTCATCTGTCCACACCAGTTCCATTTTGCCTCCAGTTCCTGAAGACTGAAATTATGTTTACCAGCCACAAAATCATTTTAATAAGATTCAGTTACAAGAGAATGAGCTGGGGGTTCCAGCTCAGGAGTTCATTTTTCCACTAAAACCCACTTGAATGCAGCTAGGTAATAATAATAATAAACAATAACAATGACGCTGATGATTATAGCTAGCACTTATATAGAGCCTATTTTGTGCAAGGCACTGTGCTAAACTCTTTACAAATAAACATTATCTCATTTGATCCTCACAACAACTCCATAAGATAGGTACTGTCATTATCCCAGTTTTACAGTTGAGGAAACTGAGGAAGACAGAGGTTAAGTGACTTGCCCAGACAGGCGAGGTGGTTAGAAGGATTAGAGCACCAGACCTGGAGTCAGGAAGACCCGAGTCCAAATTCAGCTCTAGACATTTATGAGCTGTATGACCCTGTGCAAATCACTTGACCTCTGTCTGCCTTAGAATCAAAAAACAAACAGGGAGATTAGGACCGCTAGGTCCTAAAAGGAGGTACAAAGTTAGTTGAGAAGGTTTCCAAAGTTTTGCCAAGAGAGCATACTTTCCCATGGGACATTATTTCCCTGATAATTTCCTCAAGTTAGTAATACTTAGTCTATCCATAGACTTTTGCAGTAATGGCAAGCTCTCTAGAAGCACAGCAAAATAACAGAGGCCTGGGATCCTGATTCCTTACTTTCTACCCCTCAGTTCACCCAATAAGCTGAGAGGATCTCCTGGTACTGCATTCGTACACCAGTATGCCTTTGGCACTCAAGGGTAAAATGGTTCTGATGACACCACCAAGAGGGTCATGGGGAGATGGTCAATAACCCAGTTCAAAAACGTCAACATGGTCAAATGGCCTTCTTAGGCATGCCATAAGGCTCCTCTCAACTCTAACCCAGCATCAGGTTTCTGCCTCTTTCACCAGCCAATGTCGGCCCTCCTTACTGTTCCCATAGGAGCTGTACCATGCTACCCAAGGCCAAGCACCAAGAGTCTCACCTGACTTAATTGCTGGGGATTGAAGATGATAATGACCATCGTGTGCCCAAGGAAAGTAGTGCGCACTATGAGCTCATGCCAGGGTTCCCCTTTGCGAGAGTCAATGTAGGCACCCAGTGTGGACTGCTGCAGAAATGCCTCAAAGCACTGAGAAAAAAGAAAACACCAAGGATTGACAAGACGTGGAACTGGGACCTGAGAGGGCATCTAGTCCAACATCCTTTTTTTTTTTTTTTTTACAAATAGAGAAACTGAGTACTAGAGAGGGGATAGGATTTACCTAAAATCACACAGGTAGTAGAGAACAGAGTTGGGACAGGAAGCCAACCTGTCCCACCCCCCAAATGTAAACCCACTGCTCTTTGCACTATAGGAATAATCTGTCATTTCTACCTCTGATCATTAAGCACCTAAAATGCTGGGCTTTGTAGAAAACATACAAAGCATATGGTACCTATCTTCCCGGCTTTTTATCAGAGGACTTTGACGTTCTTGCTTTCCATACATACCCCAAAGTTTTTCCTTTTGCAGAAGTAGCAATTATCTTATTTAAACAACTAGGTCTTGATTGATGCCAATAACAAATCCCCTCTGTAGATTTTCACTGGGCTAGAACCAATAACGATATTTTAAATAATTTCATAATGATATAATTACAAATAGTGCAAATTTGAAAACATGCAACCACTTCAGGGGATTCAATATTCTCACTAATTGAGATCCAGCTGTAGTAACATTTAATGTCACAAGGCAAAGTAGAACAGTAGAGAGAAGGCTGGCTTTGGAGTCAGGAAAGCCAGGGATCAACTCATACCTCTGACAGACACTAGTTGTGTGACCATAAGCGAGACATTTAAGCTCTTAGTGTCCTCAGACATCTCTTAGAGGCTCTGATATAAGTCACTGATCTGCACTGATGGAAGGAGTTTCCAATCTAGGAGTTCCTTGTATGGACAAATTTCTAACCCCTTCAAATCCTCCCCCACAAGAAATAAAAAATCTTCCATCTTGGCCCATTCATCTTCAGGCAACCATTCCTAATAAGATACCCCAAGACTGTATTTCTAATTCTATTATTTACAGCCAATAGAAGTGATCCTACATTTTCCCTATTAACTCCTATAACTGGCTATCTGCTGCGCCATACAGTTGTTTTTCAGTCTTGTTATAGTGCCAATGCAATATTTACAGCACCCATGATCACGATAAAAACCATGACTATAAATATTCCCACATGGTGCTGGACTGCAAAATATAACAAAGTCTCCATATAGAGGACAGAAGCAAAGCATTTATTTAGACACCAGAAAACCAAATCCCAAAACCAGTAAGCCGATTCCATCATAGTAGTAAAGAAGTTAACAAGCCACAACAACACAGAGAGCCACAGCATCCTTTAGCCCTCCCACAAACCAGTATAAGATCAATATTTACCCACAAGCCTGACTCCTTGCCTGAGCATCCTTTACCCAAGCTGACTAATCTACCTCTGACTCCCAGGTTCCTATGGGCTCTACTCCACCCTTCAGCAAACCCCTCCCACCACAGGCTCCATGTGATTACATTTAGCCTATTAGGAGGCAGAGTTTACTTTCAAAGCAGGGAACATCTTCAAATTCCCATTGCCATTACATTTGTCTAACTCTTCGTGACCCTATTTGGAGTTTTCTTGGCAAGGATATTGGAGTGGTTTGCCATTTCCTTCTCCAGCTCACTTTACAGATGAGGAACTGAGGGTAAAGTGACTTGTCCAGGGTCACACAGCTGCTGTGTCTGACCCCAGCTCATGAAGATAAGCCTTCTTGACTGTAGGCCCAGTACTTTCTCCACTGATCCAGAGAGCTGCCCTAGCTACTAACCTATCAGATAATCTAATGTCTTCTTTCTTTGTGGTGTATACAAATAAGATACCACTTCAACTATCTCATAAGGCCTTATAAATGTCTGTTGAACTTGACATCCAAAGTTCTAACTCATATGGAAAACCAGTAATGGTGACTAAAATTACAGGGCTGGAGACCCATTCTGTGCCTTTCCCTTTTTTTTTTTTCCTAAACTCTACATTCTGTGTCCTGTCTCTTAAACAGAGGGTGGAGTTGGACCACAGTGTGAAGTGAAAAGTACATTATCAAATATGGCCAATGTGTTGATTTATTTTGTTTATAATTTGTTACAAGAGAGCGTTCTATAGGCCACAGGAGATGGTGGGGGGGAGGGGCAGGAGGATGCATGGGAAAACAGGAGGTTAGAAAACAACATAAAAAAAAACTAGACTATCAATAAAACATTGGTGAATAAATGAATAAAATCCATGTGGACCACCCACATGGTATGGTGGAAAGGACATTGACCTTGAAGTCAGAAGTCCTGGGTTGGAATCTCAGCTCTACCATCTGCTAGCTGGATAACACAGAAAAGTCACTGAACCTAAATGGGCCTCAGTTTCCCCACCTATAAATGGGGCAAATAATATTTGCATCATCTACTTCACAGGCTTACTTTGAGCAAAGTGCTTTGCAGATCTTAACATGCTATATAAATGAGAGTTATTCATTTACTTCTCAGGTATCTGAGACATTTAAGAAAAGTAGGAGAGAGATGGGAAATGGGCTAAAGCTCCCATGAGGTGATAAGGAGAAATATGCTGAAGTGATACATAAGATAGACGAAATAGGGGCATACCTCCTATTACCTCTCCACCCTAATACCTCTATGGGACTCCTCTCAATTCTGCCCTCCAAATGCCTCTGACAAGAGATATGACACGAATACATCTTTCCCCTGCAGTTCTCTCCCTATTCTATTCGCATTCCCTTCCAAATGTCCCTGATACAGATATAAATAGAGGCCCGTTCCTGTTGGGCCCCCTTCCAGCTCAGGGCTGGTGAGCTGAATAGCACACCAATAGAACAAGCCCTGAGCCCTCAGGTCACACTGGAGGCTAACACCCTCATCTTCTTGGCCACTACCCCAGCTACTACACACAGCTGTGCTCGGTGTCATCCCCTGGGAGTTCTTACCCCTTCTTACCTGCGCCACCTGGTTGTGCTTTTCAGGGATATCCTTCAGATGGCTAGGTTGTACGCAGAAAATATTCGACCCTAAGGTAAGACAAAGATTTAGTTCTACCATTTTCTTCCAAGGCTTTCTGGAAACAACATCCCACAACCCCAATTCCCTCTTTCAAAAGGCACAGAAATGCATAATTCAGGGAAGTCCTACATGACAGAGGAAACCCCATGACACTGAATGCTGAGCCATTAAATTGGTTTTTCTTAAAAAAAAAAATCATTTACTAATGCTGTCCCCTGCCCTAAACGGACCACATCTGTACAACTGTGTTCAGTTACAGGGGCCAGATTTTAAGATAGGCTAGAGTGCATCCAGGAGGGTAACCAGGACAATGAAGGGCTGAGAGCTGGTGCCACAGGAAGGCCAGTGAAAGGAAATGAGTTTGAACATCATGGAGAAGAGAAGGCTCAGGGTTAGATGTGACAGATGTTTTCAAGCAGTCGAAGGACCTCCAACATGGAAGAGGGTAAACCTGTTCCTCTGGGCCCCAGAGGGTAGAACTAAGAGTAGTACATGGAAGTTTCGAAGAGGCACATTTTGGCTTGATCTCAGGAAAAACTTCCTAGTAGTTAAGGTTGTCTCAAAGTGGACCAGGAGGCCTTAGGTAGTAGCAGATACCCTTCCCTAGAGGTCTTCAAACCACAGTTAAATGAGGACTGAGAGGGGCCCATGGTACAGAGGACTCTTGGTTACATATGGACTGCCCTGGATGGCCCCTGAGGGCCCCCCAGCCCTGGGATTCAGTGATTCAATGATAGTTGGCCTTTTTTCCCCTGTAAATGTTTCACTCGTGCTCTTTATAGATAGATATCTCAACATCACTTTACAATGACTCCCTCCCATCCATACATATACAATAATTCCTCCCTTGTAATAAGTAGTCAAGAGAGATAAATCAACATTTTAGCCACGTCGGAAGGTATCTGGGAGGCCCCAGCCTCCACCTCTACACCGTAAGTCCACCACTTTTATGCAAAGAGGAATAAGACAGGGATCATTGTTAGTTCCCTGTGGCCACAAGGAATCCCTGCATTGGTAACACCTACCATGTATTTAGCACTCCCAAGTTTGCAATATTATCTCACTTGAGCCTCATAACAGCCTGGAGAGATGGGTACTATAATTATCCCCACTTTGGATATGAGGAAACAGAGGCAAAAGGGGTTAAGTGGCTAAGCTAAGTGGTTAAGTGCCCAGGATCACACAGCTAGTAAGTGTCTAAGGATAGATTTGAACTCAGGTGCTCCAGACTCCAGGCCCAGTGCTCTATCCTTGGAGCCACCTGGCTTTCTAGAGTCCTTCAAAGCGATTTTCTCTAATACCTGTTCAACCTGTCTCAGACTTGTCAAGGTATACACTTTTCCCCTGACTTTACAGTAAACAGCAGTTGTTTATCCTACTGCCCAGTTAGTACTTTGGACAAAGGTGAGACAAAAGCACCACAACCCCTGACCTGATGACTTCTAATGTAAGGGCCATAGGTACTACATAGATCCACTCACTTTAAATGATAACATTTGGTTCAATGGGAAATCCCATTAGTTTAGGAATAAAAACAGACTGAACATGATGAGACAGTACCTCAGAGAAACAGGACAATTTCTCTTGCTATTACTTATCCCTCCACTATTTACCGGCTGTTCCCTGAACTCAGCACTCCATCTCCCACCTCCATGCTTTTGTACAGGCTGTCCTCCATGCCTGGGACGTACCCCCTCTTCACCATGCCATCTTAGAATCCTTAACTTCCTTCAAGGCTCAGCTCATGTACCAACTCCTACAGAAAGTTTTTGCCGATCCTTTTTGGCAACTAGTGCTCTCTCCTTTCTCAAACGATCATATTTTATACACACACGTATGTGTGTGTGTATACATACATATACATACAATGACATATAACATAATGTAAAAATACATGTTTATATTAGACATATATACACACACGTGTATATATAAATGTATATATACATGCATACTGTGTATATGCACACATGTATCTGTGTACATGTTGTATTCCCCCAGTGGAATGTAAGCTCCTTGATGGCAGGAACTGTATTTCAATTGGTCTCTGTATCCCCAGCACACAGGGCCATGTGGTACTTAATAAATGCTGGTTGGGGTCGGTTGGATTGGGCTGGAACACTTTAGAATACCATTGAAAAAAAGGCAGTGGGGATGCAGCTCATTTCTAAGAGGGTTTCAAAATGAGAAGGGTCAATGCCTTTGGAATGAGGAGGCTGTTCCAGGGATAGAAGACAGAACAGAAAAAGGGAACTCAATTATGATAAGGATTGAGCAGAGTCAAGAAACCTCCCTGCCTCCACCTCTGTCACTCCCGGTCACTCTCCAAAGGCCTGGTCCTGTTATGTTGCATGCTCTATCCTCCTGGGGCCCTCCCCTTACCCTAGGGTCCTTGGTTCATTATTTCTCCCTATCATGGGTTTAGACTCACCTCCCCAAGACTTCAGGTAATACCCCACGGTCTTTGGGTTGCCATCTGGGCCTTGATTAATAGAGAAGGAAGACTTATTTCTGTAACCATCAATGACAGGCTGTCAGGGGTAGAAAGGAGAGAAAGAGAGAAAAACAGGTCAAAGAAAGCCAAGGTTGAAAGATATTAAAAGAAAGGAAGAGTCTTCCTTCAGATGATGTGCACAGTGGCTCAGGAAGGCACACTGTCAGAAAGAGCCTGTGGTGGAGAGGTCTCAGACACAACAGAAAACCTCTGACTCCAGCCATGCAGAGAGGCTTCCCTGGGTCTCAGGGGAGGTGGTCTCCATTAGATACAAAACAGGGATATGGAGGAACTTACAGAAGGCATAAAGGGATGGAGAAGAGAACACAGCCTCTCAGACCTTGCTGCCGTGGGCTCTGGATCACCAGCACCACTCTTGCGGAGGCGATTTTCTAGAGTCTCCAGATTTTTCTTCAGACTTTCAAATTTTACCTGTGGTGGGGAAAAATAAACAAGCATTTACCTGGTCATACTACTTACTCCTCAGCTCCAAATCTTTCAATGGATCCCTACTGCCTACCAAATAAAGTTAAATTGTAATTCAAAGCCTTCCACAACCCTAATTCTGTTCTGTCATATTCTTCTTTTAGGCAGCTAGGTGGCACAGTGCACAGAACACTGAACTTGGAGCCTGGAAACCCTGGGTTCAAATTCAGCCTTAGACACGGAATAGTTGTGCGATCCTGGGCAAAAATGGGTAAAATTAAAGCACCAAAAATTAGCTAACATTTGGATAAGCATTTACTATGTGTCAGGCACTTTAGAATGATTATTTCACTTGATCCTCACAACAAGCCTGTTACTATCATCATTTTTACAAAGAAGAAAACTGAGGGGGACACCCTATGCATCAATCCTTCAAAGACCTCACAATTTTGCCACCTCTATCACTGATTTTTTTTCTCTGTATACTTGGTCTAATTTGACTACTTTTCTCATTTTTTTATTCTTTAGTGTCATTTTTACTTCCTCTATAAGCACATCTGGGACTATGTTGTTTAAAGTCTAAGTAGAGAGTAGTGGTTCTCAACCTGTGGGTCACAATCCCTTTGAGGGCTGAAGGACCCTTTCACAGGGGTCACAGGGGTTGCCTAAGACAATCAGAAAACACATATTTCCGATGGTCTTAAGAACCGAGACACCACTCCTCTATCTGTCTCCAGGCCGGTCCACCCACATGCAGATATGCCCACATACGAGTATTAAAGGGTCGCGGCATTAGGCAGGTTGAGAACCACTGGTATAGAGGGTCTGTCCTTGATGGTTAAAAAAAACACCTAGCACATAGTAGGTATTTAATAAACATTACTTGACTGCTTATATAAACTCTCTGCAAATCTTTTCCTTTCTTCTGTCTATTGCCCTCCTTCCCATTCCATCCTTAAATGTCACCAGAATAACTTTGCTTTAAGTGGGTCTCTTGCCAAGTTTTCTTTAAAATGAATTTGCCCTTCATTTTTTCTTCTTGGAATACTGCTCATAATTCTCCCGTTTTCCAGATCATCTCTGTAAGACTTTTACAAACAAATTTGTATTCTAAAGCAGTGTTACTCTCAGTCTTTCCATTTGGCAAATGAGTCAAGAGTTTGCTGACTAAGGTGCTTGTTAGGCTTTTTTGGTCTTCTTGTTATGGCAACTGATTTACACTGGCTAAACACTCTTATGAAATTATTATGATCAAGGTCACTGTCCTTTCTGTCATTTATTTTTAAATCATCAATAACTTGTTTGAATAGGGCAAAGCTGAGTTGCTTCAACTACATGTCATGTCTTTTTTCTCATTTTTATTCTTTTTTCTAGCTTTATACTGTCCTGATACTCACCATGGGACGGCAATAACCCTAGGTGCTTGAAGTCTATGGCATGAGACCATAAGCTTTGAGTACAGACCTAGCAATAGACCAAGGCAAGTTTTCTAAGGACTAGCCTAGCTTAGTAGACAGAAACTTATCATCAGTAGTTTGACTACTTAGTGATGAATTCTTTAGCCAAGACATTCAACAAAAAAAGGCAAAATACAAAATATTCTCAATCCTATTTACTCCTATTCTCCTTCTGAAATCATGATACTACTTTAGAAAGATCCAAATTATTTTTTAAAAAATTAAGAAAAATCATTGATGGGGCTATGGGAAAAACAGATACTCTAATACAAGCATTTTGGAGTATAATCAGGTAATATACAACAGAGAAATATTAAATTTAAAAAAAGAAAAAACTATCTATACAAAAATATTCACTGCTTCTTAATTTGTTATATTAAAAAAAACACTGGGTAGGGGAAAGACGGGGAGAAAATTTGTAACTCAAAATCTCATGGAAATAAATGATGTAAACTAAAAATAAACAAAAGTTAAAAAAAACAAAAAACAAAAAACCCAAGAAATTTAAGTGTGGTACATTAAAAAAAACACAAAGCAACCTCTATGTCCAATAAATGGAGAAGGAATAAATATAACCAAATATATAAAGTCCTACTCTGATATCTCATTGTAGCATGGAAGTAAAACAAAGTTTTCCAAAGCAACAGGTAATAATAATAATAATAACATTTATATACTCCATCTACTTTGATGCCAGTAAAGTGTAAGCTCAGGTAGGTTTCGTCATGCTTAAAAGGCTTCAAGTACAGTTCTGGCAACAATTTTTATCCATTGTCCAATTCCCAGACTTGCCAAGTGTAGAAAGGAGGCTGGCCACCAGGTGCTGAATTTAGGACAACAAAGAAATACATGTTATGTCTCCTCTGGAGCCCCCATCCCCTTCTGTGGTGATGCTGCCAAAGTGCCATCAAAGGGGGCAAAGAGTACCAAGAATTACAGTCTCTAGGCTCTTAGTGTACTTGCTGGTACTCTGCCAAGTGCAGAGTCCTTGTCTAGGGCCCAACAAGTCAATATACTGCCAGAGGAACTGAATCATATCAACCACGACATCGTGATCTCCTCGAGTACAGGGAATATATTTTGCCTTTCACTGTATCCCCAGGGCTTAGCAGAGTACCTGGCACTCAGTAGGTGTTTAACAGCCACTAACATGCCAAAAAAGCAAAGCCACGAGAGTATACACAATGATTGTAACACTGTAAATGAAAAAAGGAAGGAAGGCAAACTCTGAATAACTTAAAAACCAAAAAACTCCCCTAAGAACAAATAACGGAATACGCCTCTGCCCTCAAGATAGAGTGGCAAGGGTTTATGAAGAGAGAATATTGCCCTTAAAACTACATTATTAACATTATCTCTGTTGTAGCATATCTTTATTTATTTTGTCAAATACTTCCCAATTACATTTCAATCTGGTGGCAATGGGGCTTGACACCTCTGATATAAAACAGAGCAATTGGTCCCAGTCCAATAGAAATTTGTTGTTGTTCTTGTTATTCAGCTGTTTCTGTCTAATTCTTTGTGATCCCATTTTGGGGTTTTCATAGCAAAGGTACTGGAGTGTTTTGCCATTTCTTTCTCCAGCTCATTTTACAGATGAGGAAACTGAGGCAAACAGGGGTAAGTGAATTGCCCAGGATCATAAAGCTGGTATGTGTCTGAGGTTAAGATTTGAACTCAGAAAGATGAGTCTTCCTGACTCCAGGCCTGATGCTCTATCCACTGCACAACCTAGCTGTACCTTAGCTGTAATACAAATTTTAAAAATGTGACTTTTTGGGGAGGGGAGGGGTGAAAGGGAAGAGAATTCATTATCTGCACTAATTAGGACCTAAATGCAGATCATTATATACAGTACTGGATGTTTCTGCTTATTCTGGGAAGGAAGGAAACTGGGCCAAGAAAAGGTTAAATGATTTGCCCAGGGTCACACAAGTAATATGTATCTGAGGCCTCATTTGAGCTCGGGACTTTCTGAGTCTAAGACCAGGGCTCTGGGCACTATGGTGCTACTAAGCTGCCTCTAGGAGGATCACCATAACGTAAATACAAAAGGCACCAACAAAAGGCATTCTTTTTTTTTTTTAATTGACACATGACTTCATATGTATAATTGATATCATTACTTGCCTTCTCAATGGGTTGGGGAGGGGGCAGAGAGAGGGAGAGAATTTAGAATTCAAAATTTTTTTAAAACAAATGTTAAAAATTAACTTAAAATACAAGAAAAAATACTTACATATTCACTGTAAATGACAGTAGAAGCTATAAGAAGTTACAGTTAAATGGAAAAAGTTAGCTCATATGTTCCTCATGATCACCAAAAAAGTTTCTTTGGGACCCTTGGCCAACTTACTTTGCAATGCTCATGACTGGGAAGGGATTGGGAGGGAAGAGGCATTTATTTCTTATAATATGTTATATAATAATATATAATATAATAATATAACATATTATATAATATGTTATAATATGCACATGTTATACTCTGAAAGTATTTTAAAAGACCATCATGAAGATAAATCATGAGCGGCAGCTGGACATAGAAGATAAAAGGCCAACCCTGGCATCAGGGAGCCCTGGGTTCAAGTCCTTCCTCTGATACTTATTAGCTAGATGGCCATGGGCACAACCCTGGGACTAAGTAAGACATGAGTTGTCAACCTTAGTTTTGACAGTGAGAGTTCCCTAAATCATAGGCTTTCCCCACCTCCCCTAATGGAAGTAACCATAACTTGGATGCCCACATCTGTTGGAGAGGACGAGGAGGCAGACAAACTCTGGAGAACTCATGTAAATCAGCAGGTTTCTGAGGCTTGAGGCAAGGGGACCTAGCAGGTAGGTTCTAGGCACTGGAAAATTTCTTCTAATTGCTGGTTCCTCCTAGAACCTCTACTTTAAGGAAAATACACAGGCACCTCATGTCTTGTTCCTCTCCTCACTTTCTCTACTTGTCCCCTTAAGCTTATCTTCTCTCCCCTGACCTCCTTAGCTTCCTTTTATATTTTCTTCCCTCATTAGAATGTAAGCTCCTTGAGGGCAGGACTGCCTTTCTTTCTGCTTATATTTGTAGTCTGAGTGCTTAGAACAGTGCCTGGAACATAGTAATTACTTAATAAACGTTTGTTGACTTGACCTGACATGGGTAACTGAACATAATCAAAGAGAAAGAAGAGATTGGAAGGAGCCAAGTATAATAGCCCTAGAGACCAAAAGCTGCTCTTAACAGCTCGCAAGTGCATCATTCATAGATAAGGGTCTCCTTTACCCTTCTTTGAGCCAGGGGATAGCTCTCCTTTTTAAAGCCTCTTAGGCTGCTTTCCCATCACTCAGAAAATTCTAGCACATTCCCTCTCAAGGCAACAACAAGGCTCCTACCTTCAGTTGTTCCTCATAGTTCAGTCTCCACAAGGGCAACATCTGATCTGCTAACCTGAAAGAAAAAAATCTATGCTTGAGCTCATTCATCCAATCACCCAACAATTTTGCAAATTCCTCCCACATGCAAGACGGTCTCTAGGCTCTGTACTGACGTTCCCACTACCATGTCCTCTACTGTTGACTTGTCTCATGCTCCCAAGAAGATGGTAACTGTGGAGTCCTGACAGGGAGAGGAGACCTGTCTCAAATTGTAGACTTAAGCACAGAAGAATAGATGGTCAAACACAACATCAGGAGAAAAAAAAAAGGCTTGGCACACAGATAAATTTGGAGATGACAAATCACATTCCAAAAGGATTTACCATAGAGTTCCCTTAAAGAATAAACCCCAAATGGGAAGTAACAGCAATGGCCACCACACACACACACACACACACACACACACACAATATTAATAGATACATATATAATTGCACATTGTATATGTGTGTATATATGTATGTATATATATGCTCATTCTTTAGAATTATATACTTATATGCACATTAGAATATAATATGTACTATAACGTAAAATATGCCATACTATTTATACCACATTGTTATATACATACAATATATTTTATATGTGTATGTATATACAATATGTATGTGTATAACACACATGTATTGCCTATGTGTGTATATACACACATTATACACACACATACACACAAAAAATAATTGTAAGAATAAACCCCTTGATGTAAAAAGATAGGAAATGAGAAAAAGGACAGAATGTGTCTTAATAATAAATGTCTTCTTAATAGCTGACATTTACAAAGCACTTGGAAGTCTGCAAAGTGCTTTATTTATAAAATCTCATTTAAGCTTCACAACAACCCTATGGGGGTAAGGTATTACTGTTATTGTTCCCTTCTACAGATGAGGAAATCAAGGTGCATGAGGTTAAGTGCCTTGCCTATAGTCACATAGACAATAAGAGGCAGTGGCAGGTTTGGAATCCAAGTCCAAGGCCAGCACTCTGTCCACTACACCAAGAAAAAAGAACGATCCATCTAATATAATGTGAACATAATTTGATTTACATGTAAATTTTCACCAACACGTGATCACTTTAAGTAGGGAATACCATGACTATTATGGGGCCCAGAGCACACCATTCACATCTAATCTATCTAGTCTCTCATTGGATTTCAACTTGTTTGTCTTAGCCCCTTCTAGCAGATAGAACTCTTGATTCAACATCTACCCCTTGCCAAGAACCTCCTTATACCCAAGAATGTATTCCATGGTCCCAAAGCACTCAGGCAAGGATGCTTCTGACTTGCTTAAGTAAGCAATCTGAGGATATTGCTTCAGATGTTTCTACAGCCCCATTACTTTTCAGTGATACAGAAACAGCAGGGCACACAGATTCAGGCCCCTTTAAAGGGAAGGGAGGATGAAGACTGAAGCAGCCTTACCTTTCTCGCCAAAAACCAAGATTTTGGTTTGATTCCTCCTTCTGGTTTATTCTCTCTCTTTGCCTCCCCTCAGTCACTACATCTGTGACATTTCCCTCACATGCTGTGCTCAGAAGTGCCCAGGGCCCACCTTTCAGCTGACTGGCACCCCAAAGAAGCGGTCTGACTTTGGAGAAGAGAGCCATTCTGAAAAGGAAGGATCTTCGGTTGGCCATAGTGTATCCTCCATAGGCCTCTAGCTGGTCAGGAACACATCTACCCAATGAAGCTCTGAGACAGAAACAAACAATTTCTCTCTTCATATTTCCAATGAAAAAAGCACAAAAGATTTCACTTGTATGAAAACAAAAGTGGTTAAGTTAAATTACTAGATCCCCCAAAAGTAGATCAATTAGACAAGGGAACTCAATAATCTGATATTCAATAAATACAAAGATGTCAATTACTTTGGAAAGGGCTCTCTATCTGGGAAGTCCTGCTGAGAAAACTAGAAAGCAATGTGGTAGAAATTAAGCTTAGACCAACATCCTACATCATATACCACAATAAATTCAAAATGGATATGAGATCTGATTCAATATTACAGCATAAGAAAATTGGAAGGAATTACCAGACCCCAAATCTAGTTCAAAGTAGCTCTGTCTGGCCATATTTCCATAGGCAGACCCACCCCAAATTCTCATGATGGTCCATAAGCAAACATTTATTTTGTCCCCTCTATGAGAGACAGTCCAGCATCATGGAAAGAAGACTGAATTAGTCAGTAGACCTAGGTTGGAATCCCACCTTAGCCACTTGTACTAGCTGTGTGACTACTGGCAACTCAGGTAATAACAACAATAATTTTAACAATAATAGCTAACATTTATATGGTGCTTTAAAGTCTACAAACTGCTTTTTACGTCTCATTTGAGCCCCACGATATCCCTGTGGGGTACGTGCTATTTTTAACCCCATTTTACAGGTAAGGAAACTGAGGCTGAGAAGTTAAACAACTTGTCCAGGGTCATACAGCTAATGTCTGAGGCAGGATTCAAACCCAGAGCTCTATGATTCTAAGTCCAGCACTCCACCCACTATACCATCCTGTCTCCCTCCCCCACACTATGCTCCTTTGATGGTAACCTTTCAGAGTTTCAGTTTCCTTTTCTGTACAATGGGCATAAGAATTCTTACACTATCTCTCTCACAGCATTGTTAGGAGAAAAATGTCCTACAAACCTTAAAGCATTAAGTAAATGTCAGTTATTATTACTAAGTATTTACAAAGTCCAAAGCTCTAGGTCACATGACATAAGAGATACTAAGAGACAGAAAATAAGGTCTTCAAGGAGTATAATTTATTTAGGAGGATAAGACATGAAAACATTACATGTGATGGATGTGTGATTTCTTCAATATGGGGAACTCCTGGTCCTTATGAGAACTCCCTCTTCCAACACAGGTCACAAACAATCTCTGATTCACTTACTAGAGGAATCCTAAAGAGTTATTATCTGAGACACAAGAAAGTGAAGTGAGTTTTCGAGGGTCACACAGTAAAGCTGAGAAGCAGGATTTAAGCAGGGCTCCCTGATTCTAAGGAACACTGACTGTCACACTGCCACTAAAGTATATGCTGCATTTATTTTCAATGATAAGTCCAATAGAGTGGCTAGGGAAGGTTTGGACTATGACAGTGGTTTCCTAGAGGGGGTGATGGCTGACCAGGCATTAGGTGAAGAGGAAAGGTATTTTGGGAATAGGAACTGTCATGAGCAAAGACTAAGAGGTAAGAACATGAATGAAGTGTTCAGGGGATATTAAATTGAATAATCTAGATAGAATATAGGGTTTTTATTAGGGAAGAGTAGAAGATGCCCAGAAAAGTTAAGTTGGAGCCAGATCACAAAAGCATCTTGGATGCCAAGGGAGGGATTCTCAACTCCAATCAGTAGGCAATGAGGAGTCACTGAGGATTGTAAGCAGAGGACATGAGGTGCAAAAAAAAGAGAACTGGAACTTGCGATCAAAGATTCCAATCCAGCCTCCATCAATGACTGGCTGTACGATCTGGGCTAAGCAGAATAACCTCTCTGAGCTTTAGTACCCTACCAACACGGGGTAGGTATGAGACTCCAGTGACAGGACTTGCTATGCATTAAGGAAGTAAACTACAAGGTAAGAGGGTATTGGGTAGATTCCATTGTTGAATTAAGTTTCGAAGTGAAATGAAGGAGAAAGACTGGATGGTGGTTGGAGGGTACAACAAGATTAAGTAGGGGAGGTTATGGAGGAAAGAATACTGGATTTGGGTTCTAATTCTGTTCTGGTTGTGCTATCCTGGGCAAATCACTTTCCCTCTCTGAGGCTCAGTTTCCTCTTCTGTATAGTGGGGATAAGAGCACCACCACCTATGATCCCTACCCCAGAGAGCTAGGTAAAGGATGTATACAAAGTGCTCTGCCCACTTTAAAGCAAAGGTATCAAACACACTGCAGCCCCTCCTGAGTGCAACCAGGACAGATTAAAATGTACCTGGGAAACGTTTAACAAAATAAATTTTTAAACACAATAAAACATAATGTTAATTTGTGGCTTTCTAAATCACAAAATGGCCTACAGAGATCTGTTTCTATTTGGGTTTGATACCACTGCTTGAAAGGGACTCATAAAATGTCCACTATTCCCTTTTTTGGACAAGAGGTTCAATTACAAAATGACTGATGTTACAAAGACTCTTTTGAATTGTTGTTTTTTGAATGTCTTGTAAAGAACAAAAGCATATCAATAAAAAGCATTTTGTTAAAGCATCTGCCTGTCTGAAGGAGGGAGGGAAGCTAAAGGCAAGGACCAAACAATGAGAGCCTGGAAGGACAGCCAGGACAGAGTTAAGAGGTCACAGGGCTGGGGCTCCCTCCCGGGCTTGTGTGGGTCTCAGGGTGCCAGTGAAAAGGAAGCTCCCTACGCCCACCCCAGCACGTTCTCCTAACCCTGGGGCTGAATGACGGAAAGAAGGACTATGACTAGTGGCAGAAACCTTCCGTAGGTGTGGTCTCCCCCCATCCCTACTTTAGAAGGAGCTACCTGAGGGCAGGGCCTGGCCTTTCCTTTCTATTTATACAGCATTTAACACAAGGTAGTACACGGTAACAAGTACTTAATAAATGTTTTTTCTGTCATTCATTTACCATCCCAAGGGGAAGATTTGGATTCGAATCCTACCTAGCTGTGTGACCCTGGGCATTTAGCTTAACCTCTAACACTATTTCCCCAGCCTCTAAAACGGAGTTAAAAACAGCCCCTACCTTATTTCGCCCCCTCTATGAAAGACAGCATGGCAGTGTGGAAAGAAGACTGAGTTAGTCAGCAGGCCTAGGTCAGAATCCCACCTTAGCCGCTTGGACTAGCTGTGTGACTACTGGCAACTCAGGTAGTAACGACAATAATTTTGACAATAATAGCTAACACTTATACAGTGTTTTAAGGTCTACAAAGTGCTTTTCATGTCTCATTCGAGCCCCACAATGACCCTGTGGGGTAGGTGCAGGACAGCAGGGCCGCTAGGTGCAGCACTGGATAGCGCAGTAGAGAGACTGGACTTGGAATCACTAAAACTCATCTCCATGAGTTCAAAACCAGCCTCTGACACTAGCTGTGTGACCCTGGGTAAGTCCATTTGCCTCAGTTTTCCCATCTGAAAATAAGCTGGAGAGGGAAATGGCAAACCACTTTAGTATCTCTGCCAAGGAAAAGCCCAAATTGGGTCCAAAAGAGTGGGATACTACAGAAAAACGACTGAACAACGCAAGGTGGAGTCTCACCCACGGCACCTAGGGGCCTGCGGCCAGGCGGTCAGTCCCTCTTCCCCACGTGGCTCACTGGCCTTGAATTCCCCCCCAACCTCCCACGTATGGAAGAGGAGGTGCGGAGAGGGGGCTGAAAAGCCCACCTAGCAGAGAGCGAGGGATGCGGTCCCGGGGGCAACGGGGAGCCAAGGCAGTGGAGAGGAGACTGACGCAGACACTCCGTGCCCCGGGCGCAGGCTGCCCTTTAGGGTCTCCCACCCGCGCAGGGACCACGTCCTAGGTCCGTCTTCCCCCGGTCCCCGTACCCTGGACCGGCCCCGGCACCTCCCTCCGCGTGCTTAGCTCTCCTTCCCTTCGCAGCGCCGCATTTGCAGCAGCCCCAATCAGGCTTCAGAAACGCCGGGGAAAGAGTCACTTCCGGCAGCTGCAGGACCGGACGGGACGGGGCGGGGACAGCGGCAGCCTGGGCAGCCTTCCCCCGGGACCTGCGGGGGCCGCGAGCGCCCCCAGCGGCAGCACGCGCCCTAGCCGGTGTCCGGAAGAGCGCGGCGCCCCTCACCTGGCCTTTCTGCATCCCTCCCCAGGCTTGGACCATCCTTCTCCCGGGCGCCAGGCTCTCTCTAGCTGGTCCAGGGCACCCTTTGGGGTCCAGGAACTTTGAGATGGAAGGAATCTCAGAGATGGTCGAGTCCAAAGAGGTGGAAATTGAGCCCCGGAAAGGGAAATACTACTATTATTATTGCTAATGTTGTTATTTTCTCAGAAGGAAAATAAAACAAGACGAGAAAGTGGAAAATATCTTAAACACATTAGAAGGAAGAGAATATCCTTCCTCCACAAGACAGGGTTCATTCCCCCGTCCATTGCCTTGAGACTGATGCTCATCCCACCCAACTCCCTCCACTCCCCCAAACTATACCTTCTCAGGGGCGGGGCTGCCCCCCTCCAGGTGTAGGTATTTTCATTCCTAGGTTCTGAATTAGCTTGCTACTTTATACAAATACTTACTATGTTCCAGGCATTTTATAAATACGTCCTCATCTGATCCTCACAATAATCTCTGAGTTTGGCTTGTTATTTTTCCCCTTCTACAATTGAGGAAATTGAAGCGGACTGAGGTTAAGTGACTTGCCCGGGATCCCATAGTTTGTAAGTATCTGAAGCTGGATTTGAACTCAGCCTTTCCTGACTCCAGACCCAAACCTCTATCCACTGTGCTACTTAGCTGCCTCAGAAAAGAGAGCCCACATGGCACAACTGGTGTGAATTAAGTGTATAGCCGGCTGGTGCTGCTCCCTACAATCTCCGGAATTATTTCCGTCTCTAGCAAAGAGTGTGTAATACACATTTTCACCTCCAAGTGGCCCTCCGCAAGACCACTGTTCCCATCCCACTATTCGCTAGAGGGCACTCACCTACAACTTTTAGAACCGACCCCGGGGCTTGATGCAGGCGAACTGACTGCAATTCAGTATAGATCTAGGAATATTGAAGAAAATGAGAAATTGCTCTGCAACATTAAAATGTTGGCAACCTCTCTATTTATGGCTCTCTCAGCACCTCTATCCCTACCCTCATTGGGGAAACATGCTGCTCTTGATGGACCAACTTTATTTAGAAGACTTGTTAGTGACATAATTTATTAAAAACGCAGCAAATATACTTAGCATATATAGGCTCTGGACTCACTCTTCCAAACCCCTTCTTGGAGCTGTCAGGTCTAGTCCCCAGGTTCCCTCAGGGTTCCAGAGGTACAAAACTTCCTCCAAAGTTTGTGACACCTTCCGCTCCTCCCCCCCCCCCCCCCCAGTACATACAAAGTCCTTGGGAAGGGGGATCAAATTTAGAGCACTTGTGGCAGAAGGGGTAACTCAAGGCTTTGGGAAGGCCTTCTGCTGCAGGCCGCAAGGTGTTCCCCTTAGATAGGATCTAGCTTTTCTGCTGAGTTCCTGGTAGTGTCCTTGAAGCTTCCTTTCTTCAGTGTGTCTAGCATGCCCTAGGCTCCCAGGGTAGAGACGCTGCTGCCTGCTCCTACAATACCAAAGTTCACAAGATGCTTCTTTAATAAAGAGGGGAAGGGAGCAAAGAGAACAAGACTGAGGTTCATCTTCCCTCTACTCCCCCAAGACTAAGGATTATCCCTCCAGTCCCCGAAGACTGATTCTCATTTCCCTCCCTCCACTCCACTAAGCTGGTCCTTTTCAGGGTGTATTAAATCCATCTCATCCAATTGTTTTCCAGGCTTTCTAAATTTATCAAGGACTTTTCACAGGCTCGTCTTTGACTGTTTCAACAGAGACTTCTAAACTTTCTTCAGACCTTGTTCACACCTCTGATCACTCAAGGGAAGTAATCTCTCCTAACAAAGATATCAAGGAGTAGTCTACTCCAGTTCCTTAAAGTAGGGTGGAGTGTTTTAATTAACCACCACTTTTATATATTATTATTATTATAGTCCAGGAACTGTCACATAATAAGATTTTAAAGAAGCTTTTTCCTGCTGCTCCTCAGGACCCCCAGGGATTTGAGGGAGGGAAGGACTAGGGAAGAATTGATGTGTCTGTGACCTCATTTTTAAAAATTTCATTTTATTTTTCTCCAATTATATGTAAAAATATTTAACTTTTTTTTTTTTATTTTGAGTTCCAGATTTTCTTTCTCCCATTCACCCCTTCCCTAAGATGGCAAGAAATTTGATGTAGGTTATACATGTGCACTCATACAAAACATATTTCAATATTAGTCCTGCTGTGAAAGAAAACACAGACCAAAAATAAAATACTTTTTAAAAAATAAAGCGAAAAATAATATGCTTTAATTTGCATTCAGATTCCATCAGTTCTTTCTCTGGAAGTGGATAGCATTTTTCATCATAATGTTGGGGTCTGGGGTGCCTTTGTAACTTTGTTTGTAACATTGTTGTAACTTCAGTCTGTAAAAATCTCACTTGTGTTGGGGTACCTATTTCTATAACATCAGCTTGTGAAGCCAAGTTGTAAAAGTCACACTTCCCCCCAGCCATAAAGCATTAACTCTGCCTCTCCCCTGCCCCCAGCCTAAAAGCCTTTTCCCTGAAACCATTAACTCTGCCCAGCTATACCTATCCCTGCTTGGTATAATAACAAGCCATACCTATGAATCCTTCAAAAGCATTTTATAAACAAACCCTTAGTTTAGAGAAATATATACCTCCTTTGTTCTAGTGGCCAGTTGCAAACTATGAATCTTTCAATGCATTATCAGTAAGATAACTCCTCACAGACACATACTGAATCTCCAATTAGCCTAGCTTCTCAACATCCATCTTGTCAAAAAGGACTTTGATGGCTAACAGACTGGGCACCTCTCAGTCA
>CM053587.1:289478445-289523029 GCA_028646515.1 Pseudochirops corinnae | reverse complement strand
TCCCTCTCACCCTCTTCATTTTGTCCTTCAGAACTGTCTTGAATCTTTTGATTGTTGAAAATGGCTAAATATAACCTCATTTTGAAGGTCAGAAGCTTTTATCAACTAGGAGAAAAGCAATAGAGTAGGAGAGTTTTTCCTCCTTCATCTCACCAACTGTCCTGGCTCTCAAAAGCTGCTCATAGTAGCTAATGTTTATATAGCATTTAAAGATTTACAAAGTGGGACTGCCAGGTGGCACAGTGAACAGAACACTGGCCCTGAAGTCAGGAGGACTTGAGTTCAAATGTGACCTCAGATACTTAACATTTACTAGCCATGGGACCTTGGGCAGGTTGCTTAACCACAATTGCCCTCCAAAGAAGGAAAAAAACAAAGTAAAGGTTTACTAAGTGTATTATCTCACTTGATCCTCACAATAAACTTGTAAACTAGGTGCTCCCATTTTACAGATGACAAAACTGAGTTTGAGAGAGATTAAGTGACTTGCTCAGGGTCACAAAGTTTGTATCTGAGTTACGATTCAAACTCGGGTTTTCCTGACTTCAACTTTGGCACTGTATCCACTAAGACACCTAGCTGCCCTAACTGCTGCTAATTTGGAGTTGCCTCCACATCTGCCTCTGCTCCACACTTGACTCACCCCATAGACTCTCAGTTAGGCAGTGAAGTATTAATTAAATGCTCACTCTGTGCCAGGTAGCCTGCTAAGCACTGTGGATATAAAGAAAGGCAAAAACAGTCTCACATGGATGCAAACTCTACTACATGAGGATGAAAAATGATTGGCCCAGGACTTTGTGACTTTGGGCAGTCACTCAACCTCTATAGTCCTCAGTTCCTCATCATTCCAACACATACACATATGTGCCACCTATGTATACCTTCTCTGATTTCCATTTTGCTATGATTTGGATAAATGAGTTTCTTTTCTATTTGTTATGTGTATTCATTGTAGAACTGGTATTAAGCGGAAAAGAGTTCAAATCTTGGATAGAGAGAATGGAGTTATCCTTCCCCAGAAATGACAAGACAATCAAAAGTTAGATGGAACCCAATCAATAGGGGGCAGATATATGTCTAGCCTAGTACCCCCTCTCTCTGAGGATGGCAGAATGGTGACCTTCCAGCCCCAACCTCTTGCTCCCCACTCCTGGCATAACCAAAAGTCTCCCTTGGAGAAGAGTGGAGGGAGGGTGGCTTCCTTTCAAGCCACACACAAAATCAAGCCCTAGCCATAAAAGAAATAACTGTATATCACCTATCGTTACATATAACAATTGTTAACCTGAAAAGTTTGATTGAAGGAGACAGACCCTTGATTTATACAATCAAGGAACTTACAGTCAAATAGGGGAAGACAGCCCACAAAAGGAAGCTGGGAAGCAAGGGGGTTGGGGTGGGAGACTCTTGGGATACCTGGGGGAAAGGGGGGATTTTGTTCCATGAAGTTGAAACTAAGCAGAGTTGCAGATGGGAAATAGAGTCATAAATCCCTTTGTATAATGATGTTTTAAAATGCTTAAAATAAATACATAGAATTATGAAACAAATTATGTTGAAATACAACATATGTGTGTGTATAATATACATATGTGCATATTTAAATTTCACAGACCCCAAGTTAAGAAGCCATCTATATAAACTCTTTCCTCTCTCTTGGGGACCACATCAGCTCCTACAGAGTATCATGCATATGATTCCCAGGTCTGTATTTCCAGTCCCAGCCTTTCTCCTCAACTCTAGTACTAGATCCACCAATTGCCTACTGGACATTTTGGATTGGATATCCCACAGACATCTCAAATCAAATATGTCCAGAACAGAATTTATCTTTCTTCCCTCATCACACACACGCAAATCTATCTATCTGTCTATCTGTCTGTCTGTCTGTCTGTCTATATCCCCTTTTTAACTTTCTTATTTCAGTGTAGGACACCTCCATCCTTCCAGTCACTCAGGTTCACAATCTTGGAGGCTCCTTCACTTTCCTTTATGTTACATATCCAACTTCAGTTTTGTTGATTCTATCTTGGAGCTCACTCTCACATCTCACATTCTCCCAACTCATAAGCCCACCACCCTAGTCCGTGCCTTCATCACTTCTTGCCTGGACTATTGAAACTGCCTCCTCATTGTTTTCTCTGCCTCAGTGTATCTTCCACAAAGCTCCCAAAGTGCAAGTCTAACTATGGCACCACCCAGAAGTTTATAAGATTACCACAGCGGGATCTAACCAACCAGTTGGAGACCTCCCTCAATTTCTCTTGACATCCAGAGCAAAATGGTACCAGTGGAGCTCATCCTCACCTCATGACCAGCCCTAGAACACAATTACTTGGTGAATCCATTCCTGCTGTTTTTCTTTGGAGCCCCTCAATGCTTACATATTATAGTCTATTCACATTTTGCTCTTGCTTCTCCATTGTTCTCTTTGTGATAATCCTTTTTAATTCTTCAGAGGTTATTCTACTCCACATTGTTCTGCTACATTGCAGCATCAGTAAAATGTTGGTATTTTAAAATATATTTTATTTATTTAGTTAAATATTTCCCAGTTACATGTAAAAAGAAGAGAATCTTGGTATGAAAAAGATGGGCCTTTGTTTTCATAAGGGACTTGGATACATTAAAGGAGCTCTGGGGACTTCCTGAAGGAAATGAAGCCCAAGCCCACTGTCCTCCTATTCAATTCCGGCCACAATCTGATACTGACTGTGGCCCCTCCTCCCCCCCCAAGAACAAGTTTGTCTATCTGAACATATATTGTAATCTGGGCAACATATGTTCTTCCTCCATGTGGTCTTTCTCATGTGGACGGTTAGGCCAAATTCCTTTGAGTAGTCTAGGAAATGTTCCAAGGCTTAACACAGTCAGCACAATGTCAGTCATTTCAGTCATGTCTTACTCTGTGCAAACCCCTTTTTGGTAGTTTTCTTGGCAAGAATATTGGAGTGGTTTGCCATTTCCTTCTCCAGCTCATTTTACAGATTAGAAACTGAGATAAACAGGTTTAGGTGAGCTGCCTACGGTCACCCAGAATAGAAACATTTAGAGGATCTCACCATCCAAAGGAAATTCTTTTTCACTTGGAACTCAACGTGAGATCTCCTCCATCAGAGTCCTGATGACCATATATCTCCCTGTTTCATGCCTCATTTGATACTTATGATCAGAGAGTCATTGAATGGGACTATTTCAGGTGTTTAATCTTTTAAGGAATCTTAAATGATTTTGACAGATGAATATAACCTTGCTGTAAAAGAAATTGTAATACATTTTCCCCTACCAAATCAAATGCTTTTTCACAACCAACACACAAGCAAAGTAGGATTATGTATTTTCTACATCTTTCAGTAAATTTTAAAATAGTAAATATTTGGTCCAGTACTGAATATTGCCTTTGAAACCCTGCTCATTCCCTACAAGGATGTCCTTGATTACTGCATAGCTAACTCTCATAAAGATTTTATATAAATGGAAGAACAAGTGTTTAGCTTGGTAGTTATGAGCATCTCCAGTTTTCATTTTTCATTATTGACAATGCTTTGCAGAATCTTTCTCTCTTCAGACACCATGTACATTGATCCTCAAAGGCCATCACAATTATGTTGCCTCCAGAAGGAATCACTGCTATCTACACTTGGCACTTTTGTTGCTTTTCCCTTCTGTGTTCTCTTTAGTGCCATTTCTAACTCCCTATAAGCACATCTGGGACTACGATGTTGGAGTCCAAATGTGGTGATCTCACTCTCCTTGATGGAGGAAACACTTCGTTATATTGATTTTTTTTTTTACAAATCTTTTCCGTTTGTCTTCCATTTGTAGTCCTTCTATTTTCATCTTTGAATGCCCTTGGGATGACTTTGCTGGTTGGATATCTTGCCAAGCTGTCCTTATACCAGTTTTACCTTTCAACTGCTTCTCTTTGTTTTATTAGATGATATTGCTTAAGAGCATCAATCACCCTTCATTTTTAATTTTCCAAACTAGATTATTTTTTAACCTGGTATTGTCTTTGGCAGTCACCACTCTCTGTTTGATAAGTCAGATGCTTGTTAACTAAGGCATTTTCTAGACTCTTTTGGTCTCTTTATTGTAATGATTAATTATTTTAATCTAATATAATCAAATTATATCAGATATCAGTGATAAAAGTTTGATAGCAAAATATATATGCGTGTACATGGGTGTGTATGTGTATATGTATCCATACACAGGACATTAAAGCTCAAAATTGTGCTAAGACTTTTGGGAGACTTCAAGGAATTGATAAAAATATATAAGACCGATAGCCATTTCCCAATAGATAAGTAGTCAGTCTTTAGAGTTTTCAAAAGAATTTCAAAGTATAAATGACCAATTGAAAATATGTTCTAAATGGCTAATAGTAAGAGAAATGCAGGTGATATAACCCTGAAATATCCCTTTACACACTAAAGATCTACACAGATGACAGAAAAGGGGAATAGTAAATACTGGAGGTGTTAGAGTTACAAAGACAAGCATATAAGCACTGTTGGCAGGGTTGTGAATTGGATGTCAATTTGGAATTATGAAAGAAAAGTGACTAAATTATCCATATCCTTTGAATTAACAGTTCTAATACTGGACATGAAGAGATATAGGTAGGGGGTGGATTTCTATGGAATCCTTTGAGAGTTTGTCATCTGAAATGAATTACTGGACTCAGCTGTCTTTTGGCAATTACAAAAGTTTATTGTTACACTGCAGGCAGGAGGGGGGATAAAGGGACCTGCAAGCTTACAGGAGTCTAAGGCACAGTTACAAAAGTTTAATGTTAACGCTTTGCAGCGGACAGGAAAAGGTTAAGGATAGCCTGCAAAGTGCAGGGGCTAGAGATGCAGTTTTTAAAGCCATAAAACTGTCAGTCACAGGTTGATTATGCTAACTAGGTGGGCAAGGGTAGAGTTAGGGAAGAGTTTAGTAGGAGTTTAGGAGTGATCAGTGCTTAAAGGGACATGCACTTTTTATATCAACTACGCAGGCATATTGCCCATAATTCACTGGGAGAAAGCTAGAGGGGGGGCCACAGAGAGGTGTGGTTTTTGTCTTGACATGTCACTAGGTTGCTTTTTGATCAAGGTCCAATAAGGACCTTGGACATAGGTCCAATAAGGCTGTTGGGAGGATAGGCTTGATTGTTTCGGGAGGTGCCAAGTTTGGAAGTTAGACTGATTAGGGATTCAGGAGGTACCATCTTGGAAGGGAGTTATCTCTTTGATAATATCGTTCAAGGTTTTTGGCAGCTGGCCACTTAGAACAAAGGAGGTCTCTAAACTGAAGGTTTGTTGATTAAATGCTTGGGTTATGTATTCATGGATAGCTGTATCTAGGCAGACTGCTAGCTCAGGGAAAAGACTTTTAGGCTGGGGGCAGGGGAGAGGCAGACTTAATGCCTTTATGGCTGGGGAAAGTGTGACTTTCACAACTTAATTGCACAGGCTTGTTACAAACTGATGTTACATACATAGGTACCCGAACACAAGTGAGATTTTTACACACTGAGGTTACAGACAAAGCATGCCAGACCTCATATATCCCATAAAAGTTAAGGATGATATAGTGAGAGGTCATTAGAGACCAGTATCTACAGATATAAAGCCCCTACACCTATCAGCACGAACCTCTGGTATATAAACACTTTCTATGCGCCAAGCACTTTGCTAAATGATGGGATGTAAAGAAAGGCAACAGTCTCTCTCATCAAGAAGCTTACATTATAATGGGGAAGACCACATGCACATAACTAGGTATAGACAAGATATATCAGAATAGAAGGAAGATAATCTTAGAAGTAAAGATACTAGCCACTGAGAGATGGAAATGGGGGGGGGGGGAAAAGATAAAGGACTAGGAAAAGCCTTCTGTACAAAGTAGGATTTGAACTGAGTGTTGAAGAAACCTGGGGAAGCTAAGAGACAGAAGTAAGGAGGGAGAACATTCTAGGCCTAGGAACAACCAGTTACCTGAGTAGGGAAAAGAGTGTCTTGTGTAAAGAACAGCAAGTTCCAGTGTTGTTGGATCACAGAATTTGCAATATTTGGCTCAGCACCAGACAAATACAGTTTTAAATTTGGCTAAACATTCAATTTATTTCTATATTTTGATTTAAAATGCAAAGAAAGTGGATTTTATTACTAGCCACTGAACCAATCAACAAAAATGAAAAGCTAGTTATGATATGAAATTTTCACTTTTCTATTGGCTGATAAGTGCTATATTAAATGATAAATGTACTTAGACAGCAACTGCCTATTGTTGCTTTATTTTTAGCAGTGTTTATATGTAAACTAAGCTTTGCAGGGAAGGAATCTATTTGAACAAGACTTTCTTCTTTGTTATCACTGGCATATAAGCTACATTCTCACAGATACTCTACTGAATCATGTCTGCTGATCCATGTTGCCAACCAATTCATTTGAAAATCTGACAGATACACCTCCCTTCTTCCACGTTCTGTGCATGCATTTGCCCCCCCCCCCAATTTATTTATTTCAGTTTTCAACATTTGCTTCCACAAGATTTTGAGTCCCAAATTTCTTGTGCATGTATTTTAAAAGCCTGACTTGATCGGTAAGCTCCCTGTGCAATTCTCTGTTTTGTTTTTTTTAAATTGCCACTCCCCTTTATTTCTCTTTTTGGAACGTATTTTTGTGTGCTGTCAGCATCTCATTCTTTAGAGTTTTCCATCCCTGTTATGCTGACTTTCCCATTAGAATTTTAAATCATGGGATCCTATCTCACTTTCCTCTAAACTCTTTTAAAATATGCTATCCAAAAATCTGGAGATCCTGTCAGACTTATCTTAACTAACCTTCTTACTGTTATAATATGCAGCCCTTCTTTACCTATTCCATTTTAAAAATAAGACACACTTGTCCACATGTTTATTCTATTCATCAATCTCATGCCACCAAATCTCAGTGTTACCTATGAGGTCAAATTTGCTCCCTAGTTTTAGGACCCTAAGTTCATCTTATATATTGATTATGTTTTGCTGACACATTGTGCATTTTTGAAAATACACTAAAAAAAACTCCACTATGTGCCCCTTTCTTGGATTTTTTTTCTCCTATGAACTTCTGGGTATCTTAATTAGTATCCTTCCTGAATTGTAGCTTCTCTGTAGGAAAACATCCTCCATATGGGATCTCTAAAGATGTGCCTGAAAGGAGTTAAGAACCCAAGTTCTGAACTCCCAGGGTGGGGGTGGGATGTCCTACTTTACCTGCTAACCTCAGTTTGCTCTCCCAGGCCCTATCTTTCCACATCCTCCTCTGAGGAGTGTAATCATATCAACACTACTATTGCTTCTGGAAAGAGCACATCAATTGACTGTCCTATTGCTTCTGGAAAGAGCACATCAACTGACTGGAATAAAAGTGAAAACTTCTCAGGCAACATTCCAGAAATCTGAACAGAATTGTAATAAAGTACCAAAGACTTAGTAACCTGTGCTGGGAGCCTGGGACCCTTGCCTTACTTCCCTGGTCATAAGTTGAAGTTTTTGCTAAGCTTAGCTAATGTATGGGAGGGGAAAGCACAGACCCTGCAAATTTAACCCCCGACCTGAATGTCCCAGACTTGTTTCCACTGACCACCATCTGACCTGTAGAAATGTTGTGGAACTCTGGGCAGGTCACCATGTCCTAAAATCCCCATGATTCATAAAATATTGTCTGCTTTCATATCTATATTGATATTGTTAGAACATTGATCTTCTGCTTTCATATATCTAAGTTGATACTGATGACATATTTTGTCTGTTTTCATGTTCACAAGACATGCATCTTGTGCTTTTTGATCAGACTGACATTTCATCTGCAAATGCCAGCAGATTTTTGCAGTTAAGATTGTGCACTTCAGTTCCTAATTAACGGGAACAGGACAGAACAAGGGAGGGGGGAAAAGGGTGGTCTTTTGGGTATATAGCCAAGCTTTGCATTTTGTATTTTGCCTCTCCTACTAGACTGCCTGTCGTAGCGAGTCCGCCCTTCTTGCAAGAAGGAATAATTAAATAAATCCTTCCTGTCTCTAAAAAAAAAGAAAAAGAAAAAAAAGAAAATCTGACCGATAGGGGCAGCTAGGCGGCACAGTGAATAGAGCACCAGCCCGGGGTCAGGAGGACCTGAGTTTAAATCTGGCCTCAGACACTTAGGCCCTATTAGCTGTGTGACCTTGGGCAAGTCACTTAACCCCAATTGCTCTCTGCCTTCCCCCCTCCAAAAAAGCAAAAATAAAATAAAATAAAAATGATCATTTGTAAAAAAAAAAACAAGAAAAAGAAAATCTGACAGATAGGAGAATAGTAATATAAGACAGGTTTAAAATCAGAAAATAACCTTAATACTGCAAAGAGAGACAATTATAAGGCTTGTCTCTGAAGAACATTTATGATGGTTTCAAGATGTCATCTAAGGTTCATGCCCAGAGAGCATGGTTTTGAAACAGTCTGACATTTGCACTGTACTTGTTCACATGATTACACCACTGATAAAGTATCATTGTAGGGTGACAGAGGGGAATGAGCGAACTTCTCTGGTGAAGTATACCCAACACAAATGAGGGTAAGCAAATGCATCTATCTGTTGGAAACAAGTGTAGTGGTTTGGAAATAATTTGATGACAGTTTGAGAAACTGCAAGAATTCTTCACTTAGAAGCAGCATAATTTCATGTACTCACTGCACAAACACAATTGTTGTGTACGTGATCATTATAGGTTTTGAACTGATGCAGAAACAATTTTAAAATGCTTCAAACATGCACATGCTTGTTGTCACAGAGGAAAATATATTTGTATTAGACAATTATTTACTGCTTATAGCACATGAAAGAAAGCATGAATTGCTTGGACCATTGTTGTGAACCCCCAATGGGTTCTTGGACCCCTAAATAGGAACTGCTGGTTGGTTGTTGGCCTTTGTTCTCAAAGAGGACCAAAATGACATCACTACATCAGGACCAAGGTACAGTGTGTCTGACTATGGATGATCATCAGATCAATACAAGTTGAAAAGGCTATACTACAGATCAAGCACAAATAGTCCACATGAATGTTTAGAGTGTGGATGGCTCTAAATTCGCACTTCTTATATTTCTTTAGAGCTACTACAATTCTGCTTTGCTTATATAGCACCAGAACCTTCTCTGATGCTAACACTCTCTGCTGGTCAGTCCTGTACCAGTGTTTCCCATGTCTCACAATCGGTTCCAACGTTCTTCAGCAAGACCTTGAGAATGACCTTGTATCACTTCTTCTGACCTCCATGTGAACACTAGCCTTACGTGAGTTCTCCGTAAAAGAGTCTTTTACAAACATATGTTTGACATTTGAACAATGGGGCCAACCCATTGGAGTTGCGCTATCTGCAGTAGAGCCTGAATGCTTGGCAGTTCAGCTCATGAAAGGGCCTCAGTGTCTGGTACTTTATCTTGCCAGGTGATATTCAGAATTTTCCTTAGACAATTCAAATGGAAGCAAATCAATTTCCTGGCATGGGACTGGTAGACTGTCCAAGGTTCACACAACAACAAGGCCAGCACGAGAGCTCTGCAGAAAATTCAGGCTGGTGGGCAGTCTAATACCTCTTCTCAGCAAAGAGGTAGAAGACTACTAAGGCATAACATTGCATACACTGTCGGATGAGTGCTGCTGTCTTGCTTAGCTGCTTTTCTTTGTTACAAGATACTAGAGTGGTCTGCCAAATGAGCTGGGGAAAACAGGATTAAGTGACTCACTCAGGGTCACACAGGCAGTAAGGCCTTGAGGCCAGATTTGTACTCAGGAAAAAGAGTCTTCTGGACTCCAGGACTGATCTGTCCTGACTATGGGACATTCTACTGTCAGGGGAACTGTAAATTTTTGCAATAATTTCAGAACAGTAATTTGGAACTATGTCTCAAAAGTTACTAAATTGTGCAGACTACCACTAGGTCTAATGGGCAGTAGGTGACACAGTAAATAGAGCACCAGCTCTGGACTCTGGAGGACCTGACTTCAAATATGACTCATATACTTATTAGCTGTTTGGTCCTAGCCAAGTCACTTTACCCTATTTGCCTCAGTTTCCTCATCTGTAAAATGAGCTGGAAAAGTAAATGAAAACCCATTCTGGTATCTTTGCCAAGACCCCAAAGAGGGTCACAAAGAGTCAGATAGAACTGAAAAACAACAAACTAGGCCTATACCCCAAAGAAATCATGGAGAAGACAAGATCCATATGTGCAAAAATACTTATAGCTGCTCCTTTTGTGGAAGCAAAATACTGGAAACCAAATGGGAGGGCCAATCAACTGAGGAATGACTGAACAGATTATGGTAATGGAATACTAGTACTGTGCCATAAGAAATGATGCAGTGAAAATGAGCAGAACCAGGAGAACAGTTTATATAGCATAGTAAACACATAATTACATAGTAAAAAGTAGTCATTTTGAAAGATCCAAGAACTCTGATCAACAAAATGACAACTATGACTCTAGAATATTCATGATGAAGAGCAGGTACACGGATCTAAAGGTGTATTTTCTGGATTTGGCCAGTGCTGGAAACTGTTTTTCTTTGCTATGCATATTTGTTAAAAGGATTTTGTTTTTATTCTTTTTTTTTAACGGGGGGAGAAGTGGGAGCTAATGAAAAAGGTTTTTGCTCATTAAAAAATTTAATTTAAAATTTTTTTAAAGGTTAAAAAATAACTAAAGCGAAAGGGCTGTACTAAATAACCTCCGAGATCCATCCCTTCCAGCTCTCGAAGCCATGACTCACTCTGTTTCACCATCCTTGAGGCTGGAGGGGATAGGGTAGGGGCAGCGCAATGATAGGGTAGAGCTCGGGACAATGTTTACACATTCCCAGGACTACATTTCCCAGAATTCTTTGTGGACGGAAGGGCCGTGAGAAGCAATCTTACGTTCACAAAACAGGACTACATTTCCCAGCGTCCCACGGGGCTCTCTGTTTTCCCCGTCCCCCCTCCTCGCTCCCTTCTTTGGCTGGACCCTCTTGCGTGGCCGACGTGGACTCCTGCCGGAAGCCGCTGTGGAGCAGCAGGTGGAATCCGAAGCCCAGGTGGGAGTCCGGGTCGGGGGAAGGCAGGATGGGGGAAGTGGGAGTTGGGGAGGGCCATGCCGTGGCGTGACATCACTTGCTCCCCGAGTGTCCGCAGAAAGTGAGCTTAGAGATATGGTCTGCCTGATGGACAGAGGGGGGAAACTGAGGCCCACAGAGAGTCCGAGGTGCCTTTATTGTTCAGTAGTTTCAGACTCTTCCTGACTCCGTTTGGGTTTTCTTGGCTAAGATACTGGAATGGTTTGCCATTTCCTTTTCCAACTCATTTTGCAGATGAGGAAACTGAGGCAAACAGGGTTAAGTGACTTGCCTAGGGTTCCACAGCCAGCAAGTGTCTGAGCCCGAATTCGAATTCAGGTCCTTATCCACTGCCCCCGGGGTGCCGTTAAGGGCCCGCAGAATTCTGTCCCACACTTTACCCCGAGGGTGGGCAGGGTTTGATCCTCTCCTCTCTCTCCTCTCACCTCCCTGCTGAGACCCTCTGCCCCAGTCACTGAAAGCAGGACCAGATTTCCACGTGCCCTCCAGTCCTCCTCCCCCCCCCTTCGAATGCCCAGCTCCCATGTGATTATTGCCTATTTATTCTAAGTATTGCTTACATATGTGCATGTTGTTTCCCCCTACAGAATGTCAGCAACTTGAAGGCAAGGCAGGGCAACATGCATTTATCAGGCTCCTCCTATGTGCCAGACCCTGGACTAAATGGTGGAGATTCAAAAAAATGCAAAAGACCCTTAAGGAGCTTACAGTCTAATGGAGGAGATAACATGGAAACAGCTATGAAGGGGCTGTTTCACCTTTGTCTTTGTATCCTAGGCCCCTGGCACAATGTATATACATAATAGATGTTTAATAAATGCACGTTGATCTGTTGGGGGGGAGGGGCGAGCTGATCTTGCACCTACCTATCCACGCACACAAAGGGAGGAAGAGAGAAGAGGAGAGAACCAGAGAAAAGGGGCTTGGGAAACACGATTGCTGTCTTACACTGTTTGAAGGACTGTCTTGTAGAAAAAGGATTAGCCTCATTTTCCTTGGCCCCAGAGAGAAAAAAGGAGTAGGATAACGCTGAAAGGCAGATTTCAGATAGGAAAAAGCCTATACAAAATTATTTAATCAACATTTATTAAGCACCTGATAAGCACGGTGGATAGAAAGACAAAAAGAGATTGTCCTCTGCCCTTAAAGGACTTTATATTTGCTGCCTTGGGAGGAAGTAGATACCTCCTCACTGGAACTCTGCAGGCATATCGAGCTGATTCTGTCACAGCTGTTGTAAAGAGCTCTCCAAGCCTTAAGAAGAAAGGTGGAATAGGTGGGCTTTTGCATTCCTTTCCATCCTCTGCAAATCTATGGCCCCAACTTGTCCAGATGAGAGGAAAGGGAGAGTGTTGGAGAGAAGGTTGATGGCTGGCCCTGGCCTGAATCCAGGACTTTTATGCTTTCCCAGGACAATTTGAATGGATATGTGGGCTCCAAGAAGTACAGATCTTTTTTTTTTTTTAAGAAGTACAGATCTTAAGAGAGTTTTTTCTTCACACTCTTGCATGATCCTATCCTCTCTTACCCTCTTGCATCCCAGGGCAGAGACTCCCTGGTCACTTCAGTTGTTCCTCTCCCACTATAAGACTGGTATGGTAGGATTAGTATTTATTTTGTGAGTGGGTGCCCTTGACGAACTCCCAGTAGACTCTTCTTAAATGGCAGGTGGCAAAGAGAAGGCTATTATCCCCAGTGGAGGCAGTCTAGTCCATGAACCTCCTTCCCTGTCCCTCCTACTCCTTGGCCAGAATGTGGACATCTTTTATCTGTGGTCTCTGCTTTTTGGCTAATTAGGAATTCAATCTGATGAGGAGTAAGAGTCCATTAGAATCTTGAACTAGGGATCAGGGGACTTGGGTTTGAAACCTTGTTGTTTCTTATCTGTGTGACCCTTTGCAACATAATTTCATTTCTCTGGACCTGTTTCTGCATCTTTTAAATGGGGTGGATATACTTATGCTACTGTACTGTTGTGAGGAAAGCGTTTTGTAAACCTTAAAACACTACAGAAGTAAGAGTTGTTATCTTTGTTGTTACATGGTGGTGGTGGTGATCTTGTTCTTACTGTTTTTGATGGGGCTCAGCTAGGATTGGCCCTGTGACAAATTGTTATCCTACTATATTATTATTTTATGTTTACTGTTCACCAGACAGTTGCACAGGTGACTTAAAAAAAGAAAACAAGTCACTTGGTTTGTAGTTGATTAAAACTATCAGACTTTAGTCTCCCTGAGAACATCCTGAGTCTCACTCCAGCAGCAGGCACTGCAGTAGGGATGATGCACACCTTCTGACTCCACAGCGTTTTGATCTTTGACAGGTCTCTGTATTTTTAAAGCTTTTGGTCCACATGGCTTTGGCAGCATGTACTAAAATTGTTTGTTAACTTGACTTCCCAAGTCTTTGTGGATCAGTCTTATGTCCAGGAGATTGTAGGCAACACTTGAGTCTGTCCTAGTGGTCTGGTTCCAGACCCGTTGATTGGCTGATTTCTCCAGGATATGTTGAGATCTGAATTTGTTGTAGCAGTGGTGGTGTTCGTAAGGGGACTTGTTATCTGTCAGGCCTTGCATGGTAATAGCTTGTGATGTGTATTTCTAGCCACTGAGTTATGTTGTATTAGGTATTGAGTAGGTGCCAGACTTTGCCACCTGCATTGAGCCACAGTCTCTACCATTTCCTTGAATAATCTATTTTGATCATAAAGCCCAGGCTCCTTCAGGTAACCGATTTCTAGTAGCTATTAGTTTGAGTTATTAGTTCGGTGTAATGAGGGAAGGAAGGACTAAGAAGCAACAGGTGTGGGGGTGTGGGGTGGGGGTGGGGAGGTTTGGGGGTGGGGTAGGAGAGGAAGGGAGGAAAGGACCCAACAAGAACAACAAACATTGGTAAGTGTCTGCTCTTTGCAGAGCTCTGTGCTAGATGCTGAGAGACTCCAAGTTTAGATGAAACATTTTTCCTGCCCTCATGGAACTTGCAGTGAAGTATGGGGATAAGGCAGAAATTCTACTACTACTAATAATGATAATTATTATAGCTAACATTTACATAGTGCCTTATGGTTTGTAAAGTACTTTAAATATTTTATTTGATCCTCAAAATGAGGTAAGTGCTATTATTATCCCCATTTTACAGATGAGGAAACTGAGGTTGAGAAAACATAAGTGACTTGCTCAGGGTCGCACAGCTAGTTAAGCGACTGGAGCAGATATCAAACTTTGGTGTTTGTGACCCCAAATCCGGTGCCCTTGTCTGTTATACCAGCTAGCTGTCTCATTATCTCAAGTGTATCAGAGAGGTACAAAACAAAGTATTATGTGAGGTTGAAGCAGGGGAGGTCGTGAATCAGGAAGGTGGAGTTGACTGGTCTAGAACAGAGCCACAACTGAGCCCTGTCCGTGGACATCACTTAACCTGTGCTTGAACAGTAATAATATCACCTAAGGTTGTTGTGAGATTCAAATGAGCCTACATGAGCAAAATGCTGTACAAAGGTAATTGATTGTTATTACGTTCTTACAGTAGGTTTGGGGCAGGGCCCAACTTGTCTCACCTTGTCTGTGACCTCGGTCCCCACAGGTGCAGCAGGCATGGCAGACCCATCAGAGGGCACTCGGATCCTGGTCACTGGGGGCTCTGGCCTGGTGGGGAAGGCCATACAGATAGTGGTAGCTGATGGTGCCAGCCAGCCTGGGGAACAATGGATATTTGTCTCCTCCAAGGATGCAGACCTAATGTAAGTGATTCATACCTTTCTCCCCCGGGCCTTTACACGTATCTCTTCCTCTCTATCCAGGCAACAGGGTTGGGTTGTATTAGACTGGAGAGAGCTAGGAATGAGCCAGAACTAGGGCACAGCAGTGGCCAGCCTGCCTAATTCCCACCCTGGGCAAACATCCTGGTCCCCCACCTTATGCCAAGAAAGCCAGATCTTATTCACATGATCACATTATTATAAATTTAAAAGGAATAACAAGTTATACATAATTGATTTGTGGTTTTGTGTGCAATCATCTTCTTCATTACACTGTGTTATAGAAATGTTTGTTTTATTCTGTGGATTAAAAGTAGATAAAAAAGAATTAAGAAAGCCAGCTTAACCTGCCCCACTCTTTCTTGGTCTACCTCCACCTGGAAGCCCAGCCACTGTTTCCACTGGCCTTTCTCTTTAGCATCTTTCTCCCCTTTCCCCAGGCTACCACATAGCCACACCTCTCTGACTGGCTTCTTGGTCCCTGGTCCCTTACACTACTAGTCAGTCAGTCACTCATTTATTTGGTCTTAGGTGTTGTTTAGATGTTTGTAGTCTGACTCTGTGTGACCCCATTTGGGGTTTTCTTGGCAAAGATACTGAAATGGTTTGCCATTTCCTTCTCCAGCACATTTTACAGATGAGAAAATTAAGGCAGATGGGTTTAATGACTTGCCCAGGATCCCACAGCTAGGAAGTGTCTGAGGCTGGATTTGAACTCAGGCCCTCTGACTCCAGGCCCAGTGCACTGTCCACTGCACTATATAGCTGCCCTATTCAGCTTTTACTATGTGTCAAGCTAAGCACTGAGGATACAAAAAAAGGCAAAAGCTATCACTGCCCTTTGGGGACCTCACATTCCAGTGGGAGAGACACGTAGATAACCAGGGATGTCAGTGGATGGCCATCTCAGAGCAAAGACTAGGCAGCTGCCAGGACCAGAAACGGCCTCTTGCAAAAGGTGAGACTAGAGATGGGTGAAAGGAAACCAGGAAAAGTCCTACGAGGAGGAAGTGATGGGGCAGAGCCTTGCAGGAGTGGAGATTGCTTGTGCAAATGCCCCATGATGGGTAGTAGAAGTTGTGTTTGAGGAGCAGCAAGGAGGCTGGTATAGCTGGCTGGAGGGTTCATTTAGGGGGAGAGGGAAGAAGAGCTTTAAATTGCAAGCAGACGAGTTTTTTTTGAGCTTACGGGTAATAGGGAGCCCCTGGAACTTCTTGAGCAGGAAGATGACAAAGTCAGATCTATGACTTGGGAAAATCACCTTTTCAGTTGGGTGGAGGATGGGAGGCTCAGAGACCGTTTATTTGAATGACTTACAGGTGAGACATAATGAGGGCCTGAATTATGGTGGTGCTTTTGAGTGGAGAGAAGCAGACATGTATGAGAGATATTGTGAAGGCAGAAATGATAGGGTTTGGCAATGGATTGGATATGGGAGGTGAGTGGGAGTCAAAGAAGACACTGAGCATGGGTAACTGGGAGAATGGTGGGACCTCCACCACTTGAGGCAAGTTTGCAGGGCAAAGAAAATGAGTTCTGTTGTGGACATTTTGAGTTTAAGATGAATATAGGATGACTAGTACAAAATACCCAACAGGTAGTTGGAAATTCGAGTCTGGAAATTTGGGCAGGAAAAGTAGATCTGGGAATCTTCTGCATAGAAATGACAACTGAACCTACAGGTGTTGATGAGATCACCAAGAGAGATAGTCTAGAGCAGTGGTTCCGAACCTGTGGGTTATGTTCCATTTAAATACATCCTGCATATCAGATATTTACATTATGATTGATAACAGTAGCAAAATTACAGTTAAGAAGTAGCAACGAAAATAATTTTATGGTTGGAGGTCACCACGACATGAGGAACTGTATTAAAGGGTTGCGGCATTAGGAAGGTTGAGAACCATTGGGAGGGAAATGGGAAGAGGCCCCAGGACAGAACCTTGGAGGATTTTCCTGGGCAACGAGCAAGTGTGAGCTGGATGAAGATCCTGCCAAGGAGACTGAGAAGGAGTGGCTGGTCAGATGGGGAGGAACCAGGAGAGAGCAGTACCTTGAAAGCCTAGAGAGGAGAGAGTATTCAGGAGGGGAAGGTAGATGTTAGCAGTGTCACTTGTACAGAGAGGTTAAGAAGGATAAGGAGGGTTCCCTAAGGCAGCCCCACAGCACTCGCCTCCCTCCCCCATAGGCATGGGGTATCCCACCACATGCTGACATTCTTGACCCAGGCTTCTAAAGGCTTTTCCTTTGGCACAGACTGGGCTATGATGGGATTTCCCCATTCTGAGCACATCCTCCCTAGCTCCCACACTATCTACCCCAGAGCTGGAAGGGAACACAGAGGCCATCTAGTTTAACTTGTACCTGAACCAGAATCCCTTCCACATCATACCTGACAAGTAATTCTTCCAGCCTCAGCTGAGAGAGTTCCAAGGAGGGCAGGCTCGCTACTTCCCAAGGTAGCCCATTCAATTTTGGAAAAGCTCTAACAGTTGGAAAATATTTTTCTTGTATAAAGCCTAAATTTGCCCCTTTGTAACTCATCATTTCTAATTCTTCCTTTTGGGACCAAGCAGAGCAAGTCTGGTTTTCTTGCCCATAACAGCTCTTCAAAGGCGTGAAGACAGTTTTCATGGCATTTGGCCTTTGTCCAGTCCTAGATCTGCCCCCCACTTATTGGGTGACCTTGGGCCATTCCCTGGTTTCTCCTCTGTCCTATTATACAAGTTCCCTTCTAGCTCCATCCTTTATGTAGTTGCAAAGTAATTTTTTTGAGACTCAGGCCTGACTGTTACTTTTTCGGTCCATAGCCTTCTATGGCTTCCCATTGCCTGTGGGGTATAATACAGTCTCCTTAGCTGAACTTGAAGGTGCTCCATAGTCTGACTCTAAACTGCCTCTCCTGCCTTTACAGCTTCTAATACTGTATTTTCTAACTCTTTTATGGGTCATTCCTAGAACCTATCCTTTCCCATTTCTTGCCTGATGAATTGGCTCAAACCACCCCTCTCTGCTTCAAGTGTACTCCCTCCTCATATCTGCCTGTTTAAGCCCATATTATTCTTTCAAGGCCATGCTCAGACACTACCTCCTTCACAAACCCCTCCCTAATAAAAGTGATTTCTACTACTTTGCATTTTCCTAAAGTTCTTGTATTATTCCTGTATTACTCCTTATATCATAGTTGGTTGTAGACTCTCTCTCTCTGACCCTTCCTTCTCTTTTGACCACATATTAGAAGCACATATTTCATACTCCAGAGGATCTGTGATTTCATCAATGTGGATTTCCCCCTACCTCCCATGACATAGACAGTACCCCTTCCCTGTTTGCCCATCCCATGTAACTTTGGTCCACAGATACCCATAAATTTGACATTGGGTACCTTCCTTTCTCGCTCCTGAAAATGTAAAGATACCAGGGGGAGCACATGGGACATCCAAGGATTGACCTTTGCTCTTATTACCTGACCATCCCTTCGTCTTTTCAGATTATACATCAATTTGATGGTATCTTTTATTTTACTTTGTTTTTGTAGTTTTTTATTTGTTAAGGATTACAGCTTGTTCACATCCAGTATGTGCCTTGCCATGCCATTGCCCTTTTTGTGATAATCAGTTTCAGTTTTTTCAGAAGCTTAAATCCACGAGTCACAGCCATACAAGAGGACTGCTAGGATATTGGTATAAAAAGAGACCCTCATTTTAGGTAGAAGCTTGGGTTCCCTTAGACTGTTGGGCCTACCCTCCTCCTGGTGAATTATAAACCCAACTTGTCCATTTGCATTATCACATGTACATATATACACAAAGCACTTGCACAGGCACGTGTGTGTCTGTTTCTGTGTATAATTGGATGTGAATTTCTGGAAAAACATAGCTGACTCTGTTTTGTTCTGTATTAGCCATTTTGCTATCTGTGACCCCTCGTAAACTGCAAGACTAGATGCAGCCTCTGATGACCTGTAGTGTCCCCTCTTCTCTACATATCTGTACAAAAAGGCTTAGTTGCTGAAGGTGAAGGATTCCAGTTCTCCCTTGTCTGACCTGACAGGCATTTATCTTTGATTTAGTGAAACTATATATACGAAGAAGATAAATCCCTTATCTGTCTCCTGTAGCAAATGACACACATTTTCTTTTAACAAGTATGGTTTTTTTTTGGTATGCCACCTGCATTTTAATGAAGTCATTTTTTTTTCTTTATTTCTTATCTTGTATAAATATCACTTGCTAAATTGTGAATAACACATTCCCCATTAAGTACTAGGGGAGAATAATATACTCTGAGTGTAATAAAACCAGTTTCTGATTTGAGCTGGCTTATTTGGCATTAGCTAGTTGAATTGATAAGTAAATTCATTAGATAATTCATAGATACAAATGCTGAAGGACAAACTCTAGGTTGTATGTCACAGTCTTGACTATAGGCATTCTTCATGCACTCCACTGATTTTGCCTGTGTGGAGAGTTAGGGCAGACTCCTTTGAGTGGTTACAAACCTTATCTTGGAGGTACTGCAATGTTCTAGGACTTGATATGAGCAGTATGCTGTCCTCTGCAAACAGGAGCATCTAGGAAACCTGACCAACTATTAGGAATTTCTCTTCACCTTGGACTCTGCATTGGAATTCTGTGACAGTGGTGAATGTACATCTGACAAGCAGATGTCTCCTTATTTTTTGACTTAGCTGGTGGTAATGATTGTTTTTGTCAAAGATACGTTATGCCTTTTATAAAATCTTACATAACTTTGATGTATACACAGAAAACTTTGTTGGAAAAGAGCCTTTCAGATTGCATTTTATGCATTTTTGTAATCAATAAGCTATAAATACAATAAGATCTTTCTGTTAGTTGCATGATGGCAAAGATGTGGTTTAAGATGGAATGATGCTTGTGAAAAATTGACTGTTCCTTGATAATACAGTCATCTGTGATGCCCTTGATATCTGTCTATATGATTCTTACAAATTTTTTATTTAGATGGGCAAGTAGGCATATGCTTTAGTGTCTTATTCCATTTTTCTCTTACTCTTGAGGTTTATAGAAAATAATGGAAGAGGACCATTGATAGAATTCTCCTATTTACATTATTTCCTGTATTTTTAGAAGATATTGTCCTGTAAATGCATGATTTTTCAATAACTAACCACCATACTATTTCACAGTTAACACATGGGAGGTGCTAGAGTTTTTGGACTCCAGCTTCTATCAGGTTCACTCTTGATCTGGTCAGACAGGGGGGACAAGAAGACAGCTTTAGAGAGGTTAATAATCTTACTTTATTCTAGTCTAGTCTTCTCAAGAGAGAGTTGTTGATAATGGGAGAACCAACTCCTACAGCATTCCTTAATCACCTTCTCACAGGGGCCAGTGAGAATGCAGTAGGATCTGCTAGGATCTACATCTCCTGTGGAATCCCCTGAACCTCAATGGGGGCTGATTGAGGCAAACACAGATTCCCCCCAAGCCTTGAGGGGGGCTGATCAAGTCCCACACAGCATTACACTGTCACATTCCCCTCTCACTGACCAGTGCCCACTTGCTTTATAGGGCAACAGACAAAGAAGACATCTTGCCAACGTTAAGCCCACAGGTTAACTTTAGCAATATTGTCATTTTCTGCAAGGGAAGTAAATATCAATTATGTCACCCCTATATCTCATAGCTCAGTTATAACAGGACTGTCTTTCACTATGATTCTAGGAATTACTATCTAGGTTCCTTGGGGCTGTTCTAGGAGTTACATCTGACACCTGGAAACTAGACATTGCCAGGCCATGGATCCTGAGAAACTGAGCCCTAAAAAGGATTAACAAAATTCTTCCATATACTCCACCCCTCCAGAATCCTGGCCTTTACAATCAAAACAGGCAATACCTTGGCCCTTACAATCAATTCAGGTGACACCTTTAGAGGTCCTTGAGCTAAGAAACTAAAACATAACATTCACAATCCATAGTAACAACAATAACATGGTACAATAATATTATAGGCTGCAACAACACAGACATTGTGTTGAGTATCCTATATATAAAAACAATATAGTACCAGAGTGGCCACATGGCCTCAGACAAACACAAAAGTAACTTGCCCTTTTCCCCAATAAGTATGGCCACAAAGCTTAAAACAAACTTAGCATTCAGTATGTAACAGCACACAGTATGTTAACATAGCACACAGTATGTGCCATAGCACATGGTATGTAACTTAGTATATCTGCCTTGTACATTCTTCAGGGACCAGAATCTTTGGGGAGTAAGCAGCCAGCTCCCCCTCCCTTCAGGTACTTTCCAAATGTTGCTTATACATCAGGGGGTCCTGGGCCAGGGTCTTCCCTAACAGAGCACATCCCCAGGGGCAGTAGAGAACACAACACAATCCACCCCTAGGTCACAGTTCATTCCTGGGTCACAATGGGTTACAATCCCCTCAATCAAAGCAGAGGGTCCAAGTCTTCTTTCTGAAAGTCCTCTTGGGGTGTGTCCTTCTCCATGGTGCAGTTTCAGACTCCCACTTGGTGCTCTCAGGTGCACTCATGCCCAAATGATCCAAAAAAATCTGAGTCCTAGCACTGTTCCAGCCTCTGCCACAAGGTCTGGTGGGCAGCTGAACAACAAAGACAATAGGCTAGGCTCCCAGGGGTTATGGTACATCCCCCATTCCACCATGGACAGCTCCACCCCAGGGTCCCAACGTGTCCCAAGGGGATGTAGCAGGAAAGCACATTCAGTGCTCCTGCCTTGCTGAAAAGCTTTTATTTTGACACAGGGCTGAGTCCCCAACTCCATGGTTCCTCCTCCTGCAGGTCGGGGGCTGACCATTCCCTGCTCCTGCAGAGTCCAGACTCAGGCAGCTCTCTCCTCCTGCTGTTATGTCTTATCTCACAGGGGAAGGGGCTGCTCCATTCCAAGCTCTCCTTGCTCCTGTCTGGGTCTAGGCCCAACACATTCCAGGTACACCCTTCTTCCCCTCCCCTCCTCCCCACCCTTCCCCCCGTCTGCTTCTGTGTCTGTCCCACATTGCTGCAATTCCTGGCAGCTTGTCCTCCTCCAGCCTCATGTAGGGAGGGGCCACTTTTCCCGTGCACCCTTTCCCTTCATTACAACATATCCAAAGTTCTCCTCCAACTTATCAGAAAATTCTGCCTCTTGAGCAGAGGGAACAATAAATATCCAAGCCTTGAGAATTTGGGTCTCAATCTCTAACTCTTTTTGGGCTTTCTCCTGTGCCTCTTTTTCTTCCTATTCCTGGGATAAATCAGCCTGAACTTCCTGTAACTGGGTTCTACTGACAACAGCTTGTCAGTATTTTTTCTCTCAAGGGCTAACTTTAACCAAACTACAACACAAGAAACCGAATTGCCCATTCAACTCCCCCAAGTCATGTTTAATTCCCACAGCCTCGGCTCCCACTAGTTTCCTCAGGAGTGCTGGTGTGGTAAGGAGGGGGAAAAAGGGGTTATTTCCCAGGGTCCCTGTTCTAGGCACTGGGGAAACTGCTGCTGCTTCTTCTTGCTTGGTTTCTCTCAAGTTTTGGCTGCCTGTTTCACCATTATTGCTTTTGCCACCTGGGTACTGCCACTTCTGCAACTGTACACTGACTCTTCCATGCCTTCAGGGCTGTCAGTCTGGATCTCCCAAAGCATTTCTACAATTCCCCCAGCCTTTCTAGCTCACTTCTTAATAAGGATACCCACAATTTTTAGCAAAACTTTCTCAAAGCCTCTAGGGGTAGGGGGCACATCCTCCCACTCCTGAGAAGGGGTCAATACTCCATCCTCCCCTCCCTGGAGAGGGTTTCATAGGTACCATAGCTACAAAAAAAATAACACAATAATTCCAATCCCAATAAACCCCATCTTCTCTTTGCCTTTAGTCTGCTTGTTTCACAGATAACACATGGGAGACACTGGAGTTTTTGGACTCCAGCCTCTAACAGGTTCACTCTTGATCTGGTCAGACAGAAAGGACAAGAAGACAGCTTCAGAGAAGTTAATAATCTTACTTTATTCTACTCTAGTCTTCTCAAGAGAGAGTTGCTGATAATGGGAGAACCAACTCCTACAGCATTCCCTAATCACCCTTCTCACAGGGGCCAGTGAGAATATAGTAGGATCTACAACTCCTATGGAATCCCCTAAGCCTCAATGGGGCCTGGTTGAGGCAAACACAGATTTCCCCCAAGCCTTGATGGGGGCCAATGAAGTCCCACCAGCATTACGCTGTCATATTCCCCTATGGGTTCCCCTCTCATTCACCAGTGCCCACTTGCTTTATAGGGCAACAGACAAAGAAGGCATCTTGCCAACATTAAGCCCACAGGTTAACTTTAGCAATATTGTCATTTTCTGCAAGGGAAGTAAATATCAATTATGTTACCCCTATATCTCATAGCTCAGTTATAACAGGACTGTCTTTCACTATGATTCTAGGAATTACTATCTAGGATCCTTGGGGCTATTCTGGGAGGTCTCTCTGACTCCTGGAAACTAGACATTGCCATGGCCATGGATCCTGAGAAGCTGAACTCTAAAAAGGATAATAAAATACTCCTTACAGACACATGCCCAGGAGAGAAACAGGCCACATGTATAAAACCTAGGAATCTGATAACAAAGTTTATTGAAAGTTATTCTTTGTAGCCAGTGGAGGTCTTAGATCAGGTGGTGATAGGGTGAGGGACTCCCCAGATCTGTCTTGAGTTGGATCTCCACCTGCTAGTCAACATTATAGAAGTTTACAGTCACAGATTGGCTAGATGGGGAAAAAAACTGAGCTAGAGAAAGGGCAGTGCTTTTCTAAATAATCTCTCCCAGGAGCCTCTGGAGGGGTTGAAACATAAAGCTCTCTGACTCATATCAGCTGAAGTTGGGAGAAGGAGGCTATCAGCACTTGTGTTACCCTTTAGTTTAAGAATCCTAAATGGCTGGGGAGGGGGCTAGGAGTCAGCCTAAATAAACTCCCCCTCCCAACATGACTCACAAACCCTTTCTGAAGGGTTGTTTCAGTTTCCTAGTTCCCTGAGATTCTAGGATAGTGATTGGCAGAATAGGATGGTGAGAATTGGATCAGATAGTTCATCTTTCTTATCTCTTACTTAAGATGTAGAAATCTGCCATCTGTGAGAGCTAAAGGAAACCACTGAGAAAATGCTGTAACTGGACTGAGCTGAGCATTATCACAGTTTTAGAAACAGTAAGAAATATATATATATATATATATATATATATATATATATAGAGAGAGAGAGAGAGAGAGAGAGAGAGAGAGAGAGAGAAGATAAGATATAAGGCAAAATGGTGAAATTTCAGTAAGTTGCATTAGTGAAGAAAAATGGTTATAAATTCCTAAGGAGTTTTTTGTTGTCTGGGTTGTTAACTAGCTTGCTCAAAGTCAGTGAAAATGACCTTTAGGCTTACTTCTTAAGGGAGAACAATAGAGCCTTTATTCTAAGGAATTACAGATTTTCCTTTGGAGTCTGACCTAGATAGGGTTGGGAGGTGGAACAGGAAACCACAATATTAAAGGGGAAAAGGATCTAGTTTGCCAACATAGCTATCTATGCATGTGTACATTTTCTGGCAAAGCAGTATCATCTTTCAGGTTCAGGGTGGAAGGCTGTTATTTGCAATTTTAATTTTTTTTTTTGGAGGGCTTGCCCCAGGTCACACAGCTAGTAAGTATTAAGTGTCTGAGGTCTGATTTGAACTCAGATCCTCCTGACTCCAGGGCTGCTACCCTATTCACTGTGCCACCTAACAACCCCAAATTTCAAAATTTTAAATGTAGACACATCTTTATACAATATTAACAAGAGTATAGAACTAGAGACCAGATAGTAGGGAAAGCATTCTGGGCATCAAGTTCTGTCGGTCTTGAGAGCACATGCAGTTAGTGATGTCCTCTCCTCAGCTACCTTTTTTTTTTTTTTCCAGTACTAATAAGGGCTGAGATTTTTTCCCCAAAAAATCTTTGGTATCTTCCTGTTTTTCACATACCTTATGAATCAGTTCCTCACCATTAGGAATGGCCGATAAATCATTTTATACAGGTTTAAATACGATCCCCTTGAATAGTTATTTGAGGCTTTCTCTGTCCCTGTTGGATGCTTGTCAGAATAATAGTAGCTAGCATTTCTATAGCAATATATATCTATATATTCCTACAGTCTTGTTTGATCCTCACAACAACCCTGTAAGTGCTATTATTCCCTTTTTCAGTAACATTCTTTTTAAAATTAAATTATTTATTTTTTGTTTTCAACATTCATTTCCATTTCCATTTTCTCCCCCTCCCTCCCAAGATGGCTTACAGTCTGATGGAAGCTCTATACATACATTCCTATTAAATACATTTTCACATTAGTCACGTTGCATAGAAGAATTATAATGAATGGGAAAAACCATGAGAAAGAAAAAACAACAAAATAAAACAAAACCAAAAAGAAAATAGTCTGCTTTGTTCTGCATTCTGACTCCACAGTTCTTTCTCTGGATATAGATGGCATTCTCCATCATGTGTCCTTTGGAATTGTTTTATGTACTTGCATTGCTGAGAAGGGCAAAGTCTATCAAAATCAGTCCTTGAACAATGTGGCTGTTAGTTTGTATATTATTCCCATTTTAAAAAAGGGAAAACTAAGTCCAAGGGAGGTAAAGTGTTTTGTGAGGCAGGATTTGAACTCAGGTCCTCCTGTCTCCAAGTCTGACACTCATAACTCACTGTGCCACCTAGCTGCTTTGTGATATTTAGAGCCTTCCTGATTCTCCTCTTGCAGAAAGGATTTGGAATACGTAGACATGGTTTCTGTTACTCTGCGAGTCTTTTTGTCTTATTTTCATTCCTTTTTTCTGGACACCTGTTTTTTACCATCCATACCTATTCCCACCTTTCCATTAAAGTTACTGAGTGTCGAATTGTATACTGAATTTTTTGGAAGGTCTTTTCGAGATCTTTGTAGAATTTCTCTTCTGTTACCAATCTTGGAGGTTAAATATATAATTATTTTCTTGATGGTCCCTTTGCAAATACTTATCATCAAACAGTATAGTATAAGATGATAAAATGTTGTTCTTTTTTGCTTTTTGGTACATGATAAAACCAGCTCTTCCCATAACTTTCTTAAGATCATAGATTTATGGCTAGAGGAGAGCTTAGAGGCCACTGAGTCCAAATTACTCATTTTATAGATGAGGAAACTGAGGTTAAGTGACTAGTCCAGAGTCATACAGTCATTGTCTACCTGTGAGCCATCTTTCCATTTGTCTGCAACTTCCTTCTGTCTTCTAGATTTGTCTATAGCAAAATCATCAGGATTGATATATTTCAGTTCCTGTCCTTAAGGAATGTCTGTTCCTTCCTTATTGCATACGAGCCTCACATTTGGAATACCAAGAGCTAAGTTAAGGTTCACACACATTTTTTAACTGTATGATTCATAGCTCCCTCTGCTCTGCATGTAGTATACACATAATATAAATGTCTGTTGAGTCAGGGTATGATTTGCCTCTCCCCCTGCCAGGGACACAGCCCAGACCCGAGCCCTGTTTGAGAAGCACCGGCCTACACATGTCATCCATTTGGCAGCCATGGTGGGTGGCCTCTTCCGGAACATCAAGTATAACCTGGACTTCTGGGTAAGGAAGGCTTCTGCCCTTGGAACTTGGAAATGGGGAAGACCCTTCAAAGTACTTCCTCTTCCTCCTTCTCTCCCAGTTTCCTGAGGTGCTGTCTTGGAACTTCTCAAGAGGAAGTCTGCCCAGTGGTAGGACTCTTTCCTGTGTAGAATTATGTAAGCATTAAGCCCTTCCTAAGGACCAACTGTATGCCCAGGGTTCCTGGAAGTGGGAGAAAGAAACATGACAGAGCCAGAGATTTAGGGGCTCATTGAAGAGCTATGGAGACCGGTATATTGTTTTAGGTTTTATGCCCTAATACCATGTATGCGTGAGTATGTGCATGTGTATGTGATTGAAGACCAACGTGGAGGGTGCAGTTCCATTCAATCAGAATTTATTCAGTACATACTAGATTGGTTGAAGCAGCAATTTGGGTTAGGTCTCTGCCAATGGGATGATCTCTGAGCACCAGTAGTGCCCAAGCCCCAGCTCTTCCCCAGCACCTCCTCTCCCCAGTCATACCCCCTAGGTCTGCCAGCCCCTCAGTCTTACTTGGATTTGGCTTGGGTTGAAGTTCAGTTGCAACTTGATAGCTTTGTAACCTTTCAGAAGGCACTCCCCACTCTGAAGTTCCATATTTCCATATTTAAAACAGAGACTTAATATTTAAAACCGGGATAATGATACTTGCACTGTTTACTTCAGAGGGCCATTGTGGGCAAAGTGCTTTATAAACATTAGAGTTCTCTAGAAATGAGGAGATGCAAGTATAGAGTCAGAACTGAGAATGTCAGAGTTGGAAGGGACCATAGAGCTCCTCTAATCTGAGGGTTCTTAACCTTTTTCATGCCATGGACCCCTTTGGCAATGTGGTGAAACTGTGGACCCCCTTCTCAAAATAATATTGTTGGTTTTTAAAACTTCTCTCCCCACTCTAAACTACCCTCCCTCCCAAATGAGAATGAAAGAAAAACAAAACCCCCATTACAAACATGAGTAATCAGACAAAATACATTTCCGCTTTGGCCATGTTCAAAAAACATGTATGTCTCACTCTGTCCTCTGAGACTTCCCTCTCTCTATGAGGAGGTGGGCAGCATGTTTCATCATTAGTCATCTGAAATTGAGGTTGGTCGTTATGTTGATTAGAGCTCCTAATTCTTTTCAAGTTTTTTTAAGTCTTTACCATATTGTTGTCATTGTATGAATTGTTCTCCTAGTTCATAATACTGTTTTTAAATGCATAAAATATAATTCAGAGGATTACAAAGGGAAAAAAGTTCTATCAAAATACTATACACACATACACATGGATGTAGGTATAGGTATATATAGATATTTGTATCTACATATGACTGAGGTCACAGACCCCACGATCTGCATGCTTTCTGGGCTGCAGTTTTATCACCTCCTCTTGTCTCCTTGAGCCATTATGGTAAAGTGGATTGGAAGGAAGAAAACTTGGGTTCTGATCCTGACTCTGCTACTTACTAATTATGTGATCTTGGCCAAGTCACTTTGCCTCCAAGCCTCAGTTTCCTCCACTGTAAAATGAAGACAGTGATAATTGTACTATTCACCTTATGAGGAAAAGTGCTTTGTAAACTTTAAAGGACTGTAGAATTACAGAATCTCATTCTGAGTTGGCAAGGATTTTAAAGGCTAACTTGTTAAGCCTGTAGCTGAGTAAGAAGTCCCTCTACAACCTACCCAGTTTTTGGTCATCCAGCCTTTGCTCAAAGACTCTGATGAGCCCATTTCACTTTTGGACAGCTCTAGTTATTGGGAAATCTTCACTTTCATCAAGCCAAAATCTTCTTGGCTGCAATGTCTTCCCAGTAGTCCAGACAGAACAAGGCTAACTTAACTCTTCTAGATGAGAGCCTTTCAGGTATTTGAACACAGCTGTCAGGCTCCTCTGAGCCTTTTCTTCTCTCTAGTATTCTAGATCTGTGCATACTCCTCATTTTACTAAAGAAGGAACTCGGGCCCAGAGAAAGCAACTAGTTCAAGGTCACAAAGCAAGCTTGTGATGGAGCTGGGCCTAAGACCTTGCCCTAGTACCCTTTTGCTGACTAGCTTATAAAGGCTCAAGGCAGAATTTGAGCTGAACTTTATAAACAGAAATCAGTCATCTTTACTTTGATCTTTTCAGTTCAGAATACCTTTCTGCTTCAAACTATCACATTCGTCGCTACAAGTCCTGGCATGTATTCTGTGCCGGGGAATTTCACAAGTGAATCATAGGCTTTTGATTCAAAACCATAGAAAGTCAGAGCTGGGAGGGAGCTTAGAATGGAGATTCTTAGGGCTGGGAGGAGCCTTACAGGTCATTTAGTCTAATTTCATCATTTATAACAGAGGAAACTGAGGCCCAGAGAGGGAAAAGGAGATGTTCACAGTCACTTTGTGAGTTGGGGGCAGAACAGGACTAGAGCCCATGTCTCCTTATGCTCAGCCCTGGACTCTCCTCTGACTTTTCCTGTTTCTCTTCCCAGCAGGGTACTGTGTTGGGGAATTCAGTACATTCATTTAATACATACTGACTGAGGGCCTCCCATAGTGGGGGGGAAATTATTTCTAAAGCCCTATCTAACTTGAAATCATATAACCTAGGAGTCCCAGATTAGAAGTTGAGACTCTTTTGTGGGTGAGAAAGGGGGCTTTATGGTGTATGAAGGGGAGAAGCGAGAGGCAAGGTTAGGGAGGTGACTGGCAACCAGATTATAGGACCCATAAAGGCAAGGTTTAAGGAGTTTGAATTGTGTCCTCAAGGCAGTAAGGGAGCCATTGAAGGTTTTTGGGCAGGGGAATGACATAGACCTATACTTTAAAATTATTTGGGTAGCCTGTGAAGATTGGGTTATAGGGAGAGAGACTTGATTAAGGAGGGCCAGTTAGAAGACTTAAAATACTCCAATTGAATGCAGTAATGACCTCTTAAACTAGGCTGTAGAGTGGTGGCAGTGTGAGAGTGGAGAAAAGAGAACATATGGGAGAGATCTTTGGAGGTCAATTGAAAAGGAATTGGCAGTGAATTGTAGGGGAGGGGGAAAGGAAGATCATAGATGACTGTGGCTGAGTAGGGATGTCATGTTCTGTCTCTTGCTTCTCCAGAGGAAGAACATTCAGATCAATGACAATGTCCTGCACTCAGCCTATGAGGTGGGCACCCAGAAGGTGATCTCCTGCCTTTCCACCTGTATCTTCCCTGACAAGACCACCTATCCCATCGACGAGACCATGGTAAAGCCCCTTGCCCTCGAGTGCCTGATGGAGGGAGGGGAGAGTCTGGGCAGAAGGGGCAAGTGGAAGTGTGGGCCCCTCAGTACCTTTGGGCCTCAAGGATCTCTTTCTCTCTCTTTCTCTCCCCTTTCCTGTCCCTACACTCAGATTCACAATGGACCCCCACACAACAGCAACTTCGGCTACTCCTATGCTAAGCGCATGATCGACGTGCAAAACAGGTCTGGGGTGGTTGAGAGGCAGCAGTGCTGAAAGCCCCAGGCTGCTGTCTTGTCACACACATTCCCAAGCCTCACAGGCCCCACTCTCCAACCAATCAACAAGCATTTATTAAGCACCTACTGTATTAAACACTGGGCATACAAAAATGATAATATAATTATTATAAGAATAGCTCACATTTATGTAGCTTTTACTATGTGCTAGGCTCTCTGCTAAGTGCTTTACAAATACTCTATTTCAGAAATGAAGTAAAACCTTCTCTCATTAAGATTATGTTCATTTGGGAGAGACAACAAGTGCATACATAGTCAACCAGTCAAGCATCTATTAAGTACCTGTTTATTAAGTATTGATTTATAGTTATGTAGCCTATTTATTAAGTAACTAAGTGTCAGGCTCTTTGCTACATGCTGGGGATACAACGGACAAAATCGATCCCTACCTTCAAGGCATTTTTGATCTAATTTGGGAGATAATGTGAACAGGAATAGGTATATACAAGATTCGTGCAGAGAAAAAGGAGAGTAACCTTAGAGTGCAAGGCACTGGTGTCTGGAGGGACCTAGAAAGACTTTGCGCAGACAGTGGCATTTCAGCTGAACCTTGAAGCAAGCCAGAGACTCTGATAATCTGAGATGAAAGGGAGAGTGTGCCAGGCACACAGGACAACCAGTGCAGGAGTATGGAGTGGGGAGTGGTGTGTTGTATGTGAGGAATTGCCAGAAGGCTGGAATGACGAGACTATAGAGGGTAGTAATGCATAAGAAGACTAGAAAGATAGGGAGAAAAGAACGAGGCTGTGAAGAGCTTTATTTCTCAAAATGAGTTTTTATTGGTATATTGAGTCTTTTTATACCACCATAGTTTTCCCCCAGTTTCCCTTCCCCTGTCAAGAGAGCCATCCCATATAACAAATAGTACTTTTTAAAGGGGAAAAAAGAAGAGGAGAAAATGAAATAATTAAATAAATAATCTATATATCAGAAAAGTCTAAAAATGTATACAGTGTACAAGACTTGTGGGCCTTTCATCTCTGCAAAGGGGTCAAGTCAGGGTATCTTCTCATATCTTTTCTTTCAAGGCATGCTTGGTCTTTATAATTTTGCAACATTCACTTTTGACTGTGTGTGTGTGTGGGGGGGTGTTCTTTTTTGTTTTTATTGTTGTAGTCATTTATATATATTGTTTTCCTGTCTGTGCTTACTTTACTCTGCATCAGTTCATATGGATCTTTTCACACTTCTCTGTAGTCATCATTTCTTACAGCATAGTAGCATTCCATTACATTCACATACCATAATTTGTATAGCTGTCCCCCAATCAGTGTGCCTCTCCTTTGTTTCCAATTCTTTGTTATCAGAAAAAATACTGCTATAAATATTGTGAGATATATATATATATATATATATATATATGGAGACTTCTTATCAATAGCCTCTTTGGGGTGTGAGTCTAATAATGGTATCTCTGGGTAAAGGGGTATAGACATTTTAGTCATTTTATTTGCATAATTCCAAATTGTTTTCCATAATGGTTGTACTGATCCACAGCTCCACCAGCAATGTACTAGTGTGAATAACTTTCCTTTTTGCTCACGTCTCTTTTGAGAAAGTTTCCAGGGAGGGGTTGAGAAGGGTTCCAGGAAGGTGATGTCAGGGTCATAGGCCCAGGACAAAGTGCAGGATGAGGTTGAGGTATAGTGGGTAGTCAGGATCATGATTTAGTGGGAGTCCTTCGGACATGCACCTAGGAGAACCATGTAGCAGCTCCTGCAATCCATGTTTTCTGGGCTACAGTTTGATCATCTCCTCTTGTCTCCTTGAGGCAATGTGGTATAGTGGATTGGAAGGAAGAAGACTTGGGTTCTAATCGTAACTGCTGCTTACTAACTGTGTGACCTTGGGCAAGTCATTTTGCCCCTGAGCCCCAGTTTCCTCAACCATAAAGTGAGGACAATGATAATTGTACTGTTCACCTTATGAGAAAAAGTGCTTTGCAAACTTTGAAGGACTGTAGAATTATGGAATCTGATTCTGAGTTGGCAAGGATTTAGAGGCCAATTTGTTGAGCCTATAGCTGCATAAGAATTCCCTCTACAACACAGCCAATATTTGGTCATCCAGCCTTTGTTTGAAGACTCTAGTGAGTCCGTCTCACTTTTGGACAGCTCTAGTTATTGGGAAATCTCCACTTTCACCAAGTCAAAATCTTCTTGGCTGCGATGTCTTCCCACTAGTTCAGGCAGAAAGCTAACTTAACTTCTAGATGAGAGCTTTTCAGATATTTGCACACAGCTGTCACGCTCCTCTGAGCCTTTTCTTCTCTCTACTGACCAGTTTTTCCAACATATTGACATAACCACAAGGCTTCTGTCATCCTTGTCCTCTTTCCAAAAATATCATGCCCTTGAATTGGGAGCTCCATGATTGGGCATGAAGGCATTATTATGTTTTAGCCTGAGGGACTTTGGCCTTTAGAAGAGCCAGGTCTTTGGGTGAGCTTCTCTAAAACAGCCTTTCATTGAGTTCCTCAGAAACTTCACAAGCATGTTTTCTCTTATCTTTGTGTAACTACTTGCATTCATAGTCACCAAATTTCAGAGGGATTGTGTGAGAAGGTAGCCTGCCACCATCATTTTACACAGGCCCAAGAAAGGTAAAGAAAGTGACTTGTCCAAGATAATTAGCTGGTGGCTGAACAGGGATAAGAATCCAAATTTCCTAATTCCCAAGTCAGTGCATTTTTCTATCTGCCCAGTACAGCTAGGTTGTTAGTTGCTAGTGATTTTACGTTAATATGAAACAAATATAGTATACTGGACAGTTTCTAAAATCTCATTCTCATACCTCTAATTCTGTTGATACTGGCTTCTTGATAGTCACTTTTTTTGACTGATTACATTTCTGTATGGTGCTTTGCATAAATAATCCTAACTAAAGAAATGATCGAATTAAGAAACTTTTTTGGTTTATATATTTGGGAAGGTTTATTACCTTTTACCTTACCTTCCATTTGCATTTCCTTTTTTGAGGAGCTAGTCCTGCCTGGACAAAAAGCTGACCACTTATGTGTTACACATGTTATTCTTTCTCTTGGCTCCAATGTTTTGTTCCCTTGGTGTCAGGATTATGAGTCAGGTAGATTAGAATTGAATGAACTCAGTAAGTTAAAAGGAAAGTATGTTTTTGACTCCCATGCAGATTTTCCCTCAGAACTCAGGGGAAATGGGCTAGATAGTAAAAATATGGCTTCTCCAAACCTTCTCGAAAGCCATCTCCTGAGAGAGAACACAGTATAGGTTTAATATACTGTGTTAATAAAGGGCAAAATACTAGTTTTTTGAGATATGATTCAAGTTATGCAAATTTCCTGTCTTCTTTATCCTGGATAATCTCTCCTCATTACAGCTGCTTTAGAAAGCAGTGAAATCGCTTTGCCTGAGAGTCTTTCCTGTGGTTGCCACCTTGCCTGCACCATGTTGTTGCTGTTGTGCCCGTGAAACCTGTTGTTCTTCTATGCAAAATATGCATTTATGCAGCATATAGTGAAAATGTTGTTAATAAAATGAGTGTTAAATTGCAAAAAAAAAATGATGCCCTCACTTGAACACAGTTCTCCAGAGTACAGCAGGAGAGGCTTGGTTCCCTGATTCTGGATGCTCTACTTGTACTAACACAACCTAAGGTTACATTAACTTCTTGGCATCCCACATCACATTGTTGCTTCATTGGGTCCAAGATCTCTTTCAAACACTTCTTTCTACTCACACCTCCCTCATCTCATATTTATGAAACTAAGAGTAGAACTTCACATTTATGCCTGTGAAATTCCATCTTATTCTAGCCTTTAGAGACCTTTTTGGCTCCTGCCACACCAAAGAGTTATGTCATGTCACTTTTGTGTTGTCGGCAGATTTAATAAGCCACACTGTGTCTGCTTTTTTTCCAGATCTTTGAAGCCAAAGACAGATCCATGGGTCATGCTAATAGAGGCCTCCTTACATGCCGACAATGAAAAATGACTTATCCAAACAGTTCTAAATTCACTTGTATCTCTCTCAATGTTCTCCAAAAGGACAGCATAAGTTTTAAAAGTTTTTAAAGACTTTGCCAAAAATCTAAACAACTTATATCTTCTGCATTCTCCTCATCTCCTAGTAACCCTCTCTAAAAAACCAGTGAGCTTATTACTCTTTCATGACTCATTCTTCATGGAGCCATGTTAGACCTCTGTGATCTCTGTGTGTTTCATTTGCTAGATGTTCCATCCCTTTAGTGACGTATTCTAGAATTTTATTCCAGGAGTCAAGGTCAGTTATAATGATTTGCAGATTTCAGTTTCTTTTTTGAAAAATAGGACATTCTCACTTCTCTAGTTTCATGACGCCTGTCTTCTCCATGATCTTTCAGCGACCACTGACAGTTGCTCAGCAACCACATCCATCACTTTTTTCAGTGGGATTCATCTGGTCCCAAGGACTTGAATTCATTGAGGACAGCTAGATGCTCCCTAATATCTCCTCATTTGAGTTGGGCGTGAGCTCCTTATTAGTTACTTTTGTTTTGTCCTTTGAGGTTCCAAGATATCTTCCTGAATGGAAAATAAGAAAACCAGGAGTAAGCTTGTTCTGATTTCTCCATTGTGTGCTGTTTCATTACAGCAGCAGTCTTATTCCTTTGAGCCTTCTCTTTTCCCCCCAATATAGTTTTTAAAAAAACACCAAAAGGCCTTTTTTGTTCTCCTTATGTTTCCTTCCCATTTTTCTCATTCCTAGCTTTGGCATTCCTGCACTTCCAGAATCGTGCCAAACATTTCTATTCACTCTGTTACCCTCTCTTGAGTCCATTTCCTGTGTCTTGTAGAAGTCTAAATGTATGACTGGGTTCCCTTTGCATTTGCATTTCTTAGCAACTCCCCTTTCCTCATTAGAACGTTTTATTTTATCTTCAGCATATCAATTATTTGGATTATTACAAAATTGATTGTTCTTATTATAGGATTGATTTTTTAAATAGGATCTCAATTTTATATATATATATATCAAGATCTCAATTATATATATATATATCAAGATCTCAATTATATATATATATATATCAAGATCTCAATTTTATATATATATATATCAAGATCTCAATTTTATATATATATATATCAAGATCTCAATTTTATATATATATATATCAAGATCTCAATTTTATATATATATACATATATATATATCAACATCCCTCCAAGGCCTGTAGGAATGTAGTTCATAAGAACTTAGCTGGGCTTGTCCTCTGGTGACAAGTCTGTCACTGGGCCTGTACTTAAATCCGTGTCTGGCTTGAAAGGGCCTCCTCGGCCCCATGTCACTATGGCAGAGCCTCTAAGAAGCCAGGGTGCTCACTGTGCTACAACAAAGCATCAGAAAGTCTCGTTATAGTTGTTAAATCTTGTCATTTTTACCTTCTCAGCATCTTGTATTCATTTCCTCTTCTCTGCTCACCCAGCCACCACCCTGGAGCAGGTGCTTCTCGCTTCTCACCAGGACTAGTACAATAGCCTTCCACTGCTCTCCCTGCCTCAGTCTCTCTCCATTCTAATCCATCCTCCACTCAGCTATCAATGTGATTTTTCCTAAGCATAAGTCCAATCATATCATATCCCTTCTGTACTCAAAAAACTCCAGAGATTCCTCTCTGCGACCTGGGTCAGATATAGTCCCTTGTTTGGCATTTAACACTTCATGATCTGGCCCTTTTCCACTTTTCCAGCCATCCTCCACTTTACTGCTCTCCACCTACCCTATCTGTGATCCAGCTACAGTGGCCCGTCTGCTGCTTCTCGATCCCGACTCCATCTTCCTTCTCTGTGCCTTTGTACTACTGGCCCCCATGCCTGGAATGAATAGGCTGCCCCCTTCTTAGCTTCTCTGGCTTTCTGATTTCCTTCAAGACTCTGCTCGAGTCCCATCTTATGCATAAGGCCTTTCCGTGTGTTTGTGTGTAGGATGTACTTCATTATTTCCACCTTGACATTAGGATGTGGCATGGACTGTTGTTACCTAGTATCTCCAACACTTAGCACAGTTCCTTGCCCGTAGTTCCTAATAAATGCTTGTTGAGTGACTGGTTTGAAGCTCTCACCTTCAGTTGGCATCAGTATTGAACTAGACACATGAATATCATCATCATTATCATTCTGTGTGCCTGGTATATGGTAAGTAGTAATTACAGGCTGATTATCCTCAGCCAAGGCTCTCCAATTCATCCAGCAGCTATTAAACATCCAGTTGTGCACTGGAATAATAGCCCAACATCTCAGTAATATTTTACATAATCTCATTTGATTCTCTCCCAGAAAGTCTGAAGACATGGGCCCATTGAGGGGAAGGGACTTGTCTGGAGTTGGATGGTAAGGGGTGGAATTGGGAATTGAACTCAGGTCTCATGGAGTCTGAGAGCTGGAAGGACCTTCAGTGGCCATGTGGTCTAACCCGAACACAAGAGGAATTCTCAGTATATATAACCCTACCCAACAAGTAGCCATCCAGCATCGACATCCAAATCCAGGTTGTGACCACTACACCATAGCTGACCCCCCCCCTTCTGTGGGCCTCAGGTTCCTTGTCTGTTCAATGAGTCAGACTTTAAGATCCTTTCTAGCTCTCACATCCTTTGAGAAAAGCATCACCTCCTGCTGTAGGCAGCCAAGGTGTTTACAGATGGACTGGGCTGGAGCGCTGGATAAACCTTGGATAAGGAATATAAATGTCTTTATATAGTCCCTGTGTGCTCAGTCCAGAGCCCAGTCCATCTTGGGAGGAGGGAAGAGGAAGAAAAAAACCAAGTCTATACCTCAGGGGTCTCCCAGCCAGGAGACAGAACAAGACAGGATAAGGATAGGATCCAGGTCTAGCCATGTGGTACAGAATACTGAGGCTGGAGAAGTAGGAGGAAGGAGAGGTCACTGACTATGGGAACAGTCAGAGGGCTTCCTGCAGGGGGTGGGTTGATCTGGGCCCTGAAAGATGAATCTTGGATACCCTGTAAGGAGAGCCCCAACCAGCCCCACCCTCACTCCCACCCCAGGGCTTACTTCCAGCAGTATGGCTGTACCTTCACTGCTGTCATCCCCACAAACGTCTTTGGACCCCATGACAACTTCAACATTGAAGATGGCCATGTGCTTCCTGGCCTCATCCACAAGGTCTACCTTGCAAAGCGTGAGTCTGTCTGCATCTTTGTGCATATGTCTGTTTGCACCTCTTTGTCTTCTGTGTGCATGTGTGTGTGTCTTGGCACATAAAACATCCTCCTAACCCCATCTCCAACCTCCATCCTTACTCTATTAGGCTTAGCCCTGGGAGAATTGTTTGGTTCTAAACTCAAAGCTGAGGTTTTTTGTGTGTGTCTTACTCACCTGCTTCACATCTAACCCCTCCAGACCCAGTGTCAGGGTAGCATGGTTTCTCCTTATTCCATACTCCTTTCTCCTTTTTAGGCAGTGGCTCAGCTCTGACAGTGTGGGGCACTGGGAAGCCTCGAAGGCAATTCATCTACTCCTTGGTAAGTGTTCATCCAGATGCCTCAGTTTTCTGTGGGAAGGAGGTCAAGCTTCCTCTCTGATAAAGGCCGCACACATGTATGCATCCATACATACACATGATGTCACTGCCTCTAATCAGTCTGGGAGTGTCTCTCAGCTGTGAAAGAGACCCTAGCCCTCTAGTGTTCAGTGAGTCATCCAATCTGTGCTGAGGGTCCCAAGTGTCCCTGGCCAGAATCAGTCCCGGATAAGAAGGAAACCTGGGCTCAGCATTTACAAAGTTCACAGGCCATTGTATGAGTGGAGACACTCTGCAAGAACAATAGATGGAAGTTACAGAGAAAGGTTTTTGGTTTGATGAAAGGAAATGCTTCGAAACAACAGAATGGACTGCCTCGGGAGCAGAGAGCTGCTTATCATTGGGAAGCTGTCAAGAGGATTCCTGCTAAAGGAGAGACAGGCCTCAGTCACTTCCAAGGGCCCTTCTCACTGAAGGTTTATGGTTTCACAAGCTCAGAAACAAGAGGCCATGGATGGAACTCTTAGAGGAGCTGGGGCCTGAGCTGGGTCCAGTGAAGGCTCGTAGATGGCGGTAACCAGCCCTGGGTGGCTTTGATCTAGCTGGGTTGGCTTCCTTAAGGACCATCTGCTCTCCAGACTGCTGGAGGTGATGTTCCCTTGGTTCCAGGCCTCCTCTCCATGGACAATGGTGGACTCAGCAGTCAGAGGGCTTGGGTTTCCTTGCTTGTGACCTTGGAGAAGTCATAGAATCACCCTGCCCTTACTTGATGACCCCTGAAGTCTCTTTTAGCTCTAAATCTGTGTTTTACTAACTCCTAGACTGCCTGTTCTCAAGCCCCCTTTGCCTTTCTGAGCACTTGAGCTTGCTTGACTGAACCACCTGCTGATTCCTCTGTTGTGACTTAGTACAAAGGGAATCAGGACCACTAGACCTAGAGTTCCTTTTTACCCTGGGTCCACAGGGGATGGGCTAGGCAGGGCCGTGCCATCCATCCACAGGGGCTAGGCCACCTAGCCCCTAGGCTTAAACTTGTACCTTTGCCAATGCTGACCTAACACGTGATCCCATTCTGTAACTTCTTGAATAATTTGCCTCTCCCTCTGCCTCCAGGACCTGGCCCGCCTCTTCCTCTGGGTCCTTCGAGAATATAATGAGGTAGATCCTATCATCCTATCAGGTACAGAATTCCTCCCTCCCCCTTACCCCGCCTCTTCTTACACAGTAAAGGCAAAGGCTGCAAGAACTCAGGTGGGGCAGGGTGGGAGGGGGTGGGAGCAAGGAGGAAAAATCTTTATAGGTTGGGGTGATCTCTTAAAGTTTGTAGGAGGACTTGGGGCCAGAGCTAGTCCCTACAGAAAGATAAAACTTGGGTCATTGATGGGAAAGTGGAAGGGGCTGAACCTGGAACTGGCCTGATCCAAGACTTTCTTTCAGTGGGTGAAGAGGATGAGGTATCCATCAAGGAGGCAGCTGAGACCATTGCAGAGGCCATGGGTTTCCAAGGGGAGCTGATTGTATCCTTTACTGTGTTAGGGACTATAGTCTAGCAGGTTTGTGTCTAAGATAGGCTGCCTGGAATGGCAGGAAGAATTTCTGCTCCAGAGCAAGCTTTACCATTGATTGACAGTGTGACCTTGGGCAGGTCTCTTTCTGGGTCTTAGTTTCCTTCTCTAAGACTAGTTTGATACTAAGATAACCCTTCTAGCTCTGCTGTCTTTCTGTTAAAACTTCTCTAGGAGAATTAGCCCCCCAAGAGTCTTTCTTAGGCTGTGCTTTAGTGAGGATTAACTGATAGCTTAATGCAAGAAGAGCCCAGGATGTTGGGACGAGGGTGGTGTCTTGAATAAGTGACCAGAAAACACCTGGAGTTAGGGTAGCAAGCCTGAGTCTTTCATTTTACAAATAGAGAAACTGAGGCCCAGAGAGTCCCAGGGTCTCAGAGCTCGGAGTGGCCCCCAGCCCCTCCAACTCCATATCCTGAGCTCCTATTCACTATTCCCCCCTCCTCAGTCCTACCCATCATGCTTCCTCCCCAGCTAGCTGGTTCTACTTTACTTACTAGATAATGTTGAGCAATGAACAAAAGTTAGATCCCAGGCTAGAACCCAGTCCTTTTGTTCCTGGAATGTTGGAGAGGACAGGATTAGGACCTACTCAGTACTCAGTGAGCTGTTGATCATGTGAACCCCTTGGTCCCCAGGTCCTGAAGCCTAGCTTTCTGGAGCCAGCCAGGCCTGGAGAAGGGAACTCTGGAGGCTCCATCAGGCTGGCCCTTTGAGACAGGGTAGGGGACTTTGAGTGGAGCTTGAATGAAGGCTTGGAAATCTGTATGGTTTGAGACAGGCAGGGGACAGTGGGAGGAAGGAGATGGCTCAGACATCAACCATCCTCTCCCTGCCTGGTTTTCCCAAGTAGCTCCTTTGTTTTGCCACAAAACCCTCCTGTTTGACTTTGACCTTGACCCAAGGTCACTGATAGTTTGACACAACCAAGTCTGATGGGCAGTTCAAGAAGACAGCTAGCAACAAGAAATTGAGGACCTACCTCCCAGACTTCCAGTTCACGCCCTTCAAACAAGGTAAAGGCCTGCCTTACCTTGGGAAGGCTAATCTCCTGTGGGACCCCAGATTCATGTCCATCCAAACAAAGAATGGGCTGCTTCTGGAGAGGTAGAGTACCCATCACTGGAGATCACGTACTCCATCATTGATTCGGGGCTGAAAGGGAATTGTAAGGTCCTTTATTCCATGCCCTCATTTACAGAAGCAGCAGCTGACACCCAGTGAGAGTAAGTGCTTTAGTCCCTGTCATTCAGAAGTAAGTGGTAGGCCAGGATTTGAAGATGTTTGTGACTCCAAACCCAATGTTCTTTTCCCCACTGTGCTAATTTCCTGGTATGGAGAGGGCAATAGAAGATATTACCATTACCCAGCATAAATTCTGCATCTGGTGGAAATCCTGCCCTGAGTGAGGGTGGGGTGGTTTCAAAGGTCAGAGAAAATAGTGTGTGAGCCATATTGATGCGAAAGAAACTTTTCTTAAAAAGTCAGCACCCTGTTTCTCTTGGGGCTTTGCTTGAAAAGTCTTTAAAATGCCATAACCCCCTAAACATGGTCTCAGTCCCTCTCACACCATTCAGTTTTCCACATTAAAGAAAGGGAATGGGGCAGGAAGGGAACCAAGATACTGAGACAGGCAGGCATTGTTGGGGGGCAGGGGAGCAAGGTCACTGGGAGTAACAGAAACAGAAGTCCTAACTTTCATTTCTTCAAGCAAAAGGTAGATGACCACTTGTTATGGAAACTGTCAAAGGGCCTCCTACTCAGGTGTGGATTAGACTAGATGATCTCTGAGGTTCCCTCCAGCTCTGAGATCCAAGGGTCTCCTTGTCCCAGTGCTTTGGTCTTCTCAAATCATGAGAGTCCCCTGAAGTCTGGTAGTGGTTAAGGGTGGGAATGGGAGAGCCAGGAGCAAGGAGCTGCAAGACCCAGCTACTGCCTCTGCCCTGCCTCTGTGAGCCTCTTACCAAGTCCCTTGCCCTCTTTGGGCTTCAGTTTCTTCCTCTGTAAAATGTACTCATTGACCCCTGAGGTTCTTTCAGACCTGATGAATTTAATTTCATTCTTTCAGCAAATCCTTGCTAAGGTAATATGGTAGAAAGAGTGCTGGATTTGGAGTCCTGGGTTCAAATCCAGGCTTTTCCTTTGTTTCATTTTATGACCTTGATCAAGTCACTTTCTGTCTTTGGGCTTTAGTTTCCTCTTCTGTTAAAAAATTCTCTATTCTTTATTTTTATACTCTGATGTTCCTAATGCCTCTGTGACTTTAGGAGGACAAGAATTTTTATCCCTATTTGACAGAATACACTAAGACCCAAGGAGAGGGCTTGGGGACATGGCTTTGCCAAGGTCATAGGGCAGAGCCAGGACTAGACCTAAGTCTTCTGGGACCCTGTCCAGAATTATAGCCATGTTGGCTTTAAAGCAGTGATGCACATCCCATGATTCCAATCCAGGTCTGTTCCTAGCAGAGTTGAGGACTTAGAACTCAGTCAGGTATCCTGGTATCCTGTCCAGTCTTTCACTGACATCCCTAGTCAGAGCCCTTGGGAATGGGCCAAAGTATAGGGGTTGGTGTTGGACTCAGCTCAGGACTCTCCTCTAATCCTTCATCCCAGCCTCTTTATTTACTCTTCAGCCGTAAAGGAGACATGTTCCTGGTTTGAAAACAACTATGAGCAAGCCAGGAAGTGATCCTGGATCGCAGAGAAGAGGCTGCAAACATCCAAGTCCCAGAAGGACAGTGGGGACTGGAAGGAGAGGCTTGGCTGGTAGAAGCCAAGATAACTACCCTTCCACCTTCTCCAGGCCCAGGCCCTCAATCTCCATAAAGGCTGGCTTAAGGAAGACCTAGTGAGTCCCAAGTCTCAGTTGAACATCTGGCCCTTCCTCTGTCTCTGTTCCTGACCTGATCACTACAGCTCAACCTCAGGGTGGACACAGGGTTCCCTGTTCCTGCCAGGCTGGCTCCTGAAAGTCCACCATTGCTACCCTCAGGGAAGACTCCCCATGCCTAGAGCCTGGGAAACCTGGCCACCCCTTTATACTGTTAATCATTGACTACCCGGGTTCCCTATCCTTTCTGATCATTCTCTGGAAATTCAAATAAAATAAATTTTCACAGGAGGATTCGGCTTGTGTTAATCTGTACATGAACTGAATGTGAGAGGTACGGTTAGACAATTCTTGTGAAGAAAAGTCTGGGAGGTTTTAGTGGACAGGTTCACATGAGTTAGCAGTGTGACTTAGCCCCCCAAATTTAACTTGATCTTAGGCTGCTTTATTGAAAATGTAAGAAGGAAGTGATAAGCCTCTGGTGACAAGCTGAATTCAAAAGAGAAAGAGAGAATATGAGAGAGAGAGAGATGACTAGGCTGGTCATGTCCTGACCTGGTTATCAGGCACCACGGCCTGCAAAGCCATGCATGAGCAGCTTTCCAGAGGACTACTGCTGTGAACAGCTTTCAGGATTCTGATTACATAGTACAGCAAACTCTATTTATTCAATAACAAATTGGAGCAAAACATTCATAGAAAATCAAAATACAGCATTCACCATATCACAGCTCAACAACTTATCACTAAAATGGCCACAGTTTTCACCAAAGTGGTCATGTAGTTTTGAACAAAGTACATTCATTTAGTCAATCACAAAATCTTTAATTCAATCATAAAGTACAAAAGTCAAAGTTCTCCACTCCTAGGTCACAGTAAATCATCATAATCTCAGTCAGTACACAGTATCCAAATAAAGTCTTCTTTCAGCTTGACTCAAGGCTGGCTCTCAGCTTCCATGGTTCCTTTTTGATGATCCCAGCTCCAACTATCACCTGGGTTCAAAGGCAGGCAGCTCCCAGTTCCTTGTCCAGCTCCTTGTCCAGTTCCCATTCCATATTGAAGCTCACAGTGTCCAGTCCACGTCAAATCCTTAACAGTTTCTGTTTCTGGGAAGACAAAGCTTGACAGAGCTTTATATACATTTTTATTTATACACACTGCCAGCACCATCATCAATTCACTATCTGCCTGTGAAATCAACTCAGACCCACCAACAAGGTCTGAGAACTCAGCACAAATCATCAACATAGAAAACAACACAGACCCACAAACAAGGTCCAAAAGGTCAGCACAAATCATCAGTAAAGTCCCAGGACCTCCAAAACCCTCCTCCGGGAATCCTGTAAACATACAATCAGAAAATCCTCTTTCAGGGCTTCCAGTGAGGTCCTAGGGCTTCTGTACAAAGTATCACAAACATCAACACAGACAGAACAGACAGAGTGCTGGGATACCACAAGTTTTCTCCTTCTTGACTCTGCCACCACAAGAGTCCTCTTCTCAGTTCTGCTCAATTCTCAGTTCAGTCTTCAGTCCAGCAGCAACTGCCCTGCCTCCACGATGCTTATTCCAAGAAGTTCTGACTTTCCCAGCTGGGATTTTTCCTTATATTCAGTATTGCTCCTCCCTGTTCTGCCCCTTCCTGTTACATCAGCAACTTCCTCCCAACTACTCCCTAACTACTTCTGTGTTAGTTAAATAGCTTAAACAAGGTGTTAACTTGAAACAAGGTGCTAAGTACCTGCTTACTTGCCAATACAAAGGGGCATGGAAGATCTTGGATTCCATTAACATTACATCCCCATAAGGAGGAATTTGGGTACCTGGGGCAAATTCAGGTTGAGTGTTGAAGGAGTGTCACACAGCACAGTCTGGCCTGGTTGGGTACAAATCAGGAGAAAAGGGTGGCCTATCACTCAGAGGTATTGGCTGGGGTGGGGGTGGGGACCTGGTACTGATGACTCCTAACTGGGAGAAAGTGGTATAGGGAATGTGAGACCATTAGGGGTGACATCTCATCTGAGGTTCAGGGAGGACTGTAAAGTGTGGGATGAACAGTCAGAGATACACTAGTGGAGAAAGTGCCCATCCCCTCCATCTCAAAGCTTCTATCATTTAGCATACATGGCAAAACCTCTATCACCTTGCCTCTTGACGATGGCTCCACCTTGCATCCCCCTATTCCAGGCTGCTTAGAAAACACCTAGAGAGCTAAAGATAAGCCAGACCCATTGCAAGGACTATAAACCCTGTGGCCAACAAAGGGAAGAGTCTATGGAGGCAGAAAGTACAGTGAAAGTCTGAGTGAGGTAATAACAATGGGTCTAGAACTCACCTCAGGGACAGTAGGATAGAAGAGAAGCTTGGGATGTGCAAGAGGAGGTGGTAAGAAGACTGGCCTGCCTGGGAAGAGGGGGAGATGAAGGACAAAAGGTGACTTGGTTTACACAGTGGAACTTGCATCAACTCAGCAGGGGCCAGAATAGTTCAAGAAGACTTCCTAATGACAAAAACTCTAAACTGGGCATCTTGCCACATAGAAGAGTAGGGGGATGAGAGGTGGGGTGATGGAGGGGAGGGCAGGGTGGGGGAGGGCTGATGAAAGTTCACACTTCTGTAGAGGGACAGGGATGGGGACAGGGTGGAGAGTGG
>CM053587.1:289337577-289462379 GCA_028646515.1 Pseudochirops corinnae | reverse complement strand
AGTTGTTCACCCCTAAGTCACAGTAAATCATAATCTTCTCAGTCAGTACACAGTATCCAAGTAAAGTCTTCTTTCAGCTTGACTCAAGGCTGGCTCTCAGCTTCCATGGTTCCTCTTCCATGGTCTCAGCTCCAACTGTCACCTGAATTCAAAGGTAGGCAGCTTCCAGTTCCTTGTCCAGTTCCCCTTCCATAATTGAAGTTCACAGTGTCCAGTCTACCTCAAGTCCTTCAGAGTTCCTGTTTCTGGGAAGACAAAGCTTAACAGAGCCACAATAATATTCATTCACATTGCCAGCACCATCATCAATTCACTGTCTGCCTATGAAATCAACTCAGACCCACCAACAAGGTCTGAGAACTCAACATATATAAATCATCAACATAGAAATCAACACAGACCCACAAACAAGGTCCAAGAGGTCAGCACAAATCATCAATAAAGTCCCAGGATCTCCAAAACCCTTCTCCAGGACTTCTGTAAACATACAACCAGAAAATCCTCTTTCAGGGCTTCCAGTAAGGTCCCAGGGCTTCTGTATAAAGTATCACAAACAACACAGACAGAGCAGACAGACAGTGCCGGGTATCACAAGTTTTCTCCTTGATTCTGCCACCACAAGGGTCCTCTTCTCAGTTCTGCTGTCCCTAGCCTGGGCCTCTCCTTATATATGGTCATTAGCTCTTCCCCTTCCTGTTGCAGGAGTTCATGAGTTCTAGGGTTCACAAGTTGTGGGGTTCACACAGTTCTGTTTCTTAACAAACTTGATGCAAGGCTCAAAAGAAACTTGAACTGAAACAAGGTGTGAACTAGTTCTGTGCTTGCCATTACAGTTACTTGTAATGCCAGGCAAAGGTAACTTCCAAGGTTCAAATTGCCAGCATAGCAAACTCCATTTATTCAGTGACAGATTAAGGCAAAACATTCACAGAACAGAGAAAATAAAAATACAGTGTAACGCATTCATTTAGCAAGTAAGTTCTTAATTCAGTTGCAAAGTACCAAGGTCCAAGTATCCCACCCCTGGCCAGTACATTAGTCAAAGTAGCCCACTCCTGGGCAGTACATTCATTTAGTCTCTTCTCGAATGGAGATTAGTTTCCAATCATAAACAAAGTACATTCATTTGGTCAGTCACAGAGCACAAAAAAGTCAAAGGTTTCCCACCCCTGGATCACAACTGAATTACAATACCATCCATTAATGCCAAGCACTTTCTCAAAAGGGGCAGGAGAGCACAAAAGGCCATCCACCCTTAAGCTACAGTAAGGTTAAGATACCATCACAGCATTCAATGCCCAAGGAGAGGTCCTGTCATCATCTTGACATGAGGCAAGTACTCAGCAATCTCTGTTCCTGGGGAGACAGAACTCAACAAAGCCACAATATACATTGCCAGTGTCCTCATCAAGTCACTCTCTGCCTGCAGAACAGTCCCAGAACCCCTGAAAACAGCAAGGCCCTCTTCCAGGATTTATGTACACATACAACAAGAAAATCCTCCTTTAGGGCTTCTGAACCAACAGCAAGGTTCCAGGACCTCTACAACAGCAGCACTGTCCTTCACCAGCAGGTGAATCTGGCAAAACAACATCAAAACAGACAGACAAAATATCGGCATCACAACCATGCCTCCTCAGTTCTCGGCAGCTCCGGGTGGCAGTTCTCAGAAGTCCTGGGCAGTTCCACCTGGCCCTTGGCAGTCTCTCCCCCAGCAATTCTCCTCTCTCCCTCCAAGACACTGCTCTCCAAAAGTCCTTCTGGCCTTCTCTCTGCTTGGGCTTTTCTCTAAATCCATGGCTCCTCCCAATTCAGCCCTCTCTCTTCACGTCAACAAGTCCATCCCACCCCACAAGCTCTGGGTCTTAACAACTGAACCTGAAAACCAAGCCAATACAGGGGGATCTTTAAACTCCATTACCATTACATCACTTAACCCCAATTGCCCTGCCTTCCCCCTTCAAAAAAAAAAAGAAAATACTGTTTGTCATATGGAATGGCCCTCTGTGATGAGGAGGAGAAAGGATATTTGGTGATGTCCTTAGTGATATAAAAAACAACATTAATAAAAACTTTAAAAAAGAATTATGGGCAAGGTATTGTGCTAGCTGTTGAAGAAATTAAAGCATCATAGGAGTTACTTATCCATATTCTTTAGGAGCTAGCTTATAGTTTCTGTGGGGAGGTAACATCTAGACAAATAAAAAAGTTAAATCACAGTAACATTAAGAATTCACCTTTTTTAGTGCTTTAGGATTTCCAAAATGATTTCCAATCCTTTCTTATGTCTGTGAAGTACATAAAAATGGTTTCTCCTTTTTATATTTGACAGATCACCTGACTTGCCTATCTTTATAGGTAGAGGGTAGCAGAGCTGGGATTCAAACCCAAGTCTTGTGACTTCTAAGGCCACTAATATTCTTTTCATCCTGTGACATTGTCTCTCAGTTTTTACAGTTCTTTAGTTACAACTGTAACACACTGTAAAGAACTAGCATGGCTTGAATCTGGCTTGAATCAAACTGATGAATATTTATAATAATTTAATATTTCTACAATGGGTTAAAGGTTCTTAAAAGTGCTTTGCTCACAGCAACCCTTATTTTACATATGAGGCAACCAGGACTCAAAGAGAAGTGACTTGCTTATGGTCACAAAGCTAATATATTTCAGTCAGGCTTCAAACACACATGACTCCCAAATCCAGGGCTTTTTCCACTATACTAGGACTGCTTACCTTAGCCATTGTTATATGGCATATATGATTTCTAGTACTAAGTATCTACTCTGTATATGTAAGGCATAGAATCAGGTTTGGTGGAGGATAGTAAGACATATAAAATAATATTCTTCCTTTTAGGGATCTTAAGAGTCTTCTAAGGGAAACAGAAAAAAAAATAGTTAAATGACAATATATAATTTCTGTAACCACATTTAAAAAAAAAATAAAGGCAGAGTGGTGTAATGGAAAGAGAGCTGGCCTCAGGTTCAGGAAGATCTAGGTTCAAGTCTTGACTCAGATACATAACTAGCCTTGTTACTCCAGGCAATTCACTTCCTTTTTAATGCTTCAAACAACTAAGACTTTTAAGTGTAGGAACAGTTTTTGATCTACATAAGGAGTTTCCACACTGGAAGTTTCCTCCCCCAATCAAATTACAGGAGTAGTTCAAAATATAAGGATGCAAGGGGCCCTTTCCTAAGCCATTTGGGGTACTTTTCAGTCTTCTTTCTTTCTGGTTTTTTTTTTTCCCCCCAATGGAGAAACAAGAAAAAATGTCAAATTGTAGAGCTTGGAATACTCTCTGTCATGACTGGTCCCAGGCAGGTCACTTCTACTCATCTGTGTTTCAGCTCTTTCATCTGTAAAACGGGGATAAAATGGACTTCCCAAGCCAAAATATATTTGTTTTCAACTATTTTTTTTCTTTCTTCTATCTTCCCCTTCCACCTCTTGGAAAAAGGGAAAAAACTCTCAACAAATAATACAAACAAAAACAGATTTCCACATTGACCAGCAGGAGACATTTTGTGAGGGTTTAGAATGGGGTTTTTATTTAATCCTTTTTGTGTCTTGGAGCCCTTTGGCAGTCTGGTAAAGCCCTATTTATGAACTCTTTTTCAGAGCTGTATGGTTATCAAAATATTTCTTTAAAAAACAAGTTCACAGACCTCAGGGTGAACAACCCTTGGTTTAGAATATTGACTGTGAGTACACTTTGAAGCTGACACCTGAAATACACTCTTGGAACTTCCATTGTCCAAGGCCCAAGAGGGCATGGTCACTTTAGAGACAGTTTTCCTTTAAGAGACTATTGTGAATTTATATAACTGGTTACTGGACCTAGGAACATTGGTAGCCAGCACCTGTTAATTGGCTGAGTTCAAATCCTAGTTAATGTTCCTTTGGAACAGATTATTATTTAATTTATTATTTAAATTTGAATTATAATAGGTAAAAAAATTAGTATCCATTGAATGCATTTTGCAGAAAGTGTTGTAAAAAGTTATATTACAAAAGTTAATATTATCAAAAGATTTTGAGCTGCGGAGGACTATAACCAGATTTGTAGATTATAAAAAGATTATTCTGGAAACAGCATGAAGGATGGATTGGAGTTGGTGAGAGAATGGAAATGGTAAAATCTGTTGAGCATATTATAAAACCTGGGAAGACTTACATGAACTGATACAGAGTAAAGTGAACAGAACCAGGAATATAATTTATGCAATAACAACATTGTAAAGACAAACATCCTTAAAAGACTTTAAGAATTCTGAACAACCCATTGGCCAACCACTATTCCAGAAGACCCATAATTAAACATAGTACCCACCTCCTGACAGATATAATGGTCTCAGGCTATATATAAAAAAATATGTAAATATAATATACCTATAAATATATAAATATAATATGCCCATAAATTATATAAATAGGTCCATATTTTTTGGACATGGCCAGTTTAGGAATTTGTTTTGTTTGATTGTGCATATGTGGTTTTCTAATGGGGGAAAGGGAGAGAAAATTAAAACAGAAAAAGAAGAAAAAACAACTTTGAAGGACTTAAAAACTATGACTGGAGAAATGACCAACCATAACCCAGAGGACCAGTGAAAAAGCATGCTACTGACCTGACAGGTGATGGTCTCAAAATGAAGAATGAGACATACATTTTTGCACATGACCAGTGTGGGAATTTATTTTTACTTTATTATGTATACTTGTTCCAAGATTTTTTTTTCCCTTCCTTCCTTTCCTGCTTTCTTTTTCTTTCCTTTCTTAATAAGGAGAGAAGGGAAGGAGAATAGGGTTAAGGATAAGGCTTCTTACTCTTCCCCTCCAATAAAATAGGAGAAAATGGAAAGAATCACAAATATTGATATTGTATACTCAAAAAGCAATCTCTACATAACAGAGATGCACAGCTTCATATACACTCCTGTTCTGTTCTACAATATATATGGAAATGTGCATTTTATTTAGTGTTTGATAAGTTCAGAATAATTTTTTTTTAAAAGAGGTTATTGCAGTGGTCCAAGCAGGTGGTAAATGAGGACCTGTATTATGCTGGTAGCAATAGGAATACAGAAAGGCAGATGCGTGAGAGAGATGCTGCAGAGAAGCAATTGATAGGATCTGATAGTAGCTGATATGAGGAATGAGGGCAAAAGAACCCCAAAGCAATGAACATGGGATAGTAGAGTGAATGGTGGTGTTACTGAGATAGTGAAATAAGAGTGAACAAATTTTGGGGAAAAGATAATCTTCGTTTTGGGCAGAGCAGTTCTTAAAAAACTAAGTTTAACTCAGCTGCCCTTGTCACAGGGAGGTTATTATCATAGCATATATGAATTTAAACTCTAAGGCTTATAAATGAGTTCATCCTCTCTTAGATTGGACTTAAAATGGAAATTGCTACTGACATGAACTCGAACTTGGAATATTTCAACATCTGTATACAAATGAAATGGAATGTTCCCAACTTCCCAACACAATCAACAGAAGAAGTTACTGCCTTAGTGGGTCCATTCACGTTTTTATATAGTTTTTCCTGCCTTTATATGTCTCTGTGGCAAGGACCTGGGATTTCATAGGTCTTAGAGAATACTTGAGCCTCAGAGAACTAGGAGACTTTCCAGTGTCACACAGCCAGTAAGTGACAGAGGCAATTTGAATCCTGGCCTTCCTGACTTCAAACCCAGTATTCTAGCCACTATTGCTATCCATAATGTGGGAAAGTAACACTCAGTTCTTGATCAGGATAGAGGTTGAAAGGTAATATGGTTAAGGTTGGGAAAGCTGGAAGAGAGAGGTGAGCTACAGAGAAAGTCCTCTTCAATTCACCTCCCCTCCTCCCAAAAAATGAGAAGAAAAGGCAAGAAGGAATCATAGACAAGCTTTGAAAGTTACATGTTAGGTTTATTACATACTTATAAATAAAAACAAGCTCTTCGTAATAGAGATGCAGTTTTATGTGTAATCCTGTCCTATTCTACAATATATGTGGAAGTGTTTTTTATTTGGTGTTAAGTTCAGAATTTTAAAAATGGAATAAAAAAGGCAAAAATATATTATTTATGGTCCACTTGGGGCTTGTGAGAGGATCAATAAAGTGTTGATTATTTAGCATTTTCAGAATGCTTTATACTTGGTAAAAGTTTTACAGGGCTTAATAATCCCTCCCAACAATCGCAGGAAGAGACTGAATGTTCTTCCCATGACCAGAGGAAACAGACTGGTGGCAGGGATTTACCCATTGCTACGTAAGTTTTCTTGACTCTCAATCAATGCTTCTAGTAGCTTTACCCCAGACCCCTTTGACAAAATCACATAATTTTTAGAGCTAGATAGGATGTTAAAGGTAGAGATCTACTCCATTTCTGTCTTTTTTTAAAAAACATCCATTGTCTCTTTTTGTGCCTCACAAAAAACTTGTGAGGATAGGTGCTCCAAGTATCCCCATTTTTACAGATGAGGACACTTAAGATAGGTTTAGTGATTTGTCCCTGATCATGTGGCTGGCAGGTGTCAGAGGTAGAACTCAAACCTAGGCCTTCTGGTCTTTACACTTTTTCCACTATTCACACTGCTTTCCCCAACTCCCTCATGTTAAATAGAAGGGAACAGGTCAAGCAAGGGAAAGAAGCTTGCCTTGAATTACAAACAGTTGGCAGAGCCTGAACTAAAACCCAACTCTTCTAATTTCTAGTCGAGAGCTCATTGTATCTCACCAGTCTGATGAGTGCTCAGTGTGCTTCAGAGACCCCCAGCAAAGCCCACCTTATCTCACTGCTTTCTTCCCTGTTGTTTACTCTTTCTCCAGGAAAAGTGGAAGCTCACAACGTAATGGCGAGTGCTCCATCAGATAAGAACCTGTGGCATTTTCAGGTTAGTTAAGGGCCCTGGAGAAAGTTGATGGAGTAGTAGGAAATGGGATTCATCTGATTTCTTTGGCCCAGGTCCCCAAATGAGCTCATTGTAGCTCATTCCTAAGTAGAAACATAGGCTTCCTGGGGATTTTAATTTTATCTGTATTTTTCCTCTTCCTTATGTGAAGCCTTGTATTGGGAAGTTGGGTCAGGTCTGTGAGTGAGAAATTTGTTACTGATGGTCATGTCAGGGATATTGGGATACTTGATAATTGAAGGCATTACCTATCTTAATGGGGGCAGGAGGCAGCTGGAAAACTTCTTCATAGCTCAGTTTATTCAAGGAAATACCTCCTTGCCACTCACAACCCACTGGAAAGACCTAAGAGTTTGTGAATCCAATCTTACCCCATAATCAACCAATTGAAATTGACCAGTCAGGGATCTCTGCTTTGTTAATTTGTTTTGTTTTTAGCAGTGCAGTGTGGTGTAGTGGATAGAGTTCTGGACTTCCTGGATCAGGAAGATCTGGGTTCACTCACCATTACCACTGTGTTACCATGATCAAATTACCTAATCTCTCTCAGCTTCAGTTTCTTCATCCATAAAGTTAGAATAATAATACCCATGGGTTGTTGCCAAGTTCATATAAGATCAAATAAGGATTTAGTAAGCACCTACTATATATAAAGCACTTTTCAAACCTAAAGTTACTATATAAATGTCAGCCGGTGTTTGTCTTTGACACAGAATTTGGGCTGTAAAACAACTCATTCCAACACCGAAGTACTTCAGAACTGCAGCATAGTTTTTTTTGCCACCAAACCCCACATCCTACCTATTGTACTGGCTGAGATTTCTCCTGCTGTCACCAGGAAACATGTCCTTGTCTCAGTGGCTGCTGGTGTCTCTCTGCACACCCTAGAGAAGGTAAGCATTCAGAGCCTTCTTTCCATAAGATAGCTTTCCCTCCCTCCTTTTCCCCCAGCTTTCCAGCATGAAGAGCACAGCCATATGCTTTGGCTTGCCCTTCGCTTCTGGAAATGACTTTACCTCTAAGATAGGCTCTTTCCCCCTATATTTCTACTGTTCATATCTGGCCGTTGACAGTTGGATCCAAATCTCCCCTTACTCCTCTCTATTTCTGCTTCCCGACTTGCCCATTTAAATCAGTATTGGACTGTGAAGCATCCAGGTCAGAGGAGAAAGAAGGGACAATCACATACATGCCACACCGTATCATAGCAAGGCCTTGAGTGACTGACTGCAGCAGCATTTATAGCCTCAAAAGATGGAGTAATCATAATTCATACCAGAGGTTAGATGCAGTAGGACTGTGTCTCAGCTTGGCAGGCAGAAAAAGGAAAGTTATATCTGGTTTAGTGCTTAATGCATGAAGAAGCCACATAGAATAGTCCCATTCTATGGATACTTCAGTTATGTTGAATTGAAACCTTGTAAGGGCAAGACCCTAGCCCGGGACCCCCGATTGTGTAAACAAGTATTTTGGGGAATGCTACTGAATACAATGATATATGTTATATGCCATATGACATACTTAGTGTTTTGAGATAATGTATATATTTATATATTGAATGATATATTTTGTTTAAGGATATTGCTATGAATGTTATGCTTTACTTTATTGAACAATGTTTAGTTCTAAGTAAAGAGTTCATTATACTATGCTATTAGACCCTTAAAATTATTCACAGCAGCAGTCCTCAGGTGTGCTGCCATGATTGGTGTTAAAAAGTCCCTGCTTTATGTCTGTCATGAGCCATCTTGAAGTACATCTGTTTTCTTCCAAGGCTGTCCAGTAGTGGAGCGAGCTGTATTGGAAAGTATTGCTTGCTTCTTCACTGTAGGTCATTACGTAGAGGCTAAATGACTGCTTATTAGGAAAGAGAATAGAGGGTATTCTTTGGCAAGTATCAGCTGAAGTACGTGATCACTTCTAACTAGACATTTGGTTTTTTTACGACTCGGAGTCTAAAAGTTCTTCTAATGATCCTTATCTTTTCTTTGCAGCTGCTTCCCCCTAAATCAAGGGTGCTCCGGATCATGCCTAATCTACCTTGCAGAGTCCAGGAGGGTGCAGTGGTAATGGCTCGAGGCCGCCATGCTGAGAAGTGTGAAACTGAATACCTGCAAAATCTTTTATCTGTCTGTGGTCTGTGTGAGGAGGTACCAGAGGCCTACATCAACATCCACACAGGCCTCAGTGGCAGTGGTGTAGCCTATGTGAGTGCTATAGAATCACAGGACCCGTGAACCACTATATCTTCCAGTGGCACAATCTGATATCATTCTGGCTCTGGACCACAGACAGGGCTTTCCTTTTGTATATAATGGAATATAGTCTTCTTTCATCTTATAGGGCCCACTTTTATTTATTTATTTTTTGGAGGAGGGAAGGCAGGGCAATTGGGGTTAAATGATTTGCCCAAGGTCTACAGCTAGTAAATATCAAGTGTCTGAGGCCACATTTGAACTCAGGTCCTCCTGACTCCAGGGCTGGTGCTCTATTCACTGCGCCACCTAGCTGCTCCTGTAGGGCCCACTTTTTTGCACAAACTCTCTGTTGAACTATGCCCCGTTCTTCCATTTGCCCATGTGACCCAGTTGATTCCTGATTATCTTTGGAGGATTGTCAGCATCATCTAATACTTTGAAGCTAATCTCTTTCCAAAAATTCTAAGCTTCTTACTTAGCTTGTGATGAGGGTTTAGATCTTACTGGCCAAAAGAACATAGAATAGTGGGAATTAAGACATCCTGGCTTTAAGAAACTTTTATTTGTATTCCTAGTGCCTGGCACTTAGTAGGCATTCAGCAAATGCTTGCTGAATTAATTTGGGCAATCAGTCATAAACATTTATTAAACATATTCTATGTGCCAGGTACTGTGCTAAGTTTTAAGGATATGGAAAAATGGAAAAAACAAATCACCTCTCTGGGCCTTAGTTTCTTCTTCTTATAACATGAGGGGCTAATACTAAATGATCCCTAAGGTCATATCTCTAAATCTCCTGATCTGATGAGTAGGATATCTTTACAGTGTCGGGGCATTGGTAGGCAGATGACTCGTTGTGAGCTGTAGGCTTGTGCCAGAAGGATCTTAAACTTGTGTGTTGGGTTTTGTTTTAAGTCTTTGAAATGTTTAGTTTATATAACTGTCTATTCCTGTCATGCCCCTACAGGTTTGCATGTTCTCTGAAGCACTGGCAGAAGGTGCCATCAAACTGGGAATGCCAAGTGGCCTGGCTCACCAAATTGCTGCCCAAACACTTCTGGTGAGTTTGTTCTAGGAGCTTGCCCAGGACTTAGCCTATAGCCTTTTTCCTTCTCCAGAAGTTCCCATTCCTCTTCCTCCCCACACACACTTCCTCCATAGCTCTAGGTCCCTACCAAAGGTTAGAAATAAAAAAAGGGGAGGAATAACCTAAAGGGTGAGGCTCATAGCCCTTAGAAGAGTGATATTCCCCTTGTTCCCAGCTACAAACAAATGGAGATGGGCATGGTGATGAGAACAGAGAAGGGGAGAGGAGAGAAGAGAGGGAAGATATACAGCACGGGACCTTCCTTACCCATCATAGGAATTCATTTAATTAAAATGAATTGAAAGTGGTAACTGAGGGTGTAATTGTAAAAGTTAGCAGAGATTGAGGAAGACAGAGGCTATCTCAGGGGTGGGGAACCTGTGGCCTCAAGGCCACATATGGCTTTCTAGGTCCTCAAGTACAGCCCTTTGACTGAATCCAAACTTCACAGAACAAATCCCTTTAATAAAAGGACTTGTTCTGTAAAACTTGGACTCAGTCAAAAGACCGCATCCAAGAACCTAGAAGGTCACATGTGGCCTCAAGACCACATGTTCCCCACCCCTGGAGCTCATCACTTTGTTGGTGGTGTTGGCAGATCAGGGTCTCCCTTTCACATTATGCTAACCAGGGTCTCTCCTTATAGGGGGCAGCCAAATTGCTTTTACAAAGTGGACAGCATCCTGCCCAGCTTCGATCCGAAGTGTGCACTCCTGGGGGAACCACCATCTATGGACTCCATGCCTTGGAGCAGGGTGGACTACGAGCTGCTGCAATGAACGCCGTGGAAGCTGCCACACGCCGGGCACAGGAACTGAACAAGCAGTAGGGATCCTGGGCACCAGCCATCTCCTTCCCCCAGCCTTGTTCCTCCTCCCCCAGAGGTTGCAAGAGCTAAAAGTATGGGTGAAGGAAGAGACCTCTCGGCTGTGGGCAGAAACTCCCTGTTCAAACCAGCTGGCATCTTTCTTCCCTGGGCACAGGACCCTTTCCTTGAATGTGTACCCTGATCACTCCCTGCCTCCCCACACAAAAGGACTCCAGGTTGATCTGCTTTTAGGCACATCCTCTCCACCCTGGGATATGTACGGTTATACACTGAGAGGACAGCTGCTTTCCCTTTCTCTCTTGCTAGACTTGTCCCACTCTGCATATAGGCTCTGTGTGGGGCAGAATAGGAAGAGGATAGTAGCTCAGCCTTTTCCACTCCAGTCCCTGCTTCTCCAAGACCTTTCCAAACAGGCAGGAAACCAAAAAATCCCCAAGTTTATGCACCAGTTGATTTTATGTTGGCTCAGCCTGACTACAGCTCCAGCCTCAATTTTCTCATCTCCATTCAGGAAATTTCAAGGCAAAATCACCATAATAAAGCTCAGTGGGTCTTGTTGCTTCCTCTTTGTTTGTCTGCTTTGTGTAGGAACTAAGCTTGCCTTGGGCAAGGGAAGGAGAGGAGGGTAGTTTCCACCTAGTGGGGCATCTTCCAGAAGAGTTGAACTCCTTTCTAAGTTTTGTCAGTGGCTGGACCAGGTGATTTCTGAGATCCCTTCTAACTCTATTTTTAAAAGAATTTGCCCTACAGTATTTGCATTAGGTATATGTAACAGCATGGAAAAAGAAATGAACTAAAGGTCAAGTAGCCTGATTCAGGTCCTGATTCCAACCCTTGCTACTAACCACATGATGTCAGACAAGTCACATCACCTTTGTTTCCTTTTCTGTAAAACAGAACTGGATTAGATGAGCTGTAAGGTTTCTTCCAGCATTGACTGATTGGAAACTTCATTACCTTAATCCCAAATCTGCCTCTGCAGTGTCCACTCATTTCTCCTAGTTGAGCCTTCAGTCTAAGCAGAACAAGTCTGACTTCACACATTACATTCCTTCATATACTTGGAAGATAGCATCATGCCTCACCATTTCCTCAACCCAAGTTTTCTCTGTTTACCATCCTCAGTTCTTTAAACTGGTCCTTGTATAACTTCATCTCTTAAGTATACTGGTCACCATCTTCTGAACATGCCCTAATTTGTTAATATCCTTCTGAAATCTGTGGCTCTGAATGAATTTCATATTCCAGATAGGATGTGACCAAAATTGGGTACAGCAGGACTGTCACTCCTCTAATTTTGAGGCAGCTCATCAAGCAGTGGATAGAGTGCTGGGCTTGGAATCAGAAAGACTTGAGTTCAAATCTGGCCAAAGATACCTTCCAATTCTGTGGGCAAGTCACTTCTCTGTGCCTCAGTTTCCCCATCTGTGAAATGGGGATGATAATAGAACCTAGCTCCCAGGTTTGTTGTGAGGACCAAATGGGATATGTATAAGGTGCTTAGCACAGTGCTAGCTATTTTTTGGCCACTATATTAGTGTTAACATAGCTTAAGTTTGAGTTAGAATTTTCATTGCTGACTCATATTGAGCTACTAAAGTCTACTACTACTAAAGCTACTCATATTGTCTACTAAAGTCCCCAGAGCTTTTTCACATGAACTGCAATCTCCCCAATCATATTAATTTTTTTTTTTTTTGCTTTTTGGAGGGCAATTGGGGTTAAGTGCCTTGCCCAACGTCAGATGGCTAGTTTTTGTGTTAAGTGTCTGAGGTTAGATTTGAACTCAGGTCCTCCTGACTCCAGGGCCAGTGCTTTATTCACTGTGCCACCTAGCCACCCCACCTATTAATGTCTTTTTAACCCAAATGTAAGACTTTCACATTTATCCCTTTTACAGGTGATCTTGTATTTGTCCCATCATTCTAGCTCGTTAAGATCTGGCACTCTTTTACAAAATGTATGTCCACCTCTGTGTCTTCTTTAAATTGGATAACATGCTCTGCTTTTATCCCAGTCATTGAAAAAAATGTTGAATAACATGGAACTAAACATATTTCGTTAATCATTAATCATTGGTTGCACTGAAGAAGGTAACAGGTGAGAACCTTTCCATTTCTCACATTAGGATTAAAGCCCAGTGCATGTTGGGGATTGGGAAAGGAACTTTTCATTGCTATAACATTTTTAGTTTGGCAAAGCACTTCCCCTATGACACTGTGAGGTTGGCAGTGCAAGTGTTATTACCCCCATTTTATAGTTATTTGCCAAATGTCAAACAGCTAATGTGTCAAAACCAGGACTTGAACTCGGATCTCGATTTGAAGTCCAGGGTTCTTTCTACCCATTTTACTTTAGGACTTATTGGTGCAAAGAACTGTGGATTGAATTCAGAGACCAATATTCAGATCCAAACTGCAGCCATGACCTATTTGATCTTTAGCAAGATCTACCCTCTTTGGCCAGCCAGAGAAACTAATGGAGTCAACTTTGTCTTGCAGTAGGGTAAAACTTGCTTGTGTAATCTGAGCCCCTCACTTTGGTTAGCGACTTGAACATACTGCCCTACCAAATCCATGCATCAAGCTTGTAACAAAGCAGCACAAACTTGGAATAGTGCCATTGGCCATTAGTTGGGTACCAAAGGATATTACTGATCCATTCTAGTTTTGAGACCCTGAGGCCTAGGGAAGAACTCTAAATTTGTAGCTGGAAGACAGAATCGTTATACTTTCTAGCTTTCAACTTTGTTGGGCAAGTCACTTCTCGGCCTGTTTCCTCATTTGTAAAGTCAAAAGGACTGGACTAGATCAGAGGTTCTTAATCTTTTTTTTTCTCTATCATGGAATCCTTTGGCAATCTGGTGAAGCCTATGGTCCTCTTTTCAGAAGAATGTATTTGAATGCATAAAATGCATAGCATTATAAAGGAAATCAATCATATTAAAATGTAGTTATCAAAGTATTTTTTAAAAAATTCATAGACCCCAACTTTAGAACCCTTGGATTAGATGATTTCTTCTTTCAACTCTATCCTCTGTTCCTAAAGTGGCTATGAATGATGAGTAAATGATGCTGACCAGTTTTTATCCCACTGCTCACTTCTGGCTAGGTTAAAACTGAAGTGAGATGACAATCTGTGTAGTGCTTCATTCAGAGCAGCTAGGTGGTGCAGTGGATAGAGGACTGGGCTAGAGTCAGGGGGACCTGAGTTCAACTCCAGCTTCAGACACTGTATGCCTCAGTTTCCTCAACTGTAAAATGGGAATTGGAGAGGGAAATGGCAAACCACTCCAGTATCTTTGCCAAAAAAACTCCATATAAAGAGGGTCATAAAGAGTCAGACACATTATTAGAACTGGATAAAATGATTTTTTTTTTAAAAAGATGACAAGGTAAGGGAAGTGAGGGCAAAAAAAGCAAATATGGTGAGTGTAAGATTTTTTTTTTTGGTTTGGAGAAGAAAACCCAAAGGAATGGTTTGAACATACTGTCCTGTTTAACTTCAATACCAATTGTTTCCTTTGTGGAAAAGGACAGGGATAGGGACTGGGCTTAATTCACCCCCTGGTGAGGAAACTCCTGCTCCATTTTCTCTACAACCCATAATCTTAGAACAGTGGTGTCAGATTCAAATAGAAATGGAGCCCACTAATCTTTATATAAGGATCCCTGTTGACATGTTGACTGTTTTCTGAATAAACATTTCTAATGAGTTTAATACTTGAGGCAGCCTATTCTGTTGTTGTAGGATAGTTTCGATGATTAGAAATAAATACCTTCCTTATTCCAAGCTGAAAATTTCCTACCAATAATTTTCTTCCAGAAATCTTAGCTCCATCTTCAACAGCTACACAGAATAAGCTTACCCTCTTCCCCACAAAAGCCTCCACCCACAAACACTTGTAGAGAACTATCCCATCTCCCTTAAGTTTTCTTTGTTCCAGCCTGACCATTCTTGTTCCTTCGACCAGTCCTTACATGACATGGCCTCTGGTCCCCTACTCATCTTACTTTGGAAGTAGTCCAGTTTGTCAACAACACTTTTAAAGTGTAGCATCTACGGGTTTAAGCAAAACAGAGGATCTGGGCTTTTGTTTTCCAGTTCAAAAACTCCTTTTGTTTGGATCAAGAGATGTATACAAGCCTACAGAGGAAGCAGCTAAGTCCCACCCTAGATGTCTGGAGAATAACATTCCACGGTTTGAAGGAGAGTTCAGAGGTCATCCAATCCCAGTCCTACCTGATACTTAATACATGTCAAATGGCTAGCTGGTCTCTGCTTGACCTGTGACTTTCAGCAAGTCCCAACTTCCATGGGTCTTAATTTTCTCAACTGTGAAATGAAGGGATCAGACTAGATGGTCTGAGGTCCCTTGTAGCTCTCCATCTGTGATCCTGTCTCTACTAATTGTGGAAGGTCACTGTTGTTTCGTCAGGCAGCCCATCTCGTAGACTTGCTGAGTGCTGGAATATTCTTCCTCATATGGAGTCAGACTCGTCTCCAAACTTGCCATTGATCATAACACAGAGTTCTGTCCTACAGTCGCCAAATTACAAAACATTTGGAAAACTGGCACAGTCAAGAAATAGCTCAAATTTCTAGAGCTCAATATTTATTCCCCTCATGGCAGTTCTGTGACACAGGCAGGATATTATGATTATTTTGTAAATGAGGAAACAGGCTCATTGAGGTAAAGTCACGTAGCTAGGAGGGGTCAGAGCTGGGACACAAACCCAAGTCTCCTAATTCCAAGTCCTGTGCTCTTTCTACTGAACTACACTATTTGTAGGAGCACCAGAGAGAATTTAGCAGCAGAAACACGAATGACAAGAGAAGACATGTAAGGGGAGTGTCAAACACTCAGGAGTAGGTGGGGAATAGCAAATAAAAAAGGAATAATGATTCCATATTCCTCACAATCTTGTAAAGAGTTAAAAATATTTTTAGCCCCATTTTTACAGAAGGGGATGTTGAAGCACAGAGAGGTTAAAGTGACTTAGCAATGATTATAGCGAGTAAGTATGGGATGGCCAAGGAATCAGTTTTACTTTGTATACCCCACTTTCCTTACTAATTTCATAGCAGCCTGTGAAATAACTGGAAACAGTAGGATGGGAGAAAAGCTTGATTTGGGGGAATAGGCCACAGGAATCCTGTCTCCGTCAGGGCTAGTTATGTAGATCATGCCCAAAACTTATCGTGGGACTGAGCAGATCTGAACTGTGAGACAGGATGATGAAGCATCAAAGTACCCTGAGGGGGGGTCAAATATGGCTGGTGTCATTCAGGCAAAACCACTACTTCCTCTTTGACTCCAAGAGCCCCAGGAATACGAGCCCCCTTCCTCCTAGGACACAAAACTATAATCCACAGAATTGAGCCTTATGGACATATGCCACGAAAATGTTTCTGAAGGCACTGCAGCTGCTGCCTCCTCAGCATCCAAATCTACTGAAGACCTGGGAAAGAAGGTTCTTGACATCAGGCCCCTTGGCATTATCAAATGCTTCAAGGTCATGAGATGGATTACCATATGTTTTGCTCCTGCACCCCAAGGACCATGGGGCTCTTCTTATTGAAACCTGTGTGTTGTCTCTCTCCTCATTAGAATTGTGAACAACTTGAGAGCAGAAACTTTCTTGATTTTCTCATTTGTATCCCCAATGCTTTGCATATGGTAAGCACTTAATAATTGCCTATTTATTCATTTGTGTAGTGGAAAGAACACTCTATTTGGAATCAGAGGACTTGACTGAAATCCCAGCTCTGCCACCTATGTGACTTTAGTCAAGTCACTTCTCTGGGCCTATCAATTTGAAAAATTAAGGCATTGGATTAGATGATCTCTAACAGCCCTTCCATTCTGGATCTTACTACCTACTACCTTGGAAGCCTGGGAGGAAGGGGGCAAGTAAATGACAAGAAAGAATAGTAGGCCAATAAGGAACTGGTTAAATGTTTATCAGGCATCTCCAGTGTGCCCAGCATGACTTCAGGAAACACATTTTCTTTCATCAGCTCTGCACATCTTGAGGAAGAAACAGCAAGTTACATGTGTGCCTGGTGATGTCTCCCAAGGAGACCTAGTCTAATCTCAGTGGCACCTCCCTAGAGATTGAAGCCAAAGGCTGTAGTCAGAGTAGTCCAGCGAAGAGAATTATATGTTCTAGTCAGATGGTGTTAGAACTGTACATTAAATTCCATCCACCCTTCCACTGCAATGATCAGGCCTTGTGGATGAGCTGAACTGTGGAAAAGAACTACAATGCCTGAACTTGTAGGAGCTTTGAGGACTATCTAGTTCATTTTAAAATAGGGGAAGAGAAAGATTGATTTACCCAACATTTGCTAACCCTGAGGTTTGTGCTTCAGGTGGGGACCAGGTAAGATTACTGAAGTCACTTCTAACTCAAGTTCTGTAATTTTATTTCCAATGAGGCAGGGGAAAGAGTACTAAGCACTGGTATGAGACATGAGTTCAAATATCAGATCTTTCATTTGCTAGCAGTGTGAAGACAGGCAAATCATTTAACCTCTGAATCTGTTTTTCATTTATAAAATGGGGAGAATTCTTATCCTGCCAACCTTATATGGAAATTCTGAGTAAAGTGCTTCACAACAAAGAGCTGCAGAAATGAGGATTAGTTTATCCTTGTCTAGCTTCTTACTTACCCAGGTCCTCCAAGCAGAGCCTGTAAAAAGATAAATATCCTTCCATCTTGCACTGCTTTCATACATCTCCCTGGGCTTACTCCTCCCCCCCACCCCCAAGTCCAGGAGGACAGCAGAACCGTAGAGGCAGCTCTGGTATAGTAGAAAGAGGTACTCAGGGAACCTGCACTGGCCTGTCTCTTCTACCTCTAGCCATATTGTCGCGGTCCAGAAGTGCAGAGAACCCTGAAATTCAAGGGCAAATGACATGAGTCCTGCCTTCAATGAATTTGACCATTTAGACTCAATGACCCCCAAGTTATGACGCTGAGTCATATGGCTTTTTGGCTAGATTGTGGCTGATTCCTCCTCAGCCAGGGCCAGTGTGATTTCCAGGTAGGTAAGCATTCACTTCCTGTATCTTAACAGTTTACTAGCTTCAAAAATGGAATGGGTTGTCTTGGGAAGTGGTAGATTCCCCATCACAGGAAGATATCAACAGGAGGATGACCATGAATTAAAGGCAGGATCAGAATATATTAAACCTGAAAGCGGCCTTAGATGTTACCTAATTACTCATATTACAGAAAAGGAAACAGAGGCAGCACCTATTCCAATTCCTGCAGGTAGTGATAGAACCCAGGTTTCATGCTGACCATCTTATACATGTCCTTTCCACAACAGCTTATACCCTACCAAATACCCGCCAGGAACAACAGCCCTTTGAGATTCTTAGTAACAGGAGAAACATGGCATTAGATCAGCCTCATGATCTCTCCGGCCCCGAGTTCTTTTCTTAGAAGCATAGTATCCTCCTTAATGCCAGCCCTAAGAAGGATTCTTGGGGTGGCTAGGTGGCACAGTGAATAGAGCCCCGGCCCTGGGGTTGGGAAGACCTGAGTTCAAATTTGACCCTCAGACACATAACACTTACCAATTGCCCTGCCTTCCCCCTCCAAAAAAGCAAAAAAAAAAAAAAAAAGTTATGGATTCTTTTCTTATAGGATTAAAAATTTAGAAGTGAAAGGGTGCTCAGAGGTCATCTAAGAGTCAACATCCTCATTTTACAGATATGGATATTTGAGGCTCAGAAAGCTTAAATGATATGCCCCAAATGTCAAAAGCTAGACTTTGAATCCTGGGTGTCTGTAAAACAAATCCCTTGTTTTACAGGAGGGAAAAGCAGCCCTTGGGAGATATGCCTTGCCTGAGATTGCACAGCTATTCAGTAACATAGATGTAGGGCTAAAATCCATGTCCTCCCAAGGCCAATGTTGTTTTTACTACACCTTGTTCCCCTTAATTCCCTGTTATATTTGCAGGCAATTGTTTGGCTGGCTCCTCTAGACTTTGTCCTAGGCTTCCATGTAAAGGTAGGGAAAGTGGAGTTTGGGTACTTGGAAGGATGATGCTGATGCTGAGGGGCCATTACTTGGGCACAGACTTCCAAGAACAGAAAAAACTATGACACTGAGGTAGCTGTGGTATAGTGGGGAGTAGGGGAAGAGACAATGGATTTGGAGTTAGATCCCTGTACTGTCATTCATTGCTGCGCAGTTTGGGACAAACCACAATCTGCCTCAATTTCTTCATTGGTAAACTGAAGACAGTTATACTATCTACCTTATGGAATTGTTGAGAAGATCAAACAAGATGATGGAAATGTGGACTGTATAAAGATTTATACAAATATCAGGTATTTTTATTAATATAGCAATGTAGGTCAGGGCTTGATATAAAGGATTTAGTTTCATTTCATCTGGAAAGGTGAAGCCCTGAGCTGCTGGAAAAAAGAACAAACCAATCCATAGGTCATAAGGATTTTAGAGCTATAAGACAGATGGTTTCTGTTAATGCCCTCACTTTACCTACAGGAAAACTGAGGATCCAAAAGGTGACATGAGTTGCTTCTTATGTTAAGTTTAGGCAAATAACTGTGTTGGCAAATGGCCATGTCTTCTGACTCCAAGTATAGTGGAGTTCTTGCTACCTACCATACTCTGCTAGAATCCCCTTCTTAGGGAAGGATGGTCATAGTGCTTGGCTCATGGAATTGTAAAATTGTAGGATTATAAAGGTCCCCCTGCCAAACTCTCCCACAACATCCTTGGCCAGTGTTCATTCAGCTTCTGTATTAACACCTCCAGTGGTAATGAACTTACCACCTAAGGAAGGAAACTATTCCTTGACTGGTTAGTTCTCATTAGAAAGTTTTTTCCACAAAGCTGAAATTTGCCTCTTTGTAATATTCTCCTCCCACTGGTCCTAGCCTGAAAGGTTTGGAAGTAAAAGTACCATCATTCAGTCTAACACCCAGAGTTGTCTTCTCTTGATGGGCTCTGAAACAAGCTGTCTTTACCTGAAGAAAGCAGAAGAGTTTAGTATATAAACTCTCCAGGAGAGCATTGTGTCCATTTCCTCTGGCTAGGATGCTTCCTGGGAAAGGTAGAATTGGAGACATGAAGGGCTTATGCTCCACAGTTTTGTCAGGTTAAACTCTCACTGGAGTGAAGTGGTCAAGAATGTTTCTAGCTAAAGTGGTAGTAGGGCTGAGTAGCTGCAGGAGGCTGGTTTTGATGGCTACATTAATAGTTTGTGCTTTGATGCTTCCCCTCTCTGCAAGAAAAATTCAGTGATGTGAGGGGAAAAAAAGTCACTGGGTTCTGAGTCAGGAAACCAGAGTTGTCTAATCCTGCCTCTCCCACTAAATTGCTGGGTGGTCCTGAGTATTTGGCTTTCCTTTCAATTGCACAATTTCAGAATTAAAAGGACCCTTTGTCTCCTAGCACCCTTACCTCCCTTTGACGTTTATCTAAGGTGCTCTTCTGGATCTCCCCAGATTTTAGTTGCCTTTTCCTATCTCAAACGCTTCTCCCCCCGCCACACTCACCAAGTATTTTAATGTAGTACTTGAATATAGTAAGTACTTCTTGAAGGCAGGAATCAGGGGTCTTCTAATCAGCTCTGCCAAGATCTTCAAGATCAGTCTCTGGGCCTGCATCTCTAATTCCTTATAAAACTGTTGGACTAATTCTCTGAAGTTATCTTCCAGTGCTGCCTTTTACCACACCTGCCCCTCCAAACACAGCATCTCTGAATTCTGTCTCTGTTGGGCTAGAAAGATGAGGCCCTGCTTCTGCCACAAGGAAGCAATGACATGAATAGTCTGTCCATTGTTTATGGCAACGTATAGGGCTAGAGATGGCAAATCTTAACCTTAAAGGTACAAGGGCTGAAAGGCTCTTTAGAGGTCATCTGGTGTAATCTTATGACTTTACAGAGGGTAAATGTGGCCCCAGAGGAAGAGATGACTCACCAAAGGTTATACAAGTAGTGAGTGGCAGAGCCAGGATTTAAGTCCAGGTGCTCTGACCCTCAAATTTAGGTTTTTCCAAAACCTAACATTGGCTCTATCTTTCTAGCCTCAGCTTCTGAAAAGAGAGATCTCGTGACAATCCAGAGTAGTATTTCTCTTAGCAGCTAATGCTTTCTGGGAGTTTCAGGGAGGGATCAGAGCCTCAGTGAGCCTCATGCAGATGCTACAGCTTAGTTGTTCTCCCTCTCATTTCTACCACGCTGTTTGCTTGGATCCTTTTTGTTAGTGCTGTGACACCCCTTTTCCGGGATTTTGAGAGTCAGGGTAGGGACAGAAGGTAAGCCTGCAGAGGTACCTCACCTCCTCCATAGCTTAGGGTCTCCACTAACAGGATCCAAACCTTCAGGGAAGTAACAAGCTACTTTTCTTTTTTTTAAATTAAATTTAATTTTTTTCAAGCTCTTTTTCAATAAAAAAATTGGAGGCATCCCAAGCTAGTCCAACTGCCTATTTTTAATGGTTAGAGAAACTAAAGCCTAGAGAGGTGAAGTAATTTTTCTAAGCAGCTAGCTTTTCTGCAGCATATAAGCTTATATAAAAGCACTCCACAGAAAAGATTTCATTTGAACTTTAACTATCCCATGAAGTAGTCAGCGCAAGCAGAATTATCTCCATTTTACAGAAAAGGAAACTGAAGTTAAGGTGTAGGGACTTGTCCTCCACTATCCATAATAAAGAGCATTTTCAAGGCCTGGGTCTCACAATTCCTGGCTCAAAGCTCTTTTGGTTACTCTTTCCCCCACCTCCCCATTATAACAAAGGCTGAGAAATTTAGGTGACTTTCTAGACATGAGTTCAACCTGGCTGTACTTATTGGCTGTTTGGACCTGGGCAATCACTTAACCTGTTTGCCTCAATTTCATCTGTAAAATGCACCAGAGAAGGAAATGGCAAACACTCCATTATCCGGACAGCTGGGTGACACAGTAGATAGAGGGCCAGGCCTGGAGTCAGGAAGAGCTGAATTCAAATCCGGCTTCAGATACTTTACTGGCTGGGGTCACAAAGGGTTCCACACCAGTGAATAACAACTAATTCCTAAGATTACGGGAGTTATCATTGTTGTTCAGTCGTGAACCCATTTGAGGTTTTCTTGGCAAAGATACAGGATAGATTTGCCATTTCCTTCTCCAACTTGTTTTGCAGATAAGGAAACTAAGGCAAAGAGTCTTAAGTGACTTGTCCAGGGTCACAATAGCCAGTAAGTGGTCGCTGGATTTGAACTCAGCTCCAGGCCAAGATTTATCATTAGGAGGGGCCTTAAAGCTTATCTCATCCAAACTCCTCCAGATATATAATATAGCTCCCCATATTTCACAAAAATAGCAGCAGAACTAGGATTCAGACTCCTAGTTCCTGACTCCAAACCCAAAATACTTTCCATTACACTATGCTGCCCCTGTAAACAGGGTAAATCTTTTACTGGGTAAAAGTTTGTTCAATCAGTGAATGCTACCCAGGATCCAGATCTGCTTAGGTACAGGGATTGAGGGTACCAGGAGCACTCAGTGAATGGCAAAGAGCTGTATCACTTGCTTCTGGCGATAGGCTATTACTCAACCTGTGGCCTTGGTAACAAACTGATCAAAATGCTAGTAACCTTTTCCAACCACTGGATGAAGGATTTGAAAGTGCAAACACTAAGGGTCTCTGCACTTCCAAGGTTTCCATATAACACAAGGTCACTACAGTCAAACCAATAGGAAGTCTGACCTAGAACTTCCAGCCCAGGGCTAAGCTCCTGCCAAGTCCCATTTAATTGAAGCCTGAGGTCAGGATTTGTACCTACCAACCTCTTCATACCAAGTCCTATTATTTTCTACAGATAGCCAGTGCTTCTCTGCCTAGTCAGGTGCTGTGTTTCTGAGCTGAGTGGTAGGAGGGCTAGATTTGGGTCAGAAACCTTTGGGTTCCATTCCTAGCTCTTCTGTTTATCATCTGTGTGACTTTAGGCCCCTTATGAGGGATTCAGTCTCCTCATCTGTGAGTTTGTACTAGACTAGATGGTCCTGTCCAGTTCCAAACGAAAATGATATACCATGGCTACTGGGAATGCTGGGAGTACTCCTGCAGCAGGCCTGCAACACTGGACACTTTCTTAATGAGCTCCCCCAAATGGAACAATGAGCTATCTAGTCTGCCACGTTTGAGACCTTGGTGCTATGTCTGATTCTTCTCATGCTTAGCTCCATAACCTCTTCAATGTCTCTCATATCTTGGCTCCTCTTCTGTCCCTACTCCCCCCATCTCCATCCCCACTGACATTCCTATCTACTCTCCTGGATCATTAGGTTAACCTAACAGGCATTTCCACCTTCCCTTTCTCTCCCCTCTAATCCATTCCTCATCCTATTGCTAGAATAATCTCTCCTAGGCAACGACCAGGTCCTATCACTCCTCTAACCAAACATCTTCAGTGGTTTCCAATTGTACATAAGAGTTCAAATTCCTTTCTCTGGCATTCAAGGCTAAACAATCAGGCACCAGCTAACCTTTCCAGACTCCCCTATTATTTCCCTCTATATTTCAATCCAAGTACACAATTCTATCACCTGAACAATTTTCTTGCCTCTACACTCATGCACCCTCAAGGCTAGAAGGGCTGGAACATCTGGAACATCTTCCCTCTTCCCCCTTTGTCCATCTACATTCCTATTCATTCTTTTCTTTTGCTTTTTGGAGGGCAATTGGGGTTAAGTGACTTGCCCAAAGTCACAGGGCTAATAAGTGTGTCAAGTGTCTGAGGCCAAGTTTGAACTTAGGTCCTCCTGACTCCAGGGCCAGTGCTCTATTCACTGCATCACCTAGCCATTCCGCCTATCCATTCTTTAAAGACCCAGAGTCAGGCAGGCTTAAGATCAAATCCTGATTCAGACAATTATAAGCTGTGTGACCCCCGGCAAGTCACTTATTCTCGGGTTCCTCATCTGTAAAATGGGGATACCAACAGCACCAACCTCTTAGGGTTGTTGTGAGGACCAAATGAGATATCTGAAAAGTACTTTGCAAAGTGCTACATGAATGGTACCTATAGCTAAAGAATATCTCAATGTCATTTTCTTCAGTAAAACTCTCATGATCCACCTAGCTGGTAAGGCCCTTTTCTTACTTGGACCTAACAATATACTTTCTGCCTTTTAAATTATTTATCACTTTACATTAGAGGTAATTGGACTTGTGTCTTATCTCCCTAGTAGATTGTAAGCTCCAAGAGGGCAGGGTCTTTGTATTTTTCCCTAACACCCAAAAAAGCTCTGCAAACAGTGGGTGCTTAATACATATCTGTTAAATGAAGACCAACTATATTGAACCTCAACCTGATAACATCTTAATTCAAAAATACCATTTTTTCCTGCAAACCAATTTCCACATGTTCTATATTACCCAGCTGATCTCTTACTCAATCAAGAGGGAAGATTCAGACTCTTGGTCTCAAAGGAAAATAGCTTTTCAAGAATCATATGAAAACTGACTTGTGACTAATTTAAGGGAATTTGTGGGGCATCATTTTTTAATTTCCCTTCAAAATCCCATCTGTTTCCAACAGATCCTTCTGCATGCCAACTCCTTGTTTTCAAATTTCTCATTTGCAGTCAAAAAAGGCTAAAGTGGGGGGAGCACAATTAGGAAGTAGGGACAGAGCATGGCTGGAGAGTCAGAAAGCTAGCTATAATTCCTCCCAATTAGCCCCAGCTGAGTACAGTTGCTGTCTACTGTCTGAAAACATCCACTAAGACATTCACCAAGTAGTTGTCAGTACTAGACAGATTTTTTTCAAATCCTTCTTAAATCCTACCTCCAAGTAACAGTGAACTCTGAACTACTATGTTAGGCTTTAGGACTAGACACAAGAGGCACCAGGGGTATTTTCCCCTCTTTTTCAGACTGTTCTATCCATGCTATTTTGCTCAGAAGATAAACAAAAGTTGCCAAGATTCCCCCAAACTCACACCAAATCCTACCTGCACCCCAGTCTATTGTTAATTGTGTCCTTCTTGGTCTGGTCAAGTCAATCACAATTTTGCAAACAGACTTACTATCTGACAAGAGAGTCCACCCATAAAGATTGATTCTTTCCAAAGAATTTTTCCCCACCAGGAATCCAGGTGAAGATCAGTTTGATCAAGAAAAGGGCAGTTAGTAAGGCAATAGTGATTTTTCCATTGGACCCACTCTCCTCACCTCCAGATAGTGACACTATAAAAACTCAGTAACTGATTCCTAGAAAGATGCCCTTGTTTTGATCACAGAGAAACTGTGTGATAACTGCGTGATTTCCCAAAGCCCACGGTTGGCACAAAGTTTGCACACACTCAGGGAAGTGTGCCACTGCTGACCATCATAAACATGCTGGACTAAAAATAGGTTATTGTCAAGTTATCTGGAGGGAAACCCACAGGGGCACCAAATTCAGACACTCCAATAATCTACTGTAAAACTGTTGAAAGTGTTATTTTTCTTTAAAAACACAAAATCCCAAACTACACACAAAACCCCATTCACAAAAACCAGAGACCAAGAAAAGTTGAACAAATCTACAACCCAAGTTGGTTACAGAAACTAGGGATGTATCCTGGGGTCTATACTCATTCCCTAGGACAGCCCAAATGCTACAGAATTCTCCCCATTCAGAGCCAGACAAAAACTCTTCTTCAAAACCCATGAGTGATCTCAGACACTCTAAACTGACTTTTTCATATGAATGATCTTTTTTGGCTCAACTCCCAAGGGCAACTTAGCTAACACCTCAGGGCTGGCACTTTCCAACCCAGCCCCAGGATGGCAGTTATAATTCCTCCCTTAAGGAGCATCCTTCCACTCTTCTGATCAGTCTAGAGCCAGCCCCTCACCAGTTTCTGGTCCTGGTGCCCCCTTGTGGTCTGGCATATAAAACTGGCTCTAGGGTTTGTTTGTTTTTTTAAATATATATATTTTCCCCCCATTTTGAAGATTAAAAAGCTATGGGAAGCCCTAGCTAACCCCAGCACCAGGGCTCACAGGCTCCTCCCAGTAAGAGGAGGAACAAGTAGGCCCTTATCCAGTGCATGTGACTGGGAAGGAGGAGGAGAAAAGGAGAGGAGGGTAAGGATACAGTGGGAACCTGATCAGAAGAGGACAGAAAGGAGGTGAAGAGGGGACATGGGGGAAAGGCCTTCTGTGTGAGTGGGTGGATATATCGCATGTGGTGTTAAAAAGGACATACCCTCAAAGAGGACTGCCACAGCTCTAGGCTTGGGGAGCCACAGAAAAGTTAAGGTTTTGAACACAGTGAAAGCTGCTCCCTGATAGAGCCTTCAGGGCTCTTGTGTATAGACACATGTGAGTGTGTGGGGGTACTGGCTAAGACGGCTCTTTGCTACCCCATCCTAAGCAACTGTCCTCTTAAGTTGCCTGCCCTTGACATTCCTGCCATGTGCTTCTTTGCTGATGATCAGGAGTTGCATCTTGGCCCATTATTGGTAGTGACTAGTGTTCCTAGTCCAGTCCCCTTTGGTGACTTTGGGAATAGGGTATCATCCCCCCATTGCTATCTCTGAGGTTCTTGGTACCCTCCAGACTGTTGCAGGGGTTACCCCACAATATTGAAGGGATAGGAGCCAATTAACTTCCCCCTATAAATGTGCTGAAGTATAAAGGGGTCAGTTGGGTCCCAGGTCCCTCTTTAAGTCTTGCCCTCCAGCAGCCATTAGGAGACACATAATTAGGGCCCTGTCTCCCCAAGCCGCTGAGCCATGCTGATTAAGGATCGAAGTTGCACCAGCTTCAAGGGTCCCACCTCCCTGGGATCACGGCTCTCCAGCCACCGTAGAGCTGTCTCAAGACCCCTAATGGCCTCCCCAGCTGTGGGCACTGGTGAAGACCCTCCTGTTCCAGCTTCCTCCTCTCCCTGAGGTGGACCAGCCAGTGGTGGGAAGCCCCCACAGGACAACTGCTCCTGACCTCCCCTATCCTCATCCTCTTCCGCCCCACCCTCTGGGGGTTCCCCCAAGCCTGGGGCCCCATCATCCAGGTGTAACCATTCTGCCACATCCTCAGGTGCTAATCGTTTGTAAGTAAGGGCAGCCAAGTGCGTTAGGTCACTGAGGACCTTGCTGTGTTCCTCTGCCTCCTCATCCTCCCCAGAGGCTCCTGGGTGGGGCTGGACCAGCCGTTCCTCATCATCAGGGCGAGGCTCAAAGGCAGCTCTGAGACCCAGCAGCCAGCATCGCTCAATGCTGCCTGCCTGGACCAGGTCCCAAGACAGACCAGCCAGATACAGCATGTCCTTTAGCATGAAGCTACGAACAAAGTCTAGAGGGGATCCACCTGCACATGACACCGCCAGTCGAAGCAGTTCCCGTTTGTACAGCTGTTTGAAGGCAGATACTACCCCTTGCTCTAAGGGTGCTGGAATCTTACCCCGGGCACTACTCTTAGACAGGAAAAGCACCCGCACTGCACCATCAGGGGTCTGCAACTCCTCAGGGTGGCATAGGGCTGGCCCTGGGCCCAGGCTACCAGTTGCCCTTTGCCTTTTGCCCACCTCCCTACCTTCCTCTGGGGAGGGTGGCCTTGGGCCTGGTGGCCTGGGCCCAGGGTGGTGATTCACCAACAAGACAGCCTTCTGCTGCAGGCAGCTTCGCCGCAGGTAGCGCCTGACACCTGGCACAAACTCCTCAAAGAACCAGCCACGGAGCAGTGTGGCACTGAGCCAAGCATCAGGGCTATAGCGGTAGGAGGCCGGAAACTTTTCTTGATTATGGTGTCGCAAGCTTGGTGGATCAGGCAGCTGCCCAATCACCAGGGGCTTCAGCTTGTGGCTGCCAGTCAAGTTGGCCGCTAGTAGCACTGTAACCCTGTCACCTCGCCACCTCTGTCCTCCACTTCCAGGGTCCCCTTCCCCAGGTGGGGCTGCCTGCTCGGGTAACAATTTCCAGTAGAGTCCAGTAACATTGGCATTGTAAATCTGTTCATCCCCGTAACCTCCATCAGTGGGGGTTGGGGGTGGCATTGGTGAAGGATGGTCCCCGATGCCCACAAGGTCTGGTTCTGCCTTAACAGAGGGCAGTGATGGAGCTGAGGCTGGGGGTGGGGGAGGTGGCTCAGTTTCACCATAGATTCTTTGACTGGAGATGCCGTGACGCTTCTGCCACCTCCAGAACCAGCCATGGCTAGCCTTGAAGGTGCACTCAGGCCCATAGATCTGGCGGGCAAAGGCCTCTGCCTGGGCCTGGATGATGGGACCAGAGAGTGGGATGCCGTGTTGGCGCAAGGTGAGGAACCAGGTATAGACCGCACGATCTATCTCCTCCTCGTTGGCCAGCCGCATCTTCTTCCGTTGCGTGCCCACCTCTCCGCCCAGCTGGTCCAGGAACCAGCGCAGCTTGGGCTCATCCTTGAGCCAGCCCCGGAGGGTGCCCCCAGGCACCCCAAAGTCCCTGCACACGCTGGCCTGGCGCTCCCCGCCCTTCACCCGTTCGATGGCCTGGAGCTTGTCCTTGATGGAGTAGGCCTTTCGGAAGGCCATCTTCACAGCCAGGCCCGGCGCCCCAGGGCTGACCCCCGTCCCCGGGGACGCTTCGGGCACAGCTTGCAAGGGGCCCCGGCCCGGAGGCGGCTGCTCCTCCTCCCCCACCTCCTGGGGCAGGAGCGGAGGCCCCGACTGAGCAGGTGCCGGGGGCCGCCGGCGACGAGGGTGCGGGCCTGGGCCGGGGGACCCCGCGGGGTACATGGAGACGGAGGCGGAGACGGAGGCAGCTGGAAGCCATATACACCGGACCTCTCTGTCTGCCCACCCGCCTCCGGCCGGGGCAGGCGCGTTATAGGCGGGGCGCGCGCGCAATGGGCGGGGAGCCGAGGGGGCGGGGGAAGGGGAGGAGGGAAGAGGAGGAGGAGGGAGAAGGGAGAGGAGGGAAAAGGGAAAGGGAGGGGAAGCCACCCGCCAGCGGGTCTCTTCCCTTTTGTCTCCCCCTAGCTCCGGAGAGCGCCCCTGACAGAGAAAAGGGAGGGGCCCGGCAGAGGCTCATCAGCCTCACCCCACCCTCCAAGTTCTTCAAACTCGCTCCCCTTTCTTCCCCGAGCCTAGACGCAGGCGCACAGACTTATCTCTCGCCCCACCGCCTTCTTTCGATCGGCAACTGCGCAGGCGCATCCGTCTGGCCACGCCCTCTCCTAGACCGACTAGCCTCTTTCGAAGGCTCTTGGATTTAGCCCCACCCACACTCGCGCTTCTTCCTGGGTCTAGACCTCAAGTGTCCCTTGCCTTCTCTGGCCCGAGCTGCCGCGCACGCGGCATAGAGGCTCCGCCCCCTAGTCTTCCACTCCAGTCCCCCTCCTTTGCCACCAGCGCTATACGACAGACGATTCCATTCAGTTGGAGGGGAGGAAGGAGGGAATCGTCTCTTTCTGTCAGTCTGCCTCGAGCTGGAGGGAAGCCTCGGCGCACTCTCCAGCTCATTCTACGCTCGCGACCTTGGGGTCGGGGTTGTCGCATCCTCGGGCCTAGGGAGAGGGCGGGGGAGGGAAAGCAGAATTTCCCAGTTCCCCCCCTCTTCATCCTGTGGAGTGGCGGTTGGTAGGGTCCAGGTCCTCATTTCCCGTGCGCTGCCGCCGTGGTGTCCCTTTCCCCGCCGGTTCCCGCCGGATTGGCTTTAGGACAAACCTTTCGCTACTGCCCTCGAATCTCACGGAGTGTGAGTACTGGGGGCCCGGGCCAGAGCTGCTGCGGGCAAGTTTGAGTTTGACGCTACACTACCCTTCTCCTCCCGTGCCTTTCCCCCCCCCCTCCCCCTCCGGCTTCTCCTAAGGCGCCGCCTGAGCTTCGTTTAAGAGAGTGTAGGGCGAGTGACCTCCTCAGGGGGGGCCGCCGCGGCGAGGGGAGCGCGTTAGGGGCCTAGGTTAAAGTGCCGCTCATCGTAGGGGAAACGGAGAGGGAGAAGCCTTCAGAGGGAAGGGGCAGGCGGTGTTGCCTTCTGGGCAGATTGGTCAGTGCCTGGACGCACCCCCACGTGGCTCCCCCCCGTAGCCTTTCAGCGCTAGCCAGCTGCTTAGTACCCGTAGTTCTCCGGCCTTGACCAGAAGCTTCTTTGCGGAAGTGAGGCTTAAGCCCCAGTTATCCGCAGGCCGGAGATTGAGGGCCCCAAGGGCATCTGGCGCACTTCGGTAAACTGATAGCAGAAGCCAGGCGTGGCCGCCTTCCCCACCAGGGAAGAGTGTCTTGTTTCTCTGGCTCCATTTGAATCCCCGTTCTCTTGGTCTTTGGAACCTGTACTGTGAGCGCTGTAAAGGGGACATTAGAGATCGTCTGATTCAATCTCTTCTATATATAGGCAAACTCAGGCCAAGGAATGGGAGTTATCGGGATTAGGAAGAAACTAAGGTTCCTGGAAGAGTTAGGGGGAGGTGGGATAGTCTGGGCCCATATTTTCGAAGGATAATAGTGATATTTCTTTTGAGGGCTGCTGCCTTCGGATAAGATAGGATCGACTTATAAATATTAAAACACTATATATTAATGTCAACCATTATTAAGTACCTGATAAGTTCCCAGCATGCTCGGGGCCAGAAGCACAGAGACAAAAATGAAAGTCTCTGTCTCAAGGAGCTTATGGTCTGCTGTAGTAAAAAGCGCGCACACTAGTACAGTAGAAGAAAAAAATGAGAAAAGAGAAGACAAAGGTTCTTGGAGGGTAGGGGGTGGTTGAACTGAGCAGTTAAGTGTGACCGTGCTGACAATGAGAAGCAGAATGAGGAGGAAATTCATTCCAGGAGTGGAGGACAATTTGTGCACATCCATGGAAATAGGGAGCGTTCAGGAACAGGCAGTAGGTAAATTTTACTTCAATGGACAGTTTGTGAAGTTCGGAAACCAAATTATGGAGAGCCTTACACTAAGTAGTTTGTATTTTTTCTGTAGACAGTGAGGAGCTGCTGGAAGTTTCTGAGCCAAGGCCAGATCTATGCCTTACAAAGATTGTTTTGGCTACTATTTGAAGGAGGGACCTGAGAGTTAGGAAGATTGGAATCTGAAGACCAATTAGTTTATGACAGTAGTCCTCCTAAGAGGTAAGAAAAATGTAGTGAATGAAGAGAAGATGATAGAAAAATGAAGTTAGGAGCCTGGTTACTGAAAGAATGGAGAGATTTAGAGATTCTGAATATTAGGGTGGAGAAAATGAGTTCAATTTTGGATATGCTGAGTGTGAAATGTTAATGAGATACCTAGGTGAAGATGGTCAACATTCAGGACAAGTTAGCAGAGAAATTAGGGCTCAGTATGGATTTCTGGGTTTTCTTGGATTGACAGAATGCTTAAAAACCCATAGGAGGGGAGGCTAGGTGATGAAGTGAATAAAGCACCAGTCCTGGAGTCAGGAGGATCTAAGTTCAAATTTGGCCTCAGACACTTGCCACTTACCAGTCCTGTGACCGTGGGAAAGTCACTTAACCCCCAATTGCCCTGCCCTCCCCCCTCCAAAAAACAAAACAACCCCATGAGAGCTGATGAGATCACCAAGGAAAAGGGTATATAGAGAAAAGTGCCTAGAACTTTGGAACACCTACACTTAGGGGAGCTTGGGGAATTTGCAAGGGAAACGGGTTGGAGAAGGGAAGTAGAAACAGGAAGAAGCAGTGTCACAAGAACCAAGGGAGCAGAGGATCCAGGAAGCAGCCAGTGCTCAATAATAATGTATGCGAAAACACTGAACTGCTTTGGGATTGCAAGAGAGAGTGTAGAAAGAGTTCTGGATTTGGTCCCATCTGGACTTCTAACTGCTTATGTATCCATGAGCAAGTCCTTTCCTGGGTTAAGCTTTTCTCTGCAGAGAGAAGGGGCTGAGTTAAATGATCTAAGAGTCTGGAAATAATGTTTGATGAAGATAAGAACTGAGAATATTTAGCCTGAAGGAGAGACCATGGCTTCAAAGACTAAATTCAGGTTGCACTTGAGGCAGACTATAAAGGATACATAGAATTTGTATCCCCAAAGCAGAGGAAGGAGAGTGGGCAACCTCATATAGGAGAGTTTAAATGAAGACCAAGGTTGGAAATGAGTTTGATATAAGTGAAAGATTGAGGAAAACACATTCATGGAATGAAATTCCTCCTCATTCTGGTTCTCATTGTCAGCACAGTCATACTTAATGGCTCAGTTCAATCACCACCTCCCTCTGTGACTTAGCTGGAATGGATAGTGTTAGTTTAGGAATAGTGGAGAATTAGGTGGCAAAGTGGAATGGCATCATGAGCAACAGTGGAGAAGAATGGATAGAAATCTAGACTTGGAGCCAAGAAGATCTGACTTCAAATCCTGCTTCCCATACTTAACTAACCGCATTATTATGGGTATTTTAAAAAAGCTTTTCCTAGATATCCTTAAGGTCAGTGCCTTCATCTATTGTTTACCTCCCATTTATTCTGTATGTCTTTTTTGTACATAGTAGTCTATGTGTTGTCTCCACCATTGGACTTTGAGTTCTTTGAGACTAAGATCTTTTGCCTTCTTTGTATCCCAGCACTTAGCACGAGCACTGTGCCTGGCACATAGTAGGTGCTTAATAAGTGTTTATTGATTCACACCCTTTCTGAGCTTTAGTTTCATCTGTTTAAAAAAATATTAATATTGCATGTAAAATTTCAGGGTTGTTGTGAGACCTAAATGAGATGATGTATTTTGCAAACCTCAATGCTGGATGAGTGTCAGCTGTTATTATTATCAGATACCCAGCAGTCCTGCTTTAGCATGATGCAGCAGTTCTCTTTCCTTCATGTTCTCCCTGCTGCCTCACCCCTCAGTAGTCACATCAGGGCAGTTTGGGGAAAGAAAGTGGCTTCTTTCAGATTCAGCTCAAATGCCACTTTCTGTAGGAGACATTTCCTAGTTTCCGCAGCTGTGATAGCCTTTTCTAAGGTTAATTACTTTCTATCTGCTCTGTATGTGTTTATGTGTAGCGCTTCCTCCAGGGCTAATTCCCCTACTCTCCCTCACCCTGGCAGGAAGACCAGCTGATTACTTTGAGGGGTTAGATTTCTAGTGCTATTTCCCTCATCTAGGAGGCTACCTATTGATTATCAGCCAGAGTTAATTGGTTTTTAAAAAGAGTATTTGCTAAGCAACTAGGTTTAGTGGATATAGTTCTGGGCTTGGAGTCAGGAACACGAGTTCAAATCCAGCCTCAAATATTTACTAGCTGTGTGACACTGGGCAAATTTAACATTTGTCTACCGCCGTTTCCTCAACTGTAAAATAGATTATAATTGTACCTACCTCACAGGGTTGTCATGAGGATCAGATGAGATCATCCTATTCATAAAGTGCTTAGCACAGTGCCTGGCATAATAAATGTTTGTTCCTTCCCCCTCCAACCATATATTTAAAAAATAGCTAATTTCAGAAATGTCCCTAAAAAAACTAGCAGCACCCTCTTTCCTTGCATAGACAAAGTGCCTAGGGAGAGTGGGCTCAGACTTAGAGAGGACATGTAGTTACAGCTCCTTTTCTCCCTGGATTCCTCATGATGTTCCGCTGGGTAGCCCTAGTCTTGGTTCTAAGGCTTAACATACTTGCAGAATTCTGAAGCTACTTTTTGTCTGTATGTCCGGTTTGTCCATGGCATGTTTCTACTTCTGATGTAGCTATTTATTCTGTGCTTCTGTCAGCCCCTGATGTTCCAGTGACAGGGCTATTTCCTCCTGGTTAGATCTCCTAAACACACTCCCTGAGGTGGGAAGCAGAAGAGGGGAGATAAATTTTCTCCCTTCCCCCAAAGGGGTTGGTTGAAGCTTCTGTACCACTAACTTGTGACTAGAATATGGATTTCCAAACTGACTTCCTGTGTTACACGTAGGCCCAGAGGTATAGTGTACTTTCAGTCAATCATAAAATTTTGGCCATCGTGGCATCCTGTTTTTTCCCAGTGATCGAGATCCTTTAACCCTCCCAAAATGACTAAGGCCTTGTTCACACCTAGTTTTTACCTTTGCTTAATTGAATCTACCTTTCTGAGGCCACAAGCTCCTGGTGGTGCAGCCACAACTACTGAAGACCCAGAAAGTTCTGGCCACCTGGCACTGTCAAATGCTGCAATATCAGACACTGATAGGATTTTGTCTGTGGTAATAAATAACATTAAAGATTATTTCTGCTTTACTGCTGTGCCCTAAAACCATGGGACCTTTGCATCTGACTTGCAGCTGATTGTGTCATCTCTGCCACTTGAATGTGAGTTCCTTGAGAGCAAGACCACTTTGACTTGCTGTTTGTATCCCTGGGCTTTACACATAGTGAGCAGTTCCCTGGCACAGCACTGGGCCCTGGGGTCCAGGATGCTTATTAGCTGTGGGACCTATTATCTCTAGGGTCAGGATCAAATATTAACTCCTCTGCTTGGTTTTTAAAGCTGTTCACAATCTGGCCTTCAGTTCCTAGTTTTCTAGTCTTTTAACCCATTTCTCCCCTCTGTGAGCAATATAGGCCAGCCATACTGGCCTATTTGATGGTCCTCCCAGTGGGTGCTCCATCTCCCATGCCTTGAATTCTCTCTGTTAAGACTTAACTCAGCTTGGGGGCGGCTAGGTAGTGCAGTGAATAGAGCACCAACCCTGGAGTCAGGAGGACCTGAGTTCAAATGTGGATTCAGACACTAGACATACTCACTAGCAGTGTGACCTTGGGCGTCACTTAACCCCAGTTACCTTGCTTCCCTCCTCCAAAAAAAAAGACTTAACTCAGCTCTTAAAACTGTAGTAGGTCTTCCCCTGGGCTATCTCCTTTCTACTCTATATTTATCTTGTATGCATATAAATATGTTGTCTCTGTCATTAGAATGTACACTCAAGGACATTAGAATGTACACTCAAGGATGGGGCTCAGTGGGTTTCTTTTTTTTTTTATCCCCAGAACTTAGCAAACTTCCTGGCTATTAAAAAGGCTTGATAAATGCTTGTTGATTTATTATCTTCTAATTATTTGGTCCTTTAGCCAAATTGGATTCTGTCCCTTGTACATGGCCTGAATGGGAGTATATTGGAAGGTCAGGTTGTAAAGGGCTAAGGAGCAACATGGTTAGTCCCATGGTTTAGGATATCCACTTTTCAGCTATATGGAAGGTAGATTAGAGAGAGGAGAGATTTAAGGCAAAGAAATGCTTGATAGAAGCTTTATAAGACAGAATCTGGATTTTAGCTCAGTTCTAGACACTATTGATATTCAGTTCTAGACCTTCATTGATATTCAGTAGTCTGGTAGTTTCTTTGTTAAAAGAGGTACTACGGAGAAATAATTGTGTAAAAACAAAAGGGAACATTGATAAAACTTTTTTTTGGAGGGAGAAGGCAAGGCAGTTGGGGTTAAGAGACTTGCCCAAGGTCACACAGCTAGTGTCAGGCGTCTGAGGCTGAATTTGAACTCAGGTCCTCCTGACTCCAGGGTTGGTGCTCTATTCACTGCGCCAGCTACTTGACCCTGATAAAACTTTTTTAAAAATGTAATACACAAATATGAAAATCCAGGAGGAAAGAAATTCAGTTCAGAGGGGTAGGGAGGATGTTTTTGGTTTAGGCAACAGCATGACCTAGAGATGGGAATGTGCAGGGCATGTTCAAGGGAACAGAAAGTAGTCCAATTTGGTTAAAGGACCAAATACATGGAAGGGAATCAGTCAGCAAGCATTTATCTAGCCCTTTTCATGATCAGGAATTTTTTTAAGTTCTGGGGATAAAAAGAAAAGGAAAACCCACTGATCCCTGTCCTCAGGCTTAATGGGGTAAACAAGATATTCATATGCATGCTAGATAAATATTGAGTAGAGTAGATAACCTCTGAAACTAAGCTTTAAGAGTTTAAGTGTGAATAGAAAGAATTTAAGGCATAAGAGACGGTGCATCTTGTGGGAGAATCATAAAGTAAGCCAGTATAGCTGGCATTGAAGGACAAATGGGTTAAAAGACCAGAAACTAGAAAAAAGCCAGGTTTTGAACAGCTTTAAAAGTCAAATGAGTTTATATCTGATCCTAGAACAGTGATTCTCAACCTTCCTAATACCATGACCCTTTAATACTCATATGTGGATGGACCCGTGTGGAGACAGATAGAGGAGCCTGTCTCGGTTCCTAAGACCATAGGAAATATGTGTTTTCCGATGGTCTTAGGCGACCCCTGTGAAAGGGTTGTTTGACCCCCAAAGGGCTCCTAGAGGATTCAGAATAGATCCCATTATATATTATTATATAATAAGCCTCATTCTGTATCATCTCTGTGGTCCAGTTGAATGGGCCTTCTTGCTGTTTCCCACACCTTACCTTTGCCTCTCAGAATCCCTAGTTTTCTTCAAAGTTTAGCTAAAGTAACCATCTTTTCCATGAAGTTCTTACTGATTCCCTCCAGCTTCTAGTATCTACCCCTCCACACCCAAATTACCTTGTATTTATTATCTATAAATATGAGGGTCCCAGATAGCACAGTGGATTTGGGTTTGGAGTCAGGAAGACCTAAGTTCAAATCTGGCCTCACATGCTTATTAACTATATGACCCTGGGCAAAGCCACCTCCATCTGCCTCAATTTTCCCTGACAAGTGAGGATTATCATAAGAACACCTATTTCCCAGAATTGAAGCTCAAATGATACTGGTCAAATGTTTTGCAAACCTTAAAGTGCTATATAAATACTATTATATTTGGTATATATGTGTAAGTTAATTTCTTCCTCCTCCCCACCCCTCCAGAATATAAGCTTTTTGAGGGCAGACTTTTTTTTTTTTTTTTTTTTTGGTATCTGTAGTTAGCACAATGTCTGTTACATACCAGGTGTCTTAGGGTTTCTCGTTGCTTGATTGCATGTGAATGCTACTTTGGGAGCAATTCCTGACAATAACCCATACCAGGGATGCTCTTGCCAAACATCTCCTTAGCTTGGTATAGTGGAAAGGGTGAAAGACTATGAGTCAGAAGAATCTGGGTTGGATTCCCAGCTCAGTTCTTTACAACCTGAGTGATCTTGGACCAGTCCTTCCCCTTTTCTGGCCTCAGTTTCCTCATATATAAAATGAGAGTGCGTAGGACATTTTCCTGCTCTGAATTTTATGAGACCGTATAAAGTTATCTGCAGGGCTGGAACTAAAGGCATCCTTCCCTTCCCACCTGGTGTGTTGCTTCTTGGAACAAAGAACAGCCTAGCCTCCACCCACTGCAAACCCTCCTTTCTTGTGTTATGAAGTAGCAAACAAGAATGTCATGGATTCTGAGCCTCTTTTTCTAAGAGCCTCCAAATCTAAGATCATAGGATACGTAAAAATTTGATTTGGAGGTCATTGAGTCTCATCTCCCTTGTTGTTTTACAGATGAAGAAACTGAGGTCCATAGAGTTTAAGGGGCATGCCTAGAGGCAAATAGCTAGGGCCAAAATTTACTTTTATAAAAATTCAATATACTATCTACACCAGGCGGGCTAGTATTCCTAGCTTTACCCTGAACTTGCCAAAGCTTTTTCCCACCCCATTGCCATTCTTCTCTGACTCCTCAGAAATCATAGCCTGTCAGAGCTCTGGTGTGGGGGTGGGATCTCTGATCCTATCCATTACTTTTTTTAGTGTTCTTTACCACAGGCTGCTTTGCTCTTGGTAGCTTCAACATATGCAGGAACAACAGGCATTAGAAATTTAAGGTTGAAAGTTAGGGGACAAAGGAGAGGACTGAAATTCATAGGCATAAAAATAGTGACATGGAGAAGGTGGCATTTGAGATGGACTTTTATTTTTAGAAGTTCACAAGCTGGGGAATAAGGTCTTTATTTTACTTTTATGTACATGCCAAGAACACTGGTAACATGGCTCTAGGCTGTATTTTTTGCTGTCTGATATTTGTAAAGGTAGCATTAATGTACTTGTCAACTTTTCTGTGTCAACTTTTATTTTTGTACATTAAGTCATAGGAGGTTGCGGAGCATATCTCTCAACTTTGTGTAAGTCTAGCTGGCTAAGTAAATATGTTTTAATTTTTAAAAAACTCTTGTTGAAAAGCATTGAGGCTTCCCAGCCAAATCCTTGATGTTTTGATAGGTTTGGGACCAAGTGTCAGTCCTGGGCATTTCTTGGCAGTGGATACTCTCTTGGAAACTTGGATGCTTGTAGAAAGCTTATCATCAAACAGTGTGACCAGCTGTTGTTGAGCCTTAGTTCATACCTGCCAAAGCAAGTAACTGTAGGGAAAAAGAAAATGGATTCCAAGGGCTGCAGCCCCACTGATGTTAAGAATTATTCTAGACCAGTTGCCTACTATTCATAGACCTCCCAAAAACCCAAAATGTTTTTTTTTTTAAATCATCTGTTTTCTTCTTCTACTGTGGTATGGTGAACTAGGTACCAGAAAACCTGGGTTCTAACTCTGGCTTTGCCAATTATATCTTGATTACAGAATCTCACCCTTGGAAGAGACCTCAGACCAGCTAGTAGTGTACAGTGCCCAAACAAGACTCCTCCATAATGGATCAAACAAGAGGCCAGTCCAGGGTTTGCTTGAATACCTCTAGTGAAGAGGAACTCTTACTTCCTCCCCCCTTCATTCTGCTTTTGAATAGCTTTAAGTATTAGGGTATTTTACCTTGACTTTGTCCTTACGATTTCCATCTATTTACTGCTCCTCAATCTCCTCTCTGGAGCCTAACAGAACAAATGTAATCCCTCTGTCTTCCCTGTGACATTCCATCAAACACTTGAAGATAGCTTGTGCTATGTCAAAACATTTTGAGCCTCAGTTTCCTTCTGGCAAACGAGAATGGTTACCCCCTTCCCCCCATCAGCTTTTTTTACTTGTAAACCTCAAATAAGAAATTATTTGTAGAAGCTCTTTAAAAACAGTTACACATATGCAGACATAGGGTGTAATTATTATTAATCCACTATTTCCTCGAAAGAGTCTTTGGCTCCTTCTGGGAGCAGATGGTACTAGACTTGTTCCTGCTTCAGGAAAAGGTGGGGGCAGATTTGTAATTGACACTAAAACAGTTGCTCACTAAAATGACCGTGTAGGCAGTTCCCAGGATGTTGCCATAGTAGACATGCTGCCAGAAGGGAAGTCTGAGGCCTGGTGATGTCCTTGGATGCTTAGGGAAGCATTGCTAAACTCCATTGTGTGAGGAAGGCCTTCAATATTGCTTGTTTTTTTGAGTAACTGGTGGTGTAATGTAACACGAGACCATGTCAAGGTCAGATCTTCTTGGTACCAGCCTCTTCAGAGGTAGTGGCTGTGTAGGCAGCAGGTCGGGCACTTATTTGCTGTGTGGCTTTAGGCAAGTTGCTTATCATCTTTGGGCATCATTTGCATTGTTTGCAAAATGGAGATCATAATTTCTGGCCTGATATCTTCACCTAGTTACCCAGAGGCAAAAACAAAATAATAAATGTAAAACCTTCTGTGCATTAAATGGATTTTTTTTTTCTTGCTAAACTATGCCCATTTTAGTTCTGATTGATGCTGGGAATGGATGATGACACTGCCCTCAGCAGTCATGGATTTTAATTTATATACCTGGTATTTTGAGGTCAGGGCTGCCTGGTAGTGATGATACTTTCTTTCTACTAGGAAGTATCTGCATAATTTCTTTTAAGACTTCTGAAAACACCATTTGCTTCTCTATATTGAGAATGTGGGTCTTGTGGGGCATGGAAACCTTGTGATTATGCTATGTGGAATGTCCTACCTGATGGCCAGTCTCTGGGGAATTTAACCTTTCTGATTGTATCTAATCTCACTGCTTTTTCTTCATGCTGCCCTAGGAGTATAACTTAAAAGTAAGTATTTGCCTTACCTGTTGTCTCCTAGATGTTGGCTCATGGTATCTATGCTTGATGAAATCCCTTTTTAAGCTTCTGCTTATTGTGCCATAGTACACTAAGAAACCAGAGTGACCCCAACTTGGATTTCTTAAAATTTTCCCTCTTCCTTCCCATCCCCAAATTAAGATAAAAAGGTAAAAGACTATTTACTAGGTTTATTACTCTTCTAAACAAGTGGACTTTCCCTGGATGCTTGGAAAGAGTACTTTCTAGAAAGTGGCACAGTTTAATAAGGAAGAGCCCTGGACTAGAGTTAGGAGACCTGGATTCTAGTCCTCCTTCTGCCGCTAACTCACTGTGGAACCTTGGATAAAGCACTGCTCCTCCTTGTGCTTCTTGAGGGAAAATGAGGAGATTGGATCCCTCGCATTTATCACACCCTATGATTCCTTGAGTAAGGGGCCTGATTCTTGATGAGCTCATAGTGAAGGCAGCCTATTTGGGGGAGCAGCAGGAAGGTCCCAATGGGTACCTTGTGTAAGTTGGTCATTAATCACAGTTCATTCAGTCTGACTTTTGTGTGTGTGTGTGTTGGCTATTACCTTGTTCCAGTAGTCCTTCTCCCAATAAAATAAGCTCCAGGAGAAGGTATATATCATGGATAACAGCTGTAGGTGGAATGAAGACTGGATTTGGCTCAAAGTAATAACTTTGGACAGTAGAAGATAACTTTGAGCTTCTGCGTTCAAGCTGTTTCTACTAATCTGGCATATAATGCTTATGCCCTAAAAAAAAGGGTGAATCTGGATTGGCTATCCTAAGTTGGTTTTTCCTCTACTTAAAAAGCAAGAACACTGCTTTTAAATCAGGCCAGCTTTAGTACAGCATTCTGTTTATTGGCAAGGAGTAAATTGAACAGTTGAATTGAAAAATCCCTGGATGTGAAACTGCACATAACATTTTTAGTAGGCAAGGATGGAAAAAGAACCATGCCGCTTTTATACTCCACCACCACCCTCATAATAAGCATTGTCCTCAGCCCTAAACCCCCTTTCCTTGCTGAACCTCATTCTGGGCTTTGGGGAATCCCTCTCACACTGCCTTTTCATCCTCCCCTTCCTGGTTTTGAGGTTTAGAGCCTCTGGTCTAATCTGTCTGAAACTGCTTACCTTTTTCTGCCCCAGAGTGCGATGAGGAGTAAAAACAACCACTAATCCAGCTCTTTTGGCTGCTTCAACCTAGAATCAAAACCAAACCATTAACCCCTTTCACTGATCTACCTACATACTAAAATACAGCCCTTGAGCCAGATATCTGAGCCTGACCCTCAATTTCCATATCCCATGGCTCTTACCCAGACTAACTTGCTGTATCATGTGATAAGACACCTAAAGACCAGTAGAGATGGGCACACTGTAGTCCTAAACCCGAAATCCAATCGCCTCCCCATTTTAGCATCATAAATCCTTAGTCCTCTTCAGGTGCTTCCTTCTGGGGGTACATCTTGAAAACATGTTATTACTGTAATTACCAATAAGAATCCACGGGTATATCAAAGTACCAACATTTTCCTTTTGTGGTTTAACAAGCCATCAGAGATCTAACATCCCATAGAGCAGAAAATCTCCTCAGGTGTCTGGTTCTATTTCCAGCTCAATGCAATTTAAAGTAAGTTGTATTTAACCAAATTATTCTAAAAGAAAAGCCACAAGTTTGGAATAGCCCCTACCCCAGACCTTACCAGGGTTATAGACTTCTGTGTTCTCTTGCCTTTGGTTGGGAGACTAGCTCTAGGCTTACAATGTCCTCGGATTCCCTGTGAAGGCGACCTTGAATTCTTAAAGGCTTTACCAGGAGAAAACCTTTGGCTGGCCTTCTTAAGTTAGGCAGGTCTTCAGAATAAGGCCCTCTTTTCATAATGGTCATAGTTAAAATTATTACCAGTCTGGGGAGCCTTATAACCAGAAAGTTGGCCACTACTAGTGCTGAACTTTTTAACCATTGTAATCTATGAAACTATCTACAGATACCCAACAAAGTTATGATTTGCATCATTGGTTTGAGGACACATACCAACAATCATAAATTCTTGAAGTAATAAGCTGGATGTGTGTATATGAATATATCTTTTTATATTATTGTAGTGGCTATTACATTTCAAACCTATATCCTTCCAACATTGGTCCTTAAGATGCTCCATTAGTTTGCATTATCTTGTGGGTACATATTCCTTGTCCTGATCCCATACGATTTAGGGGCTTTTACAAAACGTCATCATCCCCCAAATAGTCCAAAAGCCAATAATGAAGCAGAGTTAGAAATTGTGAAATATAGACTACCAGTGCAGAGAAATCCTAAGACCTTAAGGTCTCCTTAGAAAAGAGCACAAATTAATAGTGAAAGGCATTACAGATCATGCCGCTATAAGAGCCCCAAATAGACAAGTTCTCAGGAGTCTGTTTTGGCCGGCCATAGTGTGAGCTAGACTTTGAGCTTTATGACTGTGAGTGGGTGATGTCACTCCCTTCTTGGGATCACAATGCTCTAGGCTTGTTGTGGGGTAGGGAGGCTTCTAAGGTCAACATTCCCTCTGCCGCTTGCTGCTGCCTCCTCCGCCCTTGTCATCCTTACATTGGTGAGTGCCAGGATCTCCAGGGATCAGTGAGAGATGGGGGACTTTGAGCTTGTTTAGAACTAATCATTCCTTTTGGGGGAATTTTGTTTTTTGAGGTTTTTTGGTTTTGTTTTTAGTTCTTGGTTGACTTGAGTTCATCCTTGCTAGTGTTAAGAAGCTATTCTTAGTGAGCATTTGTTGCTTCTCTTCTCACTCTGTCTCTTTTTCTCCATCTCTCCTTTCCTCTCATTCTTTTATTCTCTGACTCTTCATTTTTTTCTTTTTTCTTCCTCTTTCTGAATAAAACCCTTCCTTGCACATACTGAAGAGCAAATTTTTTAAAACGGTAGCGGGCCACCCTTCCTAAAAATAGTGATTGGAAGTTTAGGAAGCATTCTGGATTTGGATAACAAAAGACCTCTTCCCTAACTCTGTCCCTCCCTCCAGAGGAAATGGAGGCACTAATGACATTGCCCTTTATTGGGAGCAAATAGGAAAATGAAAAGATAGAAACATTTTTAAATAGCTGTGGGTATTTAGAGTTAAACTTCTAATGGCCTAGTGACCTGGATGACTTTCCGCAAGTCACCTGTGTCTTCTTTCTGAAGAATTGTTCCTCTTTGGTCAGTAGGACTCAGGCTGAAGTCTTCAGAAAATCAATATATTATTATGCTGACTCTTCAGTAAAGCCGCAGTGTCAACAGGCAGTCACGGCATCGTGACACTTGTGTGAAACAACAGCCCTTAACAAGAGATTTCATGTGCCAGGCATTTCTCCAAAAAAGAAGGTCTAGGAAACATACAAATGGGCACAGAGGCCTAGAAGAAAGCAGGCATAGTGGGTTATGACTGAATTCAGAAATGGCTTCTGCCTATTCTGTAAAGTTAACCAAAGTATAAGTTATTTTTAAACTGAGCTTAAGTTGGAGGTATTGAAAAACCACCTCTAGCAAAGAAAGATAGCTTGAAAACGTAAACTCCAGGAGTCAATTCCAGTTGGTTTCCCAAAACATCTTACTCATACATTGTCTTAAAGTATTGCGGCTGCACATGAGGGCACATGCTCTTAAAAATGTCAGCCAGTTCCTTATTCCAGCTTGGCCCCTTACCATTGCAGGAACTTGGTGATTTAATATATTTCTATCTAACCTTTTACCCAAATGCCTCTTTCCCCTGACAACATCTCTGAGGGCCAAATAATGGGGTAAAACTTAAAACCTGAAATCAGCCACAGCACTAGAGTTTTCAGTGGAGTTTGTAAGGTCAGCATTCTGGGAAATAGTATAGTTATGTGAGTACTTTCCATGTCCTGGCAGCATCTTTTGTCGTAGCAACTTTTTGAAATAGAACCATGGAATGACAGAACCAAAATAAAATGACCTTAAAAAGAACCTAGTCCAGAATACTTATTTGTTAGAAGACCCTGATGCCCAGAGAGGGAAACTGAGTCAAAGTTGTTAGAGGGAGTCAGTGGTTAAAAGTCAGGACTGTGGCCTGGAGTCCTCAAATCCCAATTTGGCACTCATGCCACTGCCACCAGTGTGGATGCCCCTATGAGCCTGATGATTGCTTTTATTTATTTAGAACTCAGTGTGTCCGCACAGAAAGAAGCTAACCCAATGAGGACTGGGTCAACAGTAGAACTAGAGCTTCCTTTAATCATTAAGCTCTGTCTGCAGAGATTGCAGTTGCAAAGCATCATGTTTCTTTAGGTGGTGCTAATTCTCAAGCAGAGCTTTGAGCCTGTACCTACAGGTACATATATTCACATCTGTGTGCAGAAACCTAGCCAGTCAGTGACCTTGAATTTGGTGCCCAGCCTCACCATTTTGGGCTTCCCTGCTGTTATTAGCATAAGAGTCATACTTTCCTTTTAGTGAGTTGTTACCAAAGCCCCTGGGCTTCCTTTCTTTAAAAGAAAATTGTTTCTTAAGGGGTTCACTAATTCAGATTTCCCTTCTCTTCCCTTGTTACTCTGAATTAGTCAGGTCTCAGTGTACTGGGTAATTAATGTGTGTGAGATCTGTAAGTATGCTACCAGCTGCCCACTCAGAGTCATTTAGACAGCTGGCTCCTTAACAGAAATGCCTTGCGCATTAAGCAAGGACTTCTTTTTGTGTTTTGTTTGTTTCTTAATCTACTCTTACCAGAGCCTTGTAACGGGGTCGTAATAACTTGTCAAAAGAAACGTCTTAACGTGTATCCTTGATTTGTTCAGCTATGTTGCAACTACCTTCTTGTGCTTACTTTAATGCTGCCTCCTTGGGAAGATGAGGACAAGGAAGCCCTCCTGCCCGCTGGAGACGGTCTGGGAGGATAAGCATAAATATGATGAAGCAGAGCGGCTATTCTACGAACGGGAAGCCACACAGGCCGCCGCAGCCCAGGCCCAGCAGCAACCAGAGGAGGTGGTGAATGGCCTCAGCCAGGATGATTCAGGGGACAGCAGCGGGCGGGACACCAAGAAAGCCAGCAACGGGAAGAAGCAGAAGAAGAGGAAGCGTTCACCCAAGAACCACCCATCCCAGACCAACCTGGCCCTAGTGGGCCTGTCAGCCGACCCAGTTTGGTTTGAAAAGCCATTTTTTGACCAGGCAGAGACATCCTACCGCAAGAAGCTTGCAGATGCAGTAGCTCCACGTGGCCTAGTGCCCACGGAGGCAGCCACAGCCACCCAGCTACACTCGGCACTCTGGCCAGAGAAGACTTCTCGGGCGGTGGTAGCCAAGCCAGGGAAGGCCCTGACGGCACCCTGTACCCATGGGAGCCGTGTGGCCTGCCACCATGTGGCTTGTGGCATCTGGGTTAACAAATTCTATTTTGATCGAGCTGAGATGGCATTTGTGGAGTGGATGCAGGCGTCTACCCCACCGCCTTCCCTGGACATCTCATCCCCACAGCTACCACAGGACACAAGTGTGGCAAGTGGGAGGGGCACCCCAGATGAAGGGTATATGACAGCTGTAACTACTCCTGCCACCCCAGGGCCACCCATTAGAGGCTCATCCTTCACTGCCTGCTGGCCCAGCTCGCCAGCCAATGGTAAACCCCAGCTTTTTAGTCTTCAGGCAATGATGCAGGAGGTATGGTTGGAAAAACCCCAGTATGATGATGCTGAGAGATGTTTCTATGAGGCCATGTTTGATGGCCACCCACCAGGGAAGGTGAGGCTTCAGGAACGGGGTGGGCCATCCGATGTAGCACGGAGATCAAGAAAAGATAGACGGAACAGAAATAACACAAGCAAACGTATCGGTCCAAAGCGGGCAGATCCTGTACCCTCCAAAGAAGTGGACTCTGCCTTACCCTACTGGTATTTCTTGCACAAGGATGGTGAACCCCCGTGGCTCAGCAAATCAGCTTATGATAGTGCTGAATCCCGCCACCATGCCTCGGAGGCCCTACGAATGTCATGGCGAGCAGAAGCACCGCCAGTCTCGCTAGTACCTGCCCATCGGCCTGCATCCCGTGCTGTCCCCTCAGCATCTGCACCAAGACCAAAGTAGGAAAAACTTACTGTATGGTAACCATTTCTCCCCTTCCTCTTTCACATGTCCCCAGGTCCCACTTGTATTGGATGAAATTTAGTCACAGAATAGGGGGTAGGAGCAGCTATCAGCTCCTGTTTTTACTTGTTCTCTCTCCTCTCAAGGAATGTCATTTCTAAGAAACTTTAACCCAAGTTGGTTGAAAGAAGGAGAGCAGTAGGGGGGAGAATGGGGAATTACTGAGACATATTATGGGCCCTGTGTATTTTATTGGATCTTTAGTTTGTTTCAGAATTTTGGGGTTACCCCAGAAAAGTTGGTATGGTTTATTTAAATGCCTCAAAATATATTAGCAAAAGAAACAAGTAAAAGCAATCAGTGGGTTTAAATCAAGTCAAAGTAGGATGACCTGGGAGGTTGGAAGTCCTTTCTTTGGTAGTATTTTCTATAGACACTGTTGGGGAAGCCCAGGATTACATGGTCCTTGTCTTGTGCCAGCTTAAATTCTAGCTGGCACAGAAGAGCTGTGGCAGGGCAGCAGTCCCAGGTAAGTTAACCAGGTGCATGCCCCCCTGATGCAGGCTCCTTTGGGGAGGCCAGACTTCATCTTCGAGGAGAAAGGTGAAGTCAGAAGCCAACTATGTCTTAGTACTTCCTTAAGGTTCTGCTGGGGGGAAAACATAGAACTTCCTAATTTTCGATGGAAAAGCTCTAAGATCCCTTTTCCCTAGTCAGACACATGTGTAATCCTTTTTTTCTTTACCTACAGAGATAGTAATGTTTTCTATAATGCCTGTGCCTTCTCAGCTGAGCGACTTCATGAATTTCCTCTCTGTTCTTTTCAATGTTGCTGGCAGCATTTGTTGAGCAATGTTTTCCAACCCAGATTTTACTGCAGACTACTAACAGCCCAATTCTGTACTATTGGGCTGGCAGCTCTCTAATCTCAGTATCTTAGGGGAAGGGGACCTTTTGGTCCCTCTGAATGGAAAAAAGGGCAGCTTGCAGAGTGGGAGGAGTGGATTATAGAGAGAAGGGAGAATTTGTTTTGTTCTGAATAAACCATGCTAGGGGATCAGTAACAGTGTGCCAGGGCCCAGAATTGCCCATCATCAACCCAATGCAGACTGGTTGCCATAGGCTGACAGAAGAGACTGGGTAAGATTTCCCACTGCTCTGAATAACAAGAATCTAAAATCTTGGTTACCCAGGGTGTTTGATGATGTCCATTTCTAGGAGCACTGAAAGAAGGGGTGGGATGTCAGTCATCAGGGTTTTCTGGGAGACTTCTGCATTCTCAATCCCATTTTACATAGGTGTGGTCTTAAGTCATCCCCTTGGGGAACTCTTGAGTCTACCCTTAGGAAGTACTCATTAATTGTTTAAGTCTAAAATTGTGCATGTGCAGTAATAAGGGTTGAAGTAGTCAGTCATGAAAGGTTTTGGAGGAGGCAAAATGCTGCTTTGTACCCAGGAAGTGTTAAAGTTGTTGGCTTGAGTTGGGCTTTGCATCTGTAAATGGAATGGAAATGAATCTAGGAGAGGGATAACTACATGGGGACAGGCAAGAAAGTGGGGGACAGTCTAGTTCTAGGATGGTAAGACCAGTCTTCTGGAGCTTGGCAGGTTCTTGTTGGGAAATAGTAAAAAGTTCAGTAAGTCTGTGGGGAGCTTAGGAAACCAAGTAGAAGCTCTTTGATTATACATGGAACAAAACGGGGAGGCATTGAGGGGTTTTGAGCCAGAAGTATGACATGACTTTTCTTCCTTGGGGGCCTAAGAGTTGAACATAATAAGTATCCTCCTGTCACATAGATAGAGCATTTGTGTTTTAAGTAGGGTTTGAAGCTGATGACTTCTGTGGACCCTTCCCAACTCTGTGATTCTTTGATTCAATGGTGAGAGCAATGTTAAACTTGGTACTGATAGAGAAATGTGTAGTCAGGGAGGTAGCAGAGAGTTACTGTACTAATTGAGACCTAGAGTCAAGAGGGCCTAGAATAGGGTGGTGGTTATAAATATGGTGCTGTGAAAGGAAAATTCATAGGACTTGGTGATAACATATTGGAGAAGAAAGAAGAATCAAAGATAATACTGTGACATTATTTTCTGCGTAAAACTTAATTGAGTACTTGGGGAAGGGTGTATGTGTGTAGGAGGGGCAGGGGGGACTCACTGAGGTCAAGAGCAGTGATAGAGCAAAAGGAAGAGAGGTCAGTATGACTGGGCACTGAGAAAGGAATGCAGATGCCAGTGGGACTATTCCATTCATCTAAGGGTATTCCAGCTGTAGTTAGGTATAGTTTTTCTTCCTAGATTCAGTAGACTTGACTGACAAGAATAATTGTCTGAAAAGATTAGATGTAGTTGGGTGGGAGGGGTTCAGCTATCATCTCTCCTGACCCCTGAAACTGAAAACCAGAGAAGGAAAGAAATCTGCTCAAAGTTTCACATCTGGTTAGTGTCAGGGCTGGGATACTATGCCTGCCTGGTAAGTAAGCACAAAGGGTGAGACAGTATTAGGAGACAAGGTTCCTTCTCTTCTAGGGCTCCTGTTTGTCATCCCTACTCCCTACCAGAGCAACCAGTGGCATCCGCCAGTGGGAAGGGAAGGAAAACACCTCTCAGCAGGCAAGTTGGCTTGTGGGGAGCATATTTGAATCCACTAACCTTGGGATAGGGAATTTAAGGAAAGGGTTTAAAGAATGAGGACAGCCTGGCCAGACTGTCAGACTGACAGTCACAGGAAGGGAATATTAAATACCACTGAAGTCATTCTGGTCACTTGTGGGTGTTCTGATATAGTTAGGCATGGCTTTCCTTTCCGGACATGGTCAGGTTAGAGGGAGACTTGGAAGATGAAAGAATGAGAGAAAAGGTGTCTATTAAGAGCAGGGTTCTTCTTTCCCTTCGCAAGTCTACCAGCCCCCATAACACTGAGGCCTAGATAGGGGGAAAAGGAGCCTTGAGAGGTTTTGTAGGCTTGCGGGTTCAGTAGGAGTCATCAGGTCAATACAGCAGTTCCTACACATAATAGCATCTAACTGCAGCGCAATGTTCAGAAGGAGGGTGGTGGTACTCTGCTGACTTCTACCCTACCCAGATCTGGAGTATTGGGTTCAGTTAAGAGAGACACATTTTGAAAAGGATGTTGATGGGTTAGAGTACATCTAGGAAACGGCAACCAGAAAGAGGAGGTCAGGGGACTGGACCCCTCCTATATGATGGGGGCCATTGAAGAGACTTGGGAATGTTTGCCTTGAAAAAGAGAAGGCTATCACATTGCAGCTTCTGCAAAGCATGAGGCAAGAGCAGTGGGGCGGAAGTTGTGGAGAAAAAGACATTGTTATTCTATTGTAGCTGTATGAAAATGTGATGGGCTACCAGAGAGAGTGGATTTTCACATCATGGGCAGTATTCAGGAAGAGACTGGGTGGCTTCTTGTCAGAGATCTTGTAAAGAGGTTCTGTTCCAGTATGGATTAGACTAGATAATCTCTGAGTTGCTTTTTCTTAATGTGATCCATATCTCAGCAGAGGTAGAGTAGAATGGAGAGGGGGGAGGAAAGGGGGATACAGTTTGCTAGGTCCAGAGTTTGGGGTGAAATGGAGGAGCTTATTATGAACTGAGCCACTCTCTGGTTGTTCAGATCAAGAGATTTATGTTAATTGTTATCACCCTTAGGTGTGACATTATTCCCATTTTTTTCCTCTACAGGAAGATGGCAACCAGCTTCTTGGTGCATGAGAAGATCTGGTTTGACAAATTCAAATATGATGATGCAGAGAGAAAGTTCTATGAGCAGATGAATGGTCCTGTACCTGTCTCTTCCCGACAGGTAATAATAGCTCAGGGCCAGAAGCTGGAATGGGGGAGATGTAAAAAGGAGAGGGAAGCTACAGCATCTGGAGCCTCCTGTGCCCTTTGGTACTATAGACCAATCTCCCATCTTCTGATTTGTGGGAGGATAGGGCAGGAGGTCTTTGATCCTCTCATCCTGCTAGGTGGTTTTGGCATCGTTGGGGGTGGGAGATTTGCAACTGGATGACTTCAGATATAGACCCTGCCACTTAACGCTCTCTGAATTTGGGTAGGTTTTCCCTTTCAAGGCTACAGTTTTATCATCTGTGACATGATTTGGACTAGGTGATCTTTCAGCTGTAAATCAGATTTCTGAGGCAGCAGTGGATTGGGTAAGCAGACTTGAGCCATGGGAGTTTCCCTGGGCCAGCTGGAAAGAAGTGTTGATACCAGATGCAGGAAGCATCAGGTTGTATGTCTAGCTGCTCTGTTGGGGGAAAAGGTTGAAGACACTTGAGGGACCGTGACTAGCCTGCCAGAGCTGGCCTCCAGGGTTTGTTTAATCTAGTAGCGCTTCTCACATCCAGCACTTAACAAGTACACGGTAGGAACTTAATACATGTTTAGTTTAATCCATGGCATTCTTTTCTTAAAGCAGATCTCATTTGTGAGTGTGGGGCCCTGGAGAGCACAGGTAGATAAGGACCTGACTGCAGCCACATCCCAGATACACTGGAGTCTTCTCTAGCCCTTTAGAAAAGTCTGCTGTATAAGTGCCTCCTAAACAGGAGGGGCCCTGGTTCTGGCTTTGCTTCAGCGTACTACTGCATTTCTCCCATCTCCCTGGCCTTCTTAGGTGATCATGGATTATGTGAACTTTACCTGGCCTGGGAGTTATTTGGGCAGGTTCCCAGACTTTGCCCAGTTTGGATCTCAAGCCTAAATCTCACAAGTCAAGCCTTGATGCTTGTTCTTCCTTACTGCTTTTGGAAGAGAATGAGGTGTAGGCTAGTGCTGGCTGGTTAATGAGATACATAGCTGGTTGGCACTCACAGAAGGGATTTGGAAATGGGTTATGGAACAGCAAGTTGAGCCAGGCCCTTGGCCCATTACTTAGCACCATTAAATAGACCCCACTAATGAGGAGCTGAGTTGTGGCCTAGAGCCATGCAAGTCAGAGAGGCCCTGCTTGACTTCTCTACCTCCTAGCAGTCATTGTTTTAATGCTGGGTAAATCACTGAGCCTCCCCGCCCCCCCCCCCCCACTGCCTTGGGAATTTCTATTTCTGGGATGTTCAGGGTGGCGGAGGTATGTGGCAATAGGCATACCAGGAAGAGCAGGATGAAAAATGACTATCCAGCAGCTGCTGTCACCCTATCCTCCAGGCGTCAGGGCCATTGTGTTACCTAGCGTTAAATGCTTGCAAAGGGCCTTGAAACTAACCAGAAAAAGAAAACTCACATGGCTCTTGCTTCTTTCCACCAATCAATTTCTATCTATAACACTTTTCATGCCCTGTTTTAGATCTATACCTTTTTCCCCCAAATAAAAACACATGTTGGTTCTTTCTGCACTGTTTGCAGGAGAACGGCGCCAGTGTGATCCTCCGTGACATTGCCAGAGCCAGGGAGAATATCCAGAAATCGCTGGCCGGAGTGAGTACCCTATGCTCGCACCAGCTGGCTGCCTGTGGCGTCCTCTTGTGAGCCCATGCCCACCTGGCTGGCCTCTGCCACCATCTGTTGGATTTTGATTTTAAACATTTTTATTATTACTTTTTTTTGAACTAAAGGGAAAGACAAGGTGCAGTATTTTCTGTTTTCTGTTTAGAGAGGAAGCTTATTTATATCTGTGGGGAGCTCCCTTTCCCCAGGCAGCAAATCATATTTGAAACGCTAAATTTTCACCTGCACACACTGATCCCTGCATATCCCACCCCTCCCCCTGAATCTTTGAAGTATTTTTCTCCTTAGAGTCTCTGAGTCTTATCCTAACTAGTTGTGTGGCTTTGTTTCCCTAATGACTTAGGCCTTCTGCTAAGTGTGCTTGGGGCTCTTACTATTGCTTCCCTGTGGGGCTGGGCTCCCTTTCTCTTTCCTTCTTCTACCCTTCCCCAAGGGCACTGCAGATTGCTGCTACCTTTTCTCTGCTACCTTCTCTCTGCATAGGAAGGATGTGTGCAAAAAAAAAGATGGCATCTTTTCTTGGCTGATAATTGCTGCTTGCCTCTCTGTGGTTTTGTCTTCTCCTTTCTGTGCCTTCTACCTCCAGAAAGAGGAGGAAATTGAATTTATTGAGCAGGTCATGGGATCAAACTGGTTGGAGCTTGACCTGCCAGTGATAATTGATTCTGTTTTTAATTTGAGGCCTAGAAAAGGAGACTTAGTCTTCTTTCCTATTCTGATGTGTGGGTCATTGGGTGATAATTTGCTGCTTTCATTTGCAGTGTACTTGACATCCCTTGACTGTTTGTCAGTTATTTCTACAGTGAGTCTTGGATGTGGTCCAGTTATGATTGGGGTAGAAAGGCATAGTTTCAAGGAAGAGAATGGTACACAGGGTATCTCAACCTGTCTTTCTGTTGTTCAGGCTGGTTAGGGTACTGAATTTGCCATGGTTTTAAAAGGAGGAGTTGTACATAGGGCTATTTTCCATGTATCTGCAGCAGATTTCCTTAAGTGACTTCCTGAACAACTAGAAGAAACCCTTAGCTGGCTGACTAAAACTGCTGTCAGTGTTCCTTTATCTGACAGAGGTATCTGTCCCAAGATTAATAATACTTTCCAGATGTTGTATTAGCTGTTGTAAAAAGTAATGCCTGTGCTCTGTTGAAAAGAAACAGATGTGAGGGCAGGTTTAATGGAAACAAGGATGACTTTAGTTTGGAAAGTACTGAGCTTGAAGCACCGACAGGGCTATCCATGTGGAGATGTCCAGCAGAGAAAACACGGTTCTTTCATTGGGGAGACTTTGAGAAGCAAGAATTCTGAAATTCTCTCCTTTCTTCTGGGGCAGCCCCTGTGTAGCTTTGGAGGCCTGGGAGCTATCTCTGCCTCTCCCAGAGTTAGAAGCTTCTGACCATCTGAAGTTTATGTTTGACTGTTGCATATTTCTCTTTACCATCTTCTCCTCACCTACAGGAGTGGACCAATGAGTACTGAATTTGAGGGACCTGGGTTCAAATTTAAACTCTAGTAATCATTTCCAAAAGGGTGTACCTTGGGCAGCTGATTTGGTTCCCTCATCAATAATCCGGGGGCTTGGGATGGAATATAGATGATTGCTCTCTCCAGAGTCTGCCCCACATCAATAATCTGGGGGCTTGGGGTGGAATATAGATGATCACTCTCTCCAGAGTCTGCCCCACATCAATAATCTGGGGGCTTGGGGTGGAATATAGATGATCACTCTCTCCAGAGTCTGCCCCAGCTCAAGGAAATGATGTGAGTTGAGTCCTGAAAGATGCAGAAAGCTGGATAAATGGAACAAAGCTAGATGGGCCTTCCAGACCAGGAAAAGAATAAAAACTCATAAGTGGGAATGAAGCTGCCGGTGCTAGCAACTGGTCTGATTGGTTCAAAGAAAAAATAATCCCATTGGGATGGAGTTTGAATAATTTACCACTGGTGATAAGGGGCCCCCTTGTGGTTGGGCAAGGCTCTGTCCTTTCAAATTTTTGCCCTCCCTATCTCTCTGCTTAGTGACCAGCAGTGATTAGATATCTGATACGTCTGATTGTCCAGAGGCTTCAGAAGGCCCTTACCAATATCCTGGATCTTCTGTATCCTTATTTTAATTAATTCTTTGTTCTCTGCTGTTTAACTTCTTTGAGGGAGCCTAAGTATAATAATCTGCGGGTACATGGTGGAGGGAGGCTGTCTTTTCTTCAGATGCCTGGATGTGTGTTGTTATGTTTTCTTTTTTTTTAAGTGGGGAGAGTTCAAATATAGTCGTATAGACAGAGCCAGAAAGGACCATTGGAGGTCATCTAGTCCAGTATTATCAAATTCAAGTAGAAAGGATCCCTGCAGGCTGCGTGTTGACTTTAAAAAACCCACAAGTTAACATCTGTGTTGTATTTTTATTTGTTTTGTTAAATATATCCCAATTACATTTTAATCTCGTTCTGACTGTACTCAAGAGTTTGACTCCTCTGGTCTAGACCACCACCCACCACCACCACCCATCTCATTTTATAGATGTAGAAACAAGCTCTTTGGCTCAAGTCATCTCTCATTTCACTATCCCTTAAAGGTGTTGGTTTTTAATGAGATCTCTTTCTAGTCAAACATAAACTGTATAGGGAGCAAAAGAAATCTAGACCATTGCTACTTCTGCCAAGAGATTGTCCCCTTGGAATCTTGGGTTTTCCTCCTCATTTCATCCTGGTGTTGCTCCCAATCTTAGCCCTTTCTCTGGTAGAGCCTGATAACAGACAGCTAACTTCAGAGGTCCCTTTTAGGGCTAAGTCTCTGATTCTCGGATCCTATGGTCCTGTTATGAGCAGCCACTGAAGGTTGAAAGACAGACCAAACATTTCCTGCCTGCAAGAAGTTACAAAATATATACAGAAGGATTTCCAGAGGACCCTAGAGCACTACCAGCTGTGGGGAATTAGATTAGGCTTTTTGTAGGAGGCAGCATTTGAGCTGAGCTTTGAAGGAAGCTCTCTGAGACAGATGAAGTCTGGCGTCCCAGGCAAGGGGAACAGCCTGGGCAAAGGCACAGAGATGAGAAATGGGATGCCGTCGACAGAAACAGGCCCAAAGTAGAATATGTGAGAAGAATGTGTAACAAACTTGGAAAAAGACAGCAGGATTGAGGGAAGGTTATTGAAGCACGGGGGAGATCTGGGAATTTGTAAGCAGAAAGGAAGGAGCCATAGATAGAAAAGGGGAACTGGGGAGTGGTGGTATGAGAATGAGAGAGACAGAGGGAGAGAGGGGGGCGCATGTGTCTTGCGTGTGCTTATAATAAGCTCCCACTAATAGATGAGGCTACAAGTAGTAGATGGTTGACTTCGGTAACAGCCTGGAGCAAGGGAAGAAGGCTGTGGGGGGTGATGCAGAGGTGATTAGTATTCAAGAATTGAGGAAGAGAGATTTCAGGGAATTAGCTGAGAGGGCAGAGGAGAGTACAGGTAGTCTGAGAAGAGACTGTGGGCAGTGAGATAGATCAAGAGTAAAGCAGGGAAGAGGTTATAAACCATAACCATAGAGGTTTATAACCTCATTTTGTAGTGGACCAGGTCAGAACAATTGTATTCAGTGGAACGGTTAGGAGTTAAGAGAAAGTGATATGGACTAGTGGGGTAATCCAGGGTTGGAGTATGGAAAGGAACTCTACAGCAGAATGGGGAACAAAGGAGGAATTCAAGGGCATAGGACTGTGAAGTTGAACTGATTAATGTTGAATCAAGATTTTGAAGGGAATAAGGCCAGAGCACGGGTGAGAAATGGTAAAGGGAGAGACTGAGGCACTGGAAGTTTGAGTGAGGACCGAGAATAGGTATACAAAAGGACTGAGACCAGGGGACAGTGCTGGGCACTGTGCTAACCACTTTGCAATCATCTTATATGATCTTCACAACAGCTCTGCAAAGGTAGGCAGGCAGAATTTAAGAGAGTTGTCTGAGGTCATACAGCTAGTGTATGAGACCTCATTGGAGCTCAGATTTTCCTGACTCTGGGGCTACTGCTCTGTCTACTGTACCACTTCAGTGCCATCCTTATGTGTATGACCATCCCTTTCTATGGCTGAAGTGAATAAAGAAAGCTGCAGGCTGTGAGATCTGAGAAGTTTGAGGAACTGGGAAACAAAATTTCAGTATGTAAATTGAAATACCTAACGGATGAGGGCAAGGATCGAGAGGAAGATGATAAGCCAGGTCCTGAACCTCTTGAGAAAGAAAGGAGAGCAAAAACAAAAAAGAGCATTAAAAATGGAATGGGCAGGTGGAGGTGTTGTTCTTAAAGAGGGAGGGAGAACACCTGATGGCTGAAGTAGAGAATAGGTATTATAGCCTCACTGTGCATTATGGAGCCTTCCACTCAGTTCCAACCTAATCATTAACTGTCTAATCCCTTCCCTCCCCCAACTACAGGAACAATAAGGCACTGCAAACAGGTGCAAATAGTATTTCCATTACCACAAAAAATAAGATTAGTTCAATTCAACACACAGTCCACCCTCAGTCAACAAAAAACTAATTTCTTTCAGCTACCCTGTCCAGTTCTCTTCTGGTGTCTCTGATTGTTTAGTATTCTCCCCTGACTCTTCCCCTCCCTGTCCATTTACTGTGGGTGTTGTTCAAGGCATTGCCCAACATTTTACTGAATTCCCACCACAAAGTACCTTTGATTGAAAGTCAGCCAATATGTAAAAGGGGGAAAAAGCACTTACTAAGTGCCTACTCTGTGTGTCCATCCACAGTACTAAATCACACTGTGTGCTGTCTACCTGTAAAAAGCAAATTTATCCCAGTCATCCAGACTTGTAACTATTTCCACCTTCCTCTAACGTTTAAATAGTTGCAAAGCCCATTAATTCTTCGGTTGGATGTGTCCCTTTTTATCACCCACTCGTTCAAGGAATTCATCACTTCTCTCCTAAATTATTGCAGTAGCCTCCTCTTTCCCTGCCTTTGCTTTATTTTCTCTCCAGCCCATTCTACACAATATCAGAAATAATCTTCCCTTTAAAAACAAAACTTCATATTTTCCCCTCTACCAGAAATCTTCAGTAGTTCCACTGGCTATAGGATTAAATCCTTACTTGTAATTTTCTCATTCAAGAGCCTTCCATGGTGTGTACTTGCCATAGTCATTGAATCTTTTCAGAATTGGAGGAGACTTTAGAAGTCATCCAGTCAGACCTGAGCAGGAAACACTCCCCACCCCAACATTCACTTTTAAATCATCATCTTTAACAAGTACCCATCTAGTCTCTGCTTAAAGACTTCAAGACCTCTAACCTAAGGCAATCCATTCCACTTTTGTTCCCTAATCTTTTCTCTAAATTTATGAAAATTTTATTGAATCTGGTTCTTCCCTTTGGAACTTGCCAGAATAATTCTGATTGATTTAGAATCTTCCTGTTATGGCTTTGTTTCCTCTTACTCCTTATCTACCATCCAGCCAAGTAAGCCAACTTTTGCTTTTCCTCCCTTGGTTTCTTCGTCCTTCCCTTTTGGTGGACTCTCTGTGTCTGTACCTCTGCAACAGACTGGAGGGGCAGCATGGCAGAGCTGAAGGTATACAGGACCTTGGACAGAGGCGGTACAGGCTGCCTTCCCAGCATGTGTTCTTATTCTGAGGCTCAGAAAGAAACAGTCTGTGTGTGAAAGGAAAACTAAAATCCAACCTAGCCTTTTGAGCTTGTTCTTCTGTGTTTGTTTTTTTAGTTGTTCTGGTATGTTTCTGTATAAATGTGATATATAACTGTATAAAACTCTATAACTACATGTATGTGTATATAAACATAGTAATTTCAGGCCTGCATAGAAGTATTACATAAGTTACAGTAACCAGAGGACATACACAAAAGAAAAAGATATAACACAAATGCACTCCCAAACTTGCATGTCCATGGTGGCATAGTGTCTGCTTTGGAGAGCTGGCCTAGGGGTCAGGAGGAGGTGGGTTCAAGCCTTGCCTCTCACTGGCTGTCAATCAGTCATTTAACCTCTCACTGCCCAAGGCAGCTCTTTAAGAATAGTTTACAGATGAGTTGCTAATCTGCACCAGTGAAATCACACTCAAGGGAAGGCAGGATGACAGAGTACCATACCACCCTTGGAGTTCAGAAGACCCTTTTAATTATGTCCTTTTGCTGTAGTGTTCATGGTTAAAAAAGAGCCGAACCAGAGCTCCCCCCATGGATCAGCAGTATTTGCAGTCTTTGGCTAGTCCCAGTTATCATCCATTGTCAATAATGGCAGTCTGTATTTAGGGAGAAATTTCTCTCAGAGACGGTAGCTCATGAAAAGAGTTGGATTTATGCATTGAAGGTATTTCATAGACCAGAAGGGAAAAGGGAACAGTTTATGGGTAAGAGCTATAACTTAAGTTTCATTTGGTCTCCATATATTCATAAATTATTTCCTTTTTATTTTTAAAGAAAATCCTTAATAAAAGTTTCAGGAGAAAGAGAACATTGTAGGCCAAAAGGGACTCATTGAGGAGAGTGGATTTGACCTAAGCTTAGAAGAATGGGCAGGACCTCTAGATCAGAGGAGGGTATTTCTAATGCATGGATTGACTGAAACATGAATGTGGTGTTCAGAGAGAGACAGGAGATTGGACTGTCTGCAAAAGAGGGTTTGTGTTGGAAGTGAGGGAAGGTGAGGCTGGCTTCTAGCAATGGACCTACCTTTCCCAAACACAAATCACAGCAGTATTTGTTGAATTTGTCCATAGATGGGTTAAGGCAAAGGACTTTGAACTTTGCCCTAGAGGCAATGAAAAACATTGAAGATTTCTGAGTAATGTGGCGATAATATTGTGAACCAGTGTCGGGGATGGAGGGGACTATAGTTAGTAAGGTTACATCTTGAGGCATTCCCTGAAGAGGGGAGGGGAGTGATCTCCATGAATGGGAAAAGAGACAGAGTAGATATTAGATACTTTCTGGGCCCAGTGATTGATTCCCTTGTCACACACTGCCCACCTCTTATTCCATACTTGCTGTATATATCTTAGAGGAATGGCCAAGGAAGAGCAGGACTCCTGTGGCTTCATGTAGCTAGCTATCAAAGAAGAGAAAGCGGCCAGACAGACATGAAAGGGGTGGAATATTTGGGGAGAGGGGAGGCAAGGTTGGATGGGATTCTTTGGGGCTAGTCCTTCAGCTGAGCACTGGAGCTCCTGCCTCTGAATTTTGCATGTGTGTTTATTGACCAAATACTTTCGCCCCTATGGAGCCAAAAACCTGATGTAGCTGCTTTAAGCAGTTGTAGGCCTGTGGCTCCTAGTGTGTGTGATTGGGCAGGCTTGTCTGAGTCTTTTTCCCCTTCCCTTTCCTTACCTTTCTGACCCTCCTCTGTATGAGCCTGTCTCAGCAACCTCTGCTTTGCTTTCTTCCCTGCACCTCTCATCCTTGAATCTTTTTCCCCTCCCACTTTCCAGCTCAAGATGGTGCTGCAAAGTCCCTCTGAGGCCCTGAGCCAGGCCGAACCTGGTCCTGTAAGTCATTTCTGGGGAGGGAAGGGAGAGGGCTGCTTACCCTAATGGTTTGTAGCTCTGGGAGAACCAAAGCAAAGGCCACTGTGGCTCCAGAACTCCCCTGGATGGTGCATAACCTGGTACCCCTTAAGGGGCCGGTGCCTTCCTGGTCTTGTGCCCCCAAATTGGCCAGAGTTCAAATCCTCAAGTTCTTTGCTTCCTATTCAGTGGCTTTTGTATCTGTTAGCCTGCTTTAAAAAAGGTGGGGGGCAGGGACTCTGACTTTCTCTGATCTGAGGCTTGGTACAAAGCAACAGGGTCTAAACCAGAGATCCCTTTTTTTTGTTGTTTTCTCCTGTTAATGTCTTGTCACCCAGATGGAGGTTATATTTTCTATTCTGGGCCAAAGATTGACTAGTATTTGTAAAATACCTCTAAAGCTTTGTATGAGGAGGCCATAGTTGTGAGATGATTTCCTGACACCCTTCAGCCAGGTCACATGCTGTGCGTTGAGTGGAGAAGCCAGGGATCTGAGCAACTGATCACATTCCTACCTATAATGGAGAATCCAGGTCCCCCTTGCTCCCAGCCCCAGATCATAGATGGTCAAGTCTCTGCCTATCTGTTTTGGTAAAAATTGGGCAGACAGTAGCGGACTCCCTCCTGAGATTGGAGTTTCCATACCTTCCTTCCTGTCTCCCACTTCCCCAATTCCTGTAGCCTTCCTCCTTTGGCAGTCAGCTGTTTGCTGGGCCTGGAGCAGAGCTTATCTTTATTGTGCTGGGCTGAGGCTTCTGCTGTGATGGGGCTTGGGACTGGCTGGGCAGCAGCACACTCCTTTCATTTGAAGGCAGAGATGGCAGACAAGTTGTGGGTGGCTGTAGGAAGAGAACCTGGTGTCCACCCTCCCACTGCCCTTTTATATTCTGCTCCCAGGCTTGGAGAGAGAAAACCAGAAGAGGGCTAGGTTTTTTGGTTTGTTTTTTTTTTTCAGGGTAGAGGGAGGGAGGGGAGAGGAAAGGGGTTAGTAGAAGAGAATATGTGAGCTAAGAGGAGCCTCTGAGTTCTCATTGAGCTAGCAGAAGACTAAAACGAATTGCCCCTGTCATGGTCCTTTAAAGGCCACTGTAGCATCATTATTCCTCATCACATCTTTCCCTACTCCCGTTTATGGATTGGGGTCCCTGTGTCCCAGTCTCTTTCCCACTCCCCCTGCTTTTCTGTGGCCCCAGAAGACATCCCATCCAACAATTTAGGCCCCTTCCCTGTTTCTCGTTACAGAGTGCAAATACCAGCTCTTCCAGTGGTCCCAGTGGGGATCATAGTGAGCTGGTCACCAGAATTTCCAATCTAGAGGCAGAGAACCAAAGCCTTCGGAGTGGTGAGTGAACACCTCCCACAGCCTGTGGGTAAAGAAAGCCTGCATGCTGTCTGGTCCTGTCCTGCTAGTGCAGTGTTGGTTGGGGATGCCCTCACCTAGTAACTCCCTCTTCTTCCTTCTGCAGTGATTCAGGACCTACAGCTCACCATCTCCAAGCTCGAAATCCGCCTGTGTACCCTGGAGAAATGCTCCCCCTCCCACCGCTCTCTGGCTCCTCAAACTCAGGTGAAGTCCTGACATGACCTGCTTTCTCTTGTGTATGTAGCACAGACACAATGCATACAGGCGTGCACATGCATATCCTTCTCCCCAGGTCTGAGAACAGTGCTTCCTGGCCATTCTGCCAAGTTTTACAGAAGCACACATAAGACATAGATTATAAAGACACCAGTACATGTTAAGATAGAAAGTTTTCTCTTCAAACCAATCAGAGCCCAACACAGATAGGTGTTTTAAAAGCCTGAAGTGTAAATCTACCTCCTCAGTGTCACATTCTCATCTCTTTTCTGCCCCCTCCTCCCTTCTCTAGAAGATATTATTGCCCCCAGTCTCTTCTTCGCATATCTGTCCTTTACACAGCTGCCCAGGTGATGTGTACACATCATCCCCTCCCTCAGCCCGGCATTCAAGGCCCCACGAACCTCTAGTTTTGTGTCTCACTTTTTCCTTTCATACTCTTCAGCACTTAGCTCTATGCACTTACCCAGACCATTCCCTTCTGCCTCAAGTGTACTGCCCCATTTTCACCCTCTGCAAGGTTCAACTTTTCTGCAAGGCTCAACTCGAGTGCTTTCTGAAATCCTCTCTGTTGTTATGTTCTTTAAAGCAACTTTGTCTCCTTTAATACATGTTGCACTGAATTGAATCATGCAAAGATGGCAGGTAACTGAGAGAGGGAAGTAGGATCAGATGCAAGAAGACACTGGCTGGAAAAATGGAGACTTTAGATGGGGTGAAGAAAATCCTTGAATGGATGATACTTGCAGGTCATTAACATCATCCCAGAAATCTTTGGGTTTGTCTGTCAGGCCCAGCCATATTCTGAGCTTGTGTTTGGTTCCCCTTTCCCTGGGCAGCATGTATCCCCTATGCAGAAGGTGGAGCTACCCACCACATCACCTGCTAAGAAGGCAGCCACCCCAGCAGAGGATGATGAGGATGATGATGATATTGACTTGTTTGGTAGCGATGATGAGGAAGAAGACAAGGAAGCAGCTCGACTTCGGGAAGAACGGCTTCGGCAGTATGCGGAGAAGAAAGCCAAGAAGCCAGGGCTGATTGCAAAGTCTTCCATCCTCCTAGATGTCAAGCCTGTGAGTTGAGGCTGGGGTTGGGTGAAGGAAGGGGGTGGAAAAAGAGTAGTTGCTTGGACTCTGGCATTCTACCATGGAGTTCTGTGACTCAGCTCCCTCTGTTGGAAGGGAAGGGACTAGGAGGCAAGCGCTCCCTCTAGGAGATCTGATTCTCAGCCCTAGCTCTGCCACAGAATTGCTGTGTGACCCTGGGCAAGTCATGTCTATCCTTTGAACTTTGTTTTTCATGGTAAATTGTAGAGAAATGACAGTCCTCCTCAGCTGGTGTGAGGGTAAAATGAGAGTTTGGATTCAAAGTCTAAAGCATTTGTCCTCATGAGAAGGAAGATGATTACTTTGTAGGGGTGGAGGATGGGGCGGGGGAAGGAGCTGTGGGGAATCTTGTTTTTATAAGGATGTATGGAAACCTACGTACTTTGGCAAAGCAGTTTTTTTTTTTTTTAATAATACCCTTTTTATCTCTAAAGTCATAGTAGTTTTGGTCATACAGTTTGGTACATTTGTGATAAGAAGACCCTAGGGGTAGGGGTACCCTAGCCAGGCCTGTAGGGCCCATCTAACCCTGTCCCTGATTTCTCCCAAGTGGGATGATGAAACAGACATGGCCAAGTTGGAGGAGTGTGTCCGCTCCATACAGCTGGATGGCCTGGTCTGGGGAGGCTCCAAGCTGGTGCCAGTGGGGTATGGCATTCGGAAGCTACAGATCCAGTGTGTGGTCGAGGATGACAAGGTGGGCACAGACATCCTGGAGGAGGAGATCACCAAGTTCGAAGATTATGTAAGTTCCTAGGGAACTGCTTGTGACTCTGGGCGTGTCATCTGTGTGTCCATGGACAAGGCATTGGACTTGGAGAGCTGTATTTGGAGTCATGAGATCTGAGTTCAAATCCCAGCTCTGCCATTTATTCCCTGCACGACATTGGGTCCTTTAACCTCTTTGGGCCTCATTCTCTTCATCTGTAAAATGAGGAGTTTAGACTAGATGACCTCTAAGTACTCTCCAGCTCTGGGTCTATGAGCCTACACCCAGTAGTTTTATTTAGAACCAGGGTTGGGCAGGAAGTGCTTCCTGATGCTAGCCTTGTCTTACAGACCTGCCTTGGGAGTTAGGGGCCCTGGGTTCCTAGTGCCAATTCTCCCATAAGCCTTGAGCGACTCATTTCCCTGAATTTTGCCTCAGTTTCTGAATATATAACATGAGGTGATTGGAATTAAAAGTCAACTAAGGATTTGTCTGTAAGGCCTCTTACCCTGGTTTGGCTTGGTAATTGATTGGATTTTCCTAGGTATGAGGGATAAAAGTACGGTGGATAAGGAGGATGAATGGGAGTAGAAGATTGCAAACAGTTCATTGGTTATCATTCTAATTTGCTCCATCTGTCCTTCCATTTGCAGGTGCAGAGCGTTGACATCGCTGCTTTCAACAAGATCTAAAAGGCCCCTGAATGTGTGTGAATCTGTAACCAAAATAAAGGCTGAGATTTGAGGTGCTTGGGCCTGTTCTGGACTGGAATTTCTGGGGAGGGAGAGGTGGGAATGGCAACCTCTGAGGAAGATAGAGCAGGGGCCCTGACCTTTGCTCTCATGGGGGGAAAATAGGGCCCTTGAAAGATGCTTCAGCTGGATTTGGAATGGTAGAGTATGGCCTGTCTTGTGGCTAATCTTCTGAGCCACTGACCAGACAGCAGGATTCTCCACTCTATCAGGGCCCGGCATTCCTGGACTAGGTCAGAGACCATAGGATATGGAGCCTTAAAAGTGAATAAATGTAGAGAAATGGCCAAAGAAACTGCTGCCTCGTTCACTTCATATACAGTCACTTTCCTAAAGCCTCAGGAATTGAGGGGCAGGAGATGTGCCTAGTTAACTAGTGGGGAACTTGGGCCCTAAACACTTGAGGCCTAGGAACAGGAAAGAGCCCTTCTGGGAGGATGGGAGAATGAAAGAAATGCCCCAGGTGGGAGCTAGGGGGTGTCAGTTTAATCTGTATTTCAACATAATTGGTTTCCTTTGATTTTATATATTTCATTATGCATTTTTAAATAATATTTTTGAGAAATGGGGAGGCGGGGTTCAATTCATCAGATTACCAGAGGGGGTCCATGACACAAAGAAGATCCCCTGGTCTAATGGAATAAGAAGATTCTGAGTTGGAAGGTTCCCTTCCTTTTTAAAAATTTTTAAATATGTTTTTATTGATATCTTTTTTTAAATTTAGTATTTTATTTCCCCCCAGTTAAAGTAAGGTAACCAAGACCTGGAGGGGTGAAGGGACTTTCTCCAGGCTACTGTCTCTCTCTGCACAAATGATCTCTTTCTGTCTTCTCTTCCAGCAGATTACTGTCTCTGTCATCCACGTTCTATCACATTTTCAGTCTCTCTCTGCCTGCTGGCTCCTTCCCTCTTGCCTACCCATGTTTCCCCATCCTCAGAAAACCCTCACTTGGTCCTTCCATCCCCTCTAACTCTTGTCCTATGTCTTCTGCCCTTTGTGGTTAAATTCCTTGAACAGATATCTACAATAGGTACCTCTACTTCCTCTTCTCTGAAACTTACTAGCTGTGTGGTCCTCGACAAGTCACACAACCTCTTTGCCTCAGTTTTCTCAACTGTAAATTGGGGAAAATAATAGCACCTGTCTTGGCAGCCCTCCTAGGTATTCAGTGGGCCTTGGCTTCATCCCCCCACTTCTCACCATTTTCTGTTTTTGTTCTGCGCATATACACACCCTCTCTCTTGCAGTAGATGATTGGGGGAAGGTGGCGCATGAAGAAGAGATGAGGTACAAGTGCCAAGCTTTGATCTTTCTGGGGAGCAGAACTGAAGTCAGAGTCATTTTCCTCAGACAAGATGCTAGATTTTTTGTCTTCATTGCTCTCTGCTTCACCAAGGAGAAAACTCTCAGGTTTTTCCCTGAGGAGTGAAAAGAACATTGAGACTAGAGGAAACAGAAGAAAACAAAAGGCTGGGAGAAGTCGAGTTCCTGAGCTTAGTCCTGCTCTCTAGGAGTCTGGCCTGGCCTAGTCTGGTCTGTCCATGGATGGCGTCAAGAACCTGGCACCTCCCACTCCAAGCATTAAGGGTCTAGATGAGCTCAGTGAAAATCACAGATTCACACTCCAGCTTTTCCCCATGACCTCTGCTGTCCAGTGCACACTCTTCATGGGTATGGAAGAGAAGGGATGGGGACTGAGAAACTAGCATTTACTAGTACTTTAAGGTTTTGCAAAACATTTTACAGATACCTCATTTTATGCTCATTAACCCTAATTCATTCTACCAATGAGGAACCTGAGGCAGGCAGAGATTAAATTACTTGTACAGATTCACCTAGCTTGTAAGTATTGGGGTGGATCTGAACTCGGGTCTTCCTGAATCCAGGTCCAGAATTCTAGCTACTGTATGCACGTAGGTGCCTCTGGAAACAGTAGTGGCTTAGGTGTCCATTCCCTCCACAACCTGAAGGGGGCAGCATGGGGAACTGTCCATTCTATATTTAGGTGTCTGGAATGTACTGAGCTTGGGTTATCTTGTCCTAAGCTCCATTCTCACAAGCTTTGAGGAAAGGGTTCATCTGTTTGAAGAGTTCAACCTCTAGTAGCTCCATATTCCCTCAACCTGTCTCTGTGTGTGGGAGTGGGGTTGGTATCTATCCCTTTCCACCAGGTTTCAGCACAAGGGAGGCACTGAGCTAGGAAAGGACATTTTTAGTGGCACTTTTGCATATTCTTGTCCATGATCTGATAGCCAGTCGGTGATGGAACCACTATTTGAACCCATTCTGATCCCAGAGTTAATACTTGATCTTTCTACCAACCATCAAGTAGTTGTACTTCCTTAAGTGCCCGCTCTATGCAAAGTCAGAAATGAAATCTCTTTCTTCTAGGAGCTGGAATTCTGGGCTCCCTTCCAACTGTGAATACACTGATTCTTAAGTCAGAACACCTGGAGTCTAGTTCCCCTTTTATTGCCAACCACTTACTATCTGTATGACCTGGGTGTCTGTAAAAGGAGTTTTGATCCTCTAAAGTGGATCCCCCCTCACCTCAAGCAAATCTCTAGCTATCACACGGACTATTTGGGGATTTGGTTTTCGAGTGTTTTTTTTTTTATCCCTAGGAACCTTGAATGGTAGATATTTAATAAATAGTTGGTTAAATTTAATTACAAAGTTATTAATGTTAATACATGAATAGTTATTCATTGTTAATATAGCCACAGTTTGACAATAGAGGATGAGCCTTAGGATCTGGAAGAACTAGTAGTTTCAAGGCTTTGCCTCTGGCATAAACTAGCCAGACCAGAGTGAACTAGTCCTGTCACCTCTTGGTCCCCCCATGCAACTTCTAAAACTAAGTTTGAGAGGAGATGCTGATCTTTATTGTTGAGAGAATTTACACACCAGGAGTTTCTTACAGGAATAAAATCACAGGTCAGGAACAAAACCAAATATATATATAACCTTCCCCTTCTCCATAGCACTCTAGGAACTGTTGGGGAAGGGTGGAAGGGTGGCACTGAGCCCATATGGGCATTTTTCTCCTGTAATGCCAAGCAAAGGCAACTTCCAAGGTTCAGATTACCAGCATAGCAAACCCCATTTATTCAGCAAACATTCACAGAACAGAGAAAGTCAAAATACTGGGTAACTTGTTCATTTAGAAAGTACTCAATTCAATTGCAAAGTATCAAGGTCCAAGTATCCCTCGCCTGGCCAGTACATTAGTCAAAGTAGCCCACTCCTGGGCAGTACATTTAGTCAGTCAACAAAGTCTCTCCTCTCAAATGGAGATTAGTCTCCAGTCATAAACAAAGCACATTCATCTGGTCAATCACAGAGCACAAAAAACTCAAAGGCTTCCCACCACTGAATCTCAAAAGGGGCTGGAGAGCTTAAAAGGCCATCCAGCCTTAAGTTACAGCAAGTTTAAGATATCATCTCAGCATTGAATATTCAAGGAAAGGCTCTTCTTCCATCTTCACTGAAGGCAAGCCCTCAGCAATCTGAGTTCCTGGGGAGACAAGGCTCAACAAAGCCATAGCCAGTGTCTTCATCAAGTCGCTCTCTGCCTGTAGAACAGTCCCAGAACCCCTGAAAACATCAGCAAGGCCCTATTCCGGGATTTCTGTAAACATACAACAGGAAAATCCTCCTTCAGGACTTTTGAACCAACAGCAAGGTTCCAGGACCTCTACAACAGCAGCACTGTCATTCACCAGCAGGTGAATCTGGCAAAACAACATCAGACAGACAAAATACTGGCATCACAGCCAGGCCTTCTCAGTTCTTGGTAGCTCCGGGTGGCAGTTCTTAAAAGTCCTGGGCAGCTCCAATGGGCTCGTAGCAGTCTTTCAGCAACTCAGGCTCCAGGATACTGGATACTGCTCTCCCAAAAGTCCTTCTGGCCTTCTCTAGGCTTGGGCCTTTCTCCCAATTTACGGCTCCTCCCAGTTCAGCCCTCTCTCTTCACGTCAACAAGTCTATCCCACGTGGGATTCACAAGCTCTGGGTTTTAACACAACCCAAAAACCAAGCCAATACAGGGGCATCTCTAAATTCTATTACCATTACATCTCTTTGAAGTATTGGGAGATTGTTTTGAGAAAAATGAGTCCAAGACCCAGTTAACATCCAGGAGTCTTGTAATCTTCTTCAGGACCTTACCCTTTGAAGTAACCAACCTTAGAAACACTTCCCAGAACTATGAGGCCTCGAGCCAGGAGAGGGATTTTCAGGGGATTTTGAACCTTGGAGATCATCTTGTGTAACTGTCTCAGTTTACAAGGGGAGGAAGCAAGAGACCAACAGATGGACCAGCCTACCACCTCACACCCTTAGGTGACCACAGAGCTGAGGCTCCAGCCTGTTGCCAGCACATCATACACTCTTATATAGGAGCCAGGTCCTGGTATTAAGAGTCAGTGGGGACTGAAGTAAAGGGAACCAGGGATTCTAAGAGCCAGAAGTGAGGAGGGAGAGCTCTGCAGGCTTGAGGGGGACACAAGTAGGAAATGGAGCACTGAGGTGGGGGAATATTAAGCAGACCTTTGTTGTGATGGCAGCACTGAATGTGCACAGGAAAAGGAGCTGGAGTTAGTGTGAGGAGCTTTCAATGCCAAGCCAAGGAGTTTGCGTCTTCTCTTAAAATAGAGGCTCCTCATCTGGGGTCTGTCAATTTTTAAAAAGCCTTTCAACATAATTGGTTTCCTTTGTAATCATGTATTTATGCATTTGAAAACGTGATTCTGAGGAGTCCAAAGGCTTCACCAGACTTGCAAAGGCATCTGTAATACCCAAAAGGTTAAGACCTCTGTTTTAGGGGCAAGAGATAACCTATTACAGAGACGCTAAGTGGGAGCAGATAAGAGGTGAAGAGAGCGTTGTCTAGAAACTGAGAGGAGAGGTTATGCAGAAGGAGGTGTTGCCAGGAGGTTAAGGATGAGGAAAAAACTATAGCAATGAAGAAAATTCTGTTAGCTTGCTGAGAGCAGTTTCAGCTGAAGGATGAGATCAGAAGTGAAAGGGAGGTGGGGGAAAGGAAGCAGTGAGTATTGGCCACTTTTTCCTGGAGTTTGGAAGTGAAAGGAAGTATTTTTAAAGAATGGAGGCCTCAGGGAAGGAGCTAGTAGAGGCTGAAGATTAGGGATAGAGGAGGGGAAGTTCCTTCAAAGGGACCAACTTCAGGAGAAGGAGCCTAAAGCAGGTTTAGCTTTAGCAGGAAGAAGAGTCACCTCAAAGTAACAGATCTGAGCAAAGCAGAGAAAGGGGTGGTTTTGAGGAACCTTGAGACATACATAGCCTGATAACAGGCTCTTCATGAAAGCTCAACTGAATTGAAGTTCATGAATGACACCTTCTATTAGTAAAATTGGAGTTGAGACCTCTGAGTTACACCAGTCTTGGTTCATAAGGAAACATGCTGCCTAACTCTGTGGAAAGATGGAAAAGTCTATAGAGAGGGAAAGAGACTGCCTACTAGAAGGTCCAGCTGGGTCACTGACTACTGGTTTTACTTAACCGTTTTTTGTTTTTTTTGTTCTATGCAACAAGCCTTTACTAAATAAATGCCTACTTGGCAGCTAGGTATCAAAGTGGGTAGGTCGATGGGCCTAGAGACAGGAAGACTTGAATTCAAATTCAACCTCAGACACCTTATTGTGTGTGACCCTGGGCAAGTCACTAACCTCAGTTTGTAAAATGGGGATAATGGCACCTATTTTTTTTAAATTTTATTATAGTTTGCATCATTCATTTCCACAAGATTTTGATTTACATATTTTCTCCCCCTCTTTCCCCCACCCACCGCCCCAAAACAGCCATCCCAGTGTGTCCCCCCTCCCCCAGTCTATTCTCTCCTATGTCACTTTTCTGTAGGGCAGGATGGATCTCCCAACCGCAGTGGCACCTATTTTCTAAGGTTGTGAGGCTCAAATGAGATAATAATTGTAAAGCTTTTAGACGGTCCTGGCACAGAGTAAGCATATGTAAAATTTAACTGTTATTAGTAGGTGCTAGTGCTAGACTCGGGAAACAGCCCCAGCCCAAAGTGTGCTCTATTACAAAAATGAGGTTAAATGCAGAGAAGGGAGGGAACGACATCCAGAAATGACTAAAGGCATCAATAAAACTTTTCTTTAAAAAAAAAAAAAAGGAATTGGGTCTTACGCGGAGAGCGAGTTAGGAGAAATGCTGTAGGAAACTCGGAATAGCTCCTCTGGGGAGATGGAAAGAATCGCCAGCATCGCCAGCACAGCGGCAGAGACGCCCACGGTAACGCACTGAGTAGTGGAGCGGGTGTTCCGACGCTCAGCCTTAGACTTGGCGCTCCGCGTTGGTGGGCACGAGTGGGCCAAAGGAGTTCAGCTGCCCCAGACAGGGAAGCTGAGAGGCCCGGCAGCCAAGCGGGGCTGCTATGCGCTAGTCTCTTCCCAGCCCACGCTGGATCTGGGCGAGCTTCGAACCCGAGGCCCAGACATCTGTAAACTTCCCGAACGACGTTGTGGCGTTGCGGATTCCCTAGTGTCCCGGCTATTGGTCGGGGCATGGCTCCACGTGATCCTGGACTCTCTGGAGTTCCTAGGAGCGCGGACTGTGCTGAGTCTAGGCTAGGGAATGGAGAAACCGCAGCCGGAGCTGGAGCGGGAGCAGGACCTGGAGGCGGAGGCAGCGGCCCGGGCGCTGCTCACCGACCTCTACCAGTTCACCATGGCTCTGGCCTACTGGCGGGCGGGCCGGGCCCGGGAGCCCGCCGAATTCGAGCTGTTCTTTCGTCGCTGCCCCTTCGGGTCCTCCTTCGCCCTGGCCGCGGGGCTGCGGGACTGCATGCGTTTCCTGCGCACCTTCCACCTCCGTCCGGCAGGTATCGACTCTGGCTCTGACTCTGACCCTCGCCCTACTTCACTGCCCGATTCGGCTCTGGCCTCGCCCCACCCCCTACCCCTCCTGTGCCCAGTCCAGATTCAGACCCTTTGTACGTCCCTGCCCCATTCGCCCTCAGACCCTGCATGCCCTGCTGCCCCGGGAGGCCTGGGATTCAGACCCCACTCCTGTTCCCCTTCCCCAGTCAGCAGCCGCTACAGTCCCAGCTTCAGACCCTGAGGACCCAAACGCAGATTTTGACCTAGCTTAGATCCTAGATCCCAGATCCTAGGTCCAAACCTCTGCCCGGTCCTCTTGCCACAGCTGCAGCCCCTACCCCTGGAAGCCTGAGTACGGAGTGGATGAGCTGAGGGAAAGGATTTAGCGTAAGGAATTAGGAACGGTGTGTCGGCGGCGAACTTTGAGGGATGTCCTGCCTAGGGGATGGGGGGGAGGGTTAAATTGTTCTAATTTCTTGAGTACGTGAAGGAAAACTCAAATAATTCTCGCTTTGTTGTGGGTCTCAGTTTCCCCTTCGGTAAAAGTGAGGAGCTTGAACTTAATGATCTCTAAAGTCCATATTGACTAAATCTCCGTAATTGCTCCATGGGTCCTGGGGTCGTGGCCTCTTTCTGGTGGAAGGAGGAGCTGAGTTCGCTTGGTATTGGGAAAGGCTGCATAGGGTGGGACTAGGTGGGAGGGGAGAGGGAGGAAAAATCACAACTCGTTTCCTAATTGGCTAGGAGTGATCTGTGCTTGGGAGAAGTGACCTGAGTTCTAGGTTCAAAGAACCGTGAAGCCCCAGGTAGTGCAAGTTGAAAGCCTGACATTTGAACTCAGTGCTCAGTGCTGCGGATTCCAAGAAAAGCAAAAAACAGTTCCTGCCCTTAAGGAGCGCACAGTCTAATGAGGGAGACAAGACAACATGCTAACAATTAGGTACAAACAAGATAGAGGCGGAATGAATTAGCAGAGGTAAGATACTAACATTTAGGGGGATCAGGAAAGACTTCTGGTAAAAGGTGGGATTTTAACTGGCCAGCAAGGCCAGGAAATGGAGGTGAAGATGGAGAGAATCCCAGGCATGGGGGACAGCAAGTGAAAGTACCTGGAGCTGACAGTTGGATTGTCTTGTTGGAGGAACAGGAAGGAGACAAGTTGAATCAAAAAATATGGTGCAAAAGAACTGGAAAGGTAGGAGGGAAATAGGTCACCAAGGGCTTTGAGCGACAAACTGGATTTTGTATTTATCTTATCCTGGAGGTGATTTATTGAATGGAGAAGTGAGGGGGAGAAGTGGATGCTTTAAGGAGATTAATTTGTCAGCTGAGTAGAGTATGGACTGGAGGGGAGAGAGTCCAAGCCGTAGGCTAATGCAGCAGTCAAGGTCTGTAAGGTTGTACTTGTGTCAGAAGAGAGAAGGGCCCACGTACTTCCAACAGGTAGAATCCACAGGGGTTGGCAAGAGATTGTTCATGGGCAGGGAGGGTGGCAGTGGTGGTGAGAGAGTGAGGAGTAGAGGGTGATGCCTAGTTTGTGAGCCCGGTTGACTGGGAGGATAAATTAGGAAGACAGGTGGGTTTAGGGAGAAGGTAATGGATTCAGCGTCAGCCGTGTTGAATGGAAAATATCTTTGGGACATTCAGTTTGAGATGCTCCGGTGGGAAGTTGGAATGAGAAATTGGAAGTCTGTTGCAAGGAAACCACTTTTATAAGTTTAAAAGTTTCCTAAGAATAAGATTGTAGGCAATTATTATTATCCTATGAGAAAAGTAATTGCTGGGACCAAAGTACAAGGGTTAATGGGGGGGGGGACCGAAATTAGTGAGTAGGTGGAGGATCCAGTTTCTGAATCCAAGGAGCAAACTCAGACCCTTAGGTTCTCTGGATAGAGCTGAATGAAAATGAGAAAGTAGTGAAAAAAGTCAGTGCTTGGCCAAAGAGCAAAGGTCGCTTCAATCAGTCAATCAGCAAGCATTTATTAAATGCCTACACATATTCAGTATATGCAGACTAAAAGAGAATCAACCCAAAGTAGTTAAATGCAGTGGAGTTGGGATGGGATGGCCCCAGAGGGTGGCAGGGATGGAATGGGAATCAGGAAGGGATTATTAATGCTTGAGCTGTATCTTGAAGGAAATAAAGGATCCTAGCAGGCAGATTGAGGAGGGAGGGAATATGTTCCAAGGAGAAGAACTCAGCACAGGGACAGGAAGATAGTAGATGGAGCTCTGTACGGGAGGAACAAGAAGGCCAGCTTGGGCAAGGAAGGAATGTATGAGGAAGCTGGAAAGATAATAATAGCTAGCATTTAAAAGTCATTGTGTGCCAGGCACTGTGCAAAACACTTTACAGACATCTCATTTGGTCCTCATAATAATCTTGGAGGTAGGGGCTATTACCGAACCCATTTTATAGTTGAGGAAACTGAGGCAGAGGGTAAATGAAGGTCAGGAAGCTAGGAAGTATCTAGGCTAGATTTGAAATCCTGTCTTCCTGACTCCTGGCCCAGCTTTCTATCCATTTCACCACCTAGCTGTCATTTGGGGCCAGGTCATGAAGGATTTTTATGCCAAACAAAGGAGTTTGTATTTTATTTCTAGAGGCAATAAGGAGACCCTGGAGATAATTGAGAAAGGGAGTGACATGGTCAAACGTGCTTAAAGACAATTCCTTTGGGCAGCTGGGTAGAGAATGTGGATTGGAGAGGAGAGAAGCTTAAGGCAGGGAGACCAATTAAGAGGAGCCCTCTGGGAAGCCACCAGGGCCTCAGTGAGACCTAAGGCCCAGGACTAGGTTCTTCACTGGGGATCTAGGGAAAGACCGGCAGAGATGGAAGCTAGATAGCACAGTAGATAGAGTGCTGGACCTGGAGTCAGGAAGACTTGAATTCAAATCCAGCCTCAGACTAGCTGTGTGACCCTGGGCCAACCAGCCTCAATTTCTCTATTTGTAAGATGAAAGTAGTGATAGGTCCTGCCTCCTAGGGTTATGAGCAAAACATGAGATCACATTGTGAAGTACTTCCCAGATCTAGAAATGCTAGCTGCATGTTGTTGTCATGACTTTTAGATTCTAATGTGGGAGAGAAGGCAGGGCCAGGAACTAGACCTTGACCAGAGGCTCTTGGCCTTGCCATGGAGAGGTTTCCATCCTCTCCGGCCATGTACCCAGTCACACACACACACACACACACATACCCCTGTGTGCCTCCTCACCCTCTGTTCCCCACAGATGTAAAGTACTTGGCCTCGGTGCTCCCACCAGACACGGACCCTGCGTTCTTTGAACACCTGCAGGGACTGGACTGCTCTGGGGTGACTATTAGGGCACAGCCTGAGGGCTCCCTCGCCTTTGCCCGTGTGAGTGTGTGCAGCCCTGGGGTGGGTGCGGGAGAGGGGAGGAGAAGGTGAATTAGGACTCACTGTCCCAGCTCAAGGGAGGCCCTGATGAGGCCTTGTCATCCTCATGCTCCAGGTACCCCTGCTCTGCGTGTCTGGGCCTCTCCTTCTAGTGCAACTCCTGGAGACACCCCTGCTCTGCCTCATCAACTATGCAAGGTGGGGACCGAGGAGACAAACACGGCCTCCTCCCTCCACCCTTGGGAGCAGGAGGGATTGAGAGGGAGTTGGGAGCACCCTCCCCACACAGGCTTTGTTGCTTTCTCTAGTCTGGTGGCCACTAATGCAGCTCGACTGCGCCTGATTGCTGGGCCGGAGAAGAGGCTGCTAGAGATGGGACTTCGGCGGGCGCAGGGCCCTGATGGGGGCCTCACAGCATCCACCTACAGCTACCTGGGTGGTAAGGACCCATCACCCCAGGCTCCCCCAGCAGTGCCATAGAGCTCCCCACTGTATCCCCGAAAAATATCGGGGATATCCACTTCCCTCTGCCCCCTGTAGCTCCCTAGGCCCTGAGAGCCCTGCACTGCTAAGCTGGAATCCTAGAACACAAGGTCCAATCTGAAAGAAACCTTAGAATGGACATAGTCCAACCTGCTTATTTTACAAATAAGAAATTTGAAACTCCTCTACTGCCCTGAAACTCCTCTACTGCCCTCTTACTGTACCATATCCCCTCCCCAGACCCATGTGATATAGTAGGAAGAACTCTGGCTCTAGAATCAGAGGAGCTGAGTTCTAATCCTGCCTCTGAGATATTACTGGTGTGACCTTGGATAAGTCATTTAGTTTCATTATGCTTCTGTTTCCTCATCTGTAAAATGAAGGAGTTGGATCAGATATCCTGTAAAGTCCCTTCCAGCTTTGGGTCTGTGATCAGCTGCTCAGTGGGCAGGCCCCTGGTCCTGTAGTGATCCACCCTAGAACCCTCCCTCATATGCCTTCTCTAGCCTCTGCTTCCCTTATCTCTATCCTTCACTTCCTGGCATGGCTCCTGCTCTTCCCTGACCCTGTCTCCTGCCCCTGCCCTGGTCCAGGCTTTGACAGCAGCAGTAACGTGTTGGCTGGGCAGCTTCGAGGGGTGCCTGTGGCTGGCACCCTGGCTCATTCCTTCGTCACCTCCTTCTCTGGCTCGGAGCAGCCCCAGGTCCCGGTCAGTGTAGTCACCAGGAGGGAGGTGGGGTGGGGGGAAAACCCCTAAACCTTGGGCCCCTCGGCTCTTTCCCTTATCCCTGTTTTCCCTTGGACTCAACCTCATTCCTACTCACCTCCCAAGTCACTGCCCTGAAGCCCCATCTCCTTTACCAGTCCCTCTATCCATCTCTTATCCTGAACACGGTTCCTCTGTCCTTCCCCTCAGCCCTGGCCCTTCCCCAGCCCCTTGTACTAATGCGGAAACTCAGGACCAAAGAGAGGAGGGATTTATCCAGGGTTACACAATGAGTTAGAGGAAGAATCCCAGCATACAGGCCCAAACTCGGTTCCCTTACCACCCTGGATTCTCCATCTCCCCAGAAGCTTAATTTCCTGATCCTCAGATCTCCCTTGTCTGTCTTCTCCAGATGCTGACTCCAGCATCTGGGCAAGGTCCTCCCAGGGACCTTTCCACTCTTGCTGAGTCTTGGCTAGGCAAAGTGTGTGAGTGCCTAGGTCTTCAGGCAGAAGAGACACACCCTGGAGAACGGGCTGCCTTCCTGGCCTATGCCCTGGCTTTCCCCCATGCCTTCCAGGGGCTGTTGGATTCTTATAGTGTTATGCGGTGAGCCATCCACATTGGGAGCTGGGGGAGGAAGGGGCCTTCAGCAGCAGCAGGGGCTGGGGTTCACTTCGGGTGGAAGAGGAGCCAAAGCACCCAGGGAACAACCTCCTCCCTTCTTTTCTTCCACCATCCCCCCAGGAGTGGCCTTCCAAATTTCCTGGCCGTAACCTTGGCACTGGCAGAGCTGGGTTACCGAGCAGTGGGTGTGCGCCTAGACAGTGGAGATCTTCTGCAACGGGCCCAGGAAATTCGCAGCATTTTCCGGAACTGTGCCTCCCAGTGAGCCCTGACCTTAGTGCAGTTGTGGGGAGGTGGGGAAAGAAATGACCCCTACGATAAAGCCTAAGGCACAGAATGTAACTTCGGATAGTAGGGTTGTTGAGAAAAGTGACTTCTAGGGAGTGTCATGGCAGGGGAGATTGGAGGCCGAAGAGAGATTGGGGACAGAGAGGGAGATGATTCTTGTAGAGATGCTTATCTCAATAAGGTGAGAGGTTTCTATAGTTTCATAATCAGGCAGCAAATAAAGTATTTGAGGAGACCTTTGTCAGGAAGGTCAGAGAATGGGAGCAAAAACGAGCAGCCTGACCCAGGACAGTGAAGGCTAGTCCAGAGGAATGATAATGGGGCCCTGACTGTGGGAGCCTTCTTTCCATCAGTGAAATGAAAATTTTTTAAAAAGCATTTATTAAGTGCTTACTCTGTTATTAATAAGCTTTAATTAAGCATCAGCTGTGTGCCGAGCACTGTGGCAAGTGTTGGGGATACATCTACACATTCCGATACAGCCCCTGCCCCTCAAGGGGATTACACCCAGGACCTAGATGGCACAGTGGATGGAGTGTTGGGTCTGGAGGGGGGAAGACCCGAGTTCAAATCTATCCTCAAGACACTTCCTAGTTGTGTGACTCTGGGCAAGTCATTTTACCTGCCTGCCTCCGTTTCCTCAGTTGTCAGATTGGAGTAGTAGCAGCTGTCAGAGTTGTTGTGAGGATCCCATGAGAAAACATCTCTGAGGCATTTGGCACTGAGCCTTAAGCCCTAGATGCTCCTTTTTCTTCCCTCCCTTCTAACGGAGGAAACAACACACATATGGGGGAGTGGTTGCCAGGAAGGATTGTTTTGGTTTGAAAAATTACACAGAAGAGATGGCCGAGGCATTTTTGGTAATAATAGTAGTCATGATTATTATCTCCCTTTTACAGTTGAGGAAACTTGGACAAACGGGTTAGGTGACTCCTCCTGGGTAACCCAGCGAGTAAGTGTCCAAAGCCAGATTTGAACTCAGGTCTTCCTGCCTCTAGGCCCAGCACTGCATCGTTTGGTCTGGGGAGTTAGCCGGAAGAAGTGAGCCTGGCTGTTGTAGGGGGATAGGGAGAGGTTGGGACTGGGCCTGCCTGTTAATTTGTGCTGGGGGAGGAGAGCTGGAAGACATTTGAGAGCTCATCTATTCAAGCCTCTTTATTTCACAAATGAGGAAATGAAGGTCCCGAGAGGAAAGGACTGGCCCAAGGCCACACAAAGAGGGCCCAGAGCTCCACTCTGGAATCCTTGGCTCAGAGACTCCGGGCATTTCTCTGGTCTGTGCTACAGAGGAGGGAGGGGTTTATGGTCTTGTATCCCCTCCCCTAAAGTTTCCAGGTGCCCTGGCTGGAGGCTGTGTCCATTGCTGTGAGCAATAACATAGATGAGGAGGTGCTGACCCGACTGGCTCGGAAGGTCAGGATGGGAACGGGCACAGTGGGAGGTGGAGGGGAGTGCAAGGCTGTTAGGACCTTGGGCTGGAGCCTTTGGGAGGTGGGGTAGGGCTCACATCCAGGTAGGGAGGAGGGTTTGGGGGAATCGAGGGATTGTCCCAGGAGGTGGCTGCCTCAGGTCTTGGGGGCTTCAGGCCTTCCACTCTCTCTCATCCTTCCCCTACAGGACAGTGAGGTGAATCTCATTGGCATTGGCACCAATGTGGTCACCTGTCCCCTCCAGCCTTCCCTTGGCTGTGTCTACAAGGTTAGTGAAGGAGGGAAGAATGTGTGGGATGGGACCAGGAATGGAAGTTATGGAGGGGAGGACAGATTGAAGGAGATGGGGACACAGGGGTCAGTGTCCCCCTCATTCTCGCAGCTGGTGTCAGTGAGAGGGCAGCCATGTCGGAAGCTGACAGAAGACTCTGAGAAGCAGACGCTGCCTGGGAGCAAGGCAGCCTATCGGCTCTACGACTCAGAAGGTGAGAGTTCTCCTGGCCTCTCCTCCTTCTTCTTCCTCTCCCCCACTTCTGAATGTCCTTCCCCTGTCCTATGAAGCGGGATTACGTACTCTGCATAGAGTATTTTGAGGCAGAAGACCTGGTTGTTTCTTGTTGGCTGTGTGGCTTTGGGTGAGTCAGCCCTCCATTCCTGAAATACCTAATGAGGAAAATAGACTGGAGAATCTCTCTATTTCCTTTTAAGTAAGTCAAAGTCCTATGACTCTGAGTTTTGCCACTGCATCTGCATGACAGCTAGAGAAAGGAGGACAAATATTGATCAGTTTCCCCATCCTGATACTGTTTCTCAGGAGCCCCAGTTCTGGACCTGCTGCAGCTGGAGGAGGAGCCACCACCCCAGGCTGGGCAGGAGCTGAGGGTGTGGCCCCTGGATGTATCAGGGGGTGACTGCAGAAGCCTGACCCTCACTCCAGCCTCCTTGGAGCCACTGCTTAGGGTCTACTTCCACCTGGGACAGGTGACCCCTGAAACAGGAGCCCCATCCCTGCCTCCCCAGGCCCTGGGTCAAAGGTCCAGAGGTTTAGGGCACTGTTTCCCATTCCTCCACTTTCATGCTTCCATCCCTCTTGTTGTCTCTTAGAACTGGACTTTCCAACTGCCAGATCCCTCCAGCCTTTGCCTCTGGGGTTTCCTTTCTGCTTTCCTCATCCCATTTCCAATTTATTTTTTCCTTCATTACCTCCTTCCCTGGCTCTGAGCAGCTCTGGGTCCCAGTCAGCGTAGTCACCAGGAGGTTGGGGATTCTCTTGCCCCAAGATCTGAAACCTTCCCTTCCTCCCTTCTTCCTATCCGCAGATGTGTGAACCCATTCCCTCCCTGGCTGAGTCTCGAGCCTTGGCACAGAAGTCCCTGAGCGACCTCAGCTCATCACACAAGCGACTGGAGAATCCTGAGCCCTACCAGGTGTGTGATACCCTCTCTCCAAAATCTTATCCCCTGGGGAAGATCTCACCAACTGAGAGATTTTCCCCATTTCTTCTTCCCCGTAGTCCCCAATTCCACCCTCCCATTACCCTTGAATCCCCTAGGAGTAGGGGTATGGGGTACGGGCGGGTGAAGGGGGATGGCCTCCCCTGCCTGGGCCCATTCGGTGTGGGGTGTTGAGCTCCACCTGTCTCTTCATCCCTCCCCAGGTGGCACTTTCTGAGAAGTTGCATGCCCTGCTGGAGAACCTGACCCAGAGTAGCCAGGAGGGCCCTTGACATTGGAAGGGAGCCTTGCATCCAAGAAACCTAATTGCTTTGCCTGTGTGCTCTGAGTCCCAAGAGCCCAGTCTGGCGAATGGGACAGGGCAGGAGGAAGGGGGGAATCCCCCCTTGGTGTCCCCTCTGCAAAGCCACACTAAAGTTTTGGTTCTCTTTGATGGATGGGTTCTCAAGTTCATTGCTAGAGGGTAAGGGCAGGGTGGTGGGGCTCTTATCTGCTATTCCATTGGGCAGACAGGAGGAGGAGCCTTGCAGGAGATCGTCAGAAGTGCTCGGGAACATGCCACCCCTGGATGATCCCCAAACCCATACCTGGGCCCATATTGCCTCTTCAATTTCCCTGGAAAAAGGGATGTCCAGCCTCCTGTTGAACCCCTCCCCACCCTGACTGGCTGCAGTTCTGACATTATCACAGACTAACCTACTCAAGGCAGGATGGGATGAGCCGGGCAAGGGGATATGTCTTTTCAAAGGAGCCCATTTACCTGAGTATATTGTGACAGTGTGGGCAGTGACTGTGGAATAGCAGCTGGGTGATGGGCTGGGGGTGAGAAACTCCTTAGAAATTTAGCATTTTAGAGGGGAGAAGAAACAGGCAGAGGAAGGGAAGGACCAAGAAAGAGGAAACAGATTGATGGTAGGAGCAGAGAGAAAAGAAAGTAGGTACTGAACTGGGAGTAGGCCATGAGGAAAGACATGAGTAACGCAGTGATGGAGTTGGGCAGCACTATCCCAGAGGAGTTTGCCTAGGGTGCAGTGTGATTGTGAACAGCCTTAAATGCCAGGATAAGGACTTCAGAGTTGATTCAGCGGGCTGTAGGGATAGAGAACAAAAGGAGACCTGACATATTAAGAATATTAGGGGGTATGAGACATTTATCTGGGAAACTAGAAGGACATAGAGAAGAGTAAGGCGAACTTAGTACATTGGAAAGATTGCCGGATCTAATGTCAGAGAATCTGAATTCAGAGTCTGGTTCCTTCCCTTATTACCTGTGTAATCTCGAGCAAGACAACTTTTCCAGGCCTCAGTTTCCTCATCTGTAGAAAAGTGAGGGAATTGGATTAGATGACCTCCAAAGTATCTTCCAACTTTAAATTCATGATCCTCAGATGTATCCTTTGTTTGAAAGTTAGGATAAGCTTGTCAAGCCAAATCAAGCATTTAAGTGCCTACTTTGTGCCCTTGGAACAAAGGCAAAAGACAGTGTTTGCCCTTAAGAAGGTCGAAGTCTAATGAATGAGATAGGGGACATGTAGCTGGCACAATGGATAGAGTGGCAGGCCTATGGTCCTGAATTCAAATCTGGCCTCAGATGCTTACTAGCTATGTTACCCTGGGCAAGTTACTTAATCCTGTTCACCTCAGTTTCCTCATCTGTAAAATGATCTGGAGAAGGAAATGGCAAACCGCTCCCCCCAAAAAGCCCCCAAAGGGTTCGTAAAGACTCAGACACAACTGAAATGACTGAACAACAATAAAAATGGAGGAGACAAAGGCAAACCATTATATGCCAGATAAATCCAAGATTGTCTCAGAGCAAAGGCACTAGGCATTAAGAAGGGCATCCAGGAAAATGCTTTCTGCAGAAGGTGGAATTTTAACAGACTTGAAGGAAGCCAGGAATTGGAGGGAAGGAGGGAGAATGTTCTGGGTGTGGGAAAACAGTACAGATGTATTTATACACATAGCTGGGAAATGGAGAGTCATTCCAGAAACAGCAAGGAAGCCAGTATTTCCTAAGGGGCCCAGCATTGCAATAGAATATCAGAAGTTGGTGCTGAATTCATAGGATGTGGGGCAATACTAGGACCTTTAGCAATGAGAGTGGCCAATAGAGAAGCTCATTACTTCCTGAAGTTTTCCCTTATGTTGAGCTAGAATTAGTCTCTCTGCAGCCTCTCTCCTTGGCTCCTACTTAGGCCCTCTGGAGCCAAGCACGAGTCTAATAATTTTCATAACAGCCCTTCTGATTCTAAGATTCTGACTCACCAGTAGCCCTTCAAATGCTTGAAGTCAGCTGTCATGTTAAACATCCCTAGTCCCTTCCACCATCCCTCATGGCATCCAGTTCCTTCACTAGATTCTCTTGTGAATTCTGTCCAATTTGTCAGTGTTTTTCCTAAAATGAGACCCTTAGAACTAAACACAATATTTGAGACATCTGATCTGGGCCTGGGACTTTGGGACTGTCATCATTTCTCTCATTTTGGACACTCTCCTGATGCATCCTGAGATCACATTAGGGGTTTTTTTTGGCTGCCAAACCAGCTTTTGATTCAGGGAGCTTGAAGTACAAGAAACCTCAGGGGCTGTTTCATAGTCACCTTGCCTTTATGCAACTTCTGAGTTTAGTCAAGGAAAGTCAAACGTGCATGCAAGAAATCTTTGATCATTAAAGGAGCCGTATACACATTTCAGCCCCCAGAGTATCAGCAGTGGGAGCAGAGTTTCAGACCTGGAAGGAATTCCTTTCAGAACAAACCAGTCCTACGGAGGAGGAAACTGCTCCCTCCCCCCCCCCATTCCTGTAATCGTGGCCCTGGGGGTACAGAGTAAAGGGAACAGAATATGACTCAAGTATTTGGTAACAACTTGACTCACCCTTCGTGGTGTAGCCCAATGAGAAATAACCCTACACTCTCTCAACTCAATTCATCTTGGTGGTTCCTTGGTGGTGGTCGAACATTTTCAATTGGGTTTAACTTTTCATGACCCCATTTGGGGTTTTCTTGGCAAAGATACTGAAGCGGGTGCCGTTTCCTTCTTCAGCTCATAACCCTAACCCTCATTTTCCTGTCCTCTTTGCCTCAGTCAGTCCCTGACTGGATTCAGTTTTGATTACAAGGTTCTTGGGAACAAATTTCTTTATGAGTGAAGTTGCCAGCTTGTCCATAGGATAAATGGGGTTCTCTGGGTGAACTGGTGATTGCCTTCCTGAAAACACTTTGGTTTTGGCCAGTTAGTTGACAAAATATATTTGTCGTCTTGCTGTTTCCCCTTGAAAATTCCTCTGGGACTCTGTCTCCTTCGAAAAGGACCTGAGGCCCAGAGGGCAAAGGTGACTCACCCTTGGAGGACCTCCTTGAGGCTTATAATGCCTTTTCTTCAGTACAGATTACATCAGTGAGGGGGAGAATCCACTGGAAGAAATGTTAGGAAAGTCTCCCTGGAGAGGAGTGAGTCAAGAAGCTAATAGGGAAAGAGAGGTGAGACATTAGTGGGTTCCTGAAGATTGGGAGTGGGCCAACTCAGAAGGACACATGTCACCCCACCCTAGAATGTCATCATTCATCTCTAGCAAACCTACCCATTTCTTCCCCAGTTCTTCCCTGGCACCCTTGGGCCCATCTTTGATGACAGGTTGTATGTCCTCACATTGCCCTGGTTTGCAATGATGGGGAACCTGGGTCCTTGGAATTAATAGGTGGAGCCGTAGACTGTGACTCTCAAAAGAACTCCAAGACAGAATAAATAAAGGGATAATCTAAGGTTACTTTTCTACATGAGATTGTGGGGCAGAGGGGGAGGAGGAGGTTGAGAAATTGAGACTTAAGAGCCAGTCTGGAAATTTGCCCAAGATTACAGTGTACTGAATGTTGAAAAATATAAAGCCCACACTTGGACTAAAAAAGTCAGCAGGGAGGGGTGCAGCAGATAGTGCTAGACATGGAGAAAAGCTGCCTGATGGGGAACAGACTTGGATTTTTAGTGGAGTACAAATCATTTTGAATCAGCACTGTGATTCCACAGTTATAAAAAGCCCAGTTCAATCTCAGGCTGTGTTACAGGAGGCAGGGTTTCCTGAATGATGCCTCTGTGGTTACAGATGAACCGGTAAGCTATCTGTGGAGGATGGTTACAGGTGAACCGGTAAGCTATCTGTGGAGGATGGTTACAGGTGAACCGGTTAGCTATCTGTGGAGGATGGTTACAGGCGAACCGGTAAGCTATCTGTGGAGCATGGTTACAGGTGAACCGGTAAGCTATCTGTGGAGGATGGTTACAGGTGAACTGGTAAGCTATCTGTGGAGGATGGTTACAGGTGAACCGGTAAGCTATCTGTGGAGGATGGTTCCACCCTGGGAATTCCCCCAATGAAATCACAAGTCCAGACCAACAAAATACTGTCCAAGGCTAAGAGGGTGGTGGTGGTGGTAACTCCTGCTGTACAGAATCCTCCTACTGCAGAACTCCAGGTGCCACCATTTAGAGAGAACAGTGACAAGCTGTGAATGTCCAGTGGAAGGGGACAGAGATGGGGAGAAAAATGGATACTAGTGTACAAAAGGTTGAAGGAACTGAAGGATATGCAGTCTGAAAAGAAGACTTCAGGTGTTTTGGAGGGAGTGCAGGGAGAACTCCACTCAGGTACTTGAAGGGAGGATTAGGCTTGTTATGTTTGCCCCTTGGGGCAACACAGGAGTTGCAGAGGCAGGTTTCAGTTTAACTTAAGAAAAATCTTTTGAATAATTGTTATTTTTCAGTCATTTATAGCCATGTCTCTTTATGACCCCATTTGGGGTTTTCTTGGCAGAGACACTGGAACAGTTGGCCTTTTCCTTCTCCAGCTCATTTTACAAATGAGGAAACTAAGGCAAATAGGGTTAAGTGACTTGTCCAGGGTCACACAGCTAGTCGGTATCTGAGGCTGGATATGAACTCAGGAAAATGAGTTTTCCTGACTCCAGATCTGGCACTCTATTCACTGTGCCAGCTAGCTGAATAATTAGAGTTGTCTAAAAGTGAAACGACTTGCCTCCCTCTCTACCCCTAGCCCATCTTCCAGGGGTTTAAGAAGATAAACCCCGACCTGAATCCCCTCTTCTACATTCCCTACAAGTGATTGATGGTCTTCCTGACAGCCCATTCCACTCTCAGAAAGTACACAGAATCTTAAATCTACGTCTCCTGACTTCCACCTATTGCTCCTAGTTCTGGCCTTTAGGACTAAACAGAGCAAGTTTCACTTCTCTCTGGTGACAGTAGTTTGGCTACTCAGACACTCATCATGCCCTCCTTGAGTCTTCTCTTCTCCAGGTTGAATAGCCCCAAGGGCCTTGGCCATCTTGGTCACCCCCTCTGGATGGCCTATACTTCATTACGTCCTTTCTGAAATGTCACAGTCAGCACTGAACATGAGTTTCCAGATGTGGTCTGATCGGGATAGAGCACACCAGGATTATTACTTCCTTTGTTTTATATTATGGCTTCTAGTGCAGCTTAAAACTGCTAGTTTTCTGTAACTTGTCACATGTTGACTTAATGTTCAGCTTATAGTCCACTAAAATGAACAGATCTTTTTTTTTTCCTGAAAAACTACTGTTTTTTCTGGTTTGCAATGATGGGGAACCCAGGTCCTTCGAAGAAAAAGCTTCCATTTCTTTTGTGAAGTTGATTTTTTGAACCCAAGCAAAGGACTTTACATTACTTTTTATAATACATTTCTTTCATTTTATTCAGCACAATGTTTTCACTTATTATAATCTTTTTGGATCCTGACTTTCTTAATTTATTAACTAGACCTCATGCCTTCATGTCCTCTATTAATTTCATGTCTATGCCTTTATCCAAGTTGTTGATAAAAATTTTATATAGCAAAGCACCAGGAATAGATCCCTGGGTCGTTTTACTAGAAATCTGCTTCCAAGTTGACATTGAACCAGCATTGGATCCAGTCATTCAACCAGTTCTCAAGTCATCTAACAGCAATGTCATCTTAGTGCCTCTCTCTCTATCTTGTCAACAAGACTATTACGAGAGATGTTGTCAAGTGTTTTGCTGAAATTTAGGTATTCTGTGTCTATAGCATTCTTCTGATCCACAAGCCTAATAGCACCCCCCCCCAAAAAAAAATTGTATAGGATCTGCAAATACTTTCACATTGTACAATAGTTTGGTCATATAGAAGGGCTGTAACCAATGAGTGATCACTGGGAAAAGAAAAAAAAAAAAAAAAAAAAAGCAAAACCAGACATAAAAGAGAACGATAACGAGTTTTGCTTCAGTCTCCATTTAAAAGTTCGCTATTACTTTAATAATATCTTGTAGAATTTTGCTGAGAATTAAAGTCAAGTTTCTGTTGATTGTACCTTTTGACCTTGTTCTCTTTGCTTATTAAAAAAAATATTAGAATATTTGCCCTTCTCCAGTAGCTGATCTTCCTGTTTTCCATAATCCTTTGAAGATTACTGACTCAGTAATGACTAGAAATGACTAGTGACTCAGTAATGAGCAGAAACACAGAGGATATTTATTTGGTACTGAATTTATCCAAGTCAGTTAGGTGCAATCTTATGATCTCTACTTATTTTGAGTTTCAACTCCCTTTATTCACTTCCTTTTCTTTTTTTAAAAAAATATTTGTTTTAAATTGGCTGTTTTTTCTTTTCCCTCCCCATAAGAACATGAGAAAAGCAAAACCCATTACAAACATATGTAGTTAATCAAAACACATTTCCACATTGGCCATATATATATATATTTTTAATGTGTTTCATTCTACACTGAGTCACTTGTCTATCAGGAGGTGGGTAGTATGTTTCATCATGAGTCCTCAAATCCTGGTTGGTCATTATGCTGATAAGAGTCCAGGACAATTGCATTCTGTCACATTTATCGATGATAAGTTGTCATCCATTCCCCAACTTACGGGCACTCTCTTAGATTCCATTCTTTGCCACTTCAAAAAGAGTTAATAAGTATTTTTATATATCCTTAGAGATTGTTTTGCTTAGGACTAATCCCTCATTTAATCTGCCCTCTCTTTAAGTCTCCCTCCCTGCTTTTTCCTCTTTCTCTTATACTTTCCTATTGAGTGAAATGGATTTTTTTACCCAACTCTGTGTGTGTTCTTTTTTTTTTTTTTGTCTTTTTTTGGAGGGGGGAAGGCAGGGCAATTGAGGTTAAATGACTTGCCCAAGGTGACACAACTAGTAAGTGTTAAGTATCTGAGGTCAAATTTGAACTCAGGTCCTCCTGACTCCAGAGCTGGTGCTGTATTCCCTGCGCCACCTAGCTGCCCCATGTGTCTTTCTTCTATTGACCAGTTCAGATGAAAGTGAGGTTCAAATATCAGCTGTTCTCCACCCCCTTCTCCCTTGTTTGTATAGATATCTGCTCGCACACCCTGGTTATGTAAGACAATTTTCCCTAACTTCCCTTTCTGTTTCCCTTCCTGGCCCTGCCCCAGTGTATTTTTCTTTGCCTCTTTTTCCATTTTTTTCTTAAGATCATCAAGATATAACAGAACCACTTCCAGGCCTTGTCTAACCCTGAGGATGTTAGGTTTCAGAGGGGACATGTGTATCATCTCCCCATGTTTGAATGTGAAGGTTTATCCTTGTTTAGCTCTTTGTTATTGTTTGTTTGCATTTATCATTTTGTTCTTTTCTTCCTCCTGTGCTTGAACTTCAAAGTTTCTTTACAGGTGCAATCTTTTCATCAATGCTTGGAAGCCTTCTATTTCATTAAAGATACTTTTCCCTCCTGTAGTATTATGATCAGTTTTGCTAGATAAATTGTTCTTGACTTTAAGTCTGTATCCTTTGTCTTCTGGAATATTGAATTCCACACTCTCCACTCCTTTTAATCGTCAGCTGTCAAATTGTGTGTGATTCTGACTGGCTCCGAAGTACTTGAATTCTTCCCTTTTGGCAGCCGGCGGTATTTTTATTTTTATTTTTTTTGACCTGGAAGCTCTGTGTTTGGCTATGATGTTCCTGGGAATTTTCATTTTAGGATTTCTTTCAGGAGGTTCCTTTTATTTCACCTTTGTTCCCTATATCTAAGAGATACAGGCAGTATTTTTTGAAGATTTCTTGAAATAGAATGTTTAGGCTCTTTCTTTGGTTATGGTGTTCAGAGAACCCAATGATTCTTAAACTTTTTCCCCCTGTTTTCCAGGTCATTTATTTTTACTGTGAAATACTTTATATTTTCTTCCATTCTTTTTAGCCTTTTGCCTGATTTAATATTTCTTATTGACTCATGAAGCCATTGGCTTCTATTTGGTCCACTCTAATTTTCAGGGATTTTGTTGCCCTCTATCACACACACCCCCAACAGGAGATTTTTTTTGTCTTGGACCTCTAAGGATGGGGCCCTAAGGTAAGGGAATAGGAGAAAGTAACTAATGGAATTATTTTAACTAAGCATGGGAAACAAGAGAAACAAGGCCAAAGTTTCAAAATGTCTATCCAGAGTTGGGAGTCAAGAAGCCTAGAGTCTAGGCTTGCTCTGCCAACATCACGAATTATGATCTTGGGCAAGTTCCTCTGGTAACATGAGAGGTTTGGACTCAATTGTCATAGGAGTTAGATTTGGAAGAGGCCACTGAGCCCCACTGAACTCCAGAGGAGTTTTGGTTCCTATGAGAGCCAAGTCCTACATCAATCTCAGCTGTATCTTCCTCAAACCATCCTCCTTTCATGGCGGGAGAAACAAAGATACACATAGGTGCTAATCCTAGATCTTTGGGAAGCCCAGCATTAAAGTCATTGGACTTGGAGTTAATCTCAGATACTAGTTATGTAACCCCAGGCAAATCACTTCACTTTACTTATCCTCAGCTTCCTCATCTGTAAAATAGGTATAAAAAAACCACCTACTTCAGAGGACTATTATGAGGAGACGTCTCCCCACTCCCATGTTCTTTGCAAAGGTGGGGAACCATGGAGGTAGAATACTGCCTATGATGTCAGATTTTTTTTCAATAGTTTTGTGGAGCTTTTTTTCTTTTTTATTATAAGGGTTAGTTCTCTGGGAGGAGATGTGAAAGCCAAAGATATTAACAAAAATTACTCTTTAAAATGAGATATATAAAGTGCTTTGCAAAACATTAAAATAGCATATAAATGTTTTATTGTCATTATTGCTATGGTCCTGCTATATAATGTGCTATTATCATCTTGGATTCTGTGCCTTTCTTAATGTGGTCTAAGAATACATTAGCTTCTCAATGTGAGGAAGAAGTGGAAGGGGGAAAAGGAGGATCTTCATGAAGATAAAATAAAATTTACTTAAAAAAAAGATCGCATTCATTTTCTTGGCTGCTATATTGTACTGTTGACTTGTAATGAATTTATAGCCTGATGAAATCCCCAGACCCTTTTCAAATAATCTGTTTATCTAGTCATGTCTTCCCCAACTTATATTTATGAAATTAATTTTTCTACACAAATAATAATTTGGGCTTATGTTTGTTCTGATTAAGGCATTTTAATAGATTTTGACCAACATTCTAACCTGTCAAGACCCTTTCAGGTGCAGCTGGTGGCTCAGTGGGCAGAGTGCTGGACTGGAGTCAGAAGTACTTGAGTTCAAATCTGGCCTCAGACCCTCATTAGCCCTGCAATCTGGAGTTTTAGAAAGGTGCCCGAGGGGCACTGAGAGGAGGAATGATTTACCCAGGATCACCCAGTCAGTGTGCATCAGAAGCTAGGTTAGAATTTGGGTCTTCCTGGCTCTGAGGCCAGCCCTCTGCTGTATGTTTCTCAGCAAGGAAAATGACAAAGAAAACCACCCCCACACCCCCTAGGCACAAGGGAGAGTGCCCCATAGATATACAGGCTCCTAGTGGGAAATGTATAACATGAACAACTCCTATGTGGCAACTGGAATAGCAATCTGTTCCTTGCTGCTTCCCTGAAGAAATACCCTTAACTGGAGTACTTTTGATGCTGCACAGGGTGGTGCTGTTCTCTGGACTGCTGTCATCTGCCATTTCTCTGATTAATTTTCAGCTGGTAAACAACCTTTTAAGTTGGAGTGTGTGTGTGTGTGTGTGTGTGTGTGTGTGTGTGTGAGAGAGAGAGAGAGAGAGAGAGAGAGAGATTTTTGGACAATTTCCACAATTGAACAAATTTTCTCACAATTCAGAAATTGGGCTAGACCTATCACTGAACAGAACGGGAAACAAAGCTAGATCCAGAATTCAGTCGCAAGATGGAATCAGTGTGATTCATTCAATTGCCTCAGTTCCCTCCCCTGAATGAATCATTTCCTTTCCACTCCCTTCTTGTTCCAGGCACTTAAAACTAGGGTCACGTTGGTGACCCTAATTTCACTTAGCAAGACTTGAGGGGGCAGGATGAAGCTGTCAAACTTTGTCCTTTATTCCTACAGTTGTATTCAAATTATAGCTCTCCCTACAAAACCTCATTATCTTTTCCTTTAAACCTGTTGCTTCTTCTGACTTTATTTTTTCTCTCTGTACCTCATCAACTAACTAGTTCCTCACAGCTGTGCCTTTAAGTTTTGAAAACTTTTTTTCCTCCCTTATTTCTCATGCTTAATCAATTACCAAATCCTAGACATCTGTCCCATTCATCCCCATTTTATCTGTATTGCCACTGTGCATACAGTATGTGCTTAATAAATGTTTTTTTCATTCATTCATTTATCAGTCAATACACATTTATTAAGGCTGTACTATGTGGCAGGCACAATGCTAAGCACTGGGGATACAAAAAGAGGAAAAAGATGGTCCTTGCCTTCAAGGATCTTGCATACAATCAGATGAATCATTCATTCATTCAACCCCCCCCCCCCCCCACAAAGTCACATAGTCTCTCTTGGGAACTTTGGAATTGATTGTGTGACATGGGAGACACTGGCATGAGACTGCTCAGCATGGCATGCCCACATCAGAGAAGGTGCTGTGCTCTCTGAGCAAAGCAGAATTGACATAGCTCAAAGGAAATGCAGGATGCACAAATTTAAAGTACCCACCCCAAATCTTCACACAAACTATTTATGCCTGACCTGTGGCAGAGCATTCTGAGCTTGTATTGGTCTGATCAGCCATAGTCAGACACATTGAAACTTGACTCTGTATGGGATAAGTGAAAACTTCTTAATTTGGGGTGGTTAACGTCCCACATCACAGGGTGCGCCCCATCCTCTGCACAAGCAGAGATGAGGGACAGCAAGGCAGGGCAGTCTGAGACCTCTTTGTTTGAATTCGAGCCTAAACAAGACTCCACCCTTTCCCCAATGAGAGTCGAAGGCGATCCTAGAACTCAAGATCAGCCCTTTGTCCTCTTCCCTCAATGAGCTTGTAACCCTGTTTACAACCAATAAAAGTCAGGGACGACAAAAGAAGGCATCTTTAGGACACTCAGGGTATAAAAGCTCAATCCCCGAAGGGTTGAGTGGCCTCCTTTGCTGACCTGTTTTGGGAAAGGACGCCCCCATTCCCGGGAATTGGTAATAAAATATTCCTGTTCACCGCAAGTATTCCTCTGATTTTTCTTTATTTAATTGGGTAAGTGGTTTTCTAACCCACACAACTCTAAAATAGTGATGTCATTTTGGTCCTCTTGGTGAACAAAGGACAACCACCACCACTGCTGATCACCATTCACCACCCTCATTACCATTTGCCTGGATTATTGTGATAACCTCCTAACAGGTAAGGCCACCTCCACTCTCCACCTTCCAGTCCATCCTTTACACCACTCCCAGATTAATGCATCGATCAAATTTTTTCCTCTGCTCGAGAAATCTTCAGTGGCTTCCTATTGTCTTTTGAGTCAAGTTCAAAATCTGCCATTCAAAGTCTTTCAGAATCTGCCACTGCCCTACCTTTCAAGTCTCATTTAATATTACTACCCTCCCTCCACCCATTCTGAACTCTAACCAAACTGGACTATCCTCTGCTTCTCCCAAAGACACCATATATTCTATTTTCTCTACAACAGATATTCCCTAGTAGTCTGAATGTCTATCCTCTCCATCTCTTCATTTTTTTTTTAAAGGCAGAGTGGTATGTCTTAGATGTGGAGTCTGAAGTGACCTGGGTTCAAATTCTGAGGCAACCTGCCTCGGTTTCCTCATCTGTAAAACGAGGGTAATAATACCCCTAATACTTCACAGCATTGTTGTGAGGATCAAATGAGTTATGTATACAAAGCATTTTGCGAGTCTAAAGCATAATACACACTCTAAAATAATTATTTACCTGTTGAATTCCTATATGTTTTTTCTTTAAAGACCAATTCAAATGCTACCTTCTCTGGCATGACTCCTCATATCTTTTGTATGCAATCGTAATGGCCTTCTCCCTCAGATTTTAGGGAACGCTTCCCTTTTGCCCCTATCTAATGCATTTATCACACAACATCATGGATTAGCCTTATCTGTATGTTTCTCATTTCTTTGTCTAGACTGTGAGTTCCCTGAGTCCTGGGACTGTGTCTATCTCAACTTTCTATCTGCACATCGTCTGCACTCAATAAGGGTTTATTGTTGCTTTTGTTCACCTGGACTGACTGGAAACTGATGTCTCCCTTAGATTTTCCTAGAACACTTTGTTTCAACTTTTCCTTTGCCCCGTCACACTCTATATCGTACATGTCTCTATACATATCATATGTTTAAACTGCGGATTCCTTGAGAACAGGGGCCAGGTCATTTCTTTCTATGTGTCTCCCCGCCAAAGCCCCACAATGGGCATCTCACAAATGCCTGTTGAACTTGTTGAATTTGATGAATGACACAGTGAATGGCCACTACTGTGAGGCTACAATGAATAAAGGCCAGACGCCATGAGTTATGGCCAATATAGCTCACATATATTAACCAGCTCTCCTTTTGGCCTTTAAAGCATTATCCTCACAAGAACCTTATGAGGTGGGTAGCACAAGTATCATGATCTCCCTTTTACAGATAAGGAACACCAAAAGAATAAATGTGTAGATGGATGCATGGGGAAGGGAAATGAAGAGAAGGAGAACAGTTTGGAAACTATCTTCCAAGCCTTAGTTTTGTTCCCAGTCCAGGGATGTTTAATCCGAGGGCTGTGACTTTTGTTTCTTCAGACTTTGTTCCTCTATTCACAATGGTATGGTAAAAGTGAATTGTAGAGGAATATGGACCTTAGAAACTTTTGGGGTGGGAAGAGGTTTTTGTTGTTGTTTTGAAGAACAGCAAGGAAAGAAAGGGCAATGCATCTCTCCTAGCCAAAAGGAAGGGAGGAGATGGAACTACCTCTGAAGGCCAGAAATAATGCTATAATTCTTGTGTCAGAGGCTCCCTCTGGACACAAAAGGCCCGTTTGTATTTTGGCGACCTCTAAACTTCTCTGACTTGTTTGCTCCTACCCATGTGAAACCTGGAAACTTCAGTGTGTGAAGTGCCCTGTCCTCCTAACAGCTCTTATAAGTATTCAGGCTCACCAGACATCAAACACTAAACAGATTTTATTTGCACAGTTGGTTGGTCGATTGTTTTTTTTCCGCTCTTGAAGAGGACCGAAATGACATTACCTATGTTAGAGTCAAATTACAATGCGTCCAGCGGTGGCTGATCAGACTCATATGAGCTTGGAATGCTCCCACAGGTGTGGGAACAAATAGCTCATGGGAACATTTGGGGTAGATTCTCTAAACTTGTGCATCTCATGTTTCTTTCGAGCTACTTCAATTCTGTTGTGCTCTATGAGCACAGCACCTTCTCTGATGAGGGCATGCCATGCTTGGTGGTCCTGTGCTGATGGGGTGCCGGGGTGCCTTTGTAACATCTGGAGTGCCTTTGTAACATTGTTGTAACTTCAGTTTGTGAAATCTCACTTGTATTTGGGTACCTATGTCTGTAACATCAGCCCATGCAATTAAATTGTAAAAATCAAACTTTCCCCAGCCATAAAGGCATTAACTCGGCCTCTCCCCTGCCCCCAGCCTGAAAGTCTTTTCCCTGAGCCTGCAGTCTGCCTAGTTACAATAGCCATACCTATGAATACATCACCCAAGTATTTTACAAACAAATCCTTAAGTCTAGAGAAATGTTTACCTCCTTTGTTCTGAGTGGCCAGCTGCACCCAAAATCCTTGAACAACATTATCAGAAGAGATAACTCCCTCCCAATTTGGCATCTTCTGAATCCCTAATTAGTCTAGTTTCCAAACTTGAAACAATCAAGCCTAACCTTCCAACAGCCATATTGTCAAAGATGAGTAAAAGACTAGACCTATCTCAGTCATCCTTGACCAAAAGTAACCGAGTGACAGGCAAAAACCACACCTCTTGGTAGCCCCCCTCTCCCTCAGGGGGATGTCTCAGTGAATTATGGGCAATATCTCTGCATAGTTGCTATAAAAAGTGCATATCCCTTTAAGCACTGGCCACTCCTAAACTCCTCCCTAACCCCTCCCTTACCCACCTAGTTAGCATAATTAACCTTTGACTGACAGCTTTATGGCTTTAAAAACTGTATCTCTAATCCCTGAGCTTTGCAGGTCCCCTTACTCTTCTCTTCTGCCCGCTGCAAAGTCAGCATAACAATAAACTTTTATAACTCTGCCAAAAGATTGCTTGAGTCCAGTAATTCATTTCAGACTAAGAACCCTCAAAGGATTTCCTAGAAATCCGCTCCCCTCTTCCCTACCTCTTCTTTGCCAATGTCTCCCATGTCACACAATCAATTCCAAAGTTATTAAGAGAAATCTTGAGAGTGTCCTTGTATTACTTCTTCTGACCACCATGAGAATGCTTGCCTTGTGTGAGTTCTCCATAAAATAGTCTTTTAGGCAAGTGAATGTTTGGCATTTGAATAACATGGCCAGTCCATTGGAGTTGTGCTCTCTACAGTAGAGTTTGAATGTTTGGCAGTTTAGTTTGAGAAAGGACCTCAGTGCCTGGTATCTCATCCTACCAGGTAATCTTCAGAATCTTCCTAAGACAATTTAAATGGAAGCAATTCAGTTTCCAGGCATGGCGCTAGTATACTGTCCAGGCTTCACAGGCATACAACAATGAGGTCAGCACAACAGCTCTGCAGACTTTCAGTTTGGTAGTCAGTATAATACCTCTTCTCTCCCACACTTTCCTTTGGAGCCTCCCAAACACTGAGTTTGGCAATGCATGCATGCATCAACTTAGTTATCAATGTGTATGACCCTAGAAAGTACACTACTGAGGTAAGTAAATTTATCCACAGCATTCAAAACTTTTTCATTTGCTGTAACTGATGGCTCCATGTATGGACGGTGTGGTGGTGGCTGATGGAGCACCTGTGTTTTCTTGGTGTTAATTGTTAGGCCAAAATTAGCACAAGCAGCAGAGAATTGATCCATACTTTGCTGCATCTCAGCTTTAGAGGCTGCATTGAGTGCACAATCATCTGCAAACAAAAGTTATGCACCAATACTCCCTCCATTTTGGTCTTGGATTGTAACCTTTTCAAATTGAAGAATTTACCATCAGTGTGGTAGCTGACCTTGATGCCATGTTCTTCCTTATTGGAGGCATTTGACAACATGGCTGAAAACATCAGGCTTAAATGATGGGAGCAAGCACACAACCTTGTTTCATTCCATTGGTGATTGGGAAAGTATGAGAGCAAGACCTATCATGTATCTCAACTACTCAGTGTTGATGGAGTCACATTGATTAGTGATAAGGACATGATTCTAAAGAGATGGGCTGAACACTTCCATAGTATTCTCAACAGACCATCATCAATCAATGCTGAAGCCATTTACACAGTAAAGGACACAGAAAGGACTTGCTTCTGAGCTCATAAGAGTCAGGACCACCTTTCTTCTCATTCCCCTCATTTCCTTATAGCTCTCCTTCCCCTGGCCCCAAGGAGACATGTACAGTCCCCATAACTCATAATGCTGCCCTTGGTGGAGATCCAATCCAGGGGGAAAGTCAGGGTTTGAATCTCCAGTTACTCAACATTGTAGCTTTGATGGGGTGATTGGGTGCCTGTGCTTGAAACCCAGTTCCAAGATCATATTTCTCCCTAGCCTTAAAACACTACCCCTGGCAACTTCTTCCCAGCCTAAGGACACTATGCCTAGTAATTACTCATGAGTGGGCCCCTGCAAAACACTTATATCTCTCGTTGGTATTAGTAACAAACCACACCTGTAAGAATTATTAGCTTGAACTGGCTTTGTACTGACTCATAAAGATATTCAGTACCTACTGGATTATCTGTACCAACTCCCAACCTCATTACATGCATCCTATTCTAGACTCCTCATTATGTGTATCCTAGACTTTAGACATATGTATACTCCCTACATCTATCTTGTCAAATAAGACATTGATAGGTGGCAGATTGGGCAATCCTCTGTTGGCTCTGACCAATAGTTAACGTAATGATGTAGCAGACCTATAAACCACACCTCCCTGTGGCCCCACGTTGGGGTTTTCCCTGTGAACTCTGGGCAAAATGCCTGCAGAGTAGATACAAAAAGTGTATGTTGCTTTAAGAACTAACCACTCCTTAACCACGCCCTAATCCCTCCTAGCATCACCTACTTAGAATATTTTGCATGTTTTACTGTAGTTTGTCCTATATAAACTTTAACTGTGGCCCTCTAAGGTGGCAGGTTCCTTAAGAACTATTGCCCATTGAATAGCATAACAATAAACTTGACTTAAAGATTGCTTGAGTCTGTGAATTCATTCCGGATGACCATGTCCAGTATTCTAGTCTTTGGAGGGTCCCTGAACTTCTCAAACTGCATCAGCTTCATCTCCTCTACATCTCTGCTCCCCAGCAAGTATCCCTGGCTGTGTCTCGCTCTGATCTCTTACCTTCTACTCCTGGCAGACAGCATTCATAGTTCTCACTACCCCATTCTCTCTTGAGCTTCACTTGTCTTGCTGTTGCGCTTTCTCCCCAGAAGATGGTACCATGTTTCCAACAGCTGAGCAATAGTAAAATTAGCTGGAATCTCAAGTCCAGGGCCAGAAGAGCTCTGGGTTATTTACTCCTAGTGTTTTACATAGCCCTGCCCCCAAAACAAAAGATAGCTTTAGGCAGTGTGAGAACCACCCTCTCATTTACCTTCTTCTCATCTCTCTCCATATCTATCCATCAGTGCTCAGGCAATGTGATGCTCACATTGGTCAGAGGCTCCCAGAAGTCTTGAGGGATGGGGGTCAGGAACAGTCCAGTTACTTTTCTGTTTATATTTCCACTCTTATTTTCCTTCTGGTCAGCTAGGCTCAGACATACAAATAGAGCCAGAGCTGTCTCCAGGAATCTCTAGAAAAGGGAGGGGAGCTGGGCAATTTTCCTAGACAAGCCTGTGAAGATTCATGCCCCAACAACATTAATAATAGATGAGAGTTAGATAGAACTTTGAGGTTACAAAGCACAAAGTTTTGATCCTTACTATAACCCAGTGAGATAAGTAGTATAGGTGGGTACTTATATCCTCATCTTATAGACCAGACAACAGAGATTCAGAGATTAAATGATTTACCCAAGGTCACACAGCTAGTGAGGGTTAGAGGCAAAATTATTTTATTTTATTTTATTTATTTATTTTTGTTTATTTACTTTTAGTTTACAAGATTTGTAAACTAAATTCCACAATCACTTGAGTTTCAGATTTTCTCCCCTTCCTTTCCCCGCCCCGCCATGGGGGCATGCAATTGTGTATAGGATCTGCAAATACTTTCACATTGTACAACAGTCTGGTTGTATAGTAGGGTTGTAACCAATGAGTGAACACTGGGAAAAAAGAAACAAAACCAAACATGAAAAAGAACGATAGCATGTATTGCTTCAGTCTCCATTTAAACTCTAGTCTTTCTAGATCTTACTCTGAATGTAGATATCTCCTTCCATCCTGAGACTTGTAGATTTGTCTTATAGCTGTGCGTTGCTGAGAAGAGTCCAGTTCGTCAAGGTTGGTCATCACACATACGATGTGTCTGTCATTGTGTACAAATTTTTCATGGTTCTGCTCTTCTCACTCAGCATCAGTTTGTATAAGCTAGAGGCAAAATTTGAATGCATTTTTCTCTTAACAGCAAATCCAGCACTTTTTTTGGCTGTACTGTGCTGCCTCCCTTTTGACTTTAGTCTTCTCAGCTGTAAAATGGGTATAGTATTTTTACTACCTCCTTCACAGGGCTGTTTTTAAAAAAAGAACTTTAAGAAACCTTAAGACTAGAAATGATTATTATTATTCCCAAACTTGGTTCAGTCCCTGATTGATGGAGCGTCTGGGTAACTAATTGGGTATGAGTGGCACAAGGTGACTCAGTGCCTGGGGTGTGGTAGCCTGGTTGGGTGACTCAGGGTTGATTGAGGGGACTCTTCCAGGGAGTGCTTCCAGCTGCCCATAGCCTAAGTATTCAGTAGGACTGGCTCTACTAGACAGAGTAAAGACTTGATCCCTACTCAGGCCTGATCTTTTCCTTCTCTCCTTCCCTAGTCCCTCCTCTCAGTGTGGCCCAGAGGACCTGAGACTGAACAGAGGGTCAGAAAGGAGTTAGGGAGGTTACCAAAGAGGGAGCTTAGAAGAGGCTGATCACCAAGTCCAAACCTTTCTTTTTAGAAAGGCTGAAGTTGGAGCCTAGAGAGGGGTAGAGACTTGTCTGAGGCAGAAATGGGGTCTAGAACCCAGGAGTCTTGACTTCCAATCAAGGCCAGTGGAGTCTTTCCCATTGTCCCTCACTTCAGGGGTGGGCACATAGGAAGGAATGAATAAATTTCCCATTGATTGATTTTAATTTTAGACTGTCTTCACTATCTTTTGTCAAGGAACTGAGGTTTTGGGTCAATCAGTCAATCGATGAGCAATTTATTAAGTGCCTAGTATGTAAGGCACCCTGCTAAGCCCCAGGAAATGAAACAGTCACATGACTGAAATGCTGCCCGGGCTGCTATTGCCCTGCCCCTGCCCAGGGAGACTTGAGGCTCGGAAGCCCTGGGGCAACCTGGGAAGCCTCCTATGAACCCCAGGCATTCCTAAAACTGCCCAGGTTCTGAGGCCGGTCTTTGTTACCCCCTCCATTGTTATTTTTCAAATTGTTTCTCTCCTTATTATTTCTCTCAGTTTTTTGTTATTCTTCCCATTGTCATTCTTGCTGATTATTTCTGTCCCATTGCTACTCCTTGTTTTCCATCCCCTATGATTGTTCCTCCCTCCCAGATGATTACTCAGAAATGAGGGCCTAGACTAACCAGCCTAGGTGAGCTGGAAGGGAACCACAGAGATGATCTTCTCCAACCCCCTCATTTTGCAGAGAAGGAAACTAAGGCCCAGAGAGGGGAAATCTCTCTCCCAAGGTCACTCCTGTGATTATTGATGTTGTTCCCTGTTTCTAGCTTGCCTGGAGGAGGGCTTGGTGTCAGGCTCCCCAGATTCATGGCCCACCTGAGATCTTTTTTTTTTTTTAATTTTTTTTTATTTACTCATTTACTTTTAATTTACAAGATTCAGTTCCACAATCACTTGAGTTTCAGATTTTCTCCCCTCCCTTCCCCCCCCCCCCGACGGTGGCGTGCAATCATGTATAGGAGAGATCTTTTTTTTTTTTTAAGAGATGAAGAGACAGCAGTCCTAGAAGGTTAAGGGACTTAGCTAGGGTCACATAAGTAGTAAGTAGTTATGGTGGGATAAGAACCTAGGTCCTCTGGCTGATTCAGGCTCTTTCTATGACACCACAGCAGTGAAGTGGATAAAGCACTGGGCCTGAAGTCAGAAAGATAAACTGCAAAATTTGGATTTAGTCAAAAGGCTGTACTTACACATCTAGGAGGCCACATGTGGCCTGAAGGCTGCAGGTTGCCCACCCTGGACCAGAAATTCTTTAAGGTGCCTTCCTAGTCTGAGATTCTGTGATTTTATTTATCTCTAGGGAAAGCCAGTGGGTAGAGGGCATCTCAGTGATGCTAGGCAGGAGGGGCCCTCAGCTCCCTATTCCCACAGGGCAAGGTCCACAGACACCACATAGGTACATGGATACACATGGCATCACATTCCAGGAAGGGCCGTGGATTTTGAGTCAGAGGACCTGGCTTTGAATTCTAGACAACAAAGTCCTAGCCATCTCTACCTTTTTTTGAAAACAGTACTTTTTTTGGATAGCCTCCTGTCCTGTATCACCCTTCCCTTAGAAAGCAGTCTCTCTCATTTTAAGAGCCAGAGGTTACATCTTTATAATGCTTTTTCCCAAACTCTAGCTGTTCCCTGCCACGTTCCTTGGAGCCCCAGCGCTGCAGGGATGATGAGAAACTGGGAAGGAGGGAAGGTACTGAAATAGCAAATTAATGGCAGGCACAGCTAGGAAGTATAGTGGATAAAGCACCAGCCCTGGAGTCAGGAGGACCTGAATTCAAATGTGGCCTTGGATACTTGACACTTACTAGCTGTGTGACCCTGGGCAAGTCACTTAACCCCAATTGCCCCCCCCTCCCCAAATGGCAACCACTTGCCCTATTGTTCACTTCCATGGGACATAGTGGATAGAGCACTGGGCCTGGAGTCAGGAAGATCTGGGTTCAAATATGGCTTCAGACATTTACTTGACCCTGGGCAAGTCACTTAACCCTGTTTGCCTCAGTTTCCTCATCTGTAAAATGAGCTGGAAAAAGAAATGGCAAACCACTCCAGTGTCTTTGCCAAGAAAACCTCAAATGAGGTCATGAAGAGTCAGACACGACTAAAAATGACTGAACAACAAAAATGTTTTCTTCATAGAATATTTTGAAATAAGGCCAGTAACCCAACAAAATTGCATTTGTGGTGCACAATTGTTTCAAAAGCATGCCAGTTTCTCTGGACTCAGCCTGGCCAGTCAATAGAAAGATCCTATCAGGCCCCTTGGGCCTATAACAGCAGCAATAAACAACAACCAGGCTTCAGGCAGCCTTGTCCTGCCTATCCTCCCTCCAAGTCTACCTTCCAGGGCTGTCCCAGTCTCAGGACCATCAAACAACCGCTCTTCCTGATCCACACATGTGGTGCTGGGAGAGGCTCTGTCGCTGCCTGGAATCCTGTGAACTGTCAGGCTGTTCTCTATTACCCAGACTCTGACTACAGGGGTAGACTTCTTTGCTCTGCTAGAAATTAAACAGCTGTCCAATGAGAAGCAGACCTCAGACTGCTTTTCAGCAACTCCTCTAGGGTAGTGAACTAGTTCCTCTCCAAGAAACCATCCCCAGCTCAAAAGTAACCCAGAGAGAGCCACATTGTTTATCTCAAACTTGAGGTTCTTGGCCAATGATCCCTGTGATATGAAAGGTAACTTTGGGACCCACAACATCCACTGCTCCTCACTGATCCGGGCCTTAGTCTCCCATCTATAAAATGATGAGGGTGGATCCCTAAGGTCCCTTCATTCTAAATCTTAGGCCCCTGTAATCCCTAAATCTCTTGGGTAAGGGGCCCTCAATGGGTAGGTCAAAAGTAAGGGATCCCCAACTAATATTGTCTCCTAGAAGTTAAAAGGGAGGGGAGAAAATCACTACCTCTTTCTGGACCTAAGGAGGTTCCACAATCCATCCCTGTACACTAACTCCTCCCCAGCATACGCTTGGACACGCCTGCACCTGCTGCCACACCTGCACCTGTTGCCACACCTGGCCTCGGTAGGAGTCAGGGTGAATCTCAGCAGGTGCAGGCCCTAGGGTAGACAGATTTTCCACACCTGTGAGTTCTTGTCAGTGCTTGTCTTGGGGGGGGGGGGGGAAGGAGGGCAGTGCACCAAGACTGGTGCCTCAGGGCTTGAGATGGCTAGAGGGGGGCGGGGATGGGCTAGGAGAGCCCGCAGGGGTCCTGCGGGGCCCTTGGGAGCCCTTACTCTGGCTGCATTGGCTGAGGAGATCCAGATCAGCCGAGAGGGGACTGGACCCAGTCAAGGGCAGCCCCCTCAGGTGTCTGAGAGCCCTGCTGAACCAGTCACTGCACCAAGGACAGAGAGTCTGGAACCTGATACTGCCACTGGGGTGTGGAGCAATGAGCCCCACTCTCCAAAGGCTTCTAGCTCAGACCCTGAGCCCCAACCCTGGGAGTCTGAACAGGTACTGGGGGAACTGGGGAAGAGGATAGACAGATTCAAGCACAGGGCACAAAGGGGCAGTGAGCAGCTGGAAGCAGGGAAAGATGAAGGTATGTGGAAGAAGCTGGAGGCTTTGGGAAGTTGGTGGTAGTGAGAAGGGGCTTCAAGAAAGCTAGAAGCCCTGGAGCGTTGGAGGGAGGTTGGGATGGGAGGGAAGAAGGGCAGGGGTTGGAGAAGAGGCTTATGGGGATGGATAGAGGAGGATGGCAGCTAAGGGATAGAAACCAAAGACCCCAGAGTTTAGAAGGAAGCTAAGTAAAAAAAGGATGGACAGCCCCTTGGATGAAGGCTTCTTACTCTTAGACTTCTCTCTGCTTTCCCCCTCTCCCCATCCAGCATCCTCAGTGCCTTCTGGTCCCTGGTTCCTTGGCAGATTTTGCTGTTCAAACTGTGGTTTGCCTTGAGGATGCTGGTATCTCAGGTACCCAGGCCTTGGCCTTCAGTCTCTCGTCAGCCTTGGAGGCACAGGGTGGACAGCTCCCAGAAAAGGTCAGCACCCCATTGTAAGCCCAGCCCCTTCAGCCTCACACAGCTCCTTCTTGAGGTCCATCTCTCCCCCGGCTCCCTTTGCCTTGACCCCTCTCACAGCCATGCCCCTGATTTTCCCCATCCTCTCCTGGGATGGCCCTCAGTCAGTTTCTGGGCTCCCAGAACTTTGACTCTTAGAATCTCAGGATCCAAGAACACGGAACACTAGAACATCAAAACATAGAATGTCAGAGACCACATCACAGCTTACAGGGGCCATCTAATCTAATTCTAAAAAGGTAAGGGCAAAAAGCAAGGCATGTACCCCTTCAAATATCTCCAGAACTGTCCTGTGGAAGAGGAATTATATTTGTTCTACATTGTTCCATTCAGAGGTGAGAACAAGGAGCAAAGGGAAGTACAAGAGAGAAGATTTGAACTCAATATGAACCAAACCTGCACAGCAATGGATATTCCAAAAGTGGAATGGGCAGCTCAGGCACTTGCTGTCACGGGGGTGCTTGGGAGAGGCTGGAGGGAGTGGATCTCAGGGAGCCCTAAGAGTGAGCTTACCCCTCCTTTCCCAGGTACGGGAGGTGGTCCAGGGACTGCATGGACAGATGGCCCAGCTCTTGGAAGGCAGGGCAAGGAGGGTGGCCCTGAGGGCACTTTGCTCATTGGCTGCAGAACACACACATGAAGTGGTCCAGACCCTACTGTCTCACTCCCTGCCCTGTGACAGGTATTGGGCACCCCCACTCCCTCTGGGCTTCCTGGGCAGGAAAGGACCCAGGTATCCTGGCATCCCCAGCTGCCCTCACCTTCCTCCTCCTGAGGGCTGTTGTATCTGCCTTGGTGAGGTCAATTGGCACCCACTCTGAAGCTCTTAATTAGTGCCCAATCCTAATTAGTACCTGCTCTGCATTCCAACACCCACAAGGCAGGCTGGGCTAGGAGCCAAGATTCTGGGCTTCTTGCCTGTTTGTTCATAGATACCTGGGTCATGAACCCATTTATCAGATTGGGCAGAGAAAGGCTGGTGTCAGAGTCAGGGGAGAATCTCCTCTCAGTCACTATGTTCTTCTTTTGTTCCACAGTGTTCCTTCAGTTTCCACATTCCTCCCCAACCTCAGTCCCTGGGTCCCCTGACTTCCAAGGTTTCCTCCTGCCCCCCCCCGACTTACTATAGTCTAGGTACCCCCTCAATCATTGAGTCTCTCTTCAATCAGAGGGTCTTTCCCCTAAGATCTACGTCCCATCAGCCCCAGTCTTTCCTTTCATTTCCTCGGTCCCCTTTGTTCCAGGGGTCTCCATTAATTCTAGGGCCTCCCCCATTCCCAGTCTCCCCTAAATTCAAAGATTTACCTCCATCCTATGGCCTTCTATCAGCTCCAAGGAGGTCTCCAGAACGTCCCAAACTCTGGCTCTAATCTCAGTCCCCAAATCCCCTTACCTCCAGGGGTCTTCTTCAAGTCCAGGGGCTCTTCACTCCCAAGGTCAGTTGGTCAGTCAGTCAACAAGCATTTGTTAAGCACTTACTTAGTTCTGTGCTGAGGTACCCAAAGAGGAATACAAAGAAAGGTAAATCCCCTAAATCAGCAGTTCTTGATCCCTTTGGGGGTCGAACAACCCTTTCACAGGGTTCACAGGGGTCGCCTAAGACCATCAGAAAACACATATTTCTGATGGTCTTAGGAACCAAGACACTGCTCCTCTATCCGTCTCCAGGCGGGTCCGCCCATATGCAGATATGCCCACATACAAGTATTAAAGGGTTGCGGCGTCAGGAAGGTTAAGAACCACTGCCCTAAATCCAAGGATTCCTTCAGTCCCAGGATCTCCTCTCAGGTCCACATGGACCAACATGTCTTCCAATGGGAGCTCCCATAGTCTGGATTTTCCTTCAGCTCTAAAGTCCCCATTCCTGAGGTTCTAGTTTCCTCTACCCAGTCCTCGCCCTGGGACCTCCATCCACCCAGAGCTCTCACTTTCCCCCTCCCTCTTTTATCCACAGTGCCGCAGCTGAGTTATGGCGAGGCTTGAGCAGGAACCAGAGGGTGAATGGGCTGGTCCTGGTGCACCTGCTACAGGAGGTGAAGGGCCCACCTCAGATCCAGGGCCCCAGTCCCAGGTCCAGCCCAGGCCTAAGTCCCCAGACAGTCAAACCCCAAGCCCAGGCATTGGCAGTGAGTCACATCCTAGTACGGGGTAGCTTGGAGGAGGGAGGGAAGGCAAGGAGGAGGTGGGAAGGGAGAGCCAGGCAGAGTTTGAATCTCTATGTGAGGTCCAGAAGATAAAGATCTGGCACCCAAGAGTCTGGTGGGAAGGAAGAAGACAGATTCTAGAGAAACCTGGGAAAAAGGGATCATGGGCTGGTTCAAGGGTATAGGTATTTCAGTATGTGTGAGGTGTGTGCCCCAGACCCATATGAAGAGTGTTGAATGTGGTATATCTCACACATGTCAGAAGTGTCTTACATGGGATCAAAGCATGTCCTAGGAATGTCACAGTTATGTTTGAGGAGTGCATATCCAGGAACATCTCATGTCTCTGTAGGCCACAAGAGCACTAGGAGAGATGTTGGCAGTGTCAGGATGTGTGGCTGCCACAAGGGGCTTCTACCCACAAGTGCTTATCGCACTGGTTACACAGCTGCACCAGCTGGCCTGGTGTGCCCACTCCCCCCAGGTTCAAATGAAGGTCCGGGGTCCTCCCCCCAACCATGCTAGGTGAGACTGATAAGGGAGGTGGAGGAAGGGGAAATAGGAGTAAAGCGAGGCAATTGGTGACCCTACCTCACTTCTGGTCTTTTTCTCTACCTCCAGCTGTGCTGTGGAAGCTTTGAAGGCCCTGCTTAATGGAGATGGAGGTCGAATGGTGGTAACCTGCATGGAACAGAGTGGGGGCTGGAGGCGCCTTATAGGATCTGGGACCCATCTGGAGGGCGTCCTCCTGCTGGCCAGGTCTAAACATGGGGACAGAGGCTCTGGGGGAAGAAGGATACACAGGAATACTGGACATTATGGGGTCGTGGGGACATGAGGAAACAGAGATGAAAGGATGGGATCCCAGAAGGATGGGGTCTTTCTAGTTCTTCAGGCTGACCAGGACTAAGTACTGATTGGGGCTGACTGGTGGAAGAGGAGACTGTAATGGTGCTGGAACAGGCAGATGGGGAACAGGTAGTCAGAGTTCCTTCCTCTGCTCTCCCTCATCCTCTCCCCTTCCTGTGTCCCCCAAGTGCCCTGGTGGCTCATGCTGACCACCACCTGCGTGGGCTCTTTGCAGACCTACTTCCACGGTTACAGAGCACAGATAAAGCTCGGCGCCTGACTGCTATGGCATTCTTCACGGGGGTGAGTGCCCTGAGCCCTTAAGGCCCCCTGCCCTGCTCCTCCAGGATTGTGCGGAGGACAGAAGCCTGGGCTGGAGGCCAGAAGAGCCAGATGCCAGCCCCGGCTCTGGTCTCTAGTTACTATGCCCTTTTGGGCAAATTACTTTCCTTCTACATAAAATAGTGATGATAATAGTCTCTGGCCGCTGGGATCCTCCCTGGAATGCAGGGGTAGTGATGGAAAACGGTGGTGAGGAGGGTCTTCTCCATTCATGATCCCAGGCTGACAGTGAGGTGGGAGGGGAGGCCAGGCCTTCCTCCGCTCCAGGGTCTCCACACCCACCCAGAGAGGCCCATTTCCTGATTCACCCCTATCCCAACTCCTCAGCTTCTTCAGAGTCAGCCCACGGCCAGGCTACTGCGAGATGAAGCCATTGTGCAGCGTCTGATCGCCTGGCAGGTGGACCCCGAGCCCACTGTGCGCTGGCTCGGCCTCCTGGGCCTGGGCCACCTGGCCCTGAACCGCAGAAAGGTGAGGCCTGGCCCGCCCTTGGGGTGCCCCTCCCTGGTGGGGGGGTGCTGGCTCTCACGTGGGGTGCTCTGGGGCGGGGCTGGCTCTGGGTGGGAGGGGCTAAGTGGGGAAAGATACTAGGCCTTGCTCCCTGGGAATCCCTGGTCCTGGAGGCTGGGGCGGAAACAATGGAACGGTCAACTCTCAATTGTCCGAAGGTGGACAGATCTACTTCGGGGTTTATCGGAGGCCAGAACCTCCTCCCATTTTACTATCAACCTGAGCCAGACTACGTAGGGGCTAAGGTACAAGGGCAGGAGCCACAAGTTACAAAATGCATCAAATATAAAAGCAGTACTTTAATTATCCGCAGTTTGGGCTAGGGTCTGTGTTACCCGCGGTTGTGGATTTCTGGGGGGGAGGGGCAGCCATTCAGACTTTTCCTTGGCCCCAGAACTGAGAGTCGGCTACAAGCAGGAGCCGCCCAGGTGCGCGATTGGGACTACGGTGGGGAAGGGGGCCGCCATGATGAGCGGGGCAGTGAGAGGCGGGGCGGTAGCCCTGACGGCCCTGGCTCCACGCAGGCGCGGCACGTGGGGACGCTGCTCCAGGCTCTGCTGGGCGCGCTCGGCGAGGCGGACACACGGCTGGTGGGGGCTGCCCTGGGCGCTCTCCGAAGGCTCCTGCTGAGGCCTATGGCTCGAGCGCGCGTGAGCGCTCAGTGCACCAGCCTGGGCTCGCGCCTGAGGCCGCTGCTAGACCACGTGAGCGGGGCGAGAGGAAGGGGGAGGGATCAGTGAACGGGTAACACCTCCTCCCGGAGTCTCTCCCGGGGTTTCTTTGCCTCTAGCCTCTCCTCTGCCCCGCCCACTCAACCACGAGCACCGCCCATCCAACCACGAGCACCGCCCTCTACCAACCTCAGCCCCGCCCCTATGCCCACCCCTCCCAAAGTCCCTGCCCTCGCTCCAGCTCTCCTCCTCCTTTTCAGGACCAGGATTCTGTCCGTGCCTCGGCTATCGGGCTCCTTGGCACCTTAGTAGGTCGTTGCTCCCCGAGGCGCACTAGGGCGGTACGCCAGCTGGTGCTGGGTAGCCTAGTGACCCTGTTGGTGCGCCTGCAAGACCCAAGCCTGGATGCTGCCGAGGTACGGGGAACCCCAATCCCCTTCACCCTGTCCTCCCTTCAGCCTGAAGTCCAGACTCCCCCTCGCCCCGCTTTAATTCCTCTGCCTCCTACCTTAGATCCTCCCATCCGGGATCCCCTTATTCCACTTGAGTTCCAAGGGTTCCACCCTTGATGAGCCCCAAATCTGGGCACCCTCCTACTGTTCTTCAAAGTTCATAATCAACAATTTATAACTTCACAGAACAAATCCCCTTAAAAGGATTTGTTCTATAAAGTCAAAAGGCCGCAGTCAAGGACATAGAAGGTCTTGAGTGGCCTCCAGGCCGCAGATTCTCTACCCCTCCTCTGGGGAATACAAAGACCAAAACAAACCCTTCCCGGGTTTTGCGAGATCTTTTTAGTGCCTTAGGTAGGTGCTTAATACATTGATTTGCATTGAATTGAATTACTTGGGAGAACGGATTGCAGAGATACACAAAATTAGAATATTTACATTTTTACTAAATAAGGACGAGCGGTTTCTAGAGGGAGACAGCCTGAACCCCCTCATCTTTGTTCTTCTTTCCTTTGGCTCTCTCCAGAGGGATGAGGTCAGGATGCTCTGGGGGACTCAGGAGCAGAGGGCTATTATATAAGATGGACCCCAGAAGTAGGTCTTGCCTGCCAATACAGGGAGAGTTGGGACTCTGGATTTGGCCCTCCTGTCCCTTCACCTTCTGATCTTCTTCCATGTCCTCTCAGTAATGGGGAAGGAAGTATATGTTCCAGGCCTGACTATACCCTAAGCCCCCATTTGGACCTTTCCTCCCAGAGTGCAGAGTGGACGTTAGCTCGTTGTGACCGATTTCTGCGCTGGAGACTCTTGGAGGAGATCTCAGCCATGGTTCACTATGACAGCCCAGAGGCTCTAAGCCGTACCTGCAGACGACTGGTCAGTGGGGGCTCGAGGAGGGCTACGTTAGAAAACCAGAGCCTTGACTGAAGGGCTCCCCCTTAAAACTAGTTCCTACCTCTGTCCCTTATCACCTCCATGTTTGCACTTATTGCTCTTCCCTAGCTTCAAATGCAAACTAGAAGAAACAACAGATAAGTCAGCTGATGTCCCCCTTTGGATCCCCGGGTGGATGTAATTTACAATCTGTTATGTTAATGACAATCCCTGTCTTTCCAGCTCACCATCCTTAGGGACACACAGAGATGGAGCCAGTGGATAGAGAGCTAGTTTCAGAGTCAGCAAGACCTGAGTTGAAGACTAACCTCCAGCATATACTGACTTTGTGATCATGGGCTAGTCACTTAACCTTTTAGGGCTCTAGGCAACTCTAAGACCATGAATTGTAGAAACAGGGTGCTAACTTGCATGGGTAGAGGGAGTTCTTTCAGCCAGGAAGTTCCATATACCAATGAAACCACAGATTCATTATCATTAACCCCTATTGAGGAGTCTCTTTCAGTACATTGTCCTTAGGTTACCTACTGGGGGGAAATTTAGTGTCTCTGGGGAATAGCCTCTTTCAGCAGAGCTGGTCACCCTTAAAGACCACTGGGAGGGAGCAGGAAGCAGACCTCTCCCAGGGTCATTCTTATTGTTCCCAGGGCAGGATTTGCCTGGAATAAAGAAAGTCCTGGGCTTCTTAGGCCCTTTCCTCAGTGGGACCAATGGGCTTTCCCCATGTTGCACTGAGGCATCTCTCCCAATGCAGACCTTCTCTCCTTTTGACCTCAGGCTCAGTGGTACCCTGGCCGAGCCTCTGACTTCTTGAGCCAGGCCCAGAGGTACCTGAGGAGTCCCCAGGTTCCCATTCGCCGGGTGTCAGCCATGTTCATAGGTAAGTTCTAACTTGTCGTAGTCATTCCTCCAGGTGGCCAGCCCCAAGGGTCCTGACTTGACTCTATTCCATGTAGTTGGGGCTTGACTGGGAGCTTATTGAGGATCCCTTTCAGCAGAGCCTTCTGTTGTCAAGCAAACCCCCACAGAATTTTTTTCTTTTCTTTAAAAATTTTTTTCACTTCTATTCCTTGTTCTTCTTCCCCTCCCAGAATGCCATCCCTTATGAAAAAAAGAAGGGGAAAAAAGGTCCACAAAACTAAACAACAAATTTAAAAAATATGAAGTCATATATAGTATCCCAACCCGTATGGTTCTTCCTTTCTGCAAAAGAATGGGGGGGATTATCTTCTCATACTCTTCTTTGGGGACAGTAGAATTCACTCAGGCCTGAAGATCTGACATCATCAAAGGCAGCTAGGTGCTCTCTATCTCTTCCTTTAGGTTTCAATTCCTAATTAACTGGTTTTTTTCTTTAGTCCTTCCTAGTCAGCCAATCATTTCCTTGGTGGAGAATTCTGAAGCAGATTAAGAGTTGAGTGGTTCTTCTCTCTCTCACTGCCTGTTATCATTGTTCCATTCACCCTGAGCCATTGAGCTTTCTCTTCTTTCATCTGTCTTTTGCCCCTAACCCAGCTTTTAAAAAAATTCCCTTTGTCGTCCTTGGCATTTTGCACCAGCTTTATTTCCCCCGTCACTAACCATGCTACTTCCATATACTCGTCTTTGATGACCTGCCTTCTTTCCCATCTTCTGCACATACTCTAAGCAGTCCAAAATCTCATCAGTATCCATCCTTCTTGCACCATTCCTACAGCCCATCAAAACCTTTTCATTTATTAGGATTCTTTTAAAGATGTGTTTTTCAGCAAGTTTGCTGAATATAGACATCCCTCCTTCTTTCCCAGTGGGATTGTGTTTCATTCATGGGAGTTTCTCTTCCTTCTTGATAAAAGGCCTAATTAGCCCCAGGGACCTTTGTCAGATGTTGGTTCCATTCAGAGGTGATGGGAGCCTGAAGATCCAAACTCTTTGATTTCAGGGTTTCTGATCCATCATATGGACCCTGACTGTGTCAACCCTGGCCTGGTAGACTCACTGCTGCATGGTAAGCAAGGGATGCTAGAGATGTTGAGTACTTGGGGTTCTTGGGGAAGATATGTGAGGGTGACAGAGTGAGAAGCAGGATGGCCTGCCTCTTCTATGGTGCATGTGTGACAGTGTGGGCACTGGTTCCAGAGAAGATCAGCTCTGATTGGCCTTGCTCAGGGTGCCCCTGTCTGAGGGGAAGATGGGACACACACACACACACACACACACACACACACACACACACACACACAGATTTATCTAGATGGAGATAAATTGTGGGAGTAGAAAGGCTGGCCAAGAGAACTGGGGTGAGGTAGTTACACAAGGAAATCTTCCTGGAAATTGTGATTTTTTTTTTTGAGGGGGAAAGGCAGGGCAATTGGGGTTAAGTGACCTGCCCAAGGTCACACAGCTAGTAAATGTTAAGTGTCTGAGGCTGGATTTGAACTCACGTCCTCCTGACTCAGGGCCAGTGCTCTATTCACTGAGTCACCTGGCTGCCCCTGGATATGTGATTTCTGAACTAGGTTCTAAAGAAGGAAGGTATGGAGGAAGCAGATCAGCTTAGAGTAGCAGAGAAACTGATGGGGAGGGAGGAAAGCTGAGAACCAGGACCTTCCAGAGCTCTAACATGCTACTTCCTTGCCATTTTACCACTATAGACCTTGGGGAAATGCAGTGGGATGCTGAGCCTTGCATTCGAGATGTCTCCCACATCACCATGCACCAAGTGAGGCTAGTGTGCCGGGACCTGGAATCCCCTGGACATGGCAGCTTCTCCCCTTGGCAGCTATTTTGCTGCTGGGGCCACCGCCAAGAACGGGAGAGACCAGTCTATGAGGACAGCCCCTTCAAGCCTAGGAGCCGGGCTGGCCTATGGGGGTGTGGGGGGCCATCCTGAACTGCCTCCTAGCTCTGTTTTGAAGAGCATTGTTCAGTCAGGGAAGCAAGTTCCCTTGGTCTTGCCCAGACCTCACCTAGGTTTTCACAGCCTAGGAATGGAGATAGTTTCCTTAAACCCTTAATTGGGGAGAACCTTCCCAGGTATATCTGCCTGGGAGCCTGTTCCTGGGGGAAGGGTAGAATCCCTGGACACTTGTCTCTTTGATGTGAAGTCTTTAGGATGGTCACATCCAGCTTAGGGGTGTCTCTCAGACTTTCTTATTGTTACTTTGTGGTCTCACAAGATCATATAAGCCAGGAATCCATCACCCTTATTGCATCCAGCCTGTGGCCCAAGCTGTATATGTCAGATCCTCTCCAGGGGAAGTCAGTATTCCCTCTCCCTACCTCCTCCTTCCCCAAATGGAGAGGTTTCTCCTACCTGTGTCTTTTTGACTGATGGAGGAATTCCCACTTGGCCTCGAGAGGTGGGGGTCCCAAAGAGGAGGCATGAGGGTATCTCCTCTCTCCTTAGTGAAGAGAAGGATGGAGGCAGGGGCAGGGAGAGACCACAGGGAAACCAACATGCTACCTCATATCCCAACCCCTCAATACCTCCTGTGCCCCAATCCTTGTTCTCTGTCCTGCTCCCTTCTGGAGTGGTCTGTAGCACACGGCAGAAAGGCTGAGAGGAAGGAGACAGCTCTGGGTTCTAGTCTCAACTCTGCCATAACTGGCAGCATGACCTTTGTCACTTGCCCTCTCTGATTCCATTTTGTAGAGTGGAGACAGGAGTCCCTGACTCTTGGAGAGAGAGTTATTGGGAGAAATGTGCTTTATAGACCATGAATCTATAGAAAAAAATGATAGCTCCCATCCCTCATCAGTAATAGTCCTCAGCCCGGGGCATCGGGCAGAGCCCAGGTGACCCCCACCACAGAGGGCTCCCACCATGAACCAAGCACAGGGTACAAACACGAGGGCAAGCTAGCTTTCCCTCTGTCTGATCTCCTAGCACTTTATAGATAGACTCTTTGGATGTACTGATTGATGGTATTTAGATAGGTTTGATTTCTTTCCTTATGTGCCTTACCTAGTAAACTGTAAGCTCTTGAAGGGCAGGGACTCCATCTTTTTCCTTTTTGCTCCCCACCCCTCTACTCCAGCACTAAGTAGATTCCCCCTCCTTTGTAAAATAAGAATACTTGCATTCCCTATCTCATGGGCTTTTGAGGAGAGCACCCTGTAAATCCTAAAGGGGATAGCAATGGGAGTTGTACTTCTATTATTATTGGGTGATGAATAGATATCTGTGGCATGAATGAAGACAAGAAGAATAAGTACATAAAATGAGTAAGAGACTGTGGGTTCAGTGCCTGGCAGTGTCAGACAAGAAATGGACCGTTTTTCCTGAATGGAGAGTGACCCTAGACCTGAATGTGCCTTTTCACTAGGGCCGTTTTCCACCCTGCTGTCTGGTGAGTGCCTCCCTGCAGCCCCCTCCCCAACTCTCCTGCCCCCACTTCCCCAAATTTCTACTTCTTGGTGGAATCTGTTGTTCTGGCAACCTGTGGTCAGATCTATAGCTGCTGCTTCTGAAAGAGGGGTCCATTGCCTGTCCCTACTGTCCCCCTTATCAATCTAGTGCCTTCCCAGACCAAAACCTCCCTCTGTGGCTACCATTCCCTTACTTAGGATGTCTGTGCCTACAAATATACATTCCTGGAGGGCAGGGTCTGTCTCACTTTTGTATTTGTACCCCCAGTGCTTAGCACTTAGTCCCTTACACATCCTGCTTAATAAATACTTTTTTATTCATTCATTCATTCATTCATTCATTCATTCATTCATTCAATGAAATTAAGATCTAAGTGGGTGGATTAAAGGGAGGTGGGAAATTCTGTGAAGAGACTGTAACGTTCAGGAAATCCGGGGCAATTATTTGTCATTGAACAAGGGTTTTGATCCTGTGTACGAAAGAGTCCATTAGACCTATCAGGTAGGGAGAGTAACTAGGAACCCTCCACAGGTAAAAGGGTTGCTGTAAAGATGAAATGAGATTTTGTAAATCACTTGGCACAGTGACTGACACATGGTATGTGCTCTAAAAAACCTTATTTCTAACCTACCTGAAATTTGCTTCAGGAAAGTCTCCCATTGTAGCTTAGGTAGCCTTCTTGTCTCATTTCCCATTAGGATTCTCAGCCTCTCCACTCCCTGGGACCTGCAAAGAAACACTCACATTATAGGAGCGGCTAGGTGGCTCAGTGAATAGAGCACCAGCCCTGGGGTCAGGAGGACTTGAGTTCAAATCTGGCCTCAGACACTTAACACAAAAAGCTAGCCATGTGACCTTGGTCAAATCACTTAACCCCAATTGCCCTACCTTCCCTCTCCAAAAAAGAAAAAAAAGAAACACTCACATTATAATTTAAAAAACATTTGTTTCGTCACCCAGGAAGAGAAGACATAATATTAGGACTTCTCAAGAAGCTATTAACTGTTCAGATAAAGGATCAGCCATCCATCCCTCTGAAATAAAACAGCTGGACGCTGTTAGAAGAGAACTGTTGCTGATTCCCTCAATGTCAGTCTTGCTATGGGGGAGCCGTACTGTTTCATCATGCCTTTCTTGTTCTAGGCTGTTCACCAATGGAGTTAGGATAAGGAACTGTCTAGACTTTCTCCTGGGATTCTCTGCCCAGCAGGGAGCAGTATCTCCACATCTCTGCTTTGACTGAAAGATTTCTCTAGTGTCTTGTTTCTAGCATCTAGGATAGTCATCCTTTTCCCAGTCCCACCATGATGTTCTTCCTCAAGGGTCGGTCCTCAGCACTCTCTTTGTCTTTGTACTGTATTTAATGTAGCAGGGGCTAGAGAAATAAGTTTCAACAGTAGGTATTAAATTGGATTTATTGGCTGATAGATGGGTAAGTAACTTCCCTATTCTAAGGGCAAATAGTTTGCTTAAAAGCATTTGAATGGAAATGAGTACTGTCTGCCAAAGGTTCAGAGCCTGCAACATCTGGACAGAGATGATGTCTGTCTGGGAGGATCTAAGCAAATGCAATGACCATCCACTTCACACTTCTTCCTCTCCGTGATCCGTTTTCAGAAGCCTTCTCCCAAGTCTTACTGCTCTGGCGCTCCAGTCTAAGGAGCAGTGGACGTAGGCAGACCTTGGAAGGGTTGGCTGTTGGGGTGTTCTAGAGATTGGTGCAACTTGACATTCAAATGGATCTATGATCTCACCAATTTGGGAATTCTCCCCAAGGAGGCAGAGTGAACCTATGGACGCCTGCCTGTCTTGTGTGATATGTCCCTGTCCTCCCAAAAGTTCACCCCAAGGGTCCACCCTAAGTGCTGGAGGCCTTTCTCAATTTCTTATTCCATTGCAAAGGGAATAATGATGGTCCACTTGGCATTCCTTGCTCCTTCCTCATGAGCAGCCCAGCTTCTCTTCCTTTCTTACAGTTCTTGTCAACATTCTTTGCCCCTGTTCTTGAAAGTTTCTCATGATGCAGGCTGCTTATACCCACCACATATTTCTTCATTATTGCCCTCTCTGTGGTACTAATTTTTAATTCTTTGGAGGCATTTGCATTCCATGTCTCACTGCCGTTTAGTAACACTAGTAGAATTTTAGCCTCGAAAAGACAAGCTTTTGTTTTTCTGGGAACTTTGTGGTCAGCAAAGGAGCATTCAGAGAATCTATCAAGCTCTCTCTCTTCTTCATCCATCCTCTTCAACTCTAGACTTAATGCACCATCCATCTGAAATATGTGGCCTAGAATTAAACACTATTGGACAAGTCAAAATGGTATCTCTCTAAATGCAGGTTGAAATCCAAATAATAGCTATTCTTCATCCCATTATTCTTCCGAGGTCAATGGCCATCGAATGGGCTTGTTTGATATGTATCTGTATGTACACACATGTAAACATAAACTTTGGAGGGAGCGTTGGTACATGACGTTTTGTTTGCAGATGATCGTGTACTCAGTGCAGCCTCTGAAGCTTGAGATGCAACAAATCACGGATTGGTTCTCTTCTGTTGGTGCTAATTTTGGCCTAACAACTAACACCAAGAAAACACAGCTTCTCCACCAGTCAGCATGACGCCATCCATACTTGGAACCATCAGTTACAACAAATAGAGAAGCTTTGAATGCTGTGGATAAATTTACTTACCTTGGCAGCATACTTTCCAGGGATGAACACATTGATAATGAGGTTGACATATGCATTGCCAGAGTTAGCTCAGTGTTTGGGAGGCTCAGGACAGCACGGGAGAGAAGAGGTATTAGACCGCCTAACAGACTGAAGGTTTAAAGAGTTGTGCCGACCTCATTGGTATATGCCTGTGACACCTGGACAGTCTAGCACCATGACAGGAAATAGAATTGCTTCCATTTGAATTGTCTTAGGAAGATTCTGAAGCTCACCTGGCAGGAGAAGGTACCAGAAACTGAGGTCCTTTCTCAAACTAAACTGTCAAGCATTTGAATTCTACTGTAGAGAGAGCAACTTCAGTGGGCTGGCCACGTTGTTCAAATGGCAGGTGTTTTCTTGCCTAAAAGACTATTTTATGGAGAGCTCATACAAGGCAAGCTCATACAATGTCTTCTACTCTGATACTGCCACCACTGTAGACTCTCATCCCCTCACTTTTGGATTCCTGGAAAAGCTGTTGGTGGGCCTCCCTGCCTCAAATCTCCCACTCTGATCCATCCTCCTTTCAGCAGTGACCTCCATTCAGCTTTCACTTCCCTGCTCAGTAAACTCCAGTGGCTCCCTATTACCACCAGGATCAAATATAAAATCCTCTCCTTGGCATTCAAAGCCCTTCATAACCAATTTTCTCCCCTGCCTTTCCAGTCTTCTTACACCTTATTCCCTGCCCCTCAGTACTCTTTGATCAGTGACACTGCTCTTCTTGCTTGACAAACAAGACTTTATCTCTTGGCTCTGGGGGTAAAAGGATTGCTTTGCAGCAGTGAGGGCCCATTTAAGATTTTTATTGTGTAATCATTTAATCATCTCCAACTCGGGGCAGTGAGGTAGTGCAGTAAATACAACAGGGGCTCTGGAGTCAGGAGGACCTGAGTTCAAATCTGGCCTTAGACACTTGACACACTTACTAGCTGTGTGACTTGGGGCAAGTTACTTAACCCCAATTGCCTTGCCTTCTCCCCTCCAAAAAAAAAAAACCCAACAAACTTCAAAAAAAATCATCTCCAACTCTTCATGACACCACATGGGGTTTTCTTGGCAAAGAGATTGGAGTGATTTGCCATTTTCTTCTCCAGTGGATTAAGGCAAAGGGAGACTAAGTGACTTGCCCAGGACCACCTAGCTAGTGAGGATCTAAGACTGGATTTGAACTGAGACCTTCTTAAGTCCAGGCCCAGCACTCTATCCACTGAGCCACTTAGCTGCCTCTCATTTGAAATTAAATAATATAAACTGTAGTGGCCCGTATCAACTTATATATGTGACTGCTGCATGAAATCTTCCAGAATAGCTCAAACCCCAGGCATTAAAAGGACAGTGGTAGGAGAGAAGACAGAGTATCAATCAATAAGCATGCATTAATCATTGTTGTAGGAACTCTGCTAGGTGTTATGGATATGAAGACAAGAACAAAACAATACCTGTCCTAAAGGAACTCACATACTGATTGGGGCTGGTGGAGGGAAGACAATATCTGCATCTATAGGTATGTGCGAGCTATAGAAGGAATGGAAAGGACTGGGATGGGGATAAATGGTCATGTTTTTCGGGAAGGTTCTACCAATGTGAGGATTTGTCAAGAATGGCATCATATAGAACATGGTCTTTGAATTTAGTCTTGGAGGACACTAAGGATTCTAAGAAGTGAAGGTGTGGAGGGAGTGACTTCCAAGCATGGGGAAGAGCTAACATAAAACAGAGAGATGAGAGATGGAATGATAGGTATGAAAAACAGTAAGAGAGTGAGTTTGGCTGGATTGTAGAGTGTGTAAAAGGAAGTATTATGTAATAAGGCTTGAAAGGTAAGGTGGAGCCAGGCTGTGAAGAGCTTTGAATGTCAAACAGAGAACTTTATATTTGAATTTTAGAAGTCATAGGAAGTCAATAGAATTTACTGAGTAGGGACTGACATGGTCATACCTTTACTTTAGGAAGATCACTTTAGAAGTCGTGTGTAGGATAGCATAGAAAGGTAAGACATAGGAGGCAGAGATAGCAATTAGATGATATTCAGGTGGTTCAGATGAGAGGAGGTGAAGACTTGAACTGAGATAGTGACTCAGTGGTGAGAAAGGAGTGTATGTGAGATGTTGTGAGAAGGGAATGGATGCAAGATGTTGTGAAGGTAGAATCTACTATACATAATGATGGGTTTAATATGGGGGAAGGAGAGGGGAGACTCAGGAGTGACACCAAGGTTACAAACCTAGATGGAAAGGTAGAGTTGTCTTTGAGAAAAACAGGGAAATTAGGAAGGGGATATGGGGTTATGGTGAAAGGGGAGCTGAGATTTTGACTTATTGAGTTTGAGATGTCAATGGGATATCCAATTCAAGATTTCCAATAGGAAGTTAGTAAAGGGGGATGGTCCGGGAGAGACTAGGACTAGACATACAGATCTGACAGTCATCTTCATATATGTGTTAAGTGAATCTGAGGACCCATGTAGGGTCAATGAGGAAGAGCTGAGAACTATTGGGGAATACCATGGTCCATCCCCAATCAGGATGTTTTCTTGATGTTTCCTGTCCCTGGGGAGTACAGGAAGGAAGGATTTAAGAGGAGAGAGCAACTTTCTTCTCAATCTTGATGGATTTTCCTAGGGGAGTCAGTGCCACATGAAGGGAAGATGGCTGTCTGGGAATCACAGGAATGGGCTATGCCGATGCAGTGTGGAGATGCTTGGCTTTGGGCAAGTAACTTCCCCTTCTGGGCCTTTGTTTCTCCATCAACAAAAGAGGAAGGTGATTACCTGTCTGCTTTCCACTTCATAGGTATAATGTGAGGATTAAAATACACAGAAGATTTGAGTTGTTTTTTTTTTTAAAGAAAAGCTTAATTTAAAATCCCAAGCACCTCTTATGTAGGAACTGAAAAGGTATTGTTTCCTGAATGTTCATGTCCCAGGGTCTACTTCCCCCCCTACTCTCTGTTCCTACAATTCTTCTTACCATTCAGAGCTCCAAGAAGATAGAGGAATGCCCCTACTAGTTCCTCCCCAAGTTGTCCATTCTGGTTTTGCAGGTTACTTAGAATGCTATCTGTCATTCCTTTCGTCTTCTGTGGGAGTTCCCTAGTGTACAAGCTCTGTTCTAGCTATAGAGGAGAGATGAAGAGGAAGCTGAATAGTGAGTGATCTCTTCCTGCCCAAACCAGCCCCTTGGGCTAGTAGCCAGATTTGCCCTGTCCTGAAACCTGGGATCACTACATATGGGAGAGATCCTGAGCTCCAGGGCAAACCCTGGAGGGGTTTGGTTCTACCAACCCACCCAGTAAGAGAAAAGTGAGAGGAGACTCAGGGATTCATATATAGACATTATGGGAATATTTTCCTTTCCTTTTCCCTTTCTCTCTTTGATCCTCTGGGAAAAATAAAAAAGATTGTCCCCAAGGAAAATCCATGGTAATAGGTAGAGCTGGTTAATGGGAGCCTGAAGAGAGCAATAATGGGGAAGGGCCTGTAGGGAGAAAGTGGTATAAACCAGGGGAGATGAACCCTTGGGGATTTTTTTCCTTTTATACTAGAGAGCAAAGCATCTAGAGATTGAGAAATTCTGCAGGCTTACCCTGGCTTCGTTCAAAAACTTTGAATTAAGGTGGCCAGGTTATTAAAAGGGTCACTGAACAAAAGATTACTGATGAACTGACATACCACAAAGCAGGAGTGAGTGAGACAGAGAGAGAGACAGAGACAGAGAGAGACAGAGAGAGAGAAGGGGAGAGAGAGAGAGAGATCACCTCTCAAATAGCAGGACCAAGACAGGATTTGTAGACCTCAGAGGAAGCTACCTATTCCAAACTGTGGCTCTGGGAGTATATACACATCTCTGAAATTGTGTGGAGAAGAATACGGTTTCAGGTCACCTCTTACCCTAACTCAGTTGATTTTGTCACAGAAGACCCAGAACAAACATTCACATTAATGAGATGTTAAACTAATGGTAAAAGATGTCTCTTTACACTCTGGTCCCTTTAAAGTACATACAGATCTCTGAGTCAGGATGGGAACCAACTATGTCTTTGAGGCTTTGAATAGCTATGTTTTAGAAGATTTTAGCAGTTTGAGTTGGAGACTTTTGCAAACAGGGAGCTGCCTATGGAGGAGCCTCCTGCAGGTGTGAGCAAGGTATTTCCTCTCCTCTCCTCTAAGTTATATAACACTGAATAGGAGCTACTAGAACACTTCAGACCAACATGGATATAAAGAGATGGTCACCCAAGGGAGGAAGCACCTTCAAGGAACATGGTTCTCAGCAGCAGAGAAGAGTGACAGATTATGTTAGAGGGGCAGACCCTAGGAAATCAGCTTAACCACCCACCCAACAGAGATGCTACACCCAAGGGGGAAAGGGGTTTATGTGATGATACTATGGAGTGAAAAAAGTCTTAAAGGCCCTGCAGTACCTAGGATTTTATGTATTCTGCATGTGCTTTACTGTTACTGTGTTCTAAATTTGAGCTCACTCTTGTCCATGGACACTTTGTATATTTGTGGGAAATTGCACCCCGGGTGTAGTTGGGGAATGTTTCACACCTACTATTCTTGCTATGCCATTTGAGTGAATATTTCTGTTATAAGATAAAGAAGTATACTGTCTGAGTATAACTGGGAAGCAGACCAGTGGTTAACCCTAGAATCTGAGATAGTAGCCACCCTATGGGGACCCAATCAACTCTCAAATATATGTACAAGTTGGTGAAGTAATCCACAGAGGGTATTACGCAAGGACTTTTTAAAATCTTTTTTTAAATGAAATTTTATTCTACAGTAATGTAGATTGCCTGGTTTCAGTGAGTTATGTCAGGCTCAGTATCTTTGGGGCTTAGTATGCATATATTTCCCGGGTGAAAGCTATATGTCAAGAGAGTGACAAAATACCTCAACAAATACTGGAGCCTTCATGTTGTGAGAAAGTCTTTTGACAAAGACTGAATATAAATCATTAAAATTGGTAAGGAACAAAGAGATCATCTAGTCCAACATCTTTGTTTAACAAAGGAGGAAACTGAGGCACAGAGAAGAAAAGATGGCACACAATGACCTAGTGGAAGAGCCAGGTCTTAACCCTAGGTCCTTGGATTCCATATCCATATCCAGGACCCCCCTCTGCACTGTCCTGTCAAATGAAGCAATACTTTTCTAAATCCTGTGCATAGAAGAGTGAACTGTGGAAGGAACTTTAAAGTGGAAATCAAGATAACTCAATAGAAAAGGAAGGCATTTCACCAGAAAAAAAAGCGAATCAAACAGTTGCTTTTGGATGCTGCTAAACAACTGAACGTCTATTTGGAAGACGTCAGTCTTCAGAAGAATAGATTTTGCCAAGAACAAATGGAGTCATTTTGACTTGTTACTTTTTGTGTCAATGAACAAATGAAAGGACTGACCAGTGAGGGCGAATTAATAGGTCAGAGAATCCAGGCTAGTTTTCCCTACCAGGTAGGATAAGCTTGGATGATAAGCCTGATGACCAGCTGGTGCCTTTTGCCCAAGGACAAGTCTAGCCAAGTTCAGAGAACATCATAATGCATTTGGTAATAGTTGGAGAGTTTTGGGGTCCCCAACAAATCATGAAAGTGTGTACCAGGGAGTAAAGGTTCTGTGCTCTTTGTCAGTAGAGAGAATCCAAGTATGGCTCTTCTCAAGGATCTTTCTTTTTAAACTAATCAAGTTTTGACAGTCATAGTATTTGTATGTCGCTGGATGGTAGCTCCATGAGGAGCTTTTCTCATTTCATTATTAATCATCAATTAAGTAGTTAATTCTTAATTTTTGTGTCTCTTCAATCACTGAGTACAGTGCTCTGCACACAGCAGTTGCTGACTAAATATTCACTTAATTGAGTTAGATGTAAGTAAGCTTAAGACAAAGGATAGCATTAAGGGGCTCAGACACAGATAATCCAGATACCCACAGGGCCCCCCTCTAAGAAAAAGAAGAAACAAGAATGATGGGAAGCATTGGGTTCACTTGAAGACATCAGAAAGGGGATGCAGGTCATTCCTGGGAAAGAATGAGTCCGAAATGTGTTCAAACCCAGCCTCGGATACAGATTAGCTGTGTGACCCTGGGCAAGCTCCCTAGCCTCTGTCTGCCGACGTTTTCCCATCTGTAAAATGGAAGTTTTAATAAGCATACCTCCCATGGATATTTTGAGGATCAAAAGAGATCAAACTATTTGTAAAGGGCTTTGCAAATCTTAAAGAGTTCTATAAATGGGAGCTGTCTTTATAAATGGTCATGTGTTTCCTACATGTGTACCTTCCTCTTATTGTACTTTAAATTCCTGCCCACTCCTCCCACTGACACCAGGCCTGTTTGTGTGAGGGTGTTCCATGGGTTTATGGAGGAGGGGATGTTTTGTAGCTACTGTTTTCATTGTGTTATCTTAATTCCTTTGCTTTGAACTAATTGTGTCTACTGTCTGACTCTTAAGGCTCAGCTGGAGGGGAGGGAGGATGATCTATAATTGAGGAGTGTAGACTCCCAGGGTAACCCCTAGACCTGAGGGGGCAGCTATTCTCTGATGAGATTGCTTAGAGGAAGTATTACGTTAGATTAAAATCTAACTTGTCCAGTTATTTATAGATAAGGCTTTTGTGAAAAGCAAAGCACAGGGTTTTGACAAAGACTGAATATAAATCATTAAAATTGGTAAGGAACAAAGAGATCATCTAGTCCAACACCTTTGTTTAACAAAGGAGGAAACTGAGGCACAGAGAAGAAAAGATGGCTTTAGTTCCCAGGGTTTACCAGATACTTTACTGGAAACATTCCTGGGAGGTAGGTAGTTCAAATATTACCATCCCTTTTATTATTATTATTATTATTATTACTACAGAGGAATAATAATCATTAATGCCACCTCCACCAATAATAATGAGAGGCTGCACAGCAAGCCTCAGCAGGACAACCTGGGACAAGTGAAGATGAATAATACTGGCTGTGTGACCCTGGGTAAATCACGTGCCCTCTCAGTGTCTCAGGCAGGGTTCTAAGACTCTGGTTTGCATTGGAAGAGGGAGGTCCCCTTCTGAAAGGTCCTTCTATTGATGATATCCCAGGACCAAAAACAGCTGAAATGTATACAGGGCTCTGAGGTCTGCAGAGAGCTTCACAAAATGATCATATTTGAGCCTCAAAACCTCCCTGTGCAGTAGGTGCTAGCGTTATCTCCATCACTGAATGGAAATGACTTACCTGGGGGATGACACAGCCCCTTGATGCCAGGGCTGGGAGCACAAGCCCAGTTTTCCCTATCTAGGATCTTTCCCCTTTACACTAATCAAAAGAGACTTTTAAACTTTCTTTGTGAAGATAACTCTCTTAGTGAACTTGATTAAGGAATGACTGAATCAACTGTGGTGTCTGACTGTTTAAATGTGATGGAAATACTACTGTGCTGCAGAAAATGAGAAGACAATTTTAGAGAGTTGGGAAGGCTCGTGTGAACTGATATAGAATGACGTGAGCAGAATCAGAACTATTTCTATGATAACATCAATGTTATAAAAACTAACATTTATGAAAGACTGAAGAACTCCGTCAACTAAATGCTTAATCATGCTTGCAGAAGACTGATGAAGAAGAACATTGTCTAGCTCCTGACAATGAGTGATGGGCCAATGTGCAGAATGAGAAATGTATCTTTGGATGTTGCCAATGTAGACATTTATTTTGTTTGAGCCTGTGATACGGGGTTTCTTAGTTTCTTTCTCTTTCTTTCCTTCTCCCTCCTTCCCTTCTTCCTTCCTTTCCTTTCCTCCTTTCTTCCTTCTTTCTGTTCTTTCTTTTTTGTAGGTATGAGGAGATGAGTGGGACAAAGAAATGAATGCTTACCGATTGAAAAAATAAGTTTTATAAAGAATTTGACTGATAAAGTTGCAATGTGATATAATCAAATTAATAATTTGCACCAGATAATCTCTGAGGTCACTTCCTACCTTGAAATTCTGTGATTCTAGACGCTTTGATAAGGGATGTCCCCAGGATCTAAAGAGTCCTATCAGTTCTGATAACGTCCTTTTGCCTTGTGACCAAGAGAACTCTTGGGGAAATTGAGGATATTATAAGAGCAGAGCTGGAAACCTCTCAGAAGACAAAAGTCCTATAATGCTAAGGCAGACAGTCTCCCAGAGGGATTTGTTAGAAACTTACTTGTTGTATTTGTGGTTCACCAATATAGTCTTTAGTGGAATTATTACAAATCAGTGAAAAAAATTCTGAGTTTTGGGGTTTTACAAGGTGTTCTGAAAACCGTGGTAAAATGATTGAGCCTGCTGGCTGATTTTAAGTGGGAAGCACACCAGTGGATGCTTCTTAGGGAGTCCCTTAACTTGCAGGATCATAGGATCTAGAATTAGAAGGGTCCTTGGTATTCATCTAGTCCTGACTTCTGTCTTCTGAGGGGTTTCCAGCTCTGCTCTTATAATATCCTCAACTTATTTCTCATTCTAGGAAGCTGAGAGTGTCCTTGAGCTGCTGCTTGGACTCTGGTCCCCTGGGTGGGCTGTCAAGGGCTCACTAGGCCCAGGGGGCTAGAAAGACAACCAAACTTGTCACTTACTTTTGGGTTTGAAGGTTTTCTGGTCCTTGTCTGGAAGTAGAAAAACTTCTAGATAAAGAAAAGAGTGATTAAAGATGACAAAATTCAATGCAGTTGCAGCTTTAGGGGAAAAGGGACATTCCCGGAGGGGATATAAATCACTGTAGCCTTCTTAAGAAATCTGCAAAGTCAATGATACCCATTGACCTAGGGATTTCACTGCCAGGATCATTAGTTTTGGAAGAGAAATTTAGATATCAGCCAATCCAACCCCTTCCCCCCCCTCCATTTTACTTGTAAGGAAACTGAGGCTGAGGACTTCATCTTAAAGCTGATATCACCTCTGTGTTTTAAGGACCCACGATTTCATTGGGGTGGACACTCCCTCTACAATCATGGACCAAACCTAGGTGCTGGTGAAGAGGAGGCTCCAGACTTAATCAGACTGGTTCTTAAGTGTCAGACATACTTGGCTGCTGTACTCAAAACTTTTCTAGGTCAGTGATCTGTCAGAGCCTTCACTGAGAACCCAGGGACATCACAACACACTGATGACATGTCAGAGGAAGAATTAGATGGAGGAAGGTTGTAATTAAGATGAGAAAGACCAACCTCTACAAAAAGAGTTAGAGTTGCTTCATAAAAAAATGAAAACAATGTACATGTCCAACTACTGAATTAAAGAAAAATGTCACATCTAGATTTTAAAGGGCATTGTCCAAACTGTGCCTATGGCCTCCTTGACCAGTGGTCATTTAGCCTTTGCTTGAATACCTTGAGTGATGGGGAGCTCACCACTTCATGAGTCAGTCTGAGATAGATTGGAGGATTTCCCTTCCCTTATAAGATACTTATTATCTACTCCACCTAATTTCTACCCATTGCCTCAAGGGAGACTGTGAAGTAGTGGAATAGATTGTGGCAAATTAATGGCATGGAATATTTTTGAGCAATTAAGAATGATAAATATGAAGAATACAAACAAATATGGAAAGAGGGGAAGGAAGCAAAGGGGGAGGGAGAGGGAATAAGCATTTATTAAGCTCCTACTAGGTTCCACACACTGTGCTAAGCATTCTCCAAATATTATCTCATTTAATTCTCACAAGAACTCTCTGAAGTAGGTGTTATTATCCCCACTTAACAGCTGAGGAAACTGAGGTCCACAGACATTAAGTGACTTGCCTAAGGTCACTTGTAGGTGGTTACTTGTGAGATCACACCTTGTCTCTGGGGCTGGATTTAAACTGAAGGTGATACAGAGAGAAGAAAGCAAAGTCACAGACACAAAATTTGAGATTTGGAAGGGATCTCAATGACCATCTGGCCTAACCCACCCCAGAAAGGGTTAGAACACCCTGAAGACGTTGGAATACTCTGTTAATTATTCCCCATTCATCCTTTACATAGCTTGTTTAGTACATAGTTGTTTGTATGAGTGTTTCATTTGTTGTTGCTTTTGGCCCCCTGATTCCAGGGCTACTGCTCCACCCGCTTCACCACCTAGCTGCCCTTGTTTTCATGTTTTAGTCCCCATTAAAGTGTAAGCCCCTTGAGGGCAGGAACTAATTGTCTTTTGCCCCTTTTTGTATCCTCTGCACTTAACACAAGACCTGGCTCATGGTAGGTGCTTCATAAATGTCTGTTGATTGAGTGAATGTGAGTCTATGAAAACTGACATCATTAAAAGCTAATGAGTGTAAGAACAGAAGACAGCCTGGGGGCAGAGGCTGCAGGAAATTAATTACTGTGAAGATTTTGTACATGTTTCTACCCTTTATAAAAATGTAAATGATTTGGATTTCAGTTTTATTTAGAATTTTCTTCCTCACATGTTGTTTCCTGAAGTTATATTGAGGGATGTCTCTGGGTGATGGGGATCTTGAAGTGATGCCAGGAGAAGAGATACTGGTTTGACTTTTGATCGATTGAACAATCAATAAAAGTTTATCAAGGACCTACTATGTACCAGACCCTGTGCTAAGTGCCAGAGTAAGCTAGAAAGGCTCCAAAGGCTGGCCGCAGGGGGGATGAATCTTTGACCAGTACAAGTCTTAGAGACGATGTGCTAAGATGCTGTGACCACCATGAGTGGAAGAAACAATCCTATCAAGGAGATGGGAGACTCTAGGACTCTAAGTACTATAGTTTCTATTTTCTGTAGTTGGTACGAAGTTTATGATAATCCAGAAAAAGAAAGTTGACTAGAAGGGAAAGAAGGAAAAGGAAAAAGGATACCTATTCTCTGGGGCCCCCAAAGTGTCTCCTGCCCCATCTCCAGAGTAGTTGGAAAACCCAGTGAGGGGAAGACTAGCCTTTTCCAATCCCTCTGCTCCAACACAAAAGTGAGCCCACCCACCTAAGAGTGTATGTGTGGGCAGAGAGTAATGTGGCGGGGGGGGGGGGGGGGGGGGGG
>CM053587.1:289310835-289327710 GCA_028646515.1 Pseudochirops corinnae | reverse complement strand
TTCTAGGATTGGTTTAGAGTCCTATTTTATGGGTATTTTGGGGTGGCTATGTGAGAGCTGCAATATGTTGCTGCTGCTACGCCGCCATCTTGGCTCCTCGAAAATTTTTCTATTATGGAAATGCAGACTTTAAGGGTGTTTGGTAATAAGATCTCAATTTGGATTTTTGCACAAGGAATTTCTAAGATGGTAGAAAAAGTGAAATTATTTCTTCTTCATTAAAGTATCTGTTGGATGGTTTTAAAAGGCATATGAACTCAATTTGGATAGATTTTCACATTTTAAAGATTCCTATACCAGGTACAGGATTTAGGTAAGGATAGGAATACCAAATAATAAATAAACTGAAAATTCTCTGAAGTTTCAGAAATGTGGAGCCAATTTTAAGTGATTGTGCTAGTTTATATTAAGTCAGAATTATCTGATAAGCTCTAGATTCGAGCTGGAGAAGCAGAACTTTTTGAATTGTGTAACTACATGAGGCATCTGGGATTCAAAAGTGTTGTTTAAATGAAATAGGTCACTGGGATACGAGGAATTGGATGTTAATGGACATCGGTAATAATGATTCTGTTCATTTGTATGGTTTGTGTATAAGTTTTCTTGGTTATCTTGGTGACATGTAATCACCTTTCTGAAAACTAGTATATTGTGAGTCATCTAAGAAATTTAATCTATACCTGACAATGTAATCATGTAATTTTGTAAATTGTGAGAAAACCTTATTGTATTGCTTGAGCCTAGCCTTGTGTGGCTAAGAAAACTGAACTATTTGTTTACATTGTTTGAACCTAGTCTTGCATGGCTGGGAAACTGGACCTTTATAAGTACCCTTGGTGTCAAATCATATGTTTCTGAGAACCCTGTCAGGCCTGGCTGGCTGTGCCAGCTTGTGCATATGAAATCTAATCATCTGAAGATTACCCCTCCTCTGAGCCAAGGGGTCTGAAAAAGACATCAGATGCAGACAGCTTTCCCAAGAGTCCGGACCTGGCCTTTACCAGGACTGCTTCTTTTTTGGGGACCCCATCTTGGGAAGATGAGCAATCTAATGAGAAGTTTTCAGAGTATAAAAAGAGAGGGGGAATTGTCTGGGGGGAGTGAAAACTTCTCAGGCAGTTTTGGATTAACTTTCCTCTTCTTCCTCCATTGCTGCTGTCAATCAGCAGCAGGCCCCTTTGGGAATCTTTCGACCCCCACCTTCAGTCCTTTGTCTGCTTTCCCGCCTCTGTGGGCCCCTCCTCCCAGCCAATAGGAGTCAGGGACAGTCTGAGCTTGCTCCCCCAACCAATGGGAGTGAGGGACAATGGTGAAAATATGACCCTGCTAGGTTAGGGTATAAAAACTTCATTGCCCCACACCTTGGGGCATCTCCTCCATGAGTCATGGCGAAGACCACCCTCTTCTCCTGGGAAAGAGAATAAACTCCTGTTCTTATCCTAAGAGATCTCTGTGTTTGTTTTTTTATTAAATTATGGATGAGGTTTTTTTCATCCCGAACAGGATGAACCCATAGGAGGTGATGACATGAGTGAGTGAGTGAGAGTATAGAGAGATAAGAGGGTCAAAGAGAGCTGTGGATGATGTCCATGGTTAAGGTTTGGCACATGACGATGATCTAGTAAAAGAGACTGAAGAGTGACTAGACAGGCAGGGGAAGAAACAAGATGTAGCAATTTCATGAAAACTCAAAGAGGACAGTGGGTATAGGAGGAATTGGTGGTCAATACTGTTAAATGGTACAGAGGTTTAGAAGGATGAGATCTGAGAAATACCATTGATTTAGTCAATTAAAAGGTCATTGGTAACTTTGGACAAAACTGTTTCAGGTGAGTGATGAGGGTGGAAGCCAGAGTGCATAGAATTGAGAAAGTGAAAACCATATATGGAGACAGGTTTTTCAAGTGTTTAGCTATGATGGAAGAGAGATATAGGCTTATAGCTAGATGGGGATAGTGAGAATTTCAAGAAATGGGGAAGATTTGAGTGTGCTTGAAAGGAGAAGGGGTGGGGAATCTGGAGAGATAAAGAGAGATTGAAAATTAGAAGAAGAGAAGGAATGATTATGGATGCTTTTTACCAGAGGAGACAGGAAAGGATATCATCCACAAGTATAGGGGATGGCCTTTTGGAGGAGAAGGGTTTGCTCTTTATCAGAGAATCAAAAAAAAGCAGGGGCAAATGGTGAATAATAGTAAGTGTTCTTGAGATGTAGAATTGAGGAGAAGAGAAAACTGAAAAGTTGTCCCTAATTCCTTAGTGAAGCATAAGGAAACATTCTTTGCAAAGACTGAGGTGGTAGCAGATAGCATGGAAGGCTGGAAGAGAGAAGAGATGGTTTGGAATAACTGCTGTGGGAAATGAAAGAGCCAGCTATGGAACAGTAAAAGGGTTGCCTTGCAGAACAGTAAAGGCCCATTTAAGATTTTTGTTGTATAATCATCTCCAACTCTTCATGACGCTATATGTGGTTTTCTTTATAAAGACACTGGAGTGGTTTGTAATTTTCTTCTCCAGTGGATTAAGGTAAACAGAGACTAAGGGACTTGCCTAGGATCACTCAGCTGGTGAAGGTCTGAGACTGGATTTGAAATCAGATCTTCTTGACTCCAGTCCCAGCATTCTATCTACTAAGCCACCCAGCTGTGTCTCATTTGAGATTAAATAATATAAATTTGTTGTGGACCCTGTCAGCCTAGGTATGTGACTGCTGCAGGAATCCTCCCAAATAGCTCAAACCAGGCATTAAAGAAACAGTGGTAGGGGAGAGGATAGAGTATCAATCAATAAGCATGCATTAATCAATGACTGTGCCAGGAACTATGCTAAGGTTATGAAGACAAAAATAAAATACCTGCCCTAAAGTAACTCACATCCTAATAAAGTTAATGGAGGGTGGGAAGACAATACCCACATCTATAGGTATGTGCAAGCTTTATAAGGAATGGAAAGGACTAGTATGAGGATACATGGTCATGTTTTTGGTCAAGGCTCTACCAACTGTGAGGATCAAGAATGGCTTCATATACAAGGTAGTCCTTGAACTCGGTCTTGGAGGACACTAAGGATTCTAAGAAGTGAAGGTGTGGAGGGGGTGACTTCCAAGCATGGGGAAGAGCCAACATGAAAACAGAGAGATGAGAGATTGAGTGATAGACATGAAGAACAGTAAGAAGATCAGTTTGGCTGGACTGTAGAGTATGTAAAGGGCAGTAATGTGTAATAAGGCTAGAAAGGTAAGGTGGAGTCAGGCTACAAAGATCTTTGAATGTCAAACAGAGGACTATATTTAATCTTAGAAGTTATATTGAGTTAATAGAATTTAGTAGGAACTAACATGGTCAGATCAATGCTTTATGAAGAACACTTTGGAAGCTGTGTGTAGGATGGAATGGAAAGGTGAGACATAGGAGACAGAGATAGCAATTAGATTGGTATTCAGGTGGTTCAGGTGAGAGGTGATGAAGACTTGAACTAAGATAGTGACTCAGTGGTGGGAAAGGAGTGGATGTGAGATGTTGTGAGAAGGGGATGGAGGCAATGTTCTGTGGAGGTAGAATCTGCTACACATAATGATGGATTTAATATGGGAAAAGGAGAGGGGAGACTCAGGGGTGATCCCAAGGTTACAAACCTAGAAAAGTGGAAAGGTAGTTTTGTCCTTGACAGAAACAGTAAAATTAGGAAGAGGTTTTAGGATGAAAGAAGAGCTCAGATTTTGATGTATTGAGTTTGAGATGTCTATGGAATATCCAGTTCAAGATATCCAAGAGGAAGTTGGTGATGGGGGATGGGAGCTCAGGGGAGAGACTAGGACCAGACATACAGATCTGACAGTTATCTTCATAGAGATGTTAATTAAATCCAGGGGAGCTGATGAGGAACCATGTAGGATCAAGGAAGAAGAGCTGAGAACTTCTGGGGAATACTGTGGCCCATCCCCAATCAGGATGGGTTCCTAATGTTTCCCGTCTTTGGGGAGTACAAGAAGGAAGAATTTAAGAGGAGAGAGCAACTTTCTTTTCATTGATGATGGACTTTCATAGGGGAGTCCGTGCCACATTGTATGGGATAAGTGAAAACTTCTCAATTTGGGGTGGTTAACTTTCCCTTCCTCCTTCTCCATTGCTTCTGTCAATCACTTTTATCTTCCTTTGTCTGTTTTCCAGCTGTGGTGAGACCCTTCCCCCTTCTTTCCTTGCTGTCCCAGTTGGGGAAGAATTTGGTGAAGTGTGTCTCTCCACCAATGAGAGAGGAAACAGTCAGGGAGAGGTCTTGACTAAGTTAGGTTATAAATTCCAGCACTATCTTTTGTAACTTGCCTCTTCTCCATGATGAGTCATGGGGAAGACTGCCCTCTTCTCCTGGGGAAGGGAATAAACTCCTGTTCTTATCCTAAGAGATCTCTGTGTTTATTATTATTTTTTTTACTAAATTAAGAATGAAGGGTATTTTTCATCCCAAACAACATGAAGGACATATGGCTGGCTGCGAATCACAGGAATGGGCTGTGCCAATGCAATATGGAAGTGTTTGGCTTTGGGAAAGTCATTTCCCCTTCTGGACCTTTGTTTCTCCATCAACAAAAGAGGGAGGTAATTACCTGTCTGCTTTCCACCTTACAGGGATTATATGAGGATAAAAATACACAGAAGATTTGAGGATTTTTTTTTCAAGAAAAGCTTAATCTAAAATCCTGAGCACCTCTTATATAGTGGCTGAAAGGGTGTTGTTTTCTGAGTGTTCATGCACCAGGGTCTGCTTTCACCCCCATTCTCTGTTCCTACAATGCTTCTTACCATTCAGAGCTCCAAGGAGATAGAGGAATGCCCCTGCTAATCTCTCCACAAGTTGTCCATTCTGGTCTTGCAGATTACTTAGGATGTTGTCTGTCATGCCCTCCACCTTCTGCAGGGGTTCCCCACTGTACAAACTCTGTTCTAGCTGTGGAGGAGAGATAAAGAGGAAGCTGAATGGTGAGAGTGATCTCTTCCTGCCCAAACCAGCCCCTTGGGCTAGCAGCTAGGCTTGCCCTGCCCTGAAATCTGGGATCAGAACATATGGGAGAGATCCTGAGCTCCAGGGCAAACCCTGGAGGGGTCTGGTTCTACCAACCCACTCAATAAGAAAAAAGTGGGAGGAGACTCAGGGATTTATTTATAGACATTATGGGAATATTTTCCCTTCCTTTTCCCTTTCCCTCTTTGAATCCCTGAGAAAAATCGAAAGATTATCCCTGAATGGGGAAGGTTAAAACTTCTCAGCCCGTAAGTTTTCTTGTGGGAGCAAGCCTGAATTTCGGCTTCCCCCTTCCGCTTTCTTTCCCCCTTCTTCACTATTGCCACATCAGCATTAGGCATCTTCAGGAGTCTTTAGACCTCTACCCTTGTTTGCCACACCCTTATTAGCATGAGGCCATTTAGGGGTTTTCACCTCCACCCTTGCTGGTGTTTGCCGAATAAGGGGGGGGGGGGGAATACCCTGTTTCCCTGCTGCCTCCCAGCCAATAGGGGGTATTTGCCATTGGGGAAGATTTTCATGCCAGTCTCGCCAGGAAGATTCTTCCAGCGGGAGGGAGCTTGACTATGTTAGGGTATAAATTCTCCTTCCCTCTTCTGTAACAGGCCTCCTCTCCCTGATGTACCTTGGAGAGGACCACCCTCTCCAAGGAAGAGAATAAAACTTCCTGTTCCTTCCTCAAGGTACCTTTGACTTTTAATTTTTCTGGGTAGGGATTTTTTGGTCCTCATACCCCACACATCCCCAAAGAAAATCCATGGTGATAGGTAGAGCTGGTTAATGGGAGCCTGAAGAGAGCAAAGATGGGGAAGGGCCTGTAGGAAGACAGTGGTATAAACCAGAGGAGATGAACCCTTGGGGATTTTTTTCCTTCTTTTTATACTAGAGAGCAAAGCAGCCAGAGATTGGAGACTTGCCCTGGCTTGGATGGAAAACCAGGGGTGACCAGGTTACTAAAAGGGTGACTAAACAAGGATTCCTGGTGAACTGACTGAAAGAGAGAGACAGAGAGAGAGATCACTTCTCAAGTAGCAGGACCAAGATAGGATTTGTGGGTCCTCTGAAGAAGCTACCTATTCCAAACTGTGGTTCTGGGAATGTATACGCATCTCTGAAAGCGGGGAAGAGAGAAGAATGTGGTTTAATGCCATGTCTTACTCCCAACTAAGTTGATTTTGCCACAGAAGGCCCAGAACTCCCATTAATGAGATAATAAATTAATGGTAAAAGATGTCTCTTTACAGGCTCCCTTTAACATGCAAACAGATCTCTAATTGAGTCAGGATGGGAACAACCTATGTCTTTGAGGCTTTAAGTAGCTACATTTTGGAAGATTTTAGCAGTTTGAGTTGGAGACTTTTACAAACAGGGAACTGCCTATGGAGGAGGCCCTATAGATGTAAAAAATGTATTTCCTCGCCTCTGCTATAAGTTATATAGCATTGAACAGGAACTACTAGAACACTTCAGGTCAACATGGATATAAAGAGACAGTCACCCAAGGGAGGAAGCATCTTCAAGGAGCATGGCCCTTGGCAGCAGAGAAGATGTTCAATTTATGGAGAGGAGCAGACCCTAAGAACTCAGCTCAGCAAACCACCCAACAGAGATGCTATACCCAAGGGGTCTATGTGAAGATGCTATGAAGTGAAAAAAGTCTTACAGGCCCTATAGTACCTGGAGTTTTGGGTATTCTGAATGTGCTTTACTACCATTGTGCCTAAGTCTGATCCCACTCTTGTTATGGACCCTTTGTATATTTGTGGGAGATTGCACCCAAGGGTTAGTTGGGGAATGTTTTGTACCTACTGTTCTTGCTATGCAATTTGAGTTAATACCTCTGTTATAAGATAATTGAGTCTACTGGCTTTTTGTAAGTGGGAATCACATCACTGGGGGCTTGTGAGCTACAGAATCAGTAGTTTAGTCCCATAAGGTTAAGCCTAGAACCTGAGGTAGCAGCCACTCTATGGGGACCCAACCAACTCTCAAATTTAAGTACAAGTTGACAAAGTAATCCACAGAGGGTATTATACAAGAATTTTAAAAATCTCATTTCAATGAGATTTTATCCTACAATAATGTGGATTGCCTGATTTCAGTGTCAGGCTCAGTATCTTTTGGGGGTTACCATGCATGTATTTCCTAGATGAGAGCCTAAGTCAAGAGAATGATAGAATACCTCAACAAATACTGGATCCTTCACGTTATGAGAAAGGCTTATGAAGAAGATTAAATATAAATCATTAAAAGTGGTAAGGAATAAAGAGATCATCTAGTCCAACTTTTTCATTAACAAAGGAGGAAACTGAGGCCAAGAAAAGCAAAGACAGCACACAATGACCTAGTGGAAGAGCTAGAGCTTAACCCTAGATCCTTGAATTCCATGTCTAGGACTCTCCTCTGCACAATCCTATCAAATGAAGTCATAAGTTTCTAGATCCTGTGCATGGAAGAGTGAACTGTGGATGGAAATTTAATGTGAAAATCAAGATAACTCAACAGAAAAGCAAGGCGCTTCACCAGAAAAAAGTTAGTCAAACAGTTGCTTTTTGATACTGCTAAGCAATGGAACATCTGTTTGGAAGATGACAGTCTTCACAAGGATAGATTTTGGCCAAGAGCAAATGAGGTCATTTAGACATATCACTTTTTGTGTCACTGAACAAATGAAAGGACTGACCAATCACGGCAAATTGATAGGCCACGCACTGACAATTTCAGTTAGTATTGAGTTTGCTTTGGAAGTATAAGAGTACAGAGGTTCCAGTCACTGAATCAGAAGCCAAAGGGTTGGATGGCTTCCTAAAACTGATAAAACAGCTGGACTAGAAGAGTATTTTTTGGAAATGAGGGGCTATGGTTCTATCTCCATCCCTCCTCCTTAGTCCACAGGAGACCCTAAGTAAGGGATTCATTTCCATCCACTTTAAAAACAAAGGACAATTAAACAAAGCTACAGGTTCTCAATCATCTTCCAGAAGAAGGGGCAGGAAAATCAGGGAAGTTTCTAGAGGTGAGGGAGAAAGAAGCCCACATTAACTTTTATCACAAATCTCAGTAGTGTTGTTAATGGAGGAACTGTAAATAAATGAGGAAAGGATTACAAACAGAAAATGAAGAACCAAATGTGATAGCTGAATAAGTGGAAATTTAAGTACTATTCATCATGCATTCTCCACTGACATCTTCTGAGATCTCATTGTAATAATACTGATAGTTAGCACTTAAAGTTTTGCAAATTATTTGACAAATATCACAGCTGTTCCTCATAAATACCCTAATAAAATAGGTGCTATTTTTATTATCTCTATTTTACAAATGAGGAAACTGAAAGTGAGAAAGGTTACCCAAGAGTGCATATGAGGCAAGATCTGAATTCAGATCTTCCTGACTCCAAGTCCTTTTCTCTATCTACTATGTCATCTAACTGGATTATAGAGAAGGGCTTCTGAGGCTTAGTTAGCAGAGAATCAGGTCTAATAGCCTCCACCAGGTCAGAAAAGCCTGGAGTATAGTCCTGTGACCAACTGGTGCCTTTAGTCCAAGGACAAGCCTAGGTAAGTTCAGAGGGCATCATCATCAATTTGGCAAGAGCTGAAGAATTTTGGGGGCCCCCACAACTCATGAAACTTTCTGCTGGGGAGTGAAGGTTCTGTGCTTTGTGTCAGTAGAGAGAATGCATGTATGGTTCTTCTCAAGGATCCTTTTTCTTAAACTAATCAAGTTTTATCAGTCATAGTATTTGTGTGTCAGTCACAATGTTACTTTGTGGTAAGCTCCACAAGGAGCTTTTCTCATTTCATTATTAATCAGTGTGTGAGATGAAAGAGTTCAAAGTCTGAATCTGAGGTCAGAAAAAGTCTATATTCTTTCTCATGAGAAAGGACTCTGTCCCTGTTGCCCACATGGTGTCTGCAGGGAGAGAGCAACAGGTAGAAGCCAGCCCATGGTTATATAATCTTCTGATGCAGAAACCCAACCCCCCCAACTGGCCTTCACTCTCATTGGTAGAGGGGCTGACCCACAACCTAAGTGCAGGAATCTATCTCTGAGACAAAGGACCCAGAAACATGTGGGTGTCCAATGAAAGCAATCTTAACCTTATTTGGCATATCTTGTGCTGAGGTGGCACTGGGGAGGGTCTCCATTCCTCTAAGTCCCAGATTACTGGAAGGTCAGCTGACTTCTAAACCTAGACCTAGTGAATACTGAAGCCATTCTAGATTTGATTTTTCAGAATGGGGAAACTTCACTATAAATTATCCCTTATATCAGCAATTAAATAATTAATTCTTATTTAATTTTTGTATCTTTTCCACCACTGAGTCCATTACTTGGCACACAGCAGTTGCTCAATAAATGTTTGCTTAATGGAATTAGATGTAAGTAAACTTAAGACATAGGATAGCATAAAGGAGCTCAGACACAGTTAATCCAGATATCCAAAGGCCCCCTTCTCAGAAAAAGAAGAAACAAGAATGATAGGAAGCATTAGGTTCACCTGAAGAAATAAAAAAGGTGATGTAAGTCATTCCTGGGAATAGAATGAGTCAGAAAGACTTATGTTCAAACCCAGCCTCAGACACAGATTAGCTGTGTGACCCTGGGCAAACCCCTTGCTTCTGTTTGACAACATTTTGGTGATGGTAATCAGACCTAGCTCCCACAGATGTTGGGAGGATCAAAAGAGATCAAACTATTTGTTAAGTGATTTGTAAATCTCAAAGTGCTCTATAAATGGGAGCTGTCATTCTTCTAAATGGTGACATGGGTGCCTTACTATTATTGTATTCAAAATTCCTGCCCAGTCCTCCCACAGACACCGGGCCTTGTAGTGGGAGAGTGTGCCATGGATTTACGGTGTGTGTGGGGAATTGTTTTGTAGTTTCTGTTTTTATTGTGTTTTCTTAATTCCTTTGCTTTGAGCTAATTGTGTCTAGGGTCTAACTCTTAAACTCAGCTGGAGGGGAGGGAGGCTCACAGGGTAACTCCTAGTCCTGAGGGGGCAGCTACACCCCGGTGAGATCACTCAGAGGGGTACTACATTACAATGAAATCTGATTTGTCCCCAGTATCTATAGATAGAATTTTTGTAAAAAGAAAAGCATAGGAACAACAGTTCCCATGAGTCTTTCTGACCCTAGGCTGGGCACTCAGACCACTCTACCTAGAGGATCTGTACATTTTAATAAGGAAAGGTAAATATTAAGAATAAAAATGAATATTAGTATTTAAAGAAAACCCTACCTGGTGAATAGGTTCCAGGGAGTTTCTGTAGATACAAGTTTCTCTACACAGACAGTAGTCCATTCCTTCCCTTCCTCTCCCCCCCCCCCCCAAGATTACAAGTCTTGACTTGTTTGATTAATTGGATTTTGCTTCAGTTCACTGCCCAGCTGTCTAAAACAGCCCAGCAATCACCAGCTACTAAAGCACCTGCTCGCTGGTCCCCTGCACCTCAGCCGTCCTTCCCAACTACAATCCCTAGACCACCCTCCAACTCCTTTGCTTCTTAGGGAGTCCCTCCACTTTCAGGATTATAGGATCTAGAATTGGAAGGATCCTTAGCATTCATCTAGTCCAGTCTCCTCATGTTATGGTTGAGGAAATTGAGGCTCAAGCAGGTGTGCTCATTTTCCCAAGACGGCTGAAATGGTTAAAAAGAACTGTCTGATAGAAGCCAGGTGCTCTAACTCAAAGTCTAGTGTTGTCCCCACCCTAGTCTTCCCTTCTGTCCTCCCCCACCCCAGCCCACCTGCCACCAATTCTGTGATTCTCTGTCACCCTGACTTCCAGACTCTCTCACCATGTCTTCTAAGTCCAACAGATCTTGCTCACTCTGGAGGAACCCTAGGAGAGCCTGAAGCAGAGATTGCTGTAAATTCCTGTCCAGCAAGGCCAGTAGGTGTTGTTCGTTCTCCACCTCAGCCTGCAGTTGTTCAAAGTCTGTGACTGCGTTGGAATCTAGAAAAAAAAGACAGCTAAGGTTGGGATCACACTCTAACTCTTAGGTCCTTCATCCCTGGTCCCTGCCTGGGAAGCCTTAGCCTCAGCAGGCTGCTGGAGTGGGCCCTGCTTTGTACCCTCTTCAACCCAGGTAAACATTGATATTCCCTGGCCTCAAGAATTTTACCCAGTTGATGGGGCCCCAGAGAGGGGTCTGGGCCCTCACTCCATCACAATAAGGAAGGGTAGCTAGCCACATGCCCTATTCCCAAACTCAACCACAGCTAAGTTCAGTGATGTTCTGTTCCTTCCTTCCTACAGAAATAGCAGTGAGGGTTGGAGATTCACCCTCTGTACTTCCCAGAGAAAAGACATTGTGTTTAGCATCTCTATCAATAATCTGGATAAAGGCATCAATGATTTCTTTGATACTTGAATACATCTGTAGCCACATTTCACTGATTAATCATAATAGTAACTAGCATTTATACAGCAGTTTGCAAGTGATTAACAAATATTAACTCATTTGATCCTCACAACAACCCCAGGAAACAAGTGCTATTATGATCTCTCTTTTATAGATGGGGAAACTGAGGCAGCCTGCAGTTAAGCGACCTGCCCAGGGTCATACAGCTAGTAAGTGCTTTAGGTCAGACTGAATTTAGGTCTTCTGACTTTAGGGTCAGTGTTCTATCCCTTGTGCCATTTACTTGCTTGATGTGAATATTCATGCCCATGGGGAATCTGACAACTGACTTAGACTTCTTTGTATCATGCATCTATTGTCCCTGTGCTCCCAAACTTCTTCCATGGATCCACCCCTAGTAGGGTGCAGTCTGCCTGCTGCCCATCTGTGGTTGCTCTCAGGACACAACAGTTCCTGGCCCTTTTCCAATCCTGCCTCTTCTGGATGAAGTCTTTTAGGAAACTTCTTACACACAGCTCTTACCTTGCGTGGCAGCCTCTTCAAAAGCTCGCAAGAAATGATCCATAATCTTGCTTTGTAAAAATCTGTAGGAAATCCGGTCAGATAGCTTGTGTCTTCTTTTCAATGCCATAGCTAATGGGAAGGAAAAGTATGTTGGCAAGGAACTAGTCTACCATTTTCTGACTTCTACTCCTCTCTGGGCTCAAACAAAGAAAGGTTAATCCCTCTTGCTTATAAGAGACTTTCAAATACCTGAAGGCTGCTCTCAAGTCTTCTCTTCACTAGGCTAAACATCTTTACTTTCTTCAGTCTATCTTTCTACAGCATGGTCTCCTGTCCCTCCAGTTGTCCTGCTCCCCCTCCTTCTCTGGCTGTGTCTCCTCTTAGGCTGAGGTATGACTCTGGGCACCTCATTCAACTCTGTTTGACTCAGTTTCCTCATCTGTGAAATGAGCAGAAGAAGGAAATACCAAACCACTCCAATATCTCTGTCAAGGAAACCCCAAATGGGGTCATGAAGGGAACCCCAACCCCTTCTCTATCATCTCTCATCTTCCCTCTCATAGAGCTAAGCAAGGCACACTTGGAGTGAGGAATCACAATATCTACTAGTTGTGTGACCCTGGGCAAGTCACTTAACCTCTGTTTGCCTCAGCTTCCTCACGTCAAATAGGGATAATAGTAGCACCTACCCCCCAGGCTTGTTGTGAGGATCAAATGAGATCATTTCAAAGCACTTACTTAGCACAGTGTCTGGCACACAGTAAACACTATAGAGTGTTAGCTACTATCATCAGAGCCTTCCACAGCACTTTCAGGCCGAGTCTCCTTGAGTGCAAACCCCTGCCCTGTGCTGCAGCCATGATGGTCTCATGCAGGTACAAAGAATAAGGGCAGGCATGTGTCCATGTGTACCAGGGCTGCCCAGCCCAATCTTGTGCAGACTCAGCCAATTTCAGGCCCTTAGAACCCTTGGCTCTTGCATCACAGAAGAAATGAACACAGAGGAAGAACACAGACTCCGGGGAAGCCCCCTGGACAATCTGGGGTTGGGCCTTGTCTCCATGCTCAGAGGAAGAGAAGGGGAAGAGAGCAGGCATTTATAAAGCATTTTCTATGTGCTGGGTACTATGCTAAGTATTTTACAAATATTATCTCATTTGGCATGTGGGACACATAGGGGGAGAGAAACACTGCCCTTGAGAGACCCTGGGACCCCACTGAGGAAAGTTCCCTTGGAACCGGAGGCTGGTTCCCCATACCAGGGTCCTCCCTGCCCCCTCCCCCCGGGTGCTGTGCCTCCACCACTCCCATAAGCACAGTCCCTAGGAAGGGGCCAGGACCCGCCTCATTGGTGCTGCTGTGAGAGGGCTGTAAGCAGTGTGGTTTTGGCTCTGTCATTCTCTTGTGGAGCCTTCCTGACCTATGGACCCTGGCCTGCCCAGGGATCCTGTCTCCGAATATTTCAGGCTGCTTTTATCTTTGTGTTTTAGTTGAGAGAGGTGGAGGTGGTGGGACCATAGAAAAAAAAGTCACTCTCCTGATGAGAAGTGGATTCTACATACTGTTTCTGAAAAGAAAAAATCCCTGTTTTACTCTTCAGAGGCCATATATCACCAGTATTCCTTAGGAATCACAGCACAGAGCAACACTGCCCCACTTTACATCAAAGAATCAAACCCATCCCACATGGGTCCCTGACTCAGCTTCTCTTCTCATCCCTATGGCTCTTACCATCCAGTCTAGCAGGTGATTGGTTGGGCCAGTGTCAGACCTAACAATATCAGCTGGCTTCTAGCTAGCTAGGGCTTCAAAGTCTGCAAAGCATTTGTCACACTTTATCTCACTTGATCCTCAAAGAGACCCTGAGAGGTCTGGGCTACAGGTGCTATGATCCCCATTTTACAGGTGAGGACACTGGGTCCCTCAGCAGAGTGCCCATAACATCCAACTACTGTGTATATATGGGAGGTGGGATTTGAACAACAACCAAAAGCTTTTTGGGAGACCCTGTATATATTTCAGTTCCAGTGATTTCACTGATATTGAGAATAGCCAATGAAGAAGCTCCCTCTCCCAGTGCAGATCTTAACAATCCTTAGCATCTTCCAGGCACAGAGACTTGCTGGGACCTTGTGAAATGACATGTTTTGTCCAGGGCCACACAGCCAGTCCATGTCAGAGGCTAAACCCAGGTCTTTTGGATTTGGAGGCTGGCTCTCTCCTCACTCTGTTTCCTTATTATCTCCTATGTTCTGTCTCCTCCCTTCTCCATAGCAGGAAAAGATACTTAGTTCTCTCTATGTCTCACCCAACCAGAACTCTGGGCTGCTTCAAAACTGGAGAGGGAAGTTTCTCATTCTAGGAAACTGAGAGTGTCCTTGAGGAGCTGTCTGGACACTGGTCCTATGGACAGGCTGTCAAGGGCTCACTGTCAAGGGCCTGGGGGCTAGAAAGACAACCAAGCTTGTCAACTCACCTCTGGGTGTGAAGGTTTTCTGGTTCTGTTCTGGAAGTAGAAGAACTTCTAGATAAAGAAAAAAATGATTAAAGATGATAAAATTCAATATAGTTGCATCTATGGATAAAAAGGGTCAGGCTGCCATTATGAGGGGTTTTGAATGTATGTAGCCTTTTAGAAAATCGTTTGTCTCTATTCCATAAAAGCTGAAAAACCAATCATACCCTTTGACCTGGGGATTTCCCTGCCAGGATAATGATTAGTGTTGGAAGAGAAATTTAGATAGTTACTAGTCCAATCCATCATTTTACCAATGAGGAGCCTGAGGCTGAGGACTTCATCTTAAAGCTGATATCACCTCAGTGCTTTAAGGGCCCATGATTTCATTGGGGTGGACACTCCCTCTACAATCATGGACCACAACCCAGGTAGTGAGCCTGCTGCTGATGAGGAGCCTCCCCATTTAATCAGACTGTGTGACAGACATATTGGGTACCAAACTCAAATCTTCTTGAGGTCAGAGTGATCTGTCAGAGCCTTTACTAAGAACCCAGGGACATCGCAACACACTGATGACATGTCAGAGTAAGAATTAGATGGAGAAAGGTTGTAATTAAAATGGGAAAGAAAAGGCTAGGGGGGGAGGAGCCAAGATGGCAGAGTAAAAGCAAAAACTTGGTGTTGGATCTGGCTTCCACCTCCTCCAATACCTGTAAAAAAATGACTCTAAACCAATTTTAAAGCCACAGAACCCACAAAGAGATAGAGAGAAACAGATCTCTTGCTAAAGGCAGCCTGGCAGGCTGACAGGAAAGGTCTATTGCAGTGTGCTGGGAGCTGAGCACAGTCCTCTGTGAGCTGTGGTTCCAGCCCCTGAGTGTCCCCGACCAGCAGACGCCAGAGCAGACTTCAGGAGAACAAATCCCCAGCAGCTGTGGTGGTTTCCAGACTTCTCAATCGATAAATGCCAAAGACAAACTAAAAGGTCAGTGTAGAATTCTGTTGGAACAGGTGGGAACAGAAGAGCATGGTCCAGTCTCTACCCACTGGGTGAGAAGTGGAGGAGGCATGGCGACTACAGCTGCTGCCCTATGGCTGCTTCCAGAGCTCCTGGCCTGCAGATTGTATGGAGACCAAGTGACCATTCAGAGGGCAATTTCTCTTGCTTTAACCTGCTTGGATCTGGATTGAGGTCTTGGGTGGTGGTCCTGGGGTGTGTGGCCAGTATGCCAGAGCTTGTGGGGGCTGCAGAGAGGGCACCCAACTAATAGCTCTGGCAGCTGCAAAACCCCCAGCAATTTGGGACATAGCTCTCTCCATTCTGTAAGCAGAGTTCTACCATGGCAAAGAGCTCAAAAGTCAAGTAATTGGCTGGCAATATGAGCAAGCAGAGGAAGTACAATCAGACCATATAATCCTTTTTTGGGGACAAAAAAGATCAAAGCATGGAACTGGAAGAGGACAACAAAGTCAGAACTCCTGAATCAAAAGCTTCCAAGAAAAATATGAACCAGTCACAGGACAGGCTATGGAGGAGTTCAAGAAGGATTTTGAAAATCAAGTAAGAGAAGTGGAGGAAAAACTGGGAAGAAAAGTAAGAATGATGCAAGAAAATCATGAAAAGTGAGTCAACAGCCTGCTAAAGGAGACCCAAAAATACTGAAGAAAATAAAATCTTAAAAAGTAGACTAACTCAAATGGCGAAAGAGGCCCAAAAAAGCCAATGAGGAGAAAAATGCCTTAAAAAAACAAATTTTCCAGATGGAAAAGGAATTTCAAAAACATACTGAAGAGAATAATTCCTTCAAAATTACACTGGAGCAATTGGAAACTAATGACTTTATGAGAAATCAAGATACTATAAAAACAGATCCAAACAAATGAAAGAATAGAAGGCAATGTGAAATATCTCACTGGAAAAACCACTGACCTGGAAAATAGATCCAGGAGAGATAATTTAAAAATTATTGGACTACCTGAAAGCCATGATCAAAAACAGAGCCTAGATATCATCTTTCAAGAAATTATCAAGCAAAATTGGCCTGCTATTCTAGAACCAGAGGGCAAAATAGAAATCGAAAGAATTCACCAATCTCCTCTTGAAAAAGATCCCAAAAACAAAACTCTTAGCAATATTATAGCCAAATTCCAGAGTTCCCAGGTCAAGGAGAAAATACTGTAAGCAGCCAGGAAGAAACAATTTGAATATTGTGGAAACACAATCAGGATAACACAAGACCTAGCAGCTTCTACATTAAGGGATCAGAGGGCTTGGAATATGATATTCCAGAGGTCAAATGAGCTAGGACTAAAACCAAGAACCAACTACCCAGCAAAAGTGAGTAAAATACTTCAGGGGAAAATATGGTCATTGAATGAAATAGAGGATTTTCAAGCATTCTTGATGAAAAAACCAGAGCTGCACAGAAAATTTGACTTTTAAATACAGGAAGCAAGAGAAGCATGAGAAGGTAAACAGGAAAAAGAAATCATAAGGAACTTATTAAAGTTGAACTTT
>CM053587.1:289289178-289310735 GCA_028646515.1 Pseudochirops corinnae | reverse complement strand
GTATGCATACGTATGTATAGGAGGGTGTATGTGTGAATGTGTGCATATGTGTGTACATGTATACATAGAATGATATCTAAAAAAATAAACTTAAGAGGTGAGAGAGGAATATGTTGGGAGGAGAAAGGGAGAGATAGATTAGGGTAAATTATCTCATATAAAAGAGGCAAGAGAACACTGTTACAATGGAGGAGAAGAGCAGGAAGGTGAAAGGGAATGGGTCAACCTTATTCTCATTGAATTTGGCTTAAGGAAGAAATAACATACACATTCAATTGGCTATCTTACCCTACAGGAAAGCAAGGGGAAAGGGGATAAGAGGGAGAATGATAGAAGGGAGGGCAGATTGGGAGAGAGGGTAGTTAGAAGCAAACACTTTTGAAAGGAACAGAGTCAAAGTAGAAAATAGAATAAGCAGGAGGCAGGATAGGATGGAGGGAATTATAGTTAGTCTTTCATAATATAACTACTATGAAAATGTTTTGTGTAACTACACATGTACAACCTATGTTGAATTGCTTGTCTTCCCAGTGGGGGTGGGTGAGGAAGGAAGAATGGAAAGACTCTGGAACTCAAAGTTTCAAAAACAAATGTTAAAAAAATTGGGTGTGTTTTGTTTTTTACATGCAACTGGGAAATAAGACATACAGGTACTGGAGTATAGAAATCCATCTTGCCCTATTAGAAAATTGGGGGGGGAATGGAGGAGAATATAAGAGACAGCAGATTGGGGGAAGGAGTATTCAGTAGGCTTGCTATTTTGGAGTGGGGGTAGGGAAAAGATGGGTAGAAAAATTTGTAACTCAAAATCTTGTGGAAATGAATGTCGAAAACTAAAAATAAATAAATAATTTGGAAAAAAAGGAATTACAAAGAAAGAAAGAAAGAAAGAAAGAAAGAAAGAAAGAAAAGGCCAATCTCTACAAAAATAGGTAGAGGTGCTGCATTAAAAAATGAAAACAACGTACATGTCCAACTACTGAATTAAAGAAAAATGTCACATCTAGATTTTAAAGGGCATCTAGTCCAAGCTGTGCTTGAAGAGGAGTCTATGATCTCCTTCACAAGTGGTCATTTAGCCTTTGTTTGAATACCTTGAATGATAGGGCGCTCACCACTTCATGAGTCAGAGACTGACAGACAGATTTCCCTTTCCTTATAAGAAACTTATTATCTATTCCACCTAATTTCTACCCATTACCTCAAAGGAGATTGTGAAGAAGTGGAATAGATTGGAGCATGTCAATGTCATGGAATATTTTTGAGCAATTAAAAATGATAAATATGAAGAATACAAACAGATATGGAAAGAAGTGAAGGAAGCAAAGGTGGAGGGGGAGGGAATAAGCATTTATTAAGCTCCTACTAGGTTCCGCACACTGTGCTAAGCATTCTCCAAATATTATCTCATTTAATTCTTTCTGAAGTAGGTGCTATTATCCCCACTTTACAGCTGAGGAAACTGAGGTCCACAAACATTAGATGACTTGCCTAAGGTCACTAGTAGGTGGTCACTTGTAAGTTCACACCTTGTCTCTGGGACTGGATTCAAACTGAAGGTGATGCAGAGCAAAGAGCAAAGTCACAGACACAAAATTTGAGATTTGGAAGGGATCTCAGTGACCATCTGGCCTAACCCACTCCTGAAAGGGTTAGAACACCCTGAAGATGTTGGAATACTCTGTTAATTATTCCCCATTCATCCTTTATGTAGCTTGTTTTGTACATAGTTGTTTGCATGGTTTCATTTGTTGTTGTTGCTTTTGGCAAGGCAATGGGGTTAAGTGACCTGTCCAAGGTCACACAGCTAGTAAGGGTCCAGTGTCTGAGACCAGATTTGAACTCAGGTCCTGCTGATTCCAGGGCTGCTGCTCTACCCACTTCACCACCTAGCTGCCCTTGTTTCCATGTTTTAGTCCCCATTAGAGTGTAAGCTCCTTGAGGGTAGGAACTAATTGTCTTTTGCCTCTTTTTGTATCCTCAGCACTTAACACAAGACCTGGCACATAGTAGGTGCTTCATAAATGTCTGTTGATTGACTGAATGTGAGTCTATGAAAACTGACATCATTAAAAGCTAATGAATGTAAGAACAGGAGAGAGCCTGGGGGGAGGGGCTGCAGGAAATCAGTTACTGTGAAGATTTTGTACATGTTTCTACCTTTTATGAAAATGTAAATGATTTGGATTTCACAGTTTTATTTAGGATTTTCTTTCTCACATGTTGTCTCCAGAAGTTATATTGAGGGATGTCTCTGGGTCATGGGCATCTTGAAGTAATACCAGGAGAAGAGATGTTTGGTCATACTGGTTTGACTATTGATTGATTGATTGAACAATCAATAAAAGTTTATCAAGGACCTAGTGTGTACCAGACCCTGTGCTAAGTGCCAGAGTAAGCTAGAAAGGCTCCAAAGGCTGGCCCCAGGGGGGGGTGAATCTTTGACCAGGACAAGTCTTGGAGACCATGTGCTAAGATGTTGTGACCACCATAAATGGAAGGAACAATCCTATCAAGGAGATGGGAGACCCTGGGACTCTAAGTCCTATAGTTTCTATTTTTTGTAATTGGTATGAAGTTTATGATAATCCAGAAAAAGAAGTTGACTAGAAGGGGAAGAAGGAAAAGGAAAAAGGATACCTATTCTCTGAGCCCCCAAAGCCTCTCCTGCCCCTTCTCCTGGGTATTTGGAAAACCCAGTGAAGAGAAGACTAGCCTTTTCCCATCCCTCTGCTCCAGCACAGAAGTGAGCCTACCCCCCTAAGAGTGTATGTGTGGGGCAGAGAGGGACAGGGTGGTCTCTGCAGATGTCATCTGCCTAGCCAGCTGGGCAGCTGAGTTCCCCAACACCAGGACATCTACTACAGTAATGCCCCCTCTCCTTCCCCACCTCCCTCAGCCCTTGGTAGGAAGAGGGTGGTTCATGGAGAATTTCCCCCAAACTCTCCATTCTCCCCATCCCAGTTCTTCTGATCCATCTTACCCCAGTGGTCGTGGATAATCAGCTTGGCAACTTTGAAAGCAAGTATACTGCCTTCAGGGACAGTCACTGTCTTCACTATGTTCAAGCCACCCTGACTCTCAACCTGTGGAGAGAAGGAAAGAGGACAGGAATCACAGATCTAGCACTGGAAGGGTCCTTAGAGGTCAGCTCATCCAACCCTCTCATTCTCAGGATATTCCATCTCAGAGAGATAAAGGGACTTGCCCAAGGTCACACAGCTAGAATCTGGACTCAGGTTCTTTGACTCCAAATCCAGTGCTCAGAGATGGCTGGGCTTACAGCAGGGATGCCAAGACTAGGGAGTAGAGGAGAGGGAGGAAGAGAAGTTTGGATGGTGTCTGAGTATGAATCAGCCCCCAGTTCTATGCAATGGGGAGAGAGGGAATGAGAGGAAATAATGGGGAAGCAAAGAGGTTTGAGAATTATCCAGACCCCTGAGAATGGTTGAGAGCTGACTAAGCACCAGTTATCCACAGCAGGACTTGTTATTTTTAATGGATATGCACCAAACAGGACTCAGGAAAGGTACATGGACCTGCAGAGTCTTCAGGCCTAGTCCAGGTCTCTAGCTGCCTGCTAGGAGTCTCTCTGGTTATGGGGCTAAGGTTGAAAGATCAAGGGATACTGGGGCATCTGGACCTTCCTCCTCCCCACCCCCATCTGTCCAAAGTATGAGTTCTAACCTGGATGCATGAGACTACAGGAATGGCGATCTTCCCAAAGCCTTCCCTATTTCTGGAACTCTTCATGATGGTCTCCTTCTGGGTCCTCACGGCTTCTGTCACAATATACAGGTTCTCTCCCCGTTTCCGAAGCTGCTGAATGATAGAGGGCTCTGGTGTCTTCAATTTCCTGTAGGAGAAGAGGAGAGAAGGCAGCAGATAACGGATTTGGGATTCCCTCTCCCATCCCTCTCAGTTATGACCTTGCACAAGGCCATCTCTGGGGTATAGCATATTTGGATATCGTCATGCTAGTGCCTTAGGAAAGTTAATATGATGTGAAGTAGGGTTTGTACTCAGAGGAAGGTTTGTGCATATGCTTGGAAGGTCTAAAGCTATGATTGGAGCCAAAAGGAGCCCTGTCTCCTACAAAGTCAAATACATTTTAGGAGGGATATCATTAAGGGCAAGCCTCCAAAGAACAGCCACCAAGATGATGGCAAGTTTGGAAAAAAACAAAAAACAAAAAACAATTAAGTGGTATAGAAAAAGCTGAAGGACCTGGGGTTGTTAGAGAGTTTATAGGGGACATGATAATCCTTGTCTTAAAGCATATGAAAGATTGTCATGGGGCAGAAGGCACAAACTTGTTCCCTTCTAGCCCCAGAGGGAGGAAACAGAACCAACTAGAGGAAGTCCCCAGGGAATCTATTTCAACTCATAGTAAAGAAGAACTTCCTAACAATTAGAGCTTTTCAACACAGGCATGGGCTGCCGGGTGAAGTAGCTAGCTCCCTCTTGCTGGAGACCTTTATGCACAGGCTGGACATTCTACAAAGAGGACTCCTAAAGCAGGCAGAGCACCTGACGAGATCCCCCTCTCTGGTCCCACACCCTCCACAATACTGGTTCCAACCTGTGTGCAGTATTACCTCACACTTTTCCCTTTTGGGTCCTCTATATTATATCTGAACTCACTCCACCCCCATGCCTCTCTGCACCCTCTCCTGCCTCCTGCCTTTGCTCCTGCTATCCTGGGGGCTTGGAGTACCTTCCTCCCTGCCCCCTCCTCATCTGTGTCTGTTGAAGCCTCTGCTCTCCTTTTCAGGACCAAGCTTTCTCTGTCTCAGCAGAATATGTTTCCTTTCTCAATTTCCGTATAACCCTTTATCACAGAATCATAGATATAGAGCTGGAAGGGATCTTAGATGTCCTCAACTACAACCTCCTCATTTTACAGATGGGGAAACTGAGGCTCAGAAAAGTTACATGACCAATAAAAATGACATGGGGGTCAAGGAGTTCAGGGAGTCCAGGAATCCCAATAACCACAGTCCCTGGAAAACAGTCTGGAATGAATTCACAGACTCAAGCATTCTCCAAGTCAAGGTGGCAAAGATTTATTGTTATGCTATATAGCAGGCAAGAGTTCTTAGGGAACCTGCAACCTTAAAGCTTATATAGGATATTCTATAGTATAACAAGTGCCAAATATGCTAAGTAGGTGAGTCAGGGCAGGATTAGGGATTGGTTAAGGAGTGGTCAGTTCTTAAAGGAACATGTACTTTTAATATCTACTATGCAGGCGTATTACCCAGAATTCACTGGGAAATATCCCAAGGAGGGGCTGCATGGAGGTGTGATTTTAGATTTGAAATGTCACTAAGTCAGCTGATGTTCAGGGCTGACCAAGCTAACACCCATCAATGTTGTGTTTGACAAGATGGATGTTGGGAGTATAGGTATATCCGAAGCTAATGAGAAATTCAGGATATATATAATGAGCTAGGGAGTACACATATGACTGAGTCTAGGATACATACGATAGGTACACAGCTGCTTCAGCCAGTACACAGCTGGGTCAAACTACTAAATTCTATAGGTGTAGCTGGCTACTGTATCAGGAAGAGAGGTAAGGATTTTGTTAGGGCATGCTGCTCTTGAGCTAGAGAGAAAGTGCCTGAGACAGTGTTTGAGGCTAGGGAGAAATGTGATTTTGGAACTAGATGTGATTTCACAAACTGTGGTTCAAGCACAGGCACCCAAGCACCCCATCACAAACTCCTAGGATTAGTAAGCAACAGAGATGAGATTGGGACTCAGGAGTTCTGATTTCAGAGACAGAGCCTTTGCTACATGCACATGAATGAGAAGAAAGGTACAGTGTGATAGTGAGGAAAAAGTACTCAGAGAAGGTTTTTAAAAAGACTTTTCCTCAGTATCTTTTGTTCTTGCATCATTTAGACTCCCCCCTGTATCCTTCCTTCTGCTCCTTTCAGAAAATCATCCCTTATAATGGAGGTTTTTAAAAAAGGAAGAAAAAAGAGGAAGAAAAGAAATATATTCAGCAAAAATCAATCAACATCTAGGAGAAAATTTAACATGACGCGCAATGTTCCACACCTACGGTCCCCAACCTCTGCAAAGAAGGAGGGGAGCTTCCTTCTTTTATCTCTTCTTTGAGTCAAATTTATTTTTTATAATTTTGCAGCATTCAGTTACCATTATTTTGTGTTTTATTTTTTTTCCCATTTACAGGGTTGTAGCTCCATTTTTGGAGCCACTAGGTGGTGCAGTGGCTACAGGGCCAGGCCTGGAGTTGGGGAGACCTAAGTTCAGTCTGGCAACCTGGTTGCCTCAGTTTCCTCCTCTGTAAAATGAGCTGGAGAAGTAAATGGCAAAGTCACTTCAGTCAGACCCAAATGGGGTCATGAAGAGTCGGACTCAACCGGACAACAAGTTATTATTTATGTTGTTTTCCTGCCTCTGCTTGCTTCACTTTACACCAGTTTGTGTAAAGCTTCCCATGAGTCATTGCCTTCAGCATGTTGGCCTTTTTATTTTTACGGTATAGTAATATTCCACTACATTCATGTGCCTCAGCTTGTCTACCTATTTCCCTTATCAATGACTATCTGCTTCATTTTCAGGTCTTTGCTACCACAAAAAGTGTTGCTATAAAAATTTTGGCATGCACAGAGCTTTTCGTTATGAAGAGAACCTCCATGGGGGTACATTCCTGCCGGTGGAATCTCTGAGTCAGAGGATATAGACATTTGAGTCATTTCCTTTGTGTGATTCCAAACTGCTTCACAGACAGGTTGTACTTCATTCACAGATCCACAAACAATGCTGTAGTGTGCTTGTCTTCCCACAACCATTCCAACATTGACTATTCTTTTTCTTTATCATCTTTGCTACTTAAAGCATCAGGGTTGTTTCGATATGAATTTTTCTCATTATGAGTAATTTGTAACATTTTTTCACATGATTATTAATAGTTTTACAATTTTTGTGAACCAGTTTTTCAAAGTTTTTGACTATTTCTCTATTGGAGAGAATGGTCTTTTATTCTTTGGTCTTACGTATTTCTGTAAGTTGTTGCTATTTTTTTAGGTATAAACCCTTATCAGCGATATCTGATACAAAATTCCCCTCCCCCCCCATTCACTGCTTCCCTTCATATCTTAGTTGTGTTAATTTTCTTGGCATAAAATTTTTTTAAATTCAAAATTACCTGTTGAACAGTATGATCTTTTCTTCCAGTGTTCTTCCAGTGTGCTCTTTAATATTTGTATCACATATCTATTTTGAACTTAGTATGTCATATAGTATACGCTGTTGGTCTAAATATAATTTCTGGCACACTCATTTCTTATTTTCCTAACAATTCTTAAGAAATATAGATTCACACACTGTTTGATCCAGCAATAGCACTACTAGGTCTGTGTCCCAAAGAGATCATAAAAGAGGGAAAAGGACATACATGTATAAAAATATTTATAGACTCTTTTTGTGGTGGCAAAAATTGGAAACTGAGGGAATACCTATCAATTGGGGAATGGCTGAGCAAGTTGCAGTATATGAATGTATTGGAATACTCTTGTGCTATAAGAAATGATGAGCAGGGAGATTTCAGAAAAACCTAGAAAGACTTACATGAACTAATGCAAAGTGAACTGAGCAGAACCGGGAGAATATTGCACACAGTGATAGCAACATTGTGTAACGATCAAATATGAAAGACTCAGGTCTCCTCATCAATACAATGATCGAAGACAATTCCAAAAGACTCATGACAGAAAATGTAATTCACATCCAGATAAAGAACTGATGAAATCTGAATGCAGATTGAAGCATACTATTTTCACTTTTTTGTGTGTCCATTTTTCCTTGGGGTCTATTTCTTCTTTCATAACATGACAAACATGAAACATGTTTTACATGATTGCACTTATATAACCTATATTAAACTGCTTACCATTTGAGGTATGTGAGTGTGTGTGAATTTGGAATTCAAAATTTTAAAGGAGTAAATGTTAAAGTTTATCTTTACATGTCAGTGGAAAAATAAAATACTACTTAAAAAGAAGTATGCAATATTTTCCTAGACAATTTATATTTTGGGTGTTATTAATTACTGTATTATTGAGTTCGGTTATTCCTTGTCTAGTCTGTTCCATTATTCTACTTTTCTGTTTTTTAATCAATATCATGTAATTTTGTCAATTACTGCTTTATAGTATAGTTGAGGTCCAGCAGTGCTATTCTTCCTTAGATTCTGCCCTTTAAAAATTATATCCCTCTATATTTATGTTAGGTAGATGGATCAGGAAAGGTTTCATAGAGGTGAAAGGAGATTTAAAAGCAAGAGGTAAGAAACAGAGGAATGAAGCCAGCCTTGAGGTCAGTGACTAGTGTGGGACCTAGTCTCAAAGGAAGAAGGGAAGCCAGGTCCCTGCTTCAAGAGACAAAGAAACAAAGACTCTGGAAGTGAAAAGGTTGAAGATGGACACCCTTAAGATAAAGAAGGTGGCTGGTCATTTCCTTCTACATAGGATTTAGGTATGTTCTACCTAAACGTGTGTGGAGTTTTGGGAAGGGAGCTGCCTACTGTGGCCAGTTTCAAAGCATCACAGAAAAACTAAGCACAATCATCAGAACTGATCAGAACTCTCAGTCCATGCTTTTGATCTTTGTGGGGAATGAACGACATTGCCCCTTTTCTCTTGGAGCGATTGTGTCAAGTATGACTCCAGGGCTCTAGGTAAATGAGGCAGGGACTCAGGTGGTGTTTTTTTCCACTTTCTGGTTGGCATGACAAAGTTTCTTCAGGGACGTGTGCGTCCTGGATGTGAACACTTGGTTATTCAACTATAGCCAGTGTCAACTCACATCTGGGTGCTAGAATAAGCATTTATTAAGTACTTATGGTATGCCAGGTGTCATACTAAACATTGGGGAAGAATCCTTGCTCTCAAGGAGCTTACATTCTAATGGAGGAAGACAACAGCCAAAAGAGGGTTGAAAAGGACCCAGGGATGCCCCAGTTGGGGGCATGGGTGTTGAAGTCAGGGAACTGCTTCACTGTGTGACCCTGGGCAAATCACTTAACCCTGTTGGCCTCTTTCCTCACCTGTAAAATGAGCTAGAGACAGAAATGGCAAACCATTCTAGTATCTCTCCCAAGAAAACCCCAAATGGAATTGTGAAAAATTGGACAGGACTGAAAGAAGTCGACAAGAAAGGTCCCTTTAATCATTAAATCTTTTGTTCTGCTAGATGCATAGCTACTTAATAAGTGATGGGGCTCCTACACCAGGCTGCACTGAAGAGGAAGGAAGTATAGACAGCTTATTAGCTAAGTGGTTTGCCCAGGCATCACCAGGAGCCTGCCAGCAATCATCAGGAAGCTTCCTGATTGATTGAGAATGGGTTTGGAATTTCAAAATAGAAGAGTGAACTTAGGTCAATACCTGGTGGGCCAATCACAAGTCGGTGTAATAAGGATGTTTCCATTCTGAAACTGCCTTTCTGCTATCTCAGGCTCACTCTCAGTCCGTAAGGACATGTCCTGATTGCTGCTTAGATTTTGAAAGTGATGGAATCCTAATAAAGCTGCTTCCAGCTCCAATATTCTAAGTTCATTATAAGCTGGGCCCCATTGAACAGCAGGCCCACTGTACCTACCTAACCCCCCTGCCAATGTCCTAACATCTTCATATATGCCTCACTGTTCACTGGAACAACAGGTATGTCCCTGAACTCTTAGTTCCCACAGAAACAGCAGGTGTGTCCATGTGATAGGAACCTAGCTACTGCCTCTACCTGGTCCCTCCCCCCAGACCCATTCCCACAGAAACAGGTGTGTTCTTGTATTCAATCACAATCACATGATCCATCTAGCCCAAGACAGGATCACAATACCTAACTATCTGTCTTGACCAGACAGGACCATAAGAGCTAGCCAGTTGGAGGGCAGAATGACCAGAATGTTTAACCACCAAACCATAGTATGGACCCCTCCTCCTTTACCTAATCCCTTAACAATCCCCTCCTCCATTACCCAATCCCTTAACAAACTCCTCCTGCCTTTATAATATTAATGATATTCCTCTATTCTTTGTAAATTTCTGTTATGTAATTTCATCTTTACCCTATAAAAATTCATCTTGCTTTCTTTAAAGTTGCTGGTTCCTCTTGGAACTTAACCTGCTTCATGAGAGGCGTCAATCTCAATAAATGCCTATACTTGGATTAGAGGTGGTCTGACTCCGAATTCTTTGAGATGGTTCCACCACAACATGTCATGAAACCCCAACAGTTTTTAGGCGGGCAAAGCCCCCACTTCAACAGTTTCTGGTGTCCCTGGATTTAAACTGCAACAAAACTGTTTCCCTTCCTATAGCATCCTACAGAATTAGCTAATGACATTGTTCTCTCTCCCTCTTTCTTGCAAAGGGGAGAGGGGATCAAAAGTGTGATCAAAAGCTTTCCCCCTGTACTCAAAACACAAGTCATCTATCTAGCACCTGCAGCAGTGGGCAATGTGCTAGCTTCAGAGGCAAGTTCTCTGAGCCTCAGTTTACTCATCTGTACAATGAAGGGACAAGACCAGATGACACCTTAATTCCCTTCCTATTCTAAATTCTGGGTCCCATTATCAACTCCAGAGGTCACAAAGAAAGAACACTTTTCTCTACAGCAAGCCCCTGACAAAAAACATTGCACAGCCCTCTTTTAAACATTTACTTGCTGTAATGGGAATCTGAGGATCTTCCCTGCCCCTTGGCCCCTTTGATAGGCTTAAGTGACTCTGAGAACCTTCCCTGATTTTAAAATATACTCTGCCCCCTATTAGGCTGAAAGTGATCACATGGAGCCTGTGGAGGGAGGCTTGTTTTTCAGGAATGCCCCCACCTTGTTACTTGGTGATGGGGCAGTGAGTGGGTCAAGAGGGTTGTGACATTCTCTGAGCCAGGAGAAGGCTATATATACCCTGATGTGAGGCTTTGCTTTGGGGCTCACTTTGGGAAGGGTTGTGTGATTTGGCCAGAAGAGACTCTGGGCAGCTGTTGAGCCCCTCGGCTTTGAAAACCCAGATGTTGGTGCTTCCCTCTCTGGTAACTAACTAGGTATGGATGTAATGGTCAGATGGCTGGAAGCCCTGTCTGCTGATCTGTTTCTCTGTCTGTACTTTTTTGTCTGCTTGTAACTTCTGTTTGTATTCTCCGAAGTTCAGAGTGCTGACTTTTGCCCCCGAACTAGGTAAACGATATATTTGATTAAAGTAGGATTGTTAACCCATTTTCCATTGCTTTCCTTTAGAAAAGCAGACCTAAGAACCTGTGCTAGCAGCCATTCTGGGTATGCTGGGGTGCTTGCTGCTACACCTGCCTAAAGGGAGCAACACTTTTAAAATGAATCTACACTGGGTAGCCAGGAGAGGGCATCAGCTTCTGGGTTTTCAGCTCCTTTTCCAGCTTTCAATAAAGAAACTGAGGCTCTAAGATAAGTTACTTACCCATATTCTAAATCCAGGGCCCTTTTCCCCGGATCGTCTCTCCAGTGCTGACAGGACATCTCCCCCCAGAAGTCTCATTGACTCTTCAAGCTCAACCATCCTCAAACTGAGCTTATTCAACTGTAGACCAGATCCTTTTTCTGATTTTCCTCTTTCTGTCTGTACCAGCTCTGTTCACACAGTCTTGTGTGCTGACAACCCGGGAGTAATTGCTGGCTCTCCACTCTCTCTCACATCTCCCATCAATCAGTGAGTAGGTCCTGTTGATCCCATCACCCTTTACGCCTGTCCTCTCCTCTCAATACCCACTGCCTTTACCCTTTTACAGGCCCTAATTACTACACGAACTAACCCAACTGCCTCCAAATAGGCCATCCTGACTCCTGCATCCTCTCTCTCCTTTACTCTGTTCTTCATATTGCTGCCAGACTCGTCTTCCTCATTTGTCAATCTGGTCATGTCATTCATCTGCTGCAAAGTCTTCAGTGACTCCCTACTTCCTACTAAATATAATTCAAACTCCTCTGTCTGACATTGAAGACCTTCCTTCAATCTCATGCCCATCTACCTTTCCTATCTTACTTCATATGATTTCACTCCACAATCTTTCCATTCCATTCAGGCAGGACTGTTTGAAACTACCCTCAAAAGGGCAAATCGAAACAACCTGAAGGTTTTACCTTCCATCCAGAAAATTGGCAAAGATTACTAAAAATAAATGTGAGCAATGTTATTATAGGGGCTAAGGAAAAACCGACACACTAAGAAATTGGAGATGGCACCATGAACTGTCTCAGTCTTTCTGGAAAACAATTTGGAATGAGGGTAGAATGTTCACATCTTTGACCTGGAGATCCCACTGCTAAGCATGTGTGCCCCACAGATGTTAAAGGCAGAAGGTCATATTCATACCAGCACTTTACGTGGTAGCTAAGAACTGGGAACAAAATTAGATGCCTAAACAAATTGTGGCACCTGAATGTAGGAGTGTGAGAAATAAAGAATTGGAAGATTTCAGAGAAACATAGGAAGGCTTCTATGAACTGATGCAAAATAAAGTAAGTATAAGCAGGAAAAGAATATAGGCAATGGCTATAATGGTGTAACTGGGAAGAGCAAAAACAAAGTGTCATACTGAGTTTGTTATTATGACAGAGCTTGTCCTTGAGAAGATGAACCTTCCTCCTTATCTTGCAGAGTTGGGGAACTGTGGATAAGGAACATTATATACATAGGCAGATTCAGCTCCCACATTGGCTAGTTTTGCTGACCCAAATTCTACCTTTATTTTATACTCTTTGTTGCATGGAATGGATTGATAGCTGCGGAGAGACATTTAGGTGTGGGCATGGTATAAAAACAAAATATTGAAATGCATTTATAAAAACCCACTGCTCCTTGAACATGCCTTCTTTGCTCATGTTGTCCCTATTTCTGAAATGTCTATCCTCACTCTTGTTACCTGTTAAGTTCCTACCCATCAATTAAAGCTAAACTCGAACGTTCCTTCCTCCAATAAACCTTTCCATATCTCCTCCTAATGGGAATAACCATCTTCCTTGGACCTCACTTTGTGCCTTCCTAGTACACTTACATAATATTGCGAATTGTTGTTTAAATGGTTTGTTCTCATCTCCACTAGACTGTGAGCCCCATGAGGTTAGGGACAGGGTCTTATCCAGGTCTCAGACAATACAGGACATTTGTGGACGTTGATATGAAGTAAAATCAACCCCTACACGAGGAAAACTCTGAATCTATTTCTCTCTAGTTGCCCCTGAGACACTTTCTCTTGTTTCCATTCCCTCCTCCATCTTTCCCCCAAAACCCAGAGAAGTCACTAGAGCTCTCAGCTCTTGTCTTGTCCATTCCTCTCACCTTTCCTTCTGTAAGCAGTCCATTTTCCCTTCATAGTTCATCTTGGCAGCCTTCCCCAGCTCCTTCTCGCACCTTCTCACCTTCCCAGGGGATTGTACCTGGTTCTGGGGAACTTGGATCCAGAATGTCCTTGAGAGTCAAGTTGAGGCAAACATACTGGGATCTCCAAAACAAGGAGCTCTTGGTCTTCTTTCGGAGCAGAGAGTAGGGAGTGAAGCGGGAGGAGCTGTTGAGGCTGTCCACAGGAATCAGCTCCCTGGCTCTGCTCAGCTCTTGGACTATGTTCTTGGTTGCCCACTCAAATGCAGAGGCCATGGTTCTTAGGAAGGGTAAAGGAGAAGAGAGGACAGAAGCTAGTCAGTCTCTCTGACTCCTTGATCCTGAAAGTATGGAGTAGTTGGCACATAAGCACATAAGCCATCAGAAAGCCAGTCCATCCAAAAGCATTTGTTATGCACCTACTATGTGCCAAACTCTGTACTAAGAACTAGGCATACCAAAAAAATGCAAAAAACCCCAACAACAACCGAAAAACCAACATGTCATCCCTTGTTCCTGAAAAGTTCACAACCTAATGGAGAGATAATATACAAACTCTGTACCATATATCTGTCTATCTATCTATCTATCTATCTATCTATCTATCTATCTATCTATTTATCTATCTATCTATCTGTCTGTCTGTCTGTCTATCATCTATCTATCTATCTATCTATCTATCTATCTATCTATCCACATATATATATACAAATATACTGAATAAATTAGAAGTACTCAATGAAGGGAAGTTACTAAAAGTAAGAGGGGGTAGGGGAAATCTTCCTCAAAGAAGTAGAATTTTCTCTGGAACTTGAAACTTGGGAAGACAAAATAGGGAGACGAGGAGGGAGAACATTCCAGGCATGGAAGAGAGCCAGAAAAAATGTCCAAAGCTATCAGAGTACAGGAAAGGGAGCAAAGTAAGAGAAAACAAGAGAAAGAGAAGGGTCCTGGGCTATGAACAACTTTCAATGCTAAGCAGAGCAGTTTGTATTAGATGCTGGAAGGTTAGGGAGCCACTGGAGTTCATTGAATAGAGAGGGGAGGTGGTTCAATCTGCACTTACAGACCTTAGCCATCATCATCATTGTCTCTCCTTCCTCAGTCAAATACAGAATTCCGTAGCTGCTGCCTCCACTTCTTCACCTTCCTCTCCTCAGCCTCTTGCCATCTGACGTTTTTCCTCATCCTGAACTGAAACTTCCCTCTTTCGGGTTACCAGCAGTCATTTAACTTGCTGACTCTGCCGACTCTCTCAGTTCTTGTCCTTCTTGACCACTGCACAGTAATCCCCCTCCCTCTTTCTGTGTTCTCTGCTCCTTTGGTTTGCTTGGCACTGCAGGGGAGTGAGGAATAGCCAACATTTATTTAGCTCTTACTATGTGTGTAAGGCACTGTGCAGACTGCTTTAGAATTACTGTCTTATTTGATCTTCACGACAATTCCGAGAGGTAAGCCCTTTTATCCCCATGTTACAGATGAAGAAATAGAGGAAAGCAAAGGTGAAGTGACTTGCCCAAGGTCACAATATAAAGCATTTGAGGGCTGATTTGAATTCAGGACACACTTCCTAATTTCAAGTTCAATGTTCTATCCACTGTGCCACCTCCCTGCTTACATGGACACCTTTGACAGTTGCGTGAAGCTTTTGGACCCATTATCAGAATACTGTTTTCAAATACATAAAATAAAATGCTTAAGATTAGAAAGGAAACTGAATATAATTGAAAATGAAGATGAAATTTTTTACTCTAACCAATTTCACAGAACCCTTGAAGTTTATGTATAGATGCCAAGTTAATAAACTTCGACTTAAAAGGGTATTTCAAGGGTATTTTAGAGGAGTAACAAGACCCAAATATGTTTGTAGAGAGCTGGGAAGGAGCCAGCTAAAGAGAAAATGATGCTGAGAGAAGGTAAGCTTGTTACTCCTCTAAAATACCCAGAGCTCTGGTGGGAGAAAGGAAGGAACTGAATGATCTTGGCAAGGAAAAGAAACATGTAAAGACAGAGATTGGGGCAAATCCCTAAGGAACTGAGATCCCTGTACTATAAAAGCTGAGGTTCTGAAGAGAAACTGAAATTTCTTGATCATTATTCACTGGGGAAAGTAAACGAGTGACATGCTTGGGGTGCCCAGAACTGGTGCCAATCAAAGAGTCTGTGCCCTAACCTGAGTATTATAGCAACGGATTTTAGTTTAGGGAGGTTTCATCTTGGACTCTGTTGTAGGGGCCGTAATTCTTAAATACTATGGGATCTATAGGCCAGCAACCTAGGTTCAGGAAGCATAGCCATCCTCGGATGTTACTGCCAGGGAGGAGCAACCACAGGAATTTTGGTTCCCCATAAGAGATAAGTTTTGAGGAAAAAGCCAAGGTTAAATTCACCATCTTCTTCCTGTCTGGGGGAAAGCGCTGATCGGGTCAAGGGAGTCCAGCCCCAGTGCTAAAATAGGTAACAGGGTTGGAGAAGGAGCCAAGTGTGGTGGAGTCTTGGGGAACAGTTCTCTAAGGTCCTAGCGCCAAGGTCAGAATTGGGGAAACTGTTAAGCTGCCTGTCTCCTCTCAGAATAGGCTGTGCTAGGGAACCCTACCAGCAAACTCCTCCAACCTTTTTAGATCTCTTAACACACTCAAGAAGAGGAACCAGAAGGAGTGGGGAAGGGAGATGGCAGCCCCCAGCCTCTGGTTCACTTTTCAATGCTCCGAGAGGGGTTGTGCAGGCTCCAGGTATCTAGCTGGTTCTGCCTCAGGCTTTTGTCTAGGGTGCCTTCCCTCCAGACCCCCCCGTTCTCCCCGCTTTGTTCCCTGAGGCAGCTTACCTTGGCAGCCTTGTCTTATCTGGGGATGGCTGTGTGCCTATGGGGTAGAGTGTCCGTCTCTTCCTCCCTTTCTTCAAAGAGAGATTTTGGGAGCTGCTCCCCAGCACAACCAAAACTGAAACTACTTCCCTTTTGCATTCATCAGCCTCTTTCTGTTCTCAATTTTGTTTATATTTTGCAATGACCCTAAGGATGCATTGGAATTTCCTCAGTTTATCAGAACCTTTTTCTTGAGTCACTCTGATCCATCTGAGCACACTTTGATTGGTTGGTCTCAACTCCTAGACACATCAGGGTATCTGATCACTCACTATAAACTGAGGGCAGGACCCCTGATGGTATTATTCAGTCGGTATCACCTTAGCACTAAGAGGAGATCTGGGATTACTTCTTGGGAAAAGGAGAATGTCAGAGCAGCTGGAAGGCAGAATGGGGGTCCCCAAGCTGTGGAGAATGGGAAAATTCTCTTGTTTGGGGGGTCCCTCAAAGAGCATGAGGTCTAACAATCTGTCTGGCCAGGGATCCCCTCTCTCATCTTCTCAATATGTAGTCATCTAGCCTCCACTGGAGGACTGACTTGGTGAAAGGGAGCTCATTGATTAATGAAGATGAGTTTGTGGAGCCCTTTGAGATTTCCTAAATGTCTTTTTTATTATTTCAAACATTTTTGCTTAATGTTTTGAGTTCCAAATTCTGTCATGCCCACCCGGATGGTAGACAATCAGATATAGGTTATACACGTCCAATTATGTAAAACATTTCCGCATTAGTCATTTTGTACAAGAAGATTCAAATAAAAGAACAAGATGAAAGAAAGAAAGAAAGAAAGAAAGAAAGAAAGAAAGTGGAAAATGACCTGCTTCAGAGTTCTTTCTCTGGAGGGGGAGAATATGCTTCATCGCTAGTTCTTTGGGATTGTCTCAGATCATTGTATTGCTGAGAAGAGCTGAGTTGTTCACAGTTTTTCATCAAACAAGAGTGCTGTTCATTTGTACAATGTTCTCCTGGTTCTGTTCACTTCACTATGTGTCAGTTGTGTAAGTTTTTCTAGGTTTTTCTGAAATCATCCTATGGTTAGCATTTTATAACTATCATCATATTTAATCCTCACAAAAGCCCTGGAAGGTGGCTATTATTATATCTCCTTTTGACAGGGGAAGAAACTGAGACAGACCAAGGTTAGGTCACTTGTCTACAGTCACACAGCTAGTACGTATCTGTGGTCAGATCTGAGCTCAATACCTCCAGAATCCATATCCAGTGGTCTAGTCACTGAGCCACCCAGCTACGATCCCCTCTAGAAGCAGTCCATGACACTTTTGGGGATTGTTCTGTTGGAAGTCTTGTCTTTTTTTCTTTACATCAAATCTAGATCTGATTCTGCAACTTTCACCCAGTAACCTGGTCCTGTCTACTGGGGTGGGCAGAATGTTGAATCTTTCTACCACATGGAAACTCTTTAACTATTTCAAGGCAGCCATGGTATCCCTTCCCTCCAGTTCCTGGCATATGGGGTCTCTACTCTCTTCTCATCCTAGACATCTTCCAACTTCACAATACTGCCATATTTCAAGGAACTTTTACAATTCAAATGGACATCAGGGATTGCTGTGACCCACAATGGCATCATTAGGGTGATGACTTCTCTGAATTTTGCTACAATAACCAAATTATTATCTAGTACGTAAAGGCTTACAAAGCACTTTTACAAATATTATCTCATTTGATCCTAGGATCAACAACCCTGGGAGGTAGGTGCTCTTACTATCCCCATTTTAGAGATGAGAACACTGACACAAACAGGTGAAATGACTTGCCCAGGGCCACATAGAGCTGATGAGTATCTGAGACAGAATTTAAACTCAGGTCTTCCAAGGTCGGGACTCTGTTTACTCTGCCACCAATTTAGGTTGGTCTTTGGCAGGGGTGGGGGTAAAGACATATATAATCCATCACAGAACCTCTATGTGCCTGTGTTTTTGAACTGTACCTCCCAGAATTAAACACAATACTCCTGATGCTTTCTGGAAATATAAGTGCTCTCTAAGACTCACTTTCTTGAGTTCAAATATAGTCAATATGGTCTCAGGCTCTTAGTAGCTGTGTGAACCTGGGCAAGTCACTTAACTCTGCCTGAGTTTCCTCATCCATCAAATGAGCTGGAGAAGGAAATGACAAACCACTCCAGGATCTTTGCCAAGAAAATTCCCAATGGGATGAGGAAGAGTAAATGACTAAAACTACAGAACAACAACAAAGGTTCCTTTGAGTTCAAAATCTATGATCCTATCAACTCTCTTACTTAATGGAAGCAGAAAGCAGAACCCAGAGAAGAAAAAATACCTTGCCCCAGGTCACATAATTAGTGAGTAATAGAGCTCTCCAGCCTTACCCTCCTGTGTTCTCTCCACCAAAGCTTGTTGCAGAAGTCTTCTCTGTCCCAGCTTCCATGCACATTCAAAGTCACAACCTGAGTTATCTCTTTCATAATATCTCTCTCCATCTCCTCTTTCCTTCTCCTGTCCCTTCCCAGGGAGGAGAAAGTGAGTCCAGTGACCTTGCACAGCCCTCCCTCACTCAAATCAAAGTCAATTGCAAGTCATGTCATTATTTTCCTGATGCCAAGATCCTCTTCGAAAATGAAAGACAAATGCAACCTGTGATTAGACTGAGCTGCCTGGGTGGGGACCCACCTAGTTGGGTAACTCAGCTCATCTTTTCCCGCTCCTCTCCAAAGGAAGATATATTTTGATGGCCAGAAGCTGCTCACTTTACTTGGAGTTTACTGGCTAGATTCCTTCCCTCTCTCCCTCCTTCCCTCCTTCCCTCCTTCCCTCCTTCCCTCCTTCGTTCGTTCGTTCGTTCCTTCCTTCCTTTCTTTCATAGAACCTTAAACCAGATGGGGAAACTGAGACTAGGAATCAGTCCCTTTGAAAAAGATCTTGAGATTTTAGTGGATCAAAAGCTTGGGCTGCTTTAGGAGGTGGTGGGCTCCTCCTCCCTGGAGGTCTTTAAGCAAAGGCTGATGATCACTTGCCTAGTATGTTGTAGAGAAGATTAACTTTTCTTCTAGCAGACATGTTGCAATTCTGTTCTTTCTCTGACTTGCTATTATTTTCATCACATTTCCTATCCAAGCCTTTACTGTCCAGAAAAGTTCATCATGCTGAGGTCTTTGGAAACTCCCTTTTGCAGCCAGCTGAGATTTTTAGACGGTGCTTCCAGATATGTAGCAGCTTCTTAATGTTCTCTGTTCCAGTGCAATTTCCTTTTATTAGTAGCTAGCTGGCCGCAAACACCAAATTAGCTTCTAGGAGGAAGGAAGCACAAAGGGGTAGCCTCCTGGTGTAGTTGCTACCTGTCAACAGCTTTATGAAAAAACAGGCAGGAAGTGAAGCGAGCAAAGTGTAGACTTGGGCTCTGAGGTCCTTTCCCAGGCCCCACTCCCCCTGAGGAATTGGGCTCCAGAACTCAGCTACTCTGTCTTCTCGGGGTTTTAGAGGTAGAGAGGTTGGGGTATGCGTTTTGTTTCTAATGTGAGCGCTCAGGAGACCCCACTAGTGTATTTCCTGCCATGATAATCAGCTGACAACTAGTCAGCCAGACTAAGAGGGCTTTTAGAAAAGGGGACTTATAAAGTCAGAGTAGCTGGTACAAAGCATCCCCCTGAAAGTCTGTGACACACTCTTTCATAAGTACAGACAGAAGCCGGAGACAGGGGCTCAAGTTTAGGGAACGCATGTGTAAAGGAGGAACTCCTGGTTCCTGGTTGTTGGACATTCTTTTCTCCCCCTGGTGAAGCACTTACAAAGCATACTCTAGGCATGGGGTAGCTTCATAGCTAGGCTTTTTGCTGAGCTGTGTCCTTGGCTCTCAGGGAATGCTCTGTTTCATTTGCATTACTCCCGCACCCAAACCTCTGGGATAACTTCTGTTCTCCATAATGCTGATATTTTGTAACTGACCTTTAGGATGGGATCCAGTTTCTTCAGCTTGTCAGAACTCTTCCTGAGTCACTTTGATCTATCCAAGGACCTTTTGATTGGTTGGTCTCACCTCCTAGACACATCAGGGTATCGCTATACTATAAGGTCGCTATAAGCTGAGGACGAGGTCCCTGATCTTCTTATTCAGTCAGTACCACCTGAACACTAGAAGATCTGGGATTACTTCTTGGTAAAAGAAGAATGCCAGAGGCAGCTGGAAGGCAGAATGGGGGTCCCTAAGTCATAGAGAATTGCAAAATTCTCTTCTTTGGAGGGTCCCTCAAAGAGCATGAGATTGAGCCTCCTTTCTGACCAACATATGCCAGCCTGGTGACATCTTTAAAAATTCTCATTTGCACCTAGATGTTCAAAAAAGTCTTTCAAAGCTTTTCTGAAATCATCCTGTTCTAAGTATTTTATAAATATTGTCCCATTTATTCCTCACAGAAACTCTTAGAAATAGGTGCTATCATTATCCCCTTTTGACAGGTATGGGTTGCTGTGACCCACAGTGTCATCATCATGGTGTTGACCTCTCTGAATTTTGCTACAATAACTAAATTATTATCTTGCATTTAAAGGCTTGCAAAGCAGTCTTACCAACACTATCCCATTTGATCCAAGCAACAACCCTGGGAGGTACATGCTACAATAATCCTCATTTTAGAGATGACAGCACTGATGCAAACAGAGGTGAAGTGACATGCCCAGGGCCACACAGGACTAGTAAGTGTTTGAGACAGGATTTAAACTCAGATCTTCAAAAGTCAGCACTCTGTTTACTCTGCTGCCAATCTAGGCTGGTGTTTGGAGAATTAAAAAAGGCCCATAATCCATTGCAGAGCCTCTATGTGCCAATGTTTTGAACTATGGCTCCTAGAATTGAACACAATACTCCAGATGGGTTCTAGAAATTTAAATGATCTCTAAGATTTATCTTCCTGAGTTCAAGTCTGGTATCAGACACTTAGTAATTGTGTGACCCTGGGCAATCACTTAACCCTGTTTGTCTCAGTTTCCTCATCTGCTGTTTCTGAAAAGGTTGTCCATTGAATGCCCTTCTGTTCCCCTTACCAACCTTGTGCCTTCCCAGAACAAAACCTCCCTCTGTGGCCACCACTTCCTTACTTGGGATGTCTCTGCCTCTAACATATAAACTCCTGGAAGGCAGGACAAGTCTCACTTTTGTATTCCCTGTGCTTAGCACTTAGTGTGCTATACATCCTGCTTAATAAATATTTTTTTTCATTGACTTGTTTATTTACTTTTAGTTTACAAGATTCAGTTCCACAATCACTTGAGTTTCAGATTTTCTCCCTTCCCTTCTCCGCCCCCCCCCCCCCACCATGGTGGCGTGCAA
>CM053587.1:289258215-289288678 GCA_028646515.1 Pseudochirops corinnae | reverse complement strand
AAAAGAATGATAGCATGTATTGCTTCAGTCTCCATTTAAACTATAGTCTTTCTAGATCTTTCTCTGAATGTAGGTATCCCCTTCCATCCTGAGACTTGTAGAGTTGTCTTATAGCTGTGCATTGCTGAGAAGAGTCCAGTTTATCAAGGTTGGTCATCACACATACGATGTGTCTGTGATTGTGTACAAATTTTTCCTGGTTCTTCTCTTCTCACTTAGCATCAATTTGTATAAGCCTCCGCAGGTAATTATGAGGTCCATTTTCTTCCCATTTCTTATAGCACAATAGTATTCCATTACATTCATATACCATAACTTGTTCAGCCATTTCCCAATTGATGGGCATCCCTTATATTTCCAGTTTTTTGCCACCGCAAAGGGAGCTGCAATAAATATTTTTGTACATATGGGTCCTTTTCCCACTTCTGTGATCTCTTTGGGATATAACCCCCAAAGTAATATTACTGGGTCAAAGGGTATTAATAAATATTTTTTATTCTTTCCTTCATTCATTAAATGCAGTAAAGATTCATGTGGGTTGAATAAAGGGAGCTAGGAGATTCTATGAAGAGACTATAAAGCTCAGGAAATCAGGGACAATTATTTTTCATTTAACAGATTAAATGAGGGTTTTGATCCTGTGTATGAAAGTGGGTAGGGGGTAGAGAGTCCACTAGACCTGTCAGGTAGGGAGAGTGGCTAGGAACCCTCCACAGGTAAAAGGGTTACTATAAAAATCAAACGAGATATTTGTGAATTACTTAGTACAGCACCTGACACATAGTAGGTCTTCTAACAATACTTTTTCCTCCCCACTTGAAATTTGCTTTAGGCAAACCTCCAATTATTTAGCACATATTATGTGACAGACACTGTGCTAAGTGATGGGGATACAAAAAGAGGCAGGCCCTGCCCTCAAGGAGCTTACAATCTAATGGAATGAGCAAAAGGAAAAAAAGAATCCCACCATAAAGAGCTATCATGAAGACAGGGAGTCTCTGCACAAGCACAGAGGAGAATGACTAGACAATATCTACAGGAAAGCATCAAAGAAAAATGCAACTTGAACACAAAGATAATTTAAAAAGCCAAATGAGAGCAGTAGAGGAAAAAATGGGAAAAGAAACAAGACTTAGGGAAAGGAAAATATGAAAAGAGAATTAATAGCTTGGAAAAAGAGACACAGGATCATACCAAAGAAAAGAACTTAAAAATTAGAGCTGGTCATATGGAAGCTAATGACTCCATGAGATATTCAGACAGGGTTATACAGCAGTGTGTGTAAAAACTGACCTGGAGGCGTTAATGGGCTGCAAGCTTAGTGAGTCAGCACTGTGAGGAGACATCTCAAAAGCTGAGGCTTCTTGGGCTGCAGGGAAGGGCTTCCAGGAAGAGGCAGGTGACAGTTCCACCTCTGCCCTAGTCACATTTCGTCTGGTCTGAGCACCACAGTTTAAAAGCACTGATAACCTGGACAATGTCCAGAGGAGAGCGTCCACAAGGTTAAAGAACCTTGAGTCCATGTCACATGAGGACCTGCTGAAGACATGAAAAGACACAAGGGAGATCTGCTCGCTGTGTACAGGTATGTAAAGGGCTGCAGAAAAGGGAAGGATCTTGTTCTGGTGATCTGAGAGGGCAGAAGTAAGAGCAGTGGACAGAGGCTGCAAAAGGCAAACTAAGGCTTGATGTTAGGAAAAAATTCCTAATGATGAAAGCTGTCCAAAAGGAGAATGAATCGCCTTAAAAGGCGGTGGCTTTCCCTGCAGCGAGGTCTTAAATGAGAGGATAGATGACAGCTTGTCTAGCATATCACAGTGGGGGTTCCTTTTGGGTACATCAGCAGGGGAGGGCCCAACACTCAAATTTCGTGATTCTGTGATGTGAAGTAGGGCTGTCCCTTAATTCACTGGGACTGAGGCTGACATAGGAGGAGGAGGTACCAAATGTGTGGGGAGAGTGTTAGGTGGGTGTTAGGTCTGTAAGTGTCAGTGAGAGCCTGCAGCATCACCAGACTCCCATACAGTGCACAGAGTGAGTGCAGAGCACTGGGGTTCCCAGTAATTTGAGGTTCATCTCCAGAGGGCTACAGACCACATTCTTGCAATAGGTCACGTGTGAGGGTCAAGTTCTCATCCTGGTACTGGACAAAGGATAGCAGCTCTGAAGGAAGGGAGAAAGGCCCCTCCTTGGTCTGATTGAAGTTCTCCTTCAGAATTTCCTTCACCTATGGGAAATAGGTTCAGACTGAACCCAGGGTCTCTGGGGAACTTTCTAGTTGCTCTGAGAATGTCCCTGAGAAACCAGGCTCCTGAGAGAACTGCTAGACTGTACCCTTAAGGAAGTTGCATAACAGTCAAGAAACTCTGTGAAGTCAGAAGCCACCCTATTGAGTTCTTGGCAGCAGGGCAGAGGAAGGGGCAGGTCATCCACAGAACTGAAACTCTCCCTTCTAGATTGCTCCGTCTCCCCCATTTCTTATTCATTCTCTAGGCTGCTCATTCCAAGGCTACTGGGAAGTTGGGGCTGCCCAGCTTACTTCTGGGAAGGAAGTGGCTTTTCTTAGCCGATCTACCTCCTGGGAGAGGATCTTTTCCTTTTTCTCTAGCAGCTGGAGCTGGAGCTGATGTTTGATGTCACTCAGGGCTGGGGACAAATCAATCAATCAAACAAGTCTTTGTTAAATGCCTTAGTAAGGGCTAGACTCTGCTAGGTGCTAGAGATAGAAAGACAAAGAAATGGTCTCTGCTCTCAAGTAGCTTCAGTTGTGTGAGCATGTACATGAGAGCACATACATAGGCAAGTCTATACACAGAGGACACAGAAGGTAAATACAAAGTCATTTGCAGGAAGACAAACAGTTGTGGGGAATCAGGGAAGGCCTCACGCAGGAGGTGGCCCTGGAACACAGTTCTGAAGCCTGGGATTCTAAGAAGGGAAGTTGAGGAGGTGGGTGCTTTCTAGGCTTTGCAAAGGCATGGAACAGGAGGAGAAAAGCTGTATACAAGGAACAGCAAGAATGTAGAGTGTGAGAATGAGAGCAATAATGTATAATGAGCCCAGAAAGGTCAACTGAAGGCAGGTGTCAAAGGGCTTTAAAATCCTTAGAAGAGGAGTTTAAAGGGCAGCTGGGGGTGCAGTGCATAGAACAGTAGACCTGGAGTCAGGAAGAGCTGAGTTCAAATCCAGCCTCAGGCACTTACTAACCATGTGACCTTGGCGGAGTCACTCGACTTTTTTTGGCCTTAGTTTCCTCAATTGTTAAATGGGGATAGCAATAGCATCTACCCCTCAGGGTTCTTCCTTTCTTCCTCCTCACTCTTTCTCTCCTTCTCTCCCTCCATCCCTTCTTCTCTCCCTAAGTCCACATTGGGAATCATACCCTTACTTGCAAGTGCTCTGCCCAAAGGAATATGAATTTTGATAGCTGAAACCTTGAAAGGTGTCTTAGGATTTAGAGGCTAGGTTTCTTTCTTAAGGACCATGCCTTAAACCCAAATAACTCTGGCTTTAGTTGATTGACCAACAATAGATCCCAGCCCAAGCTTCCCTTGGTCACTGCTTGGACCCTGATGGCTCAGAGTGTGTTTAAATAGCAATTGTTTCTGTTTTGGCTAGAAACCCAGAGGGTCTTCTCCTCCTAGACTGTTGTGTTGTTTTTTTTTTTACTGGATAAAAGAGGTCATTCTTTGCATCATTTCTTACCTAGCCTTAATCACTGAATGGATTTTTACCTCAGTCAAACTGAGATCTGGGAAAGACCTTAGCTTAAAAAGACCAAGGTCTCCCACTGTATCCAGGGCCATCTCCAGTTGTCCTGATCTACATCTTTCCACTACACCCAGAAGGCTCTGGAGTATAGTGAGGCTGGTGACTTTGTACAGTTCTCACTCAATTAAATTCAATTCATTAAAGTCATGACATCACTTTGCTGATATCATTGTCTTCTTGGAAAATGAAGGATAACCAACAACCCCCCAGAGTTGTGAGGACCAAATGAGATAATATGTGTAAAGTGCCTGGCAATAGTAAGTGCTATCTGAATGCTAAATGATGATAATGATGAAGATGATGAAGAAGATGATGATGATGATGAGAGTGGAGCCATCAGAACATTTCTTGCAGGGGAATGACATGGTTAGACCTGAGTTTTATGAAAATTCCTCTGGCATTCATAGGGAGAATGTATTAAGGGAGAGATCTGAAGTAGGAAAACCAACTGAGAGGATATTAAAATAGTGATGAAGGCCTAAACAAAAGTGGTGGCTGTTGGAGCAGCTAGAAGGGGATAGATAGTAGAGAGAGAAAGTTAACAAGACTTGACAACTGCTTAGATAAGGTAGATAAGGATGAGGGAAGAGTGCAGGATGGTTCTCAAGATCTGAACCTGGGTTCTAGAAGGATGGTGGTGTCCCTGAAAAAATAGCAAAGTTAGGAAGAGGGATGGGTTTGGAGAGAAAGACCTTGAATTCTGTGTTTGGGTTACCATGAATTTCTGGTGTCCATATGATATCATTTTTACAATACCTGTTAAATATCTCCTGTCCTCTCCTCTGATACTGCCAGCATTCTGATACAGACCCTCATCCCCTCACTCTTGGACTCCTACAATAGCTGTTAGTGGGTCTGTCTGCCTCAAGTCTCTCCCCACTTCAGTGCAGCCTCCATTAAGATGTTACCTCCATTCAGCTGTCACTTCCCTCCTTGCTCAATAAACTCCAGTGGCTCCCTGTCACACTCAGGATCAAATATGAAATCCTCTCTCTGACATTCAAAGCCCTGCATAATCTTCTCCCCTACCTTTCCAGTCTTCTTATACCTTATTCCCTGCCTCTTAGTACTCCTTGATCCAACGACACTGGCCTTCTTGCTTCATACACAAGATACTTCATCTCTTGGTTCTGGGTATTTTTCTCAGGCTTTTCTTCATATTTTGAATGATCTCTCCTTCATCATCTCCATCTACTACCTCCTCTGACTCCCTTGAGCTTAGAACCCAAATCCTTATCTTCTATGTGATATCTTTCCAAACCTTTCTTAATTCAAATGCTTTCTCTCTGTTAATTATAGCTTATTTGTACATATTTGTTTGCTTATTGTCTCTCCATTAGAGTATGAGCTCCTTGAGGGCAGGGACTGTCTTCTACCTCTTTTTGTATCCTCAGGGATTAGCACAGTGTCTGGCACTTATTTACTACTTAACTATCTACTATGGTGGTTCTCAACCTTCCTAATGCCGTATGTGGGCGTATCTGGGCGTATCTGCATGTGGATGGACCCGCCTGGAGACAGATAGAGAAGCCGTGTCTCGGTTCCTAAGATCATCAGAAATATGTGTTTTCCAATGGTCTTAGGCAAGCCCTGTGAAAGGGTTGTTCAACCCCCAAAGAGGTCATGACCCACAGGTTGAGAACCACTGATCTAGTAGGAAATTTTAGGTTAGGGTTGGCTATAGGGACTTAGAAGTCACTGGCATAGAGATGAACCTATAGGTGGTAATGAGATCAGGGACTGAGAGTATATAGAGAGAAGAGAGCCAAAGCCAGAGCTATGGAGGACACTCCATGGATCAGGTGTGGGCCATGATGATGATCTAGTAAAAGAGACTAAAGAGTGGCTAGATAGGTATGGAAAGAAATAAGATGTAGCAATTTCATGAAAACTCAGAGAGGGCAGTGGGTGTGGAAGGAGATGGTGGTTAATATTGTTAAATGGTACAGAGGTGTAGAAGGATGAGATCTGAGAAAATGTCACTGATTTAGGCAATTAAGAGATCATTGGTAACTTGGGACGTAACCATTTCAGGTGAGTGATGAAGGGTAAAGGGAGAAGGCCAGAATGCATGGGATTGAGAAAGTGAAGGCCATGTATGGAGACAGGTTTTTCAAGCTGTTTGGCTATGATCAAAGAAAGATACAGCTTATAGTTGGATGAGGATGGTGGCTTTCAAGAAATGGGAAGATCTGAGTGTGCTTGGGGGCAGAAGGGAAGGAATCTATAGATAAAGAGAGATTTAAAAATATAAGGAGAGAGGGAATGATTATGGGTGCATTTTGGCAGAGGAAACAGGAAGGGATATCATCGGGTATAGTGGCTGGCCCTGATGAGGAGAAGGGCTTGTTCTTCATCAGAAAATGGAGAAAAGCAGGAAATAATGGTGAATGATGACAAGTGGTCTTGAGATATAGAATAGAGGAGAAGAGAAAACTGGAAAATTGCCCCTAATTTCGTAGCAAAGGATAATAAAAGGTCCTTTGTGGAGAGGGATGAGCTAGGGATTATTGTGGAAAGCTGGCAGAGAGAAGAAATGGTTCAGAATAGTTGTTATAGGAAATGAAAAAGCAAGCTATGGAAGAGTAAAAGGATTGCCTTGCAGCAGTGAGGGCCCATTTAAGATTTTTGTTGTTTAATCATTAGTGATATCCAAGTAAGATTTATTATGGGGAAAGGAGAGGAAAGACACAAGGGTGATAGATGACTAGAAAGATAGTGGCATCCTTGACAAAAATAAGGAAATTAGGAAGAGGGGGTGAGTTTTGAGGAGAGAGAAGAGTTCAGATTTTGACTTATTGAGTTTGAGATGTCAATGGGATATCCAGTTCAAAATATCTGGGAATCACAGGAATGTCTATGCCAATGCAGTGTATAGGTGTTTGGCTTTGGGAAAGTCACTTCCCCTTCTGGGCATTTGTTTCATCATTCAAAAAAAAGTGTTTGGCTTTCATTGAAAGTGGGAAGAGATTACCTGTCTCCTTTCTACTTTATAGGGCTAATGTGAGCATAAAAATGCACAGAAGAATTGAGGGTTTTTTTATTGTTTAAAGAAAAGCTTAATCTAGAAAGCCAAACACTTTTTATATAGGAGCTGAAAGTGTGTTGCTTTCTGAGTGTTAGTGTCCCAGAGTATACTTTCATCCCACCTCTAGTCCTCCAATCTTTCTTACCATTCAGAGCTCCAAGGAGATAGAGGAATGCCCCTGCTAGTTACTCCACAAGTTGTCCATTCTGGTCTTGCAGGTTACTTAGGATGTCATCTGTCATGCCCTCTACCTTCTGTGGGGGGTACTCCAGTGTGCAAAATTTCTGAGAGTGAGCATGATGGAGGCAGAGCAGCTACTACTGGAGAGAAACAACTTCCAGGATCCTCAGAACTTCTGAGGACTGATACACATTGAGAACAGAATGGAGAACAGAACTTGTGGTGACAGAACAGAGAACTGAGAACTTCTTCTGAGAACCAAATTAAGAACTTTTGAGAGATGAGAAGAGAGGAGAACTGGGAGGAAGCATGACTGTGGTGCCAGTACTTTGTCTGTCTGTTTTGATGTTACTTTGTCAGATTCGTCTGTTGATAGAGGACATTGACCTTGTAGTTGGGTCTATGTTGATTTCTCAGGCAGAAAGTGAATTGATGAGGATGCTGGCAATGTGGATGAATATTATTGTGGCTTTGTTAAGCTTTGTTTTCTCAGGAACAGAAAATGTGAAGGACTTGAGGTCGACCAGACATTGTGAGCTTCAATATGGAATAGGAATTGCACAAGAAGCTGGACAAAGAACTGAAAGCTCTCTGCCTTTGAACCCAGGTAACAGTGATGTAGATTCAGACAGGAGCTGGGACCATGGAAAAGGAACCTTGGAAGCTGAAAGCCAGCCTCTAGTCAAGATAAAAAGACCTCTCCTTGGGTATTTAATGCAAACTGAGAAGATCATGATTTACTAGGGGTGGAGAACTTTGACCTTTATATTTAGATGATTGAGTTAAGGACTTACTAATTAAAGATGATCGGAAACTAATCTCCAATTAAGAAGAAAGAAGACTTTTTGATTGAAGAGATTAAGACAACGTGACCTAGGGGTGGAGGATTTTGACCTTTGTATTTTGTGTCAACTAAAAAGGCTTGCCTCCTTAAGGGTGATTGAATTAAGGACTTACTAAATGAATGTTATCTTTTGCTTAAAATTATGTGACCACTTTGGTGAAAACTATGTGGCCATTTTAATGATAATTTGCTATGCCAAAACATTATGAATGCTGTACTTTGATTTCTGTGACTATTTTGCCTTAATTTGTTACTGGATAAATAGAGAGTTCACTATACTGTGTAATCAGAACCTTGAAGCTGTTCACAGCAGCAGTCCTCTGGAAAGCTGCTTGTGCTTGACTTTACAAATATATACACATTTCTGAAATTGGGGGGAGGGGAATGTGGTTTCAGGCCACCTTTTACCTCTAACTCAGTTGATTTTGTCACAGAAGGTCCAGAATAATCACTTACATTAAAAAAGATGTCTCTTTATATTCTGGTCCCTTTACAGAGTAAACAGATCTTTGATTGAGTCAGGATAGGAACAAAGTATGTCTTTGAGGTTTTAAGTAGCTAAGTTTTAAATGACTTAAGCAGTTTGAGTTGGAGACTTTTGTAAAAATAGAGCTGCTTGTGGAGGAGCCTCTAAGTTATATACCATTTAATAGGAGCTACTAGAACACTTCAGACAAACAAGGATATAGAGAGGCAGTCACCCAAGTGAGGATTCATCTTCAAGGAGCATGGCCCTCAACAGCAGAGTCAGATTATAGAGACGAGCAGACCTTAAGAGCTCAGGTCAGCAACCCATCCAACAGAGATGCTACACCCAAGGGGGTATATATGACAATGCTATGGAGCTAAAATACTCCTACAAGCCCAAGAGTACTTGAAGCTTTGTGTATTCTACATGTGCTTTACTGCCATTGTGCTCTAAGTTTGAGCTCACTTTTGTCATGGACGCTATGTGTATTTGTGGGAAATTGCACCCTAGGTTTAGTTGGGGAATGTTTTGTATCTACTGTTCTTATTATCCCATTTGAATGAATACCTCTGTTATAAGATAAAGATGTCTACTGCCTGTTTATAAGTGGGAAGCACACCAGTGGGGGCTTGTGAGTTGCAGAATTAGTTTATTCCCATAAGTTTGACCCTAGAATCTGAGGTAGCAGTCACCTTATAGGGACCCAATCAACTCTCAAATATGAGTATGACCTGGGGAAGTAAACCACAAAGGGTTTTAATTTAAATTGATTTTAATCAATTTAATTATTTTAATCAACAATAATTTGAATTGCCCAATTTCAATGTGATATGTCAAGCTCAGTATCTTTTGGGGTTACCATATACATATTTCCTGTGTAAGAGCTGTAAGTCAAGAGAGTGAAAAATACCTCAACATCCTTCATGGATCCTTCATGTTATGAAGAAGTCTTTATGGACAAAGATTAAATATAAATCATTAAAATGGTAAGGAACAAAGAGATCATCTAGTACAACTACTTCATTTCACAAAGGAGGAAACTGAGGCCAAGAGAAGAAAAGATGGCACACAATGACCTAGTGAAAGAGCTAGAGTTTAAACTTAGGTCCTTGAATTCCATGTCCAGAACTCTCTACTGCACCATTCTATCAAATGAAGTAATAAATTTCTAGATCCTGTCTATGGAAGAGTGAACTGTGGATGGAAATTTAAAGTTGAAATCAAGATAACTCAAAAGAAAAGAAAGGTATTCCAGCAGAAAAAATGGAGTCAAACAGTTGTTTTTGGACACTGCTAAGCAACTGAACATCTGTTTGGAAGATGTCAGTCTTCAGAAGGATAGATTTTGCCAAGAGCAAATGGAGTCATTTTGACATACACTTTTTGTGTCACTGAACATAATGAAAGGACCGATCAGAATTAGAAAATTAATGGTCCAAGCACTGACAAGGAAGGAAGACCTAGGTACAAATCAAGATCAATAATATTGGTTGTGTGACCCTGGGTAAATCACTTAACCTCTCAGTGTCCCATGTAGGGTTCTAAGACTCTAAGTGGATGAGCTGGTTTGCATTGGAAGGAGGTGGTACCCTTCTGAAAGGTCCTTCTATTGATGATATCCCAGGACCAAAAAGAGCTGACATGTATACAGGGTTCTAAGGTTTGCAGAGAACTTGATAAAACGGTCATAGTTGAGCCTCAAAACATCCCTGTGAAATAGGTGCTATTATTATATCCATTTTCATAAGTGAGGAAATTAAGGATAATTGAACTGAAATGACTTACCTGGGGGGATCACACAGCCCCTTGGGGCCGGGGCTGGGATTACAGGCCCAGTTTTCCTACTCTAGGATCTTTCCCTTCACACCATGCAGAATAGACTTTTTAAAATTTCTTTGTTAAGATAACTCTCTTAGTGTGCTAGATTAGGGAATGACTGAAGAAACTCTGGTATATGAATATATAAATGTAACGGAATACTATAGTACTGCAGGAAAGGAGGAAAGAAACAATTTTAAAGAGAGATGGCAAGACTCTGATCAACTGATACAGGCTAAAATGAGCAGAACCAGAAGAACGATTTCTACAATAACATCAATATTAAAAAACTAACATTTTTGAAGGACTGAAAAACTCTAATGACTTAATGCTTAACCATGATTCCAGATGACTGATAAAGAGAACATTGCTTACTTGATGATAAAGAGTGATGGACTAATGTGCAGAATAAGAAATGAATTTTTGAATGTGACCAATGTAGAAATTTCTCATTTGACAGTGTTTATGTGATACAAGGTATCTTAGCTTCTTTCTTTCTTCACTCCTTTCTTTCTTAGTTAGTTCCTTTCTGTTTCCTTCTCTCCCTTCCTTCTTCCTTCTTTCCTTTCCTATTCTCCTTTCTTTTGTAGGTATGGGGAGATGTGAGGGAGAAAGAAATGCATGCTTAATAAGTAAAAAATAAATTTTAAAAAGCAACTAACTGAAAAAGTTGCAATGTGATTTAATAAAATTACTAATTTGGATCAAGTATTTTCTGAGGCCACATCCAACTTTGAAATTCTGTGATTCAAGATCCTTTGATAAGGAATAAATTGAAAAAGATTCCTTAAGATATAAGGTTGCAGGGAGAAAGACCCCAGGATCTAGAGAGTCCTTTCAGCTGTGACAATGTTCTTTTCCCTTGTGACAAAGAGGACTCTTAGGAAAAGAAGGTCAGGATTTCATAGGAGCAGAGCTAGAAATCTCTCTGAAGACAGAAGTCCTTTAAGGCTAAGGCAGACTATCTCCCAGAGAGATCTGTTAGAAACTTATTTGTGTATTTGTGGTTCACTACAACAGTCTTTAGTGGAATTATTTCGCACTAGTGAAGAAAATTCTGAGATTTGGAATTTTATAAACATCATGGTTCATGTGACATGTTAGAGGTTGGGGAAGAATAAAATGGGAAGAGTTTGTGTTCCATATTTCTCTCTTCCCTTTCTTCAATTTTGACATTTATTAATGTTTTAGAGAAGTTTATTTGTTTTGTTTTTAGTTTTATTTTTCACAAATGGTGAGAATTTTATTCTGGAAGAAATTTTTATGTATATATAAAAATTTTTATTTTATTATTTATGTGTCAACTGTACAATTTAATTGTTGCTCAGTTATTTCAGTTGTATCTGTCTCCGTTACCCCTTTTGGGGTTTTCTTGGCAAAGATACTGGAGTGTCATTTTACAAATGAGGAAACTGAGGCAAACAGATCAAGAGACTTCCTCAGGGTCATCCAGCTGGTAAGTGATGAGGTCAATTTTGAATTCAGGAAGATGAGTCTTCCTGACTCTAGGTTAGGCACTCTATCCACTGTACAACCTAGCTGCCTTGTACATTTTAATAATATAATATATATTATATATCATTATATATAATATCTTATATTAATATAAAGAATAAAAATATTTTTTAGTATTTAAAGAAAACCCTACTTTGAGAATAGGTTTTATACATATACATAATTACTAGTCTTGACTTATTTGATTAATTGGATCTTGCCTCAATTCACTGGCCAGCTGTCTAAAACAGCCCAGCAAGCACCAGCTACTAAAGCACCTGCTCCCTGGTCCCTGCACCTCAGCCATCCTTCTCAACTGCAATCCTAGACCACCCTCCCTCCTCCAACTCCTTTGCATCTGAGGGAGATTCTCAAGTTGCAGAATCATAGGATCTAGTGAAATAGTCCTTGGCATTTATCTGGTCCAGCCCCCTCATGTTACAGATGAAGAAACTGAAGCCTAGAGAGCTGTGCTAACCCCAGGTGGCACAAGTACTTAAAAAGCATAATCCGATATGAAGCCAGGAGCTCTAACTCAAAATCCAGTGTTGTGCCCACCCTACTCTTCCCTTCTGTCCTCTCCTTCCCCAGCCCCCAGGCCTCCAGCCCCCAATACTGTGATTCTCTGTTGCTCCAACTTGCAGACTCTCTTGCCATGTCTTCTAAGTCCAGCATATCCTGCTCACTCTGGAGGAGCCTCAGGAGAGCCTGAAGCAGAAACTGCTGGAACTTGTTGTCCTGCATGGTCAGTAGGCATTGTTCATTTTCCACCTCAGCCTGTAGTTGTTCAGTCTAGAAAAAAAAAAGACAGCTAAGATTGGGATCACACCCCAACTTTCACACCCTTCATCCCTGATCCCTGCCTGGGAATCCTTTAGCCTCAGCAGGCTGCTGGAGTGGGTCTGCTTATACCCTCTTCAACCCAGGTGGATGTTCATATTCTCTGCTTTCAAAAATTTTATCCAGTTAATGGGGACCCAGGGAGGGGTCTGGGACTTCACTCCATTACAGTAAGGAAAGGTAACTAGTCACATGTCCTATTCCTAAACTCAAACACTGTTAAGTGATGATCTGTTCCTTCCTTCCTACAGAAAAAGGAGTCAGGACTGGAGAGTCACCCAGACCTTCCCAGAGAAAGAACATTGTGTTTAGCATCTTATCAATGATTCGGATAAAGGGCTCAATGATTTCCTTGATACTTCAGTACATCTGTAGCCACATTTCACTGATTAATCATAATAGCCAGCATTTACATATCATTTGCAAGTATTTAACAAACATTTCACTTGATCCTCACAACTCTGGAAGGCAGATGCTATTATCATCTCTATTTTACAGAAGGGGAAACAAAGGCAGACTACAGTTAAATGACCTGCCCAGGGTTACACAACTAGTAAGCGCTTTAGGCCAGATTGAATGTAGGTCTTCTGATTTCAGGTCCAGTGCCCTATCCCTCGTGCCATCTAGCTCCCTGATATGAATATTCATGCCAATGGGAATTCTGACCACTGCCTTACACTTCCTTACCCAATGCAACTGTTGTCCCTATCCTCCCAAACATCCTCCATGGATCCACCCTTAGTAGGGTACAGTCCCCCAGCTGCCCATCTATGACTGTTCTAGAGACAAAACAGATCCTGGCCCTTTTCCAATCCTACATTTCCTGGAAAAATTCTTTTAGAAAACTTCTTACACACAGCTCTTACCTGGCCTGGCAGCCTCTTCAGAATCTCTGCAGAAAGGATCCGTTGTGTCTTCATAGTGCTAAGAGACCTCTTCAAAATGTCCCCTGAAAGGATTCATGAAATATGCATGTAAAGGCTCCAATAAAAAACTGTCAGGTGGACCTATGGAATCTTTCACCTAGTGAAAAATGTAATGTAAAGAAGAGTGTCTTTGTAAAATTCTGGTTAAGAAGAGTATCTTTGCAAAGATCTAGTATGCCCCTTTCTGACTTTCTCCCCTCTCTAGGTGAAACAAAAAAGGTTAATCCCTTTTGCTTATAAGAGACCTTTAGATACTTGTAGACTGCTCCAAAGTCTTCTCTTTTCTAGGCAAAACATCTTTACTTCCTTCAGCCTATCCTTTCACAGCATGGTCTCCAGTCCCTTCATCTGTCCTGCTCGCCCTCCTCCTTTGGGTATGTTGCCTCTTTGATTGAGGTATGAGGTGTTATGGAAGCCGGGGGAACCCTGACCCCCTCTCCATCATCTCTCATCTTCTCTCTCATAGAGCTAAGCAGAGCAGTAGATAGGGCACCGTGTTTAGAATCAGGAATCATGATATCTACCAGATGTATGACCCTGGGCAAGTCACTTAGCCTCTGTTTGCCTCAGTGTCCCCATGTCAATGGGGATAATTGCACCTACACCCCAGGCTTGTTGTGAGGATCAAATGAGATAATAATTTCAAAGCACTTACTTAGCACAGTGTCTGGCACACAGTAAATACTATAGAGTGTTAGCTACTATCATCAGAGCCTTCCATAGCACTTTCAGGCTCAGTCTCTTTAAGTGCAAACCCTTACCCTATGCCACAGCCATGAGGGTCTCATGTAGGTACAAAGAATAAGGGCAGATATGTGCCCATGTGTACCAGGGTGACGCAGTCCAATCTCATGCAGACTTTGCCCATTTCAGGCCCTTAGAACTCTCAACTCTTGAATCACAGACCCTGAAAAACAGGAAGTTTCACTTTCCAGACCCTGGGGAAGCCCCCTGAGCAACTTGGTTGGGCCTTGCCTCCCTGCTTGTAATGGTAATGGGAATTTGAAGATCTTCCCTGCCCTATAATAAGCCTAAGGGAATTTGAAGACCTTCCCTGCTTTGAAGATATACTGAATAGTATATCTTCAATAGGCTGAATGTAATCACATGGAGACTGTGGTGGGCAGAGTTTGCTGAAGGGTCGAGCAGAACCTACAGGAAGCTGGGAGTCAGAGCAGCTAGACTGGATGGAGGAGAGGATGAATCAGAGGGAGACAGTAAGGCTTGTGAGTAAATGTTGGTGTTTGCCACCTGCTGTGATAGGCTTGTGTTGGTTTCTGGGAAGGCTAAAGGATGCTGTGGCTCTCTGTGCTGTTATGGCTTGTTAACTTCTTTGCTACTATGATGGAATCAGTTTACTGGTTTGGGGATTTAGTTTTCTGGTGTCTGAATAAATGTCTTGCTTCTGTCTTATATATGGAGAGTCTGTTATATTTTGCTATTGTGCACTATGCCAGTATATTTACAGTGGTCGTTGGTGCTGTGAATATTGTGTGGGTACAACAATGCTCAGAGGAAGAGAAAGGGAAGGGAATAGGCATTCATAAAGCATTTACTAAGTCCTGGGTACTATACTAAATATTTTGCAAACATTATCTGATTTGACATGTAAGGTGAGAGAAACAGAGCCTGGGGACCCACTGAGGCCAATTCCCTTGAAATGTAAGGTTGTTTCCCCATGCCAGGTTACCCCTCGTCCAGTCTGCTGGTGCTCTGCCTCCACCCCTTACATAAGCACATTCCCTAGGAAGGGGCCAGGACCCTCCTCACTGGGGCTGCTGTGAGAGAGTCATAGGCAGTTTGGCCTTGGCCCTGTCATTCCCTCTTGGACCCTCCCTGGCCTGTGGACCCTGGTCTGCCCAAAGATCCTGCCTCTGAATATTTCAGGCTGTTTTTATGTCTGTGTTTCAGTGGGGAGAGGTGGAGTAGTAGGGAACATAGGGGAAAAAGGCTACAAATCTAATCTGAAGGGAATTCTATATACTGTTTCTGCAAAGAGAAAATATCTGTTTCAGTCTTCAGAAGCCATCCATCCCTAGGATTCATTAGTAATCATAACACGGAATAAAACTGCCCAATTTCTTTTCTTTTTTTTTTTGAGGGGGAAGGCAGGGCAATTGGAGTTAAATGATTTGTCCAAGATCACACAGCTAGTAAGTGTGTCAAGTGTCTGAGGCCGGATTTGAACTCAGGTCCTCCTGACTCCAGGGCTGGTGCTTTATTCACTATGTCACCTAGCCACCCAAAACTGCCCAATTTCAAATCAAAGAATCACATCCATCCCACACATGTCCCTAACTCAGCTTGTTTTTCTATCCCTGTGGTTCTTATCATCCAGTCTAGTAGCTGACTGGTTGGGCCAGTGTCAGATCTAACAATAACAGCTGACTTCTAGCTAATTAGGGCTTCAAAGTCTGCAAAGCACCTGTCACAGTTTATCTCACTTGGTCCTCAGAGGAGCCCTGAGAGATCTGGGCTACTGGTGCTATGATCCCCATTTTATAGCTAAGGAGACTGGGTCTCTCAGCAGTGTGGCCAAAACACCCAGCAAGTGTGTATATGGTAGGTGGGATTTGAACCAAGAACTCTGCTGAGCAGGAGACAAGAGTGGAGCTTCATCATCTGTAAAAGGAGCATATGAACACTTGCCCATCTCATCCCTTAAGAACCAGGAGGATTCAAGTGCATTATGAGATTTTCTATTAGACAAATCTAAAGTAGTATAAAACATGAAAGTTATGATTGACATCTTTTTAGACAGATGGAGAAAAGGAACCAGAGAACAATCTAGCAAACAAGTAGGACTCAATATTCCTCTATCACCATCAGTGGGACAGAGAGAATGGAATGTGGGACAGGAGACAGGGAGCCCAGCAGGGTCATGAGGCAGGGCCATTAACAACCCCTGGAATCCCGATCATGAAGGGTGGTTGGGAAGTTCCAATTAGATCATGTACACACAGTATTTTGCAAACCTTAAAGTAATTTGTGTGTGTATGTATACATCTTTTTGTTGAGTTATGTTTTCAGTTGTGTCTGACCCTTTGTGACCCCATTTGGGATTTTCTTGGTGGATTTTCTTGTCATTTGCTTCTCCTACTCATTACACACATAAGGAAACTAAGGCAGACTGGGTTGAGGGACTGGCCCAAGGTGATATAGCTAGTAAGTGTCCAAGGTCAAATTTGAACTCACTTCGTCCTGACTCTGGACCCAGCCTTCTATCCACTGCACCAACTAGCAGCACATATACTGAGCTTTCTCTAGTTTACCTAGGAAACAATGATAATTCAGGCATTTGAATGGATTCTGGAGTGACAGAACCCACAAAAGATTGAGTGAAACAATTTTCCAGCTTATGGTAACTTAGAAGGACTTCAGGGAATGTCTGTTTCACTTGGGTAAAAAGGGAGCACAGCCCAATGCAGATAGGGTCCAGGTAAGTCAATAGGAGGCTCGTAGACGCAGCACAAATCAGCAACTTTGGCTCTCAATCCAGACTCAGCAGGCTAATGGCACAGCAGGCCAACTGTGAGACTTCCAGCCCCACACAGAAGGCAAATTGCCAGCCCTGGAACCCCTATACAACAGGCATGACTAGGCTGTACCTCCCTAGCACACTGGGCAAGCTACAAGCACCTGAGGTCCTTGGGCAGAAAGCCAGTGACCATGCCCTTGTCCCCCAGCAGCTTCAGACAGTGTCCTCTGTGCCCCAGGAGCAGAGCTCAACTTTTAAAAATGAGAAAAAAAACCCCAAAAAGAGTCCTAACCATACAAAGCTACTGTGGCTATAGGCAAGATCAAAACACAAATTGAGAAGAGTACAACAATGTCAAAATGTCTACATGTGAAGCAAAAAAAGGGAAATATGAATTAGTCTCAAGACCTAAAAGTTCTTTTGAAAGAGCTCAAAAAGGATTTTTAAAATCAAGTAAGAGGTAGAAGAAAAATTGGAAAAGAAACAAAAATTACCTTGGAGAATTATGAAAAAAGAGTCCACAGCTTAGAAAAGAAAGCACAAAAATTGACTGAAGAAAACAACTCTTTAAAAAATAGAATTAGCCAAATGGGCAAAAATCCACTGATGAAAACAGCTCCTCTAAAAATAGAATTGATTGATTGATTGATAAACAAACAAATAAATAAAAAAAAACAAATAAATAAATAAATAATCAATCAAACAAACAAATAAATAAATAAATGTAGAATTGGCCAAATGGAAAAGAAGGCACAAAAGTTAACAGAAGAAAAATAATTCCTTAAAAATTAGAATTGGTGGGTTGGCTAGGTAGCATAGTGAATAAAGCACCGGCCCTGGAGTCAGGAGGACTTGAGTTCAAATGTGGCCTCAGACACTTAACACTCACTAGCCATGTGACCTTGGGTGAGTCACTTAACCCCAATTGCCCTGCCTTCCCTCTCCAAAAAAAAAAGTTTAAAAAATTAGAATTGGGCAAGTGGAAGCTAATTAATCTATGACACATAAAAAAAAAATCAAAAGAATGAAAAATAATAGAAGAAAATATAAAATAGTTCATTGGAAAAACAACTGACCTGGAAAAATAGATGCAGAGAGATAATTTAAGAATTATTGGACTACCTGAAAGATATGATAGCCAAATGATTGTAGCCAAATCCCAGAATTATCAGGTCAAGGAGAAAATATTGCAAGCAGCCAGAAAGAAATTCAGATATCAAGAAGCCACAGTCAGGATTACACAGGACATAGCAGCTTCTAAATAAAGGATCAGAGGGCTTGGAAGGCAAAGGAACACTTACAACCAAAAATCAACTACCAAGGAAAATTGAGCATAATTTTTCAGGGGAAAAAATAGATATTGAATGAAATACAGGACTTTCAGACTTCCCTGATGAAAAGACCAAAACTGAACAGAAAATTCAATTTTAAAATACAAGACTCAAAAGAAGCATAAAAAGGTAAAAAAGAAAAAAAACCATGTTATTTAATAAAATTAAACTGTTTACATCCCTACACAGGAAGATAATACTTCTAACTCTTTAGAACTGTATCTCTATTAGGGCAGTTAGAAGGAGTATACATAGACAGAGGGTGTGGGTATAAGTTGACTTTTTTGTGATGCTATAAAAAAATTTAAGGGGTGAAAAAAAAGGATTTCACTGGGAAAAGAGGAAAGGAGGATTCAGAATAGTGTAAATTTCATCACATGAAGAGGTCACCAAAGACCTATTACAGTAGAACGGAAGAAACAATGGAGTGAGTATTATTTGAACTTTACTGTCAGCAGATTTGACTCAAAGAGGGGATAACATACATAGTCAGTTGGGTATGGAAATTTATCTTACCCTAGAGAGTAGAAGGAGAAAGGAGAAAGAAAGAGGGGAGGGCTGATAGAAAGGAAGGCAGATAGAGGGAGGTGGAGGTCTGGTGAGGAGAAACAGAGTGAAGGGAGAGAGAAAAGTGTAAACAGGGGAAAAACTAGGATGGATAGAAATACATAGTTAGTAATCATGATAATGAATGTGAATAGGATGAACCCTCCCACAAAAAAGAAGTGGATAGTAGAGTGGATTAAAAACCAGAATGCTATAATATGTTGTTTACAAGAAACATATTTGAACCAGAGTGATATATGCAAAGTAAAGGTAAAAGTTTAGAGTAGAATATGCTTCAGCTGAAGTTAAAAAAAGCAGAGGTGGCAATTCTGATCTCAAAGTAAAAGCAAAAATAGATCTAACTAAAAGAGATAAGGAAGGAAACTACATCTTGTTAAAAGGTACCACAGACAATAAAGTAATATCAATACTCATCATGTATGCACCAAATGGTATAGCATCCAAATCCGTAGAGAAGTTAAGTGAGTTACAGGAAGAAATAGACAGGAAAACTATACTAATGGGGGACCTCAACCTCCCCATCTCTAAACTAGATAAATCTAAACACAAAATAAACAAAAAAGAAGTTAAGGAAGTGAATAGAATTTTTATTAAAGTTGACCATGAATTAAGATATAAAAACCTCACAATCAAATGCAGAAAGGTAGGAACAGTAAATGCATCTTTTTCAGATTAAGCAAAACTACATAATGGGTCATGGAAAAATAGACTAAAAATTAATTGGAAACTAAATCTAGTTGTAAAGAATGAGTGGTTGATAAATGGTTAAAGGATTTGAATAGGCAGTTTCATGCTACGAAATTAAAGCTATCTGTAGTCATATGAAAAAAATGCTCTAAATTACTATTGATTAGAGAAATGCAAATTAAAACCACTCTGAGGGATCACTTCATACCTATCCAATTGGCTAACGCAACAACAGCAACTAAAAAAGGAAATGATAAATGTTGGAGAAGGTGTGGGAAAATTGGAACACTAATATATTGTTGGTGGAGTTGTGAACTGATCCAACCATTCCGGAGAGCATTTTGAAACTGTGCATACCCTTTGATCCAGCAATACCACTGCTGATTCTGTATCCCAGGGAGATCATAAAAAGGGGAAAGGACCCACATGTATAAAAATATTTATAACAGGTCTTTTGTTTGTGGCAAAGAATTAGAAATTGAGGGGATTCTCATCAACTGGGAAATGACTGAACAAGTTGTGGTATATGAATATGATGGAATACTATTGGGCTATAAGAAATGATTAGCAGACAGATTTCAGAAAAACCTGGAAACACTTACATGAACTTATGCTGAGTGAAGTGAGCAGAACCAGGAGAACATTGTATTCAGCAATGGCAACATTGTGTGATGATCAGCTTTGATAGACTTAGCTCTTCACAGCAACATAATGATCTAAATCACAGTGGTTCTCAACCTTCCTAATGCTGCGACTCTTTAATACAGTTCCTCATGTTGTGGTGAAAATAATTTTATGGTTGGGGGTCACCACAACATGAGGAACTGTATTAAAGGGTCACGGCATTACAAAGGTTGAGAATCACTGAATTCTAAGACAATTACAAAAGGCTCAAGATAGAAAATGCTGTCCACATCCAGAGAAAGAACTATGGAGTCTAAATGCAGATTGTAGCATACTATTTTCTCTCTCTTTTTTGTGGTTTTCCCCTTTTGTTCTGATTCTTCTTTCACAACATGATGAAGGTGGAAATATGTTTAATATGATTGCGCATGTATAGCCTATATCAGATTGCTTGCCATCTTGGCAAGGAGAAATGGGATGGAGGGAGAAAAAAATTGAAACTCAAAATCTTATAAAAGTGAATGTTAAAAACTATCTTTAAAAGTAATTGGAAAAAAATCAAATACTATTAAGGGGTAAAAAAAATGAACAGATGAAACAGCAAATCACAGAAACAATAAAAAATTTGATCAAAGAGAACAAAAATAATGAGAAAACACACCAACACTTATGGGGATCCTGCCAAAGCAGCTCTTAGGTGAAATTTTCTATCTCTAAAAGCTCACATGAATGAAATAGAGAAAGAGGAGATCAATGAAATGGGCATGAAACTAAAAAAAGCTAGAAAAAAATCCCCCAAATAATGCCAAATTAGAAATTCTAAAAATCAAAGAAGATATTAATAAAATTGAAAATTAGAAAACTATTGAACTAATAAATAAAACTAAGAGCTGGTTCTATGAAATAATCAATAAAATAGATAAAACTTTAATTTTATTTAAAAATGAAAGAAGAAAACCAAATTACTGATATAAAAAATGAACAAAGCAAATTTACCACCAATGAAGAGGAAATGAAAGCAACAATTAGGAGTTATTTTGCCAAAAAATCTGACAATCTAAGTGAAATGGGTGAATATTTACAAAAATATAAATTGTCTAATGGAAGAGGAAATAAATTAATTAACTCCATTTTAGAAAAAGAAATTGAATAAGCCATCATAAACTTCCTAAGAAAAATTCTCCAGGGACAGATGGATATGCAAGTGAATTCCACCAACATTTAAAGAACAACTAATTCCAATAGTATATAAACTATTGGTAAAAATAGGCAAAAAAGGAGTCCAACCAAATTCCTTTTATGACCCAAATTATTGGAAAAAAATAAAATGCTACTAAGTGAAAAAAAAAAAGAAAGGTGAAGTCTAAGAAGAGGCAGGAATTCAGTGTGGCTAGGTTGCAGAGTATACAAGGCTTAACATCAGATAATGTGAATTAGGGGACTGGGCATATTTACTATTCCTCCAACACAATATCCCATCTCTCAATTCTGTGCCTTTTCACTGTCTGTCCCCCCATTCTGAAATGTTCTCCTTCCTTAATTCTGTCTCCTGGCTTCCCTGGCCTTCTTCAAGACTCAGTTAACATCCCATCATCATAAGAGGCCTTTCTGTCTTCCACCCTCTCTTAATCTCCCCCTCCTGCTCCCCAGTACTTTCCATTTACCATTACCGTCCATTTATACCATACACATAGTTCATGTTCATATTCATTTACATACTGTACCATGATGATTTCCTTCAAAACAGAGACTTTTAAAATACCTTTCTTTCATTCTTTAGCCCTTAGCACAGTGCCTGAAACATGGTAGACCCTTAATAAATGCCAATAAATGCTAGGTGGCACAGTGAATAAAGCACCGGCCCTGGAGTCAGGAGGACCTGAGTTCAAATCCAGCCTTGACACTTAACACTTACTAGCTATGTGACCTTGGGCAAGTCACTTAACCCCAATTGCCCTGCCATCCCCTCTCCAAAAAAGCAAAAATAAAATAAAATAAAATATATGCCAATTGTCTAACTAATTGATTGAGATAAGTATGGAATTGTGGAGGGACTGAAATGTCAGTCTGTAGAATTTATTTTATCCCAGAGGCAATGAGAAAGAGATGAGAAGGGAATATATTCCAGTTGTGGGGAACCACTGGTTCAAAGATATGGAGACCTTCATCCTTCCCAACTGAGCCACAGATCTAGGTCACCCCCCATCTCCCAGATCTGCAATCTTTCCCTCAGAAGCCCCCGATCCAAAGACCTTCCTTCTCCTTGTATCTCAGTCTTCAGGAGGTCAAGAACATCTCCATCTGTGTTCCTTTTGCCTTTCCTAAGGTGACAATGACCAGTGCTATAGCCTCCTTCCTTTTACCTTAGATCTTCTTTTTACCCTTGATGCCTCCCTCTCCCCATCTCCTTCCTTCTTTACCTTGCCTCTCTCTAGAGGGAGGGTGTCAGGATACTCTGGAGAACTCAGGAACAGAAGGCAATTACATAAGATGACCCTAGGAAATAAGTCCTACCTGCCAAAACAAGGAGGGCTGGGACCCAGGGTGTGGCTCTTCAGTAATGGGGAAGAAAAGTATATGTCCCCAAGTCTGATAAGCCCACATTTGGCCCTTTCCTCCCAATGTACAGAATGGATGTTGGCTTGTTGTGACTGATTTCTGTGCTGGAGGTTCTTGGAAGAGATCTCAGTCATGGGTCACTGTGACAGCCGAGAGGCTCTAAGCCACACCTGCAGATGACTGGTCAGTGGAGGATCCAGCAGGGGTAGTGGAGAAAACCAGAGTCTTGACTGAAGGGCTCCCCACTAAAACTAGCTCCTACTTCTCTTTCTCATCACTTCCACATTTGCACTTACTGTTCTTCCCCATCTTCAAATGCAAACTAGAAGAAACAACAGGAAAAGTCATCTGGCGCTCCCCTTTGGATCCCTGGGTAGGTAAAATTTACAATCCTTTATACCTAAGACAATCCCACTTCTTCCAGTTGATCATCCTTAGGGCCTCACAGAGATGAAGCTATTATGACTTAATGGATAGATCACCAATCTCAGAATTAGCAAGACCTGGTAGAAATCTGACCTCCAGTATATATTGACTGGGTGACCATGGGCAAGTCACCTAACCTTTTAGGGTCCTAGGCAACTCTAAGACCATAAATTGCAGAGAAGGGGCTAACTTGCATGGGTGGAGGGAGTTCTTTCAGCCAAGAAGTTTCCTATGTCAATGAAATCACAAGTTCAATATCCCTCGCCCCCTACTTGGGAGTCTCTTTCAGCAAAGATAATGCACTGTCCTTGGGTTACCCACAGAGAGAAAATTTAGTGTCTCTGGGGAATAGCCTCTATCAGCAGAGCCAGTCACCCTTAAAGACTGCATTGGGACAAGACTGCCCAGTACGGTATGCCCTCATCAAAGCAGGTGCTGTGCACTATGAGCAAAGAAGAATTCAAGCAGCTCAAAAGAACCATGAGAAATGCACATTTAAGAGAATCTATTCCAAATATTCATGTGCACTATTTGTGCCTGATCTGTAGTAGAGCCTTCTGACCTTGCAGTAGAGCTTACTGACCTCGTATTAGTCTGATCAGTCACAGCTGGATACACCCTACCTTGACTTGAATATAGTTATATTATTTTGGTCCTCTTCAAAAACAAAGAACAACCAGTCAACCCACATAAACATATACATATGCGTGTGCATGTACATACATATGCCATTCATATAAAAGGATATAAACCCATATTTATGTGGATGTATGACACATATACATTTTTATGTACACACATCATAGCATAGCGAATCCAGAGCTGGCCTTGGAGCCAGGATGAACTGGATTCAAGGCCTGCCTCTCCCATGTACTTGCTGTGTGTCTCTGGGCAGGTCATGTCAACCCCAGTGTCCCTGGGAACTGTCTAAGATGCTGATCTGCATTGGGAGAGAAAGTTCCTCTCTCTCTCTCTCTCTCTCTCTCTCTCTCTCTCTCTCTCTCTCTCACACACACACACACACACACACACACACATTAACTCAGTGACTTATAATATGAGGAATATGTATCCTTCACCCACTAGGTTATTGTTCATGTTCTTTTGTTCCTTTTGTTCATCTTCATAGAGGACCCATTACACGTACTAACGTTCCTTTTTCTTTGGCTCATTTTGAAGGCTGCCACTATAAGGCCAGTTTCCACTTTTTCTCCTTGCCATATGTGATTTGCATACCTCCTTTTTTTAGTAATGCATGGCCTCAGAGATGTCATAGTAGTCTACAAACTGAAGAATTTTATGGTCTAACTCACCTCTTTGTATTTGAAAAGCAAGCCAGAAATTCATGCAACTCTTTTGTCCTGACAGTATTTCCTAGAAGGCATCTAGTCCACTCCTTCATTTTACAGACAAGGAAATTGAGGCACAGGGAGGTTAACAGTCAATCAACAGTATTTATTTTACACTTACTATGTTCAGGCCCTGTGGCATTGGAATACATCACAGTGAGGATTCCTTTTGGGTATAAATGGAATAGTTCACCATAGTTGTGCCCAATGCATAAATTTCATGATTCTGTGACATGAATTAGAGTTGGCCCCTAATCCACTGGGCCTGGGGCTGACACAGGGAGAGGAGGTACCAAATGTGTAGGGAAAGAGAAGGGTAGGTCATCAGACTTCAGTGAGAACCTGTAGCATCAGCAGACTCCCATACAATGCACAAAGTGACTGCAGAGCATTGGGGTTCCAGGTAAACCGGGGTTCATCTCCTGAGAGCTGAGGTCCACACTCTTCCAACAGGCCAAAAGTGAGAGTCAAGTTCTCATTCTGGCCCTGGATAAAGGATAGCAGCTCTGAAGGAAGGGAGAAAGGCCTCTCCTCCATCTGATTGAAGTTCTCTTTCAGAATTCCCTCCACCTATAGGAAATAAGACGAGACTGAACCCAGGGTCTCTGGGGAAGAACACAGGACACTTTCCAATTGTTATGAGAAAGCCCCTGAGAAACCAGGCTCCTGAGAGAACTGCTAGACTGTACTCCTGAGGCAGCTGCATAAGAGGTAAGAAACCCTGTGAAGTCAGAAGTCATCCCACTGAGTTCTGGTCAGCAGGGCAGAGGAAGAGGCAGGTCATCCACAGAATTGGAACTCTCCCTTCTAGATTACTCCCTCTCCCCCATTTCTTTCCTTTCCTTTCCTTTTTTTGTGATTCTGATTCAGCTTTATTAAGCCTAGTTTAGGGATGAGGATAGAATTCTGTGATTTAGCTTCTGTCAGAGCCAAAGGAGCTAGGACCAGGACTTCCTACATGGCTCTGGAAATGGGGAGAGGGCAATGAGCCAGGAGTGCCACTGAAGGAGCACTGAAGTTTCAGTTGACTGGGTATTCTGGGAATGCTGTAGCAGAACTGTAGCAGAACCATCTACTCCCAAGAAATCCATCCTGTCCTGGTAGATTCTCTGGCTCACTGCTCTCTTCCCATACCTAGGCTGGGTCAGCCTATTGATATATCTTTGGAGTTCTGCAGCATACAGAGCCATCTGCTCTGGGTTGGCATCATTACTGGCTCCCATGGGCCCCCTGAGCACATCGCAGGAGAAAGAGTCACACAGCAGGAGAGGATCAGAAGAGAGAGTCAATATTGAAAGGCAGCCATCCTGAGTTCATGAGGGGGTAAGCTAGCCTGTTGTGGGAGGTACCCTGCTTCAGGTCAGATGGGATCCTCTCCTCCACTTCTTATTCATTCTCTAGATTGCCCATTCCAAAGTTTCTGGAAAGTTGGGGCTTCCCAGGTTACTTCTGAGAAGGAAGCAGCTTTTCTTACCAGATCTACCTCCTGGGACAGGATCTTCTCCTTTTTCTGTAGCAACTGGATCAGGAGCTGATGTTGGAGGTCACTCAGGGCTGGGGACAAATCAATCAATCGATCAGTTAAGTCATTCTTAAATGCCTTAGTAAGGGCTAGACTGTTAGGTGCTGGAGATAGAAAGACAAGGAAATGGTCTCTGTTCTCAAGTGGCTTCTATTATTTGAGTATGTACCTGAGAGCACATACACAGGCAAGTGTACACACAGAGGACACAGAAGATAAATACAAAGTCATTTGCAGGGAGACAAATAGTTGTGGGGAATCAGGGAAGGCCTCATGTAGGAAGGAGGTGGCACTGGAACGCAGCTCTGAAGGAAGCTTGGGAGTCTAAGAAGGGGGATTGAGGAGGTAGGTACTTTCTAGGCTTTGCAAAGGCATGGAACAGGAGGAGAAAACCTGTATACAAGGAACAGCAAGAATGTAGAGTGTGAGAATGAGAGCAACAATAGAGCAAACAAAAGAGCCTGGAAAGGTCAACTGAAGGCAGGTGTCAAAGGGCTTTAAAATGCTTAAAGGAGAAGTTTAAAGGATAGCTGGGGGTGCAGTGCATAGAACAGTAGACCTGGAGTCAGGAAGATCTGAGTTCAAATCTAGCCTCAGGCACTTACTAACCATTACTAACAGGATCTTTTCCTTTTTCTGTAGCAACTGGATCAGGAGCTGATATTGGAGGTCACTCAGGGCTGGGGACAAATCAATCAATCAAGCAATCAAGTCTTTCTTAAATGCTTAGTAAGGGCTAGACTCTGCTAGGTGCTGGAGATAGAAAGACAAAACTTCTCTGTTTGGGTTACCATGAATTTCTGATGTCCACACATCACCTTTACAATATCTGCCAAATATCTCCTGTCTGCTCCTCTGATAGTGCCAGCATTCTGATACAGACCCTCATCCCCTCACTCTTGGACTCCTACCATAGCCTGCTGGAGGGTTTGCCAGCCTCAAGTCTCTCCCTACTCCAATGCAGCTTCTGTTCAATAGTGACCTCCATTCAGCTGTCACCTCCCTGCTCAATAAACTCCAATGGCTCCCTATCACCACCAGGATCAAATATGGAATCTTCTCTTTGGCATTCAAAGCCTTTCATAACCAGGTTTCTCCCCTGCCTTTCTAGGCTTCTTACACTTTATTCCCTGCCTCTTATTACTCTTTGATCTAGTGACACTGGTCTCTTTGCTTCACAAACAAGACTCTTATCTCTTGGCTCTTGGTATTCTCTTTGGCTTTTCCTCATACTTGGAATACCCTCCTTTCTTTCTACTGTCTTCCCTGGCTCACTTGATTTAGAACTAATATTCCCATCTTCTACAGGATAGTTGTTTAAGCCCCTCTTAATTTGAATGCTGTCTCTTTGTTAATTATAGCTTGTCTATACATATTTGTTTGCCTGTTATCTCCCTCATTAGATTGTGAGCTCCTTGAGGGTAGAGACTGCTTTCTGCCTCTTTGCAATGGCAAGCAAAGTAGTATTTTGCTGCTGGTTTCAGCTATTCAAGTGTTTTTGAGTCTCCCTTTTGATTATATGAAGATTCTCTGCTGGAAACAGTATACATTGTGCTGACCTTAATAGGCCCAATGTGATCACATGGAACACATGGTGGGAGGAGCTTGCCAAGAGAGTGGAACAGGAAGGATCAAAGCAAGAAAAGCTTGAGCAGAGCTGGGAGTGAGCAGAGCTAAGAGAGAAAATGTTTATGATGTCAGCACTCTGTTCTGTCTGTGTTGATGTTACTTTGTCAGACAGAAGCATTCTTTCTGTTGAAAGAGAACTTTACTATTGTTACAAAATTCCTGAAAGAGGGATTTACTGTTGTTACAGAAGTCCTGAAAAAGGACTTTACTGTTGATTTGTGTTTGATTTCTCAGACAGAAGCCTTGTCTGTTGATTTGTGTTACTTTGTCAGACAGAAAATGAATTGAGATGATAGTGCTGGTAATGTGTATAAATATTGTGGTAGCTCAATTAAGCTTAATGCATGTAAATATCATTGTAACTCTGTTGGGCTTTGTCTTCCTGGGAACAGAAAGTGCAAAGAGCTTGGAGTGGAGCAGTCCCCATGAGTTGAGATATAGAACAGGATAGCTGCCTATGTGTGAATCCAGACAATAGTCCAGTGAACCTAGGCTGGGAGTTGTCAGAAATGGAAGAGGAGCAGAGGGGTTTGGAAGCCAGCCTTGGGTCAAGATGAAAGAGGACTTTTCCTGGACACTCTGTATTGACTGATGAGATTATGACTTACTGTGACCTAGGGGTGGGTGGTGTTTGTACTTTCTGCTGCCCCTTAAGGATGATTTGGCTTAAGGATGATTAGAAGCCAGCCTTGAGTCAAGATGAAAGAGGAATTTACTTGGATACTGTGTAATGACTGAGGACAATGTGACTTACTGAATAGTAATAGTAATATTGCCTTAGTAATAAGATGTTATATTGTTGTGAATGTTGTGCTTTAGTTTCTTGAATGCTTTGCTTTAGTTTGTTGCTGAATAAATAGAGAATTCACTATACTATGGAATTAGATCCTTTAAGTTATTCACAGCGGCAGTCCTCAGGAGAGCTGCTCATGATTGGCTTTAGACTCTTTTTGTATCCTCAGGGCTTAGCACAGTACCTGGCACAGAGGAAGCACTTATTTACTACTTCACTGGGAAATGACAGACTAGGGTTGACTCTAGGGATATGGGAGTAATTGACATAGAGATGAACCCATAGGAGGTGATTAGATTAGTGAGTGAGAGTACAGACAGATAAGAGGGCAAGGCACTCCAGCTGTGGACTACATCCATGGTTAATGTTTGGCACATGATGATGATCTAGTAAAAAAGCCTGAAGTGTACATAGACAGGCAGAGAAAGAAATAAGACACAACAATTTAATGAAAGCTCAGAGAGGATAGTGTATGTAGGAGGAGATGGTGGTCAATACTGTCAAATGCTGCAGAGGTCTAGAAGGATGAGATCTGAGAAAATGTCACTGGACTAGACAATTAAGAGATGATTGGCAACTTTGGACAGAACCGTTCCAGGTGATGTGATGAGGGTGGAAGCCAGAGTGTATGGGACTGAGCAAGTGGAGGCCATGTATGGAGACAGGTTTTTCAAGCTGTTTGGCTGTACTGGAGGAGTGATACATATATTATAATTGGATAGGGATGGTGGGGATTTCAAGAAATGGGAATATCTGAGTGTGCTTAGGGGCAGAAGGGAAGGAATCTGGGTAGATAAAGAGAGATTTAAAAATGTAAAGAGAGAGGAGATGATTATGGTACATTTTACCAGAGGAGACAGGAAGAGATATCATACACAAGTATAGGGGATGGCCCCGCAGAGGAGAAGGGCTTGTTCTTCATCAGAGAATGGAGAAAAGCAGGAAATAATGGTGAATGATGACAAGTGGTAATGAGATATAGAACAGAGGAGAAGAAAAAGCTGGAAAATTTCCTCTAATTTCTTAGTAAAGCATAAGGAGATGTCCTTTACCAAGAAGGGGTGTGGGGATAGCATGTAAGCTTGGAAGAGAGAAGGGATGGTTTGGAATAGCTGTTGCAAGAAAAGAAAGAGCCAGCTATGGAAGACGAAAAGGATTACCTGGGGGGCTGGCTAGGTGGCACAGTGAACAAAACACTGACCCTGGAATCAGGAGGACTTGAATTCAAATCTGGTCTCAAACACTTAACACTTATTAGCCATGTGACCTTGGGCAAGTCATTTAACCCCAACTGCCCTGCCTTTCCCCCTCCAAAAAGCAAAAAAACCAAAAAATTAATTAATTATTTTAAAAGGATTGCCTTGTAGCAGTGAGGGATCATTTGAGATTTTTAATTGTTTAGTAATTTAGTCATGTCCAATTCTTCATGATACCATATGGGATTTTCTTGGCAAAGATATCAGAGTAGTATGATACTTTCTTCTCCAGTATATTAAGGCAAACAGAGATGAAGTGACTTGCCTGTGATCCCACAGTTAGTAGTATCTGAGACTGAATTTGAATTAAGCCCTTCTTGACTCAAGGCCCAGCACTCTATCCACTGAGTCACCAAGTTGCCTCTCATTTGTTGATTTTTTTAAATTTTATTTTAGTTTACATCATTCATTTCCACGAAACTTTGAGTTACAAATTTTCTCCCCATCTTTCCCCTACCCACCACCCCAAAACATCCATCTCAGTGTATTCCCCCACCCCCAATTTATTCTCTCCTATATCTTTCCCCCTCCCCCCTCTGACTTTTTGGTAGGGCAGGATGGATCTCCCAACCACAGTGCCTGTGTATCTCAAGTTCCAGTTGGATGTGGTTAATAATAATAATAATAATAATAATAGTATATATATATATACATATACATTTTTAACATTTGATTATAGAACTTTAGATTCTAGATTCTTTCTCTTTCTCCCTCATCACCCACCCCCACTGGAAGGACAAGAAATCAAATACAGGCTGAACATGTGTAATTACGCAGAACCTCTCCACAGTGAGCATATTGTGAGAGTCTGATTACATGTCCCTTCTTCCTATCCTGCCCCCCCATCCACTCTCTACCCTGTCCCTGTCCCT
>CM053587.1:289240893-289257715 GCA_028646515.1 Pseudochirops corinnae | reverse complement strand
TCTCATTTCATGATTTTCTTGCAACATTCTTATTTCTCTTCCCAATTTTTCTTCCACTTCTCTCATTTGGTTTTCAAAATCCTTCTTCAGCTGATCTCTAGCTTTAAGGCAGTCTTCATGTTTATTGGAAGCCTCTGGTGTGGGAGCTCTTGCTGTGCTGTCCTCCTGCAGCTCTCTGCCTTGGTCCTTCTTTTCCTCAAAGAAGGAATCTAGGGTTTGGTCACTGTTCTTACCCTGCTTCTTATGCTTATTCTTATTCATGGTTGGTCAGTCCGTGATTTTTCTTTTAATCTCTGTGGAGCTCTGCTTCCAGAGGGGAAAGCTCTGTCCCAAATTGCTGGGGTCCTCCCAGCTGCTGGAGCTCTTAGGAAGTTGATGGGTCCCTCCATCACTTCTGGCTCACTGAATAAAAATGAACCACAGGACCAAAGCCAAAGACCACGATCTGGATCCAGGCCACTCAACGCGAGAGCACTTGGCCTCTGAATGATTGCTTGGTCCCCCTGCGGTCTGCAGGCTGAGAGCTCTGAAGCAGCAATGTGGAGGCAGGTGCAGGACCTCCACTTTCTGCTTCTCAGCCTTTTGGGCAGTTTGGCCGGACTGCTTTTCTCCCATGACCTCGCAAGTCCCATTGACCTAGTTCTGGATAGTGCTGCAGCTGCCACCAATCCGCTCACCCAAAGCTCCAGCTGGGGGCTCGGCTCCTCTCATCCAGCCACCTCCTGGCTCCTTGGGTTCAGCCGCCCCCAGGGCACAACCGAGGTTTCAGGCCAGGCTGGTTTCGGTTCGCAGTGCTGATATGGCTCCTCGTAGCCAAGCTGACTTTAGTGGAAAGTATATTTGTGTGTGTTTTGGAGTTTTAGAATTAGTTTAGAGTCATATTTTATGGGTATTTTGGGGTGGCTATGTGAGAGCTGCAATATGTTGCTGCCCTTACACCACCATCTTGGCTCTGCAAGAGGGCAGGTTCTTCCAAGTTGCCTCTCATTTGAAATGAAATAATATAATCTGTAGTGGACCAAGTCAGAATAGTTTTGTGACGGCTGCGTGAGATCCTCCAGAATAGCTCAAAGCAGGCATTGAAGAGACGGTGCTAGGGGACAGCCCAGGGTATTGATCAATAGGCACACATTAATTAATGATTGTGCCAGGAACTCTGCTTGGTGCTAGTGATATGAAGACAAAAACACAACAATATCTGCTATAAAGGAACTCATGTCCTGATGGGTTGGTGGAGGGTGGGAAGACAACATGCACACCTATAGGTATGTACAAGCTATAAGGAATAGAAAAGACCAGGAGGGGACACACGGTGATGTTTTTGGTGAAGGCTCTACCGACTGTGAGCACCGAAAATGGCTTCATATAGAAGGTATTTCTTGAACTTGGTCTTGGACGACACTAGGATCCTTAGAAGTAAAGGTGTGAAGGAGGGGTGACTTCCAAGCATAGGGAAGGGCTGACATGAAAACAGAGATGAGAGATGGAGTGAAATGTATGAAGAATAACAAGAAGGCCAGTTTGGCTGGATTGTAGAGTGTGTAAAGGTTATTAATGTGTAATAAGGATTGAAAGGTAAGTAGGAGCCAGGCTGTGAAGAGCTTTGAATGTCAAACACAGAACTTTATATTTGATCGTAGAAGTTATAAGAAGTTATAAGATCGTATAAGTTATAAGAAGCCAATGGAATTTACAGAGTAGGGACTGACATGGTCAGACCTTTACTTTAGGAAGATCACTTTGGAAACTATGTGTAGGATGGAATGGAAAGGTGAGACATAGGAGGCAGAGATAGCAGTTAGATTGGTATTTGGGTGGTTCAGGTGAGAGGTGATAAAGACTTGAACTAAGATGGTAACTCAGTGGTAAGAAAGGAATGGATATGAGATGTGAGAAGAAGACAGATGCAGTATGTTGTGGAGGTAGAATCTACTAGACTTACTAAGTGATTTAATATAGGGAAAAAGGAGAGGGAAGACTCAAGGGTATATAATGGTAATAATTTTAATGGTAATGAATTTGAAGATCTTCCCTCCCCCTTAACAGGCCTAAGGGAATTTGAGGATCTTCTCTGCATCTGCATGTTTATTGTGTATAGATTTATTTGTTGCTATGATGGATTTGGCTTTCTGTTGTTTGAATGTTTTGCTTCTGTCTTCTATATAGAGAATCTGTTATATTTTGTGATTTAGAATTATGCCACATATTTATTATCACTGTTGGTGCTGGGAATATTACTTTGGCCATACAGGGTGACATCAAGATTACAAAGTAGACAACTGGAAAGGCAGTGGTGTCTCTGACAGAAATAGGGAAATTAGGAAGAGGGAGTGAGAGGGGATGGGTTTTAGGGTGAAAGAGAAGTTCAGATTTTGACATATTGATTTTGAGATCTCTATGGGTTATCTGATTCAAAATGGCCAAGAGGAAATTGGTGATGGGGACTGGAGTTAAGGAGTGAGAGCAGGACTAGATATACAGATCTGACAGTTATCTTCATAGAGGTGTTAATTAAATCTATGGGAGCTGATGAGAAACCATATAGGATCACTGAGGAAGAGCTGAGAACTACTGGGGAATTCTGTGGCCTATGCCCAATCAAGACAGGGTCCTAATTTTTCCTGTCCTTGGGGAGTACAGGAGGAGTACAGGGAGTACAGGAAGGAAAGATTTAAGAGGAGAGAGCAACTTTCTTCTCAGTGATGAACTTTTGTAGGGGAGTCAGTGCCATAGGAAGGGGCTTACTGGGAAACACAGGATGGGTTATGCCAATGTAGTGTGTAGGTATTTGGCTTTGGGCAAGTCACTTACCCTTTTGGGTCTTTTTTTCTCTCTCAACAAAAGAGGGAGATGATCACCTGTTTGCTTTCTGCCTTGTAATAGGAATAATGTGAGGATAAAAATACACAGAAGATTTGAAGGGTTTTTGTTGTTGTTCTTGTTTAAGGAATAGTTTAATCTAGAATCCCAAGCACCTCTTATGGAATAGTTGAAAGGGTGTTGTTTTCTGAGTGTTAGCATGCCCGAGTCTACATCTCCCCCCATTCCCTCATCCTACAATCCTTCTTACCATTCAGAGCTCCAAGGAGATAGAGGAATGCTCCTGCTAGTTCCTCCACAAGTTGTCCTTTCTGGTCTTGCAGTTTCCTTAGGATGTCGTCTTTTATGCCCTCCACCTTCTGTGGAGGTTCCCCAGTGAACAAACTCTGTTCTAGCTGTGGAGGAGAGGTAAGAAGAAAGCTCCCAAACCAGCCCTTGTGCTAGTAGCCAGGCTTTCCCTGCCCCCAATGACACTGTTGGGTAGAGAGGGGGAGAACCTGGGATCAGTACATATGGGAGAGGCCCTGAGCTCCAGGGCAAACCCTGGAGGGGTTTGGTTCTATCTCCCCACTGAGGATGTGAAAAGTGGGAGGAGGAGACACATGGATTCATACATAGCCAATGTGGAGATAGTTGTCCTTCCTCTTCCTTTTCCCTGTTGGAGTCCCTGGGGAAAGTAAAGAGATTGTCTCCAAGCAATATGCAAGATGACAGGAAGAGTCGGTTGTTGGGAGACTGAAGAAAGCAAAGAAGGGGAAGAGCCTATAAGGAGTTAGTAGTGGAAACCAGGGGGAGGAAGCCTTGGGGATTTCTTTTTCTTTTCTTCTTTTTGGCCTTCCTTTTATACTAGAGAGCAAAACATCCAGATAGCGAAAAATTCGAAAACCTTACTCTGGCTCTGCCTCAAGAACTATGAAATTAGGAGACCAGGAAACCACAAGGGTGATTGAACATATAGCACCAAGTGAGAGAATGAGAGAGACAGAGAGAGACAGAGACAGAGACAGACACACAGAGAGAGACAGGGGGGAGAGAGAGAGAGAGACAACACACACACACACACACACACACACACACACAGAGAAAAGGACAATTTTAAAGAGAGATGGGAAGATTCGTTATAAACTGATACAGAATGAAGTGAACAGAATCAGAACTATTTCTATGATAACATCAATATAAAAAAAACCTAACATTGTGAAAGACTGAAGAACTCCATCACCTAATGCTTAACTATGAATCCAGAAGACTGCTGGAGAAGAACATTGCCTAGTTCCCAACAAAGATGGACTAATGTGCAGAATAAGAAATGAATTTTTGGATGTGACCAATGGAAAAATTTCTTTTCTTTGATTGTGCTTAGGTGATATGGGGCTTCTTTGTTTCTTTTTTTCTTTCTTTCTCTTTAATTCTTTCTCTCTTCTTCTGCCTTTCTCCTTCCTTTCCTTTCCTTTTCCCCTTTCTTCCTTCTCTCTGTTCTTTGTCTTTTGTAGGTATGGGAAGATGCAAGGAGAAAAGAAATGAATGCTTAATAATTGCAAAAATAATTTAAAAAACTAACTTATTAAGTTGCAATGTGAATGAATAAAATTTATCATTTGGATCATATCACCTCTGAAGCCATTTCTAAATTCGAGATTCTGTAATTCAAGACCCTTTGATAAGAGATAAATTAAACAACGCTATTGAAGACATGATGGTACCGGGGGAATTGTCCCCAGGATCCATGGAGTGCTCTCAGCTCTGACAATGTCCTTTTGCTTGTGATCAAGAGGACTCTTAGGGAAAGAAGTTCTGGATTTCACAGGAGCAGAGCAGAAACCTCTCAAAAGACAGCAGTCCTGTAAGACTAAGGCACACTCTCTCCCAGAGGGACCCATTAGAGATTTACTTGGTATATTTATGGTTCACCAATCCAGTCTTTAGCGGAATTGTTTCAAATTAGTGAAGAAAATACCTGAGTTTGGGGTTTTACCAGCTATTCTGAAAACCATGGGCCATGTGCGGTTAGAGGTCTGGGAAGAATAACATGGAAAAAGCTTGTTTTCTATGCGTCTCTCTTCCCCTTCTTCCACTTCCCCATTTACTAGATTTTAGAGGAGTTTTTTGTTCCCAATGGGTATTTTTCACAAATGGCAAGGACCGGATTCCTGAACATGTTTGTACGTGTGTGTAAAATTCTTGTTTTACTATTTATGGCTCAACTTTACATTTTATTTCTTGTTCAGTCATTTCAGTACTGTCTGACTCTGCGTCCCCATTTGGGGTTTTCTGTGCAAAGATGCTGAACTGATTTGCCATTTTCTTCTCCAACTCATTTTAAAGATAAGGAAACTGGGGCAAACAGGGTTAAGAGATTTGCCCAGGGTCACACAACTGCTAATTGACTCAGACCAGATTTGAATTCAGGAAGATGAGTCTTCCTGACTCTAGGCTGGGTACTCTATCCATTGTACCACCTACCTGCCCTGTACATTTTAATATCCAAATGTAAATAATAAGAATAAAAATTATTATTAGCATTTTTTAAAATCCTGTAGGTTCCAGGGAATTTCTATGGACACAAGTTGCTCTTCTCAGACAGGATTCAATTCTTTTCTCCTACATGATTGCAAACCTTGACTTATCTGATTAATTCAGATAATTATGATAACAATAATTAATTAAATATGATCATAATAATTATGATGATAATTCAGATAATGCCTCAGTTCACTGCCCAGCTGTCTAAAACAGCCCAGCAAGCACCAGCTACTAAAGCACCTGCTCCCTGGCCCCTGCACCTCAGCCATCCTTCTCAACTATAACCCCTAGACCATCTTCCCTCCAACTCCTTTGCTTCTCAGGGATCCCCTCAAGTTGCAGGTTCATAGGATCTAGTGGAAGGGTCCTTGGCATTCATCTGGTCCAGCCTCCTCATGTTACAGATGAGGAAACTGAGGCTCAGAGAGCTGTGCCAACTTACCCAAGGGGACACAAATGGTTAAAAAGAACAGTCTGATATGAAGCCAGGCGCTCTAACATAAAATCCAGTGCTGTCCCCACCCTGCTCTTATCCTTCTGTCCTCCCCTTCTCCAACCCCCCAGCCCCCAATTCTGTGAGTCTCTGTCACCCTGAGTTCTGGATCTCTCACCATGTCTTCTAAGTCCAGCATATCCTGCGCACTCTGGAGAAGCCCCAGGAGATCCTGAAGCAGAGACTGCTGTAAGTTCCTGTCCTGCATGGTCAGTGGGCATTGTTCACTCTTCACCTCAGCCTGCAGTTGCTCAAAGCCTAACACTGTGTTGAAATCTAGAAAAAACAAGACAGCTAAGGTCGGGATCACACCCACATTCTCAGGCCCTTCATTCCTGGTCCCTGCCTGGGAAGTCTTAGGCTCAGTAGGCCACTGCAGTGGGCCTCTGCTTTGTACCCTCTTCAACCCAGGTGGACATTGATATTCCCTGGCCTCCAGAATTTTACCAAGTTGATGGGGCCCCAGGGAAGGGTCTGGGCCTCATTCCATCACAATAAGGAAGAGTAACCAGCCACATGCCCCATTCCCAAACTCAACCACAGCTAAGTTCAGTGATGTTCTGTTCCTTCCTTCCTTCCTACAGAAATAGCAGTGAGGGTTGGAGAGTCATCCAGCACTTCCCAGAGAAAGGACATTGTGTTTAGCATCTCTGTCAATGTTTTCAATAAAGGCATCAGTGATTTCTTCGATACTTCAGTACACATGTAGCCACATTTCACTGATTAATCATAATAGTAACCAGCATTTATACAGCAGTCTGCAAGTGATTAACAAATGTCATCTCATTTAATCCTCACAATAACCCTGGGAGGCAGGCGCTATTATCATCTCTATTTTATAGAGGGGGAAACTGAGGCAGCCTGCAGTTAAGTGACCTGTCCAGGATCACACAACTAGTAAGAGCCTTAGACCAGACTAAACTTAGAACTTCTGACTTCAAGTCCAGTGTTCTATCCCATATATGCACTATCCCATATATGCACTATCCCATATATGTACTATCCCATATATGTACTATCCCATATAAGTACTATCTTATATATGCCATCTACTTGCCTGATGTGAATATTCACGTCAATGAGAAATCTGACAACTGATTTACATTTCTTTATCCCATTCAACTGTTGTCCCTATCCTCCCAACCATCCTCCATGGATCCACCCTTAGTAGGTGCCACCCTCCAACCTGCCCATCTGTGGTTGCTCTCAGGACATAACCAATCCTGGCCCTTCTCCTATCCTACCTGGCCTGGTTGAAGTCTTTTAGGAAACTTCTTCTACACAGCTCTTACCTGACCTGGCATCCTGTTGAAAAGCTTCATGGGAAGGATGCATCCTGTTTGCCTTGTTTTTAGGATCCTTTTGAAGATTTTCAGAGTAAGTCCCCATGCTATGTGAAGGTTTAATCGAGGTAGAATCACAGACATCTGAAAAGCACTCACCTGTAATTGATAGAAAATATAATAGGAAAGAAGACTGTCTTTGCAAAGAACTGGTTGATCTGTTTCTGACTTCCACCCTTCTCTGGGTTCAAATAAAACAAGATTAATTCCTCTTGCTTATAAGAGACCTTCAGATACCTGAAGGCTGCTCTCAAGTCTTCTCTTCTATAGGCTAAACCTCTCTGCTTCCTTCAGTCTGTTTCCATAGCATGTTCTCCAATGCCTCCATCCGTCCTGCTCACCCTCCTCCTCTGGGTGCGTTGCCTCTTTGGCTGTGAGATGTTATAGAAGGCTGGGAAATCCCAACCCCTTTTCCATCATCTCTCACCTTCCCTCTCATAGAGCTAAGCAGAGTAGTATATAAGGCACCATGCTTAGAATCAGGAATCATGATATCTACCAGCTATATGACCCTGGGCAAGTCACTTAACCTCTGTTTGCCTCAGTTTCCTCATGTCAAATGGGGATAGTAATAGCACCCACCTCCCAGGGTTGTTGTGAGGATCAAATGAGATCATTTCAAAGCACTTACTTAGCACAGTGTCTGGCACACAGTAAACAGAATGTCAGCTACTATCATCAGAACCTTCCACAGTACTTTCAGGCCTGTCTTCTGGAGTACAAACCCCTGCCCTGTGCCACAGCCATGAGAGTCTCATGCAGGTACAAAGAATAAGGGCAGGCATACGCCCATGTGTACCAGGGCTTCCCAGTACAATCTTGTGCAGACTCTGCCCAATTCAGGCCCTTTGAACCCTCAGCTCTTGGATCACAGACAAATGAACACAGAAGAAGACTCACTCCCTGGACTCTGGGGAAGCCCCCTGGGCAACTTGTTTGTAACCTCCATGATTAGAGGAAGAGAAAGGGAAGGGAAGAGGCATTTATAAAGCATTAACTATGGGCCGTGTACTATCCTAAATATTTTACAAATATTATATGATTTGACATGTAGGACATGTAGGGCAAGAGAAACAGAGTTTGGGGTCCACTGAGGCCAATTCCCTCAAAACTGGAGGCTGGTTCTCCATACCAGGGTCCCCCACCCCCCCCGCAGGTACTCTGCCTCCACCCCTCACATAAGCACAGTCCCTAAGAAGGGACCAGGACCCACCTCACTGGTGCTGCAGTGAGAGGGTTGTAAGCAGTGTGGCCTTGGCCCTGTCATTCCCTCTTGGACCCTCCCTGGCCGGCCCATGGATCCTGCCTCTGAATATTTCAGGCTGCTTTTATCTTTGTGTTTCAGTTGAGGGAGGTGGAAGCAGTGGGAACATAGAAAAAAAAAGTCACTCTCCTGATGAGAAGTGGATTCTATATACTGTTCCTGAAAAGAAAAAATCCCTGTTTTACTCTTCAGAGGCCATGCATCCCCAGGATTCCTTAGGAATCACAGCACAGAGCATCATTGCCCCACTTCATATCAAAGAATCAAACCCATCCCACATCAGTCCCTGACTCAGCTTCTCTTCCCATCTCTATGGCTCTTACCATCCAGTCTAGCAGGTGATTGGTTGGACCAGTGTCAGACCTAACAATATCAGCTGACTTCTAGCAAGCTAGGGCTTCAAAGTCTGCAAAGCATTTGTCACACTTTATCTCACTTGGTCCTCAAAGAGACCCTAAGAGGTCTGGGCTACAGGTGTTATGATCCCCATTCAACAGATGAGGAGACTGAGTCTCTCAGCAGTGTGGTCACAACACCCAGCTAGTGTGTATAAAGGAGGTGGGATTTGAACCAAGGTCTCTGCTGACCATGAGTTAAGAGCGGAGCTTCTTCGTCTGTCAAAGGAGGATGCTAACACCTGCCCATCTCACCCCTTCAGAATCTGGAAGATTCAAGTGTATTATGAGATTTTCTATTAGACAAATATAAAGTAACATAAAACATTAAAGTTATGGTTGACATCTTGTTCAGGCAGACGATGCCAGAGAACAACCTGACCAACAAGTAGGACTCAACATTCCTCTGAGACCTTCATTGTTCTATCACCATCAGTGGGGCAGAGGGAATGGGATGCTGGACAGGAGCCAGGGAGCCCAGCTATGAGGCAGGGCCATTAACGACCCCTGGACTCCCTATCACACAGCACAGTGGGGAGGCTCAAATTAGCTAATGCACACGGTATTTTGCAAACCTTAAAGTAATTTGTATGTGTGTATACATCGTTTTGTTGACTTGAGTTCTAAATTGTGTCTGGCTCTTCATGGCCCCATGAGGGGTTTTCTTGATGGGGATAGTGGGGTGGTTTGCCATTTCCTTCTCCTACTCATTTTACATATGATAAAACTGAGGCAAAGAAGGTTGAGTGACTTGCCCAGGGTAACAAATCTAGTAAGTGTCCGAGGCTGGATTTGAACTCAGGCCTGGCTCACTTGGAACCCAGCACTATATCTGCCATACCACCTACCAGCCCATATACATCTACGCACATATAGATATAGACAGAGATAGAGATATAGAGAGGGATAGGCATATACACACACGTATCTTTGTCTATATACATAGCCACAAACACAGATGTACATACACAGATAAAGAGTGTCTCAAATGCTCTTAAAGCTTTAAACTGTACTAAGACTTTTGAGGGCAGCTCTCTTAACCCTGTTTGCCTCAGTTTTCTCTTCCAGAAAAAGGAGCTAGAGAAGGAAATGGCAAACCACTCCATTATCTTTGCTGAGAAAACTTCAAACAGAGTCACAAAGATCTGGCCACGCCTGAACCAGCAGAATGACAAAAACAAACTTGTGGGACAGCCCGTATATATTTTAGTTTCAGTGATTTCACTGATATTGAGAACGGCCAATAAAAAAGCTCCCTCTCCCAGTGCAGATCTACAATCTTTTAGCATCTCACAGGCACAGAAACCTGCCAGGACCCTGCGAAATGACGTACTTTGTCTGGGATCACACAACCAGTCTATGTCAGAAGCTAGACTTGAAACCCAGTTCTTTTGGATTTGGAGGCTGGCTCTCTCCCCACTCTGTTTTCTTCTTATGATTTCCCATGCTCTGTCTCCTCCCTCCTACGTAGAGGGAAAGGATACTTAGTTCTGTCTGTGTCTCACCTAGCCAGAACCCTGGGCTGAATCAAAACGGGGGGGGGGGGGCAGTTACTCAATTATAGGCAACTAAGAGTGTCCTTGAGGAGCTACCTGGACTCTGGTCCTGTGGTTGGGTTGTCCAGGGCTCACTGGGCCTGGGGGCTAAAAAGACAATGAAGCTTGCTACTCACTTTTGGGTATGAAGGTTTTCTCCTTCTTGTCTGGAAGTAGAAGAACTTCTAGATAAAGAAAAAAATGATTAAAAATGATAAAATTCAACGTAGTTGCAGCTATGGATAAAAAGGGTCAGGGTTCCATTATTGGAGGGGCTATGAATCTGTGTAAGAAAGCCATCTGGCTCTATTCCATAAAAGCTACAAAGCCAACCATACCCACTGACCTGGGGATTTCTCTGCCAGGATGATGATTACTGTTGGAAGAGAAATTTAGATAGCCACTAGTCCAATCCATCATTTTACCAATAAGGAAACTGAGGCCAAGGGCTTTATCTTAAGGCTGATATTACCTTAGTGCTTTAAGGACTCACGATTTCATTAGGGTGGACACTCCCTCTACAATCATGGAACAAACCTAGGTGCTGGTGATGAGGAGCCTCCACATTGGATCAGACTGGTTCTTAAGTGACCAACATAGCGGGGGCCCATATCCAAAACTTCTTTAAGTCAGAATCATGTGTCAGGACCTTCACTGAGAACCCAGGGACACCACAACACATTGATGACACATCGGAGGAACACTTAGGTGGAGGAAGGTTGTAATTAAAATAGGAAAGAAAAGGCCAATCTCTACAAAAATAGGTAGAGGTGCTTCATAAAAAAATGAAAACAATGTACACGTCTAACTACTGAATTAAAGAAAAATGTTGCATCTAGATTTCAGGGGGCATCTAGTACAAATTGTGCCTCAGGAACAATCTCTGGTCTCCTTGACCAGTGGTCATTTAGCCTTGGCATGAAGACCTTGAGTGATGGGGAGCTCACCACTGCATGAGTCAGTCTGAGCCAAACTGAAAGATTTCCCTTCCCTTGTAAGATACTTATTATCTACTCCTACCTAATTTCTAATTTCTAATTACCTAATTTCTAATTTCTCCATTGTCCCAATGGAGATTGTGAAGTGATGGGATAGACTGCGGCATGTCAATGACTTGGAATGTTTTAAAGTGATAAAAAAAAAATGTCACATATAAAGAATGAAAACAAATACAGAAAGAGGGGAAGGAAGCAGGGGTGGGGGGAAGAAATAATCATTTATTAAGCTCCTACTATGCTCCAGAAATTTTGCTCAGCATTTCCAAATATTATCTCATTTAATATAGGAACCCTATGAAGTAGGTGTTATTATCCCCACTTTACAAGTGAGGAAACTGAGGCCCATAGAGGTTAAGTGACCTGTCTAAGGTCACTTGCAAGTGGTTACTTTTAAGTCACAACTTCTGTCTAGGGCTGGATTTAAAGTCCAAGTGATGCAGAGCAAAGAGAACAAAATCTGAGACAAAATTTGAGAGCTGGAAGGGATCTCAATGACCATCTGGCCTCACCCACACCTGAAAGGCTCGGATCACACCTAACACATTAGAATACTATTAATTATTTCCCATTCATCCCTTACATAGCTTGCTTTCTATATATTTGTTTGCACACTTTATCCCCCATTAGAGAGTAAGCTCCTTGAGTGCAGGAACTGTTGTTTGCCTCTTTTTGTATCCTCAGCACTTAAACGCAAGACCTGGCACATAGTAGGTGCTTCATAAATGTCTCTTGATTGATTGAATGTGAGTCTGTGAAAACGGAACATCATCAAAGGTCTAGGAGCATAAGAACAGGTAAGAGTCTGGAGGGAGCACCTGCAGGAAATAAGTTACTGAGAAGATTTTGTACATGTTTCGTCCTTCTAAAAAATGTAAATTATTTAGATTTCACAGTATTATTTAGCATCTTCTTCTTTACATGTTGTCACCTGAAGTTATCCTCAGGGATGCCTCATTGGGAAATGGGGATCTAGAAGTGATGTAAAACAGAGGTTTGGTCTTACTGGTTTGACTATCGATCTGTTGATCAATGAACATTTATCAAGGGCCTAAAATGTTCCAGATCCTGTGCTAAGTGCCAGAGTAAGCTACAAAGGCTTCAAGTAGAGGTCCAGGTCTGTTCTGTAAGGGCCAGCCTAGCTCAGTGTGGAGAGACTCACCCCCTGGCTGGCCACAGGGGGATGAATTTTTGGCCAGGACAAGTCTTAGAGACCATGTGCTAAGACGTGATCACCATCTGTGGAAGGAACACTTGATCCAGTTAATGGGAGACCGTTGAATTATAAGTATTGTAGTTTCTACTTTCTGTAGCTGGCATGAAGTTTATGGTAATCCCGAAAAAGGAAATGACTAGAAGGGGAAGAAGGAAAAGGAAAAAGGGTAACCATTCTCTGGTGCCCCCAAAGCCTCTCCTGCACCCTCTCCTGGGTAAGTGGAAAATTCAGTGAGAAGAAGACCGGTCTCCTTTTCCCATCCCTCTGCTCCAGCCTAGAAGAGAGCCCTCACACCTTAAGAGTGTATGTGTGGGGCAGAGAGGGACAGGGTGGTCTCTTGCAGATGTCATCTACCCAGCCAGCTGGGCAGCTGAGTTCCCCAGGACATTACTACAGTAATGCCCCTCCCCTTCCCCACCTCCCTCAGCCCTTGGTAGGAGGATGGTGGCTCATGGGGAATTTCCCCTGACCTCTCCAACCTCCCCACCCCAGTCCTTCTGATCCATTTTACCCCAGTGGTTTCGAATAATCAACTTGGCAACTTGAAAAGCAAGTATACTGCCTTCAGGGACAGTCACTGTCTTCACTGTGTTCAAGCCACCCTGGCCCTGGGGAGAGAAGGAAAGAGGACAAGAATCACAGATCTAGCACTGGATGGGTCCTCTGAGGTCAGCTCATCCAACCCTCTCATTCTCAGGATATTCCATCTCAGAGAGATGAAGGGATCTTGTCCAAGGCCACACCTGGAATCTGGTGGTGGTGGGAGGGTGTGTGTGTGTGTGTGTGTGTGTGTTTGGGCTTCCTCAACAGATAGTCCTGGGAAGTCTCATCAAATTTAAAGGGGCTTCTGGGAGCCCTGAGGAAGGGAATGCAATAGCTTCTTGATTTGCCCTACTGCATTCCAAATCCCAGCTGAAGTACTCTTGGATTTTCTGCTGTTTGATGAATATTCACACTCCTGACCAAGGCTGAGAGCTGACTAAGCACCAAAAACCCACTCTAGGACTTGCTATACTTAATGGATATGCACCAAGAAAGACACAGGAAAGGTACATGGACCTGCAGAGTCTCCACACCAAGTCCAGGTCTCTAGCTGCCTGCTGGGAGTCTCTGGGGTTATGGAGCTAAGGCTGGAAGATCAAGGGATGCTGGGGACCTCTTCCCCACTCCTATCTATCCAAAGTATGAGTTCCAAGCAGGAAAATGAGGCCCCAGGAATGGTCATCTTCCCAAACCTTCCTTTTTTCTGAAACTCTTCAAAATGGCCTCTTTCTGGATCTTCACAGCTTCTACCACAACATACAGGTTCTCTCCCCTTTTGCGAAGCTCCTCAAGAAGGGAGGGCTCTGGTGTTTTCAATTTCCTATAGGAGAAGAGGAGAGAAGGCAGCAGGTAAGGGGCTTAGGATTCCCTCTCCCATCCCTCTCACTTATGCCTTTGCTCAAGGCCATCTCTGGGGTACAACATATTTGGATTTCACTGTGCTACTCCCCTTTGGGGGAGTTCATATGATGTGAAGTGATGCTTTGGACTCAAGAGGATGGTTTGTGCACATGTTTGGAAGGCCTGAAGCTGTGCCAGGAGCCAAAAGGACCCTTGTCTCCTATAAAGACAAACACATTTTAGGCGGGATATCATTAAGGGAGGGCTATCCAAAGAAGGAGAGGAAGTTTGAAAAAAAAACCAAACAATTAAGTGAGATAGAAACAACTAAAGGAACAGGGGCTGTTTAGCCTAGAGAACAATTTATAGGGGACATGATAATCCTTGTCTTAAAGCACATGAAAGATTGTCATGGGGCAGAAGGCACAAACTTGTTCCCTTCTAGCCCTAGAGGGAGGAAACAGGACAAGCTGGAGGAAGTCCCCAGGGAATCTATTTCAGCTCAGAATAAAGAAGAACTTCCTAACAATGAGAGCCTTCCAACACAGACATGGGTGGCCAGGGGAAGTAGCTTGGAGGCCTCTATGCACAGGCTGGGGATGCTACAAAGAGTTCTCCTAATTCAGGCAGAGCACCTGAGGAGATCCCCCTTTCAGGTCCCACACCCTCCACAAGAGTGACTCTAGTCTGCATTCAGTTCCCTTTTGTGTTCTCTGTATTGTATCTGAACTAACTCTGCCCCCATGCCTCTCTGCACCTTCTCCTGCCTCCTGCCTCTGTTCCTGCTGCTCGGGGGGCTTGGAGTATCTTGTCCCCTCCCCCATCTACAGCGGCTGACGCCTCTGCTCCCCTTTTCAGGATGAAGCCTTCCCTGTCTTAGCAGAATATGATGTTTCCCTCTTCGAATTCCTCATAACCCTTTAATCACAGAATCATAGATTTAGAGCTGGAAGGGATCTTAGGGTTCTCTAACTCAACCTCCTCATTTTGCAGACAGAGAAACTGAGGCCTGGGAAAGTTATATAACTCATTCAACCTCATGGGGTAATAAGCAATAAGGAGCCCTGATTTGAGAGCCAGAGCCTTTGCTACATACATGTGAATGAGAATAAGAGGTACAGCGTGATAGGGAGAAAAAATACTCAGAGAAAGTTTTAAAAAGATTTTTCATTGATATCTTTTGCTTTTACATTACCTAGATTTTCTCTGTGTACCCTTCCTTCTGCTCCTTCCAGAACATCACCCCTTATAACAAAGATTTTTTTTTTTCTTTTTGGAGGGGGGAAGGCAGGGCAATTGGGGTTAAGTGACTTGCCTAAGGTCACATGGCTAATTTTTGTGTTAACTGTCTGAGGCCAGATTTGGACTCCAGGGCAGGTGCTCTATTCACTGTACCACCTAGCCACCCCCCAAGATTTTTTTTTTATAGAGGAAGAAAAAAATTCAGCAAAATCAAACAACATCTTGAAGAAAATCTGACATGGTACACAATGTTCCACACCTACGGTCCCAACCTCTGAAAAGAACCAGGGGAGCTTCCTTCTCTTATCTCTTCTTTGAGCCAAGTTTATTTTAAAAAATTTTACACCATTCAGTTACAATTATTCTGTAGTTCTTTCCATTTACAGGGTTGTAGTCATCATTTTTGGAGCCCCTAGGTGGTGCAGCGGCTACAGGGCCAGGCCTGGAGTCCAGGAGACCTAAGTTCAGTCTGGCCTCAGACTCTTCCTGGCTGTGTGACCCTGTGCAAGCCACTGAACCTGTTTGCCTCAGTTTCCTCCTCTGTAAAATGATCTGGAGCCACTTCTGTGTCTTTGCGAAGAGGATCCCAAACGGGGTCACGAAGAGTCAGACTCAACTGGACAAGTTATTGTTTATGTTGTTTTCCTGCCTCTGCTCGCTTCACTTTACACCAGTTTGTGTAAAGCTTCCCATGAGTCATTGCCTTCAGCATGTTGGCCTTTTTTAAACAGCATAATAATATTCCATTGCGTTCGTGTGCCACAATTTGTTTAGCTATTTCCCCTATCAATTATTATCTACTTTGTTTCCAGATCTTTGCTACTACAAAAAGTGTTGCTATAAATATTTTGGCATGCACAGAGCTTTTCTTTATGAAAAGAATCTCCATGGGGGTACATTCCTGTTGGTGGAATCTCTGAGTCAGAGGGTATAGACATTTGAGTCATTTCCTTTGCATGATTCCAAACTGCTTCACAGACAGGTTGTACTTAATTCATAGATCCACAAACAATGCTGTAGTGTACTTGTCTTCCCACAACCTTTCCAACATTGACTATTCCAATCCTTTGTCATTCTTGCTACTTTGCCAGATATGTAGTAAAGCCTCACATATCTACAATATGAATTTTTCTTATTGCTAGTGATTTGGAGCATTCTATCACATGGCTATTAATAGTGTTGCAATTTTTTGAGAACCAGTTCAAATTTTTTTTATTTAAATTAAATTTTATTATAGTTTGCATTATTCATTTCCACAAGATTTTGATTTACATATTTTCTCCCCCTCTTTCTGCCACCCACCGCCCCAAAACAGCTATCCCAGTGTGTCCCCCCGCCCCCCCCAGTCTATTCTCTCCTATGTCACTTTTCGGTAGGGCAGGATGGATCTCCCAACCGCAGTGCCTGTGTATCTCAATTTCCAGTTGGATGTAATCAATAATACTAATAATAATTGCATATATAGATAGATAGATAGATACACATTCATGACATTTGATTATGGAACTCCAGATTCCAGATTCTTTCTCCTCCTCCCTCACCACCCATCTCCACTGGAAGGACAAGCAATCAAATACAGGCTGAACATGTGAAATTATGCAGAACCTCTCCAT
>CM053587.1:289185631-289240393 GCA_028646515.1 Pseudochirops corinnae | reverse complement strand
TCTGTGGGGCTCTGCTTCCAGAAGGAAAAGCTCTGTCCCAAATCGCTGGGGTCCTCCCGGCTGCCGTAGACTTCTGGCTGACTGGATAATGAATACTCCAAGACTGAGGCCCAAGACGACGATCCGGATCCAGGCTGCTCAACTCGAGAGCCCTGGCCTGAAAACAATCGCTCAGTCTCCCCCTTTCACAATCCCCACTTGAGCAGCTGGTGCTAATCCCCCCTCCTCGAAGCTGGTGCTAATCCGCTCACCTGAGAGGCTTCTCTGCACCTCCCACCCAGCCGCCCCCGGGGCACAGCCTCCGCTTCAGGCCAGGCTGGTTTCGGCTCGCAGTGCTGATATGGTTCCTCGTAGCCGAGCTGCCTTTAGTGAGAAGTATCCTTGTGTGCGTTTTGGAGTTCTAGGATTGGTTTAGAGTCCTATTTTATGGGTATTTTGGGGTGGCTATGTGAGAGCTGCAATGTGTTGCTGCTGCTATGCCGCCATCTTGGCTCCGCCCCCCAGTTCAAATTTTTTGACGACTTCTCTGGCGGGGAGAATGCTCTTTTATTCTTTGGTCATATATATTTCCATAAACTGTCAATATTTCTTATAAATAAAATCCTTATCAGAAGTGTTTGATACAAAGATTTTTTCCCCCAGTCCACTGCTTCCCTTCTTTTCTTTGATGTGTTAATTTTTTGTAAAACTTTTAAAATTAATATATTCAAAATTACATATTTTATCTTTTAGAATTGCATGTGTCCTTTGGTTAAGGATTCATCCTCAACCCATAGTTGTGAAAGGGATCATTTGCTTCTCTTTCAGTGTTCTTATGCAGTGATCTTTAATATCTGAATCACCTATTTGAATTTGTATCATATGGTATAAACTGGTGGTTTAATCCTAATTTCTGGCAGACTACTTTCTTGTTTTCCTAACAATTCTTAAGAAATATGGAATTCACATGCCCTTTGATGTAATAATACTACTCCTAAGTCTGTATCCCACAAGAGATTATTAAAAAGGGAAAAGCACTTTCAATGTACATAAATGTTTATAGCAGCTCTTTTGGTGGTGGCAAAGAATTGAAAATTGAGGGAATGCCCATCAATTGGGGAATGCCTGAGCAAGTTGTGGTATATGAATGTAATGGAATACTATTATGCTATAAGAAATGATGAGCAAGGAGATTTCAGAAAAACCTAAAAAGACATACATGAAGTAATACAAAGTGAAAGTAGTGGAAAAAGGAGAACACTGTACACTAACAGCATCATTGTGCTAAGTCTATCAACTAGGTTAGACTTGGTCTTCTCAGCAATACAATGATCCAAGAAAATTTCAAAGAACTTATGATGGAAAATATTATTCACATCCAGAAAAAGAACTGATAAAGTCTGAATACAGATTGAAACATACTATTTCACTTTTTTTGGTGGTTTATTCCTTTGGATCTATTTCTTCTTTCACAACGTGACTAATATGGAAATGTTTTACATGATTGCATTTATATAACCTATATCGACTTGCTTACAATTTTAGGGAGGGGGAAAATTTAGAACTCACATTTTTTAAAATGAATACTAAAAATTGTATTTACATGCATTTGGAAAAAAAAACACACTATTAAAAAAGAAAAATGGAATTCTTTCCTAGATAATTTATGTTTTGGGGGTTGTGAAAAACTGGGCTAATGAGTTAAATTATTCTTGATTCTTCCTTGTCTCAGCTGTTCCATTGCTCTACTTTTTTTCTAAACATCATCAAATGACTTTGTTGATTACTACTTTATAATATAGTTGAGGTCTGGAAGTGCTATTCTTCCTTAGATTCTGACTTTTAAAAATTATTTTCCTTTATATTCTATACCTTCTCTTCTTCCAAATGAATTTTCTTATTATTTTATCTATTTCTGTTAAAAATCCCCTTTGGTAATTTAGATGACATAGCATTAAATCTATAAATTAATTTTGGCAGTATCGTAATTTTTATTACATTGGCATAGCCAACGTATGAACACTGACTAGTCTTCCAGTTATTTGAGTTATTTCTTTAGGAATCATTTTGTAATTTAATCTATACAAGTGTCAAGTGCTTTGGCTTAGAGAAAATTTGGGGAGAGACCACTTTCACGTGGATAGATAGATCAGGAAAGGCTTCATAGCACAGAAAGGAGATTCAAAAGCAAGAGATTAGAAACAGAGGAATGAAGCCAGCCTCGAGGTCAATGACTTGTGTGGGACCTAGTCTCAAAGGAAGAAGGGAAGCCAGGGTCCCTGTTTCAAGAGACAAAGAAATAAAGCCTCTGGTAAGGTGGTTGAAGATGGATGCCCTTAAGATAAAGAAGAAGGGGGCTGGCTGTTTTCTTCTTCATAGGACAGAGGTATTTTCTAATTAACATGTATGGAGTATGCAAATGGAGCTGCGTGATGTGGCCAGTTCCAAAATATCATAGAGAAAACAAAGCACAATCATCAGAACCGATAAGAACTCTCAGCCACCGCTTTTGATCTTTGTGGAGAAGGAATGATACTGCCCCTTTTCTCTTGGAGTGATTGTATCACGTATGACTCCAGGGCTCTAGGTAAATGAGGCAGAGACCCAGGTGGTGTTTTTGTTCCTCTTTCTAGCAGGCAAGACAAGTTTCTTCAGAGACGTGTGTATCCTGGATGTAAACACTTGGTTGTTCAATTGGTGCCAAGTGTCAGCTCACAGATGGGTGCCAGAGCAAGCATTTATCAAGTACTTGTTATATGTTAAACACTGGGGCTACAGACACAAGCAAAATGAAAGAGTCCTTGCTCTCAAGGAGCTTACATTCTAATGTAATAGCTAGATGGGAATTAAAAAGGACCCTGGGAAGATCCAGGAGGGGGCATGGTGTTGAAGTCAGGGGACTGATTAGAAGGTAGCTCTTCACACATGTGAGGGAACAGTGACACAGGCTAGAGACAGTCCAAAGGCTCCTAGTCTTCAGGAATGTTGTCAGTTCTAATTGTTGCTGACTCTCTTTATGCTACAAGGTTCCATGGGGAAAAGAAACTCATCTCACTGAAATTCCAGGATAGCATAGCCTCTGAACACGAGAGTAAATGTTTAATATATGTTTGTGGGATTTAGTTGCTCTGGGATAACATCTGACTCTGTAGCCTGTATTTATTCCTGTGATTCCCTTTGGGTTAGATGACTTGGAATTCCATTCTTCTGACATTGGACTTCTTGGAACTCAGTCAGAATTCTTCCTGTTTGGGTTGCTTTCTGCTGCCTTCTGCTGGTTCTGAGCATTCCAGAATTTATCCACTCAATGGTCCTGAATGCCCCCACCAGAGGAGGTTTCAGATTCCTTGACAAAGATGAAGGGGTCCTTAGTCAGGATGGTGTCATCTGATAAAGAAGGGAAGAATATCTTCCAAGTCCAAGCTACCAATAGCAGTATGAAAAAATACTTCAAATCAGAAATAACTAGAGAAATGCAAATTAAAGTAATTCTGAGGTCCCACTTCATTCCCATCAGATTAGCAAAATCACACAAAAAAAGGGAAATGACAAATATTGGAAGGACTACAAGAAAATAGGTACATTAATGTTAGATGAACTATATAGTGGTACAGCCCTTCTGGAAAGCAGCTTGGCACTATGCCTCAAAAGTCATTCATCTGTGCATACTCTTTGACCCTGAATCACCACTTCTTGGTCTATAATGCCCAAAAGATATTTTAAAAAGATCAAAAGAACTTATTTAGACAAAAATCATTTAGAGCAGTTCTTTTTTATAGTGCACAGAACTAGAAACTAAGAGGAAGATGGTACCCATCCCTTGAGGAATGACTAAATAAATGTTGGTATATGAATGTTATGGAACACTATTGTGCCATAAGAAATGATGAAAGGGACAGTTTGAATGAAATCTGGGAAGAGTTGTATGAACTGGTACTGAGCAAGAACAAGCAGAACACTTTATACAATAACAGCAATTCTGTAAAAACACCAACTTTTGAGAGACTTCAGAACCCTCATCAACACAATGACTAATTTCAGGTGTCTCATGTTGAAGTACACTATTCATTTTTAAGGGCACAGTTTTTAGACACGGCCAATTTGGGAATTTGTTCTTCTTGACTGCATATGTGATATAATGGCTTTGTTTTTCTTTTTCTATGGTGGTAGAGGGAATGGGGTAGGAGAAGAAGCAAATAATTTTTAATTTAAAAATATAAACATAAAAAGCCTATCTTCCTAGCAAAATACTTAGCTTGTGAAGTTGCAGCCAGAGGATCACTTTTCAGGGAGATGTGCAAGGGATTCCTCTTCACATGGAGATTGGACTAGTTATCCTCTCAGGCTTTTTCTGGCTCTGAAATACTAGGGTTACATCAAATGAGGTTGGGTGGGGTAGGGCTTGAATGGTTCTACCATGTGGGTGAAAGAATAATGAGGAAAACAGAAGTTACAAGCAACTCATACTTCTTGAAATATTTGTAATCCAATGTGGAGATGATAGGTTATAAGCAGGAGAAATGAATGCCCTTAGATTCTCTGAGGGCCACTTTGTAAAATAACTTGAATAACCTTACTTGGGGAATATGGTAGAAAGTATTCATGTTAGCCAGAAGACTTTCTTTCAACCTTTTTTTTTAAACTCAGGAGAGCAGTTTTGTCACATCTGAAATGATGGGAGACTTTGAGCGTGTAAAATTGAGATGGAAGAGTGGGACTGAGGGCCACATGTTGATGTGGGGGCTGTGACTTTCTAATGCAAAAGTAGAGGTGTTAACTAAGGGAAATGCCTTCTTACATTTGTCTTCCTGGTAATATGGATTCATTAGTTAAAGCTCTCAACATGAATAGAGGAAGTGATTGCAAGAGAATCACATTCAGGGTGTTACTTTAGAGGGCGCATACAAATCAGACAAAAACAAGCTTTAGAACAGCACATTAGGGGAGACTGTCCTTAAGTATTAGTTTAACTGTTAGTACTCTACATGTTACATTTTTGCATAGCAAATGCATTAATATACTAACTAAAGTAGAAACTAAATAACAATTCTCTCTAAATATTAAAAATACCAGAAAACATAAAACAAATTGTAGCTAAATTGAATGGCAGTGGACAAGTTCTCCTCAGGAAAGCAAATAAAAAAGTAGAGTTAGTTTGGAAGATGACAAAAAATGTAATTTCTGGCCGCCTGGTCATTTTGCCATTCATGAGGGCCATCAACTAACAGACCACCATGAAGATACTTGCAGTTACCTTCTGCATGGAAGATATGCTGAGTTAAAAGAGGCAAGAAAAAGCTTTTACAATGCAGGAGAAGAGGGAGTGACTGAACCTTACTTCCATCCAAATTGGCTCAAAGCAGGAGTAGCATACATAAAGAATAGGGTATAGAACTCTATCTTACCCTACAGGAAAAGAGGGGAAGAAGATAAGGAGGGGGGCAGATTGGGGGAAGTGATAGTTTCAAGCAAAACACCTTTGAGGAAGGACAGGGTGAAAGGTGAGACAATAGAATAACAGGGGAGGAAATAGGATGGAGGTAAATACAGTTAGCAATAATTTGTGAAAAACAAATTTTGAAGCAAGTTTCTCTGATAAAGGCTTCATTTTTCTAACGTGTAGAGAACTGAGTCAAATTTACAAAAACAAGAGCTTTTCCCCAATTGATAAATGTTGAAAAGATATGAAGTTTTCAAACGAAATAATCAAAGCTATCTATTCCCACAACAAAAAATGTTCTAATTCACTATTGATTGGAGAAATTCAAATGAAAAAAATTCTGAGATACTACCTCATACCTATTAGATTGGCTAATAGGACAGAAAAGGAAAATGACAAAAGGCAGAGGGGATATGGGAAAAATGAGACATAAATGCACTGTTAGTGGAGTTGTGAACTGATTCAACCACTCTGTCAAGCAATTTGGAACTATATCCAAAGGGCTATAAAACCATGAATACCTTTTGACCTAAGCAATACCACAATTAGGTCTGTATCTCAAGAGATTAAAAACAAAAATGAAAAGGATCTATATGTACAAAAATATTTACAACAGCTCTTTTCTGGTGGCAAAGAACTGGAAATTGAGAAGAAGCCCATCAAGTGGGGAATGGATGAACAAATTGTAGTATGTGATTGGGATGGAATACTGCTGTGCTATAAGAAATGATGAGCAGGATGCTCTCCGAAAAACCTGGAAAGACTTACATGAGTGGATGAAAAGTGAAATGTACTTTGTACAAATTAACAGCAATATTGTATCAGCTGTGAATGACTTAGCTCTTCTCAACAATACAATGATCTCAGACAACTCTGAAGGACTTACGATGAAAAATGCTATCCATCCCCAGAGAAAGAACAGATGGTGTCTAAATACAGACTGAAGCATACCTTTTAAATTTTCTTTATTTTTCTTGAGGCTTTTTTTGTCTATGTTTTCTTTCACAATATGACTATTATGGAAATGTTTTGCATAACTACACATATATAACCTACATATTGCTTACCTTCTCATAGGAGTGGGGTGGGGAGGAAGGAAAGGAGAGAATCTGGAAGATTTAAGAAGGAATGTTAAAATGTTAAATGTTAATTTATTATTATGTTAAAAATTATTTGTGCATGTAACGGGGGGAAATAAAATACTAAATAAGAAATTAAAATGTGAACAATATGGAAACAAAACAAGATAGTAATACTAAGTTCTAAAAACTGCCAGGACAATTGGAAGGCTGTGTGGCAGACATCAGGTTAGAACAGGACCTCAGAATATAGCCTGGAGAAGAGGCCAATGACAGGTAACTCAATTAAGGTCTGTGAGTTTCTTAGAAACAGGCAGGTGAAAGGTTTTCATCCTCCTTGGCCCTTCTCTAATCCTTATCATGACATGAAAACTCTGGTAGATCAAGCCTAGAAGGAAGGGCTTCATAGACCCAGTGAGAGAATTCACATTGATTATAACGAAAACAAAAGTAAATGGAAGATTAAGTGTATAATGGGGAGGAGGGGCATGGAGAAGAGTCAGAGACGGGGAATGCCACTGTGAGAACAAGGGACACTGTGAAACGTTACTGAGGGAGTCTATGGCCCCCCAGCAAACACAGCCTGGGACACGTCAGCTTCTTCATCATCATCAACACCACCTTTACAGAGCACTGTATATAGGGAACCTCAGAGGTGGCTCTTGGATATTTCTGCCTCTGGTCCCAGAGAAATGGTCACACAGAATGAGGCCTTTGGTGGACCTCCTGCCTCCCCAGTCAGCACCATTCCCACCTATTAACCCCCTCTCCCAAGACCCATAGCTGCTCTCAGCTAGACATCACTGCCAGTCCTTGCAAATCTTTTACATTAGCCAGCAATAATCAGAGCCACCATTTCTCTGACACTTAAGGATTTCAAAAGGCCTTCCTCATAACAAGCTCCATTATAGGAATGGAGAAAGTGAGGCTCAGCTAGTGACACCTGATTCTGGGCATGTCTCTTCAGTCCCATGAGGCTCAGTGTCCTCATCTGTCACATGAAGATTGGAATACATGTCCCTTTCAGAGCAGTCAGGTGGCACAGTGGGCAGGATGCTGGGCCTGGAGTCAGGAAGACCCGAGTTTGAATCTGGCCTCAATCACCTACTATCTGTGTGACCCTGGGCAAGACCCTTAACTCTGTCTGCCTCTATTCCCTCATCTGTCAAATGAACTGGAGAAGAAATGACAAAGCTTTCTAGGATCTCTGCCAAGAAAACCCCAAATGGGGTCGTGAGGAGTTGGACACAACTGTAGCAAGTGAACAACAACAAAGGCCCCTTGCAGTTTTAAATCTGTTGCTCTGCTAGTTGCTGTGTTGAATGATTTACTCCTACTTAGTAAGTGATGGCTTCTACATCATTCTTTCCTGCTCTTTCATGCAATAGGGAGAGGGAATCAAAAGTGGGATCAAAAGCTTTCCCCTTGCACTCAAAACACAAGACATCTATCTAGCACCTGTGGCAGTGGGCAATGTGCTAGCTTTAGGGGCACCTTCTCTGAGCCTCAGTTTACCCATTTGTACAATGAAGGGAAGAGACCAGATGACACCTCCATTACCTTTCTAGTCTAAATCCTGGGTCTTATTACAAACCCCAAAGGTCACATAGAGAGAATATTTTTTTTCTCCACAGCAAGTCCCTTATGAAAAACATTGCACACCCCTCTTTTAAACATTTACCTGCCTAAACGGAGCAGCACTTTTTAAATGACTCTATACTGGGCAGCCAAGAGAGGGCAGCAGCTTCTGGGTTTTCAGCTCCTTTTCTAGCTTTAGATAAAGAAACCAGGGTTCAAGGATAAGCTACTGACCCATATTCTAAATCCAGTGCCCTTTCCCTGGATTTTATCTCTAGTGCTGACAGGACATCTCCACTCACAAGTTCAACCAGCTGCAAACTGGGCCCATTCAACTGTAGACCAGATCCTTTTTCTGATTTTACTCTTTCTGTCTGTACCAGCTCTGTTCACACAGTCTCCTGTGCTGACAACCCGGGAGTTATTGCTGGCTCTCCACTCTCTCTCACTTTCCCATCTAATCAGTGAGTAGGTCCTGTCGATCCCATCACCTTTTACATCTGTCCCCTCCTCTCTTACAACCCTAATTACCACCTGCTTAAACTAACCCAACTGCCTCCAAACAGGCCATCCTGCTTCCTGCATCCTTTTTCTCCTTTACTCTTCTTCATATTGCTGCCAGCTTCATTTTCCTCATCTGTCAATCTGTTCAGGTCATTCTTCTGCTCAAAAGTCTTCAATGACTCCCTACTGCCTACTAAATACAGTTCATACTCCTCTGTCTGACATTTAAGACCCTCCTTTGATCTGAGGTCCCTCTACCTTTCCTAGCTTACTTCATAGGACTCCACTCCATGATCTTTCCATTCCATTCAAGCAGAGCTGTTTGAAACTGCCCTCACAAAGGCAAATCAAAACAACCCAGAGGCTTCACCTTCCACCCAGAAAGTTGACAAAGATTACCAAAAATAGGCATGAGCAATGTTAGAGTGGCTACAGAAAGACAGGCACACCAATAAGACACTGAAGATGGCGACTGTGAACTGGTTCAGTCTTTCTGGAAAACAATTTGGAATGATGCTGAAATGTTCACATCTCTGACATGGAGATCCCACTGCTAGGCATGTGTGCCCCACAGACATTAAAGGCAGAAGGTCATATTCATACTAGCACTTTTTATGGTAGCCAAGAACTGGGAACAGTGTAGACGCCTAAACAAATTGTGGTACTTGAATATATGAGTGTGAGAAATAAAGAAGTGGAAGAATTCAGAGAAACATGGGAAGGCTTCTATGAATTGATGCAAAATGAAGTAAGGACAAGAAGGAAAAGGATATACACAGGGCTACCATGGTGTAACTGGAAAGAGAAAAAACAAAACTAACTGCTGAGTAATTAAAATGACAACAAAAATGAACCTTCTCTTTCTTGCAGAGGTGGGGGGAACTATGGATGAGGAACATTATATACAGTCAGAATCAGCTGCCGCGTTGGTTAGTTTTGCTGACCCATTTTCTCCCTTTAATTTGTACTTTTTGTCACAAGGAATGGGTTGCCAGCTGGGAAAAGACATTTAGGTGTGGAGATGGTATAAAAATAAAAGATATCAAGACACAAAAAATACTGACTCTTGAACATGTCTTCTTTACTTGTGTCGCTCCCTGAAATGTCTTTCCTCACTCTCTTAACCTGTTAAATTCCTACCTATCAATTAAAGATAAACTCATATACCCCTTCCTCCAGTATACCTTTCCAGATCTCTTCCTGTTGTGAATAACCTTCTTCCTTGGACCTTACTTTGTACCTTATTAGTACACTTATGTAATACTGTGAATTTTGTTTAAATGGTTTTTTCTCATCCCTCACTAGACTGTGTGAGTCCCATGAGGTTTGGGTCAGGGTATTATCCAAGACTCACACAACACAGGACATTTGTTGATATTGATATGAAGTACACTCAACCCCTACACAAGGAAAACTCTGACTCTATTTCTCTCTGGGTGCCCCAGAGACACTTTCCCTTGATGCCACTCCCTCCTCCACCTTCCCCTATCACCAAAGAGAAGTCACTAGAGCTCTCAGCTCTTATCTTGTCCATTCCTCTCACCTTTCCTTTTGTAAGCAGTCCCAGGTGTTAGGCGACACAGTGAGAGTCTTGACCTCCAGGACAGCCCTGTTTGACCTTGCAGTCTGTACTGAATTCTTCCCCTGCGCAGAGGTGGTCACCTCCACACTGGTAGACACCTGCCCATTCACCTTGTCATTAAAGAGGAATGGTCCATGTTGGGTCACTTCTGGAGAGAGAGAGGCCAATTAACTAAAGTGAGCATTAAATGTGGTTTACAGCAGGGGTCACCAGTGGACAAGGTAAAGGCATCTGGGACCCCAACCTTATGTTTCCCTCTCCAGTCACAGTAACTCACAGTTCTAGAGCATTAAAGATGTGGAAGGTGCTTTCTTCCTAACCAGTGTATGAAGTAGGGAGTACCAATATTATCATTCCCATTTTACAGATGAGGAAACAGAGGCTCAGAGCAGGTAAGTGCCTTATCCCCAGCCACACATGTAGTAAGTAGAAGAACCAGGGTTCAAACCCAAGTCTCTGCCTTGTTCCGTGGTTCTACATTGCCTTTCCAATTCACCACAACCTCTACTTATGGTGGCTGGACAGAACGTTCCAGACATTGCTGATACAGGATGGCATGTGCCCACATAGTCAATCCTAGGAAAGCTGTGTATTCTGACCAAGCCTGCTGAGCCCATTTTCCTTTCATAGTCCATCTCAGCAGCCTTCCCTGGCTCCCTCTCTCACACCCTCACCTGCCCCAGGGATTGTACCTGGTTCTGGGGAACTGGGATCCAGAATGTCATTGAGAGTCAAATTGAGGCAACCATAGTGAGATCTCCAAAACAAGGAGCTCCTGGTCTTCTTCCGGACCAGAGAGTAGGGACTGAAGTGGAAGGAGCTCTTGAGGCTGTCCACAGGGATCAGCTCCCCATCTCTGCTCAGCTCTCGAATCACACTCTTGGCAACCCACTCAAATGCAGAGGCCATGGCTCTTAGGAAGGGCAAGGGAGGAGAGGGGACAGAAGATAATTAGTTTCTCTGACTCCTCAGTTCTGAAAAGAATGGAGTAATCAGGTTAATGCTTTGAACATAAGCCATCAGACAGACAGTCAGTCAAAAACAATGCATTTTATACCTACTATGTGCCATGCCAGGCTCTGTGCTAAGCACTAGGCATACAAAAAGACAAAAACACAGCCCCTGTCCTCAAAGAGTTCACAACCTAATGGGAAAGATAATGTGCAAACAATTATGTTCTCTCTCTTTTCATATATATATATAAATATATATGCACATATATACATACACTTACATATACAAATATACATGATAAATTGTAAATAAACAACAGAGGGAAGGTATTAGGAGGAACATGGATTAGGGAAAATCTTCCTGGAAAAAGTGAAATTTTCTCTGGGACTTGAAACCTGAGAAGCCAAGATGGAGAATTGAGGAAGGAGAACATTCCAGGCATGGAGGACAGCCAGAGTCCTGGGCCATCAAAGAGTACAGGGAAGGGAGTAGAGTATAAGAAAATGAGAAAGATAAGAGGTACCTAGGTTATGAAGGGCTTTAAATGCCAAACAGAGCATTTTGTATTTGCTCCTGGAAGGGTTAGGGAGTCATCGGAGTTTATGGAGTAGAGGGGTACTGTGGCTGGAACTGCACTATATAAAATGTTAGCTGCTATCATCATTATTATTAATTATCTCTCCTTCCTCTTGTTGGAAATGCCAACTTGGAAAAGCAAAAACACAACTGATACCAAAACTCTGATATCAAAAGAAATTTATTAAGGAGAAATCTAGAGTAATTGAACAACTTCTGACAAGAAGTGGACTCCATCCTTCTCTTGGGAGAAGTCCAGGATACAAAAACCAATCAAGTTTTATACATTCGTTTGGTGCAGACACTCCCTTCAGAGGATTGATTGGTTTGTTCTCTTCTGGGTACACCTCTCTATTATCATACATTATTACTCCTGAGGTTCTAATTCTCTTAGACAATATACATAATACCGGAGGTTCATTAAGCAAGCACAGTAATAAATAACCCCTAACCAGTTTAACCTAGTAGTGTCCTTATCTGGTGCTGTGAGTCCCAAGGCGGCTGTCTGCTTTCTAATTGGTCAAATCCACCTGCTGTTGCCAGCTTCTTTTTATTTTACTTTATTTCACTTTTAATATTATCTAGGAGTTCTAGGAGAACTGGGAATCCGATTTCTTCCCAAGACTACTGTCCCAACTCTTCCCAAGGCTACTGTCTGGTCTGCTAACCTTACTTTTATCAGTAGCCTCATTTCAGCAATTTTGCGGTCTTGTGGAAACTTAACCCTTTGCTACTTCTCACACTCTGCCAAATCTGGAAAACCTTTCTGTAGCTACTGCCTCAACTTCTTCACCTTCATCTCCCAAATCCCTTGCAATCTGCCATTTGTCCATGTCCGAACCTGAAACTTCCCTCTTTCAGGTCTCCAACAGTCATTTAAATTGTTAATTCAGATGAATTTCTCAGTTCCCATCATTCTTCACCCCTCTGCGGTCACACACACATGCACACACACGCACACCGCTGCCCCACCCTTAGCCCCCTTCTGTGTGTTCTCTGCTGCTTCAGATTTCATGGCACTGCAAGGTACTGAGGAGTAACTAGCATTTAGTAGCTCTTACTATGAGTCCTAATCTTACTATGCTAAGTGCTTTAGAATTACCATCTCATTTGATCCTCACAGCAGCAACTCTGGGAGGTAGGTGCTCTTATAATCCCTATTTGACAGATGAGGAAACTGAGGAAGGCAGAGGTGAAGTGACTTGTCCAAGGTCACACAGTCAGTAAGTAACTGAGGTCTGATATGAACTCACGACTTCCTAATTTCAGATCCAACATTCTATCCACTCTGCCACCTCCCTGCCTGCAGAGGAAAAAGATTCAAGGCAAAAGTTCTTAACCTTTTTTGGGTCACGGTCACCTTTGGCAGTCTCGTGAAGCTTCTGGACTCTTATCACAATGTTTTTAAATACATAAATTAAAATATCTAAGAGTACAAAGGAAACAAATAAAGATGAGAAGAGGAAGCAGAGGGAGTGGGAAAGGGAGGTGTCAGCCCGCGGACTCTGGCTCGCTTTTTAATGCTCCGGGAGTTTTTTTCTAGGTGCCTTCCCTCCAGACCCCCTCTCTTCTCCGCTTTGTTCCCTTTCGCCACTTACCTTTGCAGGTTTGGCTTCTCACTGGATAGCTGGTGCCGCTCTGGGGTGGGGCCGGCCTTATGGGGAGGGGCGGTCTTATGGGGAGGGGCGGACTATGGGGAGGGGCGGGCCCTATGGGCAAGGGAGAACTATTGGGAGACTATATGGGCGGACGTCTCTCTTCCTAATGGCTGGGCTTTGTTTACAAGAGTTTGTGAGCTGCCCTGCCCCTCTACCGAAAACTGAAGCTATCTGGATTTTTCCCTTATCACGTTCCTTTTTTTTTTTGTCCCATGTCTAGAAAGGAGAAAATGAGACGTAATGTGAGACCTGCCGTTTTCTGTTTTCTGCCCTGGCTTGCCCAGACTGACTGTAGACGTTAGTCCAAGTGGCTAGAGAGGGTCTAGGCCAGGGTGAGCGTCTTCTGGATGGCTGTCAGAACCACCCACTGCCTCTGCTCCACCCCCTTCTTTTCCTCTTATTTCTCCTCCCTCCTTCCTCCGTATTGAGTTTACATTTGGCAAAGTAGGAAAATAGCGAGGAGAGAATCTTTCACTCATCTATTTCTTGAACATCTACAATTGACAGAAAGCTGGGGATGGGACGGGGAAATAGCAAACATATTGGGGGTGATAGGTTCCAAAAGATCTTGCCAGATTAGAATCCTTGTCTCCATTAGATGTGAGCTCCTGGAAGGTGGATCTGTCTTTTGCCTTTCTATCTTCAATGGCTTAGCACTCGTGCCTAGTACACAGTAAGCACTTAATAAATGCTTATTAACTGACAATCTAGAAAATGTAAAGTATCAGACTTGCATTCTGAAAATCAGCTGAACAAGTGCATGATGAGGAATCTGAGGCTAGAAGGAAGTTCACTTGAAAAAGACCTTAGGATTTATATCCGCCTAGAGCCTGATATGGAAACAAACAACAAAAGGCTCTCGTGAGCTTGGACTGCTTTAGGTGGTGGGCTCCTCCTCCTTGGAGGTCCTCTAGCAAAGGCTCTTTGATCACCTTCCACATCAGTAATTGAGAGGATCAACCTCCTAATCTAAGCAGACATCTTATAATTCTCTTCTCTTTCTGACTTGCTATTATTTCTGTCTCATTTACTAACCAAACCTTTACTGTGCATAATGAGTCAGCATGCTGGCGTCTGGAAATTCCCTCTAGCAGTTAGCTGTTCCTTTAAGTCTTTACAGTTTTTTCTGAAAACTTCCTGTGCTAAGCATTTTATAAATATCATCACAGTTAATCCTCACAAAAACCCTGGGAAGTAGATGCTATTATTATTCTCTTTTGCCAGAGGAGGAAACTGAGGCAGGCAGAGGTAAAGTGACTTGTCTAGGGTCACACAGCTGGTATGAATCTGAGGCCAGATTTGGGCTCCAGACTTCCTGACTGCAGGTCCAGTGCTCTAGCCACTGTGCCACCCAGTTACCCTTCCCTCTAGAAGCAGCCCGTGACACTTTTGGGATTGTTCTGATGGTTAAGAAGTCTTGTCTTTTTTTCTTTGCATCAAACCTAGATTTGATTCTGCAACTTTCACCCAGTAACTGCTCCTGTCTTGTGGAGCTGGGCAGAACATGTTTCATTTCTCTTCCACATGAGAGCCCTTCAAGTATTTCAAGGCAACTTTTGCATCCCTTCCCTCCATGTCCTTTAACTGATCCTGGCATACCGGGTCTCCAGTCTCTTCATCCTGGCTTTCTTCCAACTTGTCAATACTGCCATGTGACAAGGAGCTTCTACAATTCAGGAAATGGACATCAAGGGCTGCTGTGGACCATGACATCATCATCCTGGTGATGATGAATTTTGCTACGGTAACTAAGTTATTATCTAGCACTTAAAGGCTTGCAAAGAACCTTTGCAAATATTGACTCATTTGATCCACCCAACAGCCTTAGGAGGCAGGGGATATTATTATCCCCATTTTAGAGATGAGAACACTGAGGCAAATAGAGGTGAAATGACTTGCCCAGGGCCACACAGAGCTAATGAATGTCTGAGGCAGGATTTAAACTCTGGTCTTCCAAGGTCAGCACTCTGCTTCCTCTGCCACCAATGTAGGCTGGGTCTTTGGGGGGCAGAAAAAGACATAATCCGTCACAAAGCCTCTGTGTGCCAATGTCTTTGAAATGTGACTCCTGGAACTGGACAGTTGGGTTCTGAAAATTTAAGTTATCTCTAAGACTCATCTTCCTCTGTTGAAATATGGCCTCAGACTCTGAACCCTGCTTGCCTCAGTTTCCACATCTGTAAATTGAGCTAAGAAGGAAAGAGCAAACCACCCCAGTAACTTTGCCAAGAAAATCCCAAATGGGGTCATGAAGAATCAGACACAAATGAACAATAAGAACAAGGTATTATACTAGATACTGAAGATACAAAAACAAAAATTAAACATCCTCTACCCTCAAGGAATTTTGTATTTTCCTGGCTGAGATAAAACAAAAAAATAATCAGATAATTTGAGGAGGAAAGAAGCAAAGAGGTCATGAAGAATTCTTTCACCTGAGGCAAAGGCAGTTAGTAGTATTGGGTAGTGGTTACAGGGGCCATTGTGGGGGGGGCTGCACAGTGGACAGATCTTGAGCATCCTTGGGTCAATAGAAGTGACAGCTCTGCCTTTGCCTCTAAAAAGGTTTGGAGGGAAAGGGAAGGCCTGGTGGCCTACGGACGAGGATGTACTACTACTGAAACCAGGTAGTAGATGTCTTTGACCTTGAAGTGAGAAGAGGAATGGTAGCTGTCATATAGAGGAAGTGTTCCCCATTCAAGAGAAGTTCACTCCAGATGCTGAAGCTCTGGGACCCAGCTCCATATACCCTATGCTGCTTATGGCTTTGGGTGAGAGCACTAACCCCCCTGATGGCATCAGGGAAGGAAGGCTTCATGGATGAGGTGTCCCCTGAGCTGAAAGAAAATACCAGTTGTATGAAGGTAGAATTGAGAACTGCTTTGAAGGCAAGAGCCAGGGGGGAGGGCAGGGTGACTTGTAAAAATCAAGGGAGTTAAGAGATACAAAAAGAAATTCTAAGAAGAGTCAGGAATCCAGTTTGGCTGAGATGTAGAGTGTACAAAGTGGATTAATGGAAGATAATGTGAGTTAGGGGACTGGGCACGTTTGCTGTTCCTCAAACACAACACTCCATCTCCCAGTTCTGTCCCTTTTCACTGTTTGCCCCCCCATCCTAAAATGTTCTTCCTCCTTACTTCTGCCGCCTGGTTTAAGACTCAGCTGACATCCTACCATCTATAAGAGGTCTCTCCCTCTTCTACCATCCCTTAGTCTCCTCCTCCCCCTCCCTAGTACTTTCCATCTGCCCTTACCTTCTATTCATACTGTATTTATCATTCATGTTCATATTCATTCTCATGCTGTCCCATGATGATCTCCTTCAGAGAAAAGACTTTTTTTTAACCTTTCCTTCATTCTCTACCCCATCACACAGTGCCTGGAACATAGTAGTTTCTTAATAAATGCCAGTTCCCCAACTAATTGACTGAGATAAGTGTGGAACGGTAAGTAGTTAGATTGTGGAAGGTCTAAAATGTCAGACTGTAGAGTTGATTTTGTCCCAGAGGCAATAAGGGAGAGGTGAGACGGACATATATTCCAGCTGTGGGGAACCTCTGGTGCAAAGATATGGAGGCCGTCAATCCTCCCAGCTGAGCCCCAGCTCTAGGTCACCCCCCTTCCCCGGATCTACAGTCTTTCCCTCAGAAGGCCCATATCCAGGCCTCCCTCCTCCTTGGTCTCCCAGTCTTTAGGAGATCATGAAAGTCTCCACCCATGTTCCTTTTGCCTTTCCTAAGGCGACAATGACCAATGCTATAGACTCCTTCCTTCTACCCTAGATCCTCATTCTTCCCTTGATGCCTCTCCCCCATCATCTTCCTTCTTTCCCCTACCCCTCTCCAGAGAGGGGAGTCAGGATGGCTCTTGGAGGAGATCTCAGCCATGGGTCACTGTAACAGCCCAGAGGCTCTAAGCCACACCTGCAGATGACTGGTCAGGGGGCAGTGGAGAAAACCAGAGCCTCACCTGAAGGGCTACCCCCCAAAACTAGCTTCTACTTCCCTCCTCCACACAAGCACTTACTGTTCTTCCCCAGCTTCAAATGCAAACTAGAAGAAACAACAGGTAAACCATTCCATGTTCCCCCTTAAAATCCCTGGGTAAATAAAATTTACAATACCATATGACAATGAGAACCCCTCTTCCTCCAGCTGACCATCCTTAGGCGCTCACAGAGATGGAGCCATTATGGCTTAGTGGATAGAGTTAGCAAGACCTGGGCTGAAGTCTGACCTCCAGCATATACTGAGTATGTGACCATGGGCAAGTCACTTAACCTTTTATGGCTCTAGGCAACTCTAGGACCAGAAATTGCAGAAAAGATACTAACTTGCTTGGGTAGAGCAAGTCCTTTTGACGAGGTATGGGATGCTTTTGTCTGTAACCTCAGTTTGTAAAATCTCACTTGTGTTCGGGCACCTATGTATGTAATTGTAACAAGCCTGTGCAATTAAGTTGTAAAAATCACTTTCCCCCACCCATAAAGGCATTAACTCTGCCTCTCCCTTGCCCCCAGCCTGAAAGTCTTTTCCCTGAGCTAGCAGTCTGACTAGATACAGTTACCCATGAATACATCACCCAGGCATTTAATCATTAAACCTTTAGTTTAGAGACCTCCTTTGTTCTAAGTGGCCAGCTGTACCCAAGAACCTTGAACAACATTATCAAAGAGATAACTCCCTCCCGAGATGGTACCTCCTGAATCCCTAATCAGTCTAGCTTCCAAACTTGGCACCTCCTGAAACAATCAAGCCTATCCTCCCAACAGCCATATTGGACCTATGTCATTCATCCTTGACCAAAAAGTAACCTAGTGACTCGTCAAGGCAAAAACCACACCTCCCCCTGGTCCCCCTTAGGGGGATTTCCCAGTGAATTATGGGCAATATGCCTGAGCAATTGATATAAGAAGTGCATGTCCTTTTAAGCACTGACCACTGCAAAGTGTAACATAGAACTTTGTAACTCTGCCTTAGATCTCTGTCAGCTTGTAGGTCCCCTTACCGCTCCCCCCCACCCTCAGTGTAACAATAAACTTTTGTAACTCTGCCAAAAGATAGCTCAGTCCAGTAATTCATTTCAGACAAAGAACTCTCAAAGGATTTCATAGAAATCCACCCCCCTCTCTATACCTCTTCACTTTCACCGAGGAAGTTCCCTATACCAATGAGATCACAGGTTCACTATCCCTCGCCCCTGCTGGGGAGTCTCTTTCAGCAAAGATAATGCATTGTACTCCCAGAGGGAAAATTTAGTGTTTCAGGTTAATAGCCTCTTTCAGGAGAGTTGGCCACTCTTAAAGACCACAGGACAAAGCAGGAAGCAGACCTCTTCTGTGGTCAATTGTGTTCTTCTCAGGGCAGGATTTTCCTGGAATGAAGAAAGTCCTGAATTTCTCAGGCACTTTCCTCAGTGGGACCTATGGGCTTTTCCCATGTTGCACTGAGGCATCAATCCCAATGCAGACCTTCCCTCCCTTTGTCCTCAGGTGCAGTGGTACCCTGGTAGAGCCTCTGACTTCTTGAGCAGGGCCCAGGGCTACACGAGGAGTCCCCAGATTCCTCTTCCCCAGGTGTCAGCCATGTTCATAGGTAAGTCCTAGCTTGTCATAGACATCCTTCCAGGTGGCCAGTCCCAGGGGTCCTGACTCAACTCTGTTCCCTCTAGCTGAGGCTTGATTGGGAGCTTAATGAGAATCCATTTTAGCAGAGCCATCTGTTCTCAGGCAATCCCCCATATGATTTTTATCTTTTCTTTAAAAAACTTTTTCTCATTACATTATTGTTATTCTCCCCCCCCCCCCCCCAAGTGCCATCCTTTCTGAAAAAAGAAGGGAAAAAAGGTCCACAAAACAAAAAAAACAAAAGTTCTTTGTAATATTCCACCCTACACAGGCCCACATTTCTGCAAAAGAATGAGGGGAGTTATCACTTCATACTCTTCTTTGGAGCCAATAGAATTCACTCAGGTCTGGAAATTTGACATCATCAAAGGCAGCTAAGTGCTCTCTGTCCCTTCATTTAGGTTTCAATTCCCAATATACTGGGTTTTTTTTAGTCCCTCCTAGTCTGTCAATCATTTCACTGGTTGAGTATTCTGAAGCAGAATGAGAGTTGGGTGGTTCTTCCTTCTCTCCACTCCCTGTTATCATTGTTCCATTTGAGCAATTGATCTTTCTCTTCTTTCAACTTTCTTTTGCCCCTAACCCAGCTTTTGAAAAAAATTTTGCACCAGTTTTATTTCCCCTGGAACTAACCATGTCACCTCCATATATTCATCCTGTATTACCTGCCTTCTTTCCCATCTTCACCACACACTCTAGGCTGTCCCAAATCTCATCAGCATCCATCATTCTTGCACCATTCCTGCAGTCCATCCAAACCTTCCTATTTAGCATGACTCTTTTAAATATGTGTTTGTTAGCAAGCATTATTGTCTCATATACCAGAGAGAATCAGAATAGAGTAAAACAAATTTAAAGAAAGTTAGCAAGTTAGCCAACTTAGCAGTCATTCCAAGGACACTCAAGGATGAAAATAAATAAAAGAATTTTAAGAAGAAAAATAAAAAAGACATGCAAAAATAATTTTAACAAATAGTTTTCTTCATCAAGGACAATAAAACCACCACTCTTGACCCTAACACTGAAGTCTTGGATATGCTTGTAAAACAATTAGAAACGATAGTAAAGATAGCAAGGCAGCCAGATTGGACCCAGTGTTTATAGAGCACATCCACGCTGGAAGCAAGCCAGTTGTGAGGGTATTGAGGGACCAGGATACAAGTTAGCTGGTTGTTTATTTGTTCATTTTGATACAAGTTATGTGAAGGAAGAGAAGATACTAAAAGCATGGAGGTGGGGGTGAGGAATCTCAGTCTTTATTAAGTTATCATGTTAAGCTTTATCATCTAGGGCAGTGGTTCTCAACCTTCCTAATGCCACAACCCTTTAATACTCGTATGTGGGCAGGGACTTTTTTTTTTCTTTTTTCCATTCCTAAGTACTGAGAATGGCCTGGCATGATACATTTCACTGACTGGCCCAGTGATTGGAGGTTTTTTTGACATTTTGTTGACCTCCCACCCCATGAACTTTCCTTTCCCTACATGCCCAGCTCCCTTCATTTGCCAATCACATTTCTTCAATGAGAGCTTTTGCATCACTTCTCGCCCACAACTCTTCATTGTTGGTCTTGCTGAAACCTACTTTATGCCCACTATGTGTCTACCCCTTTGTTCTTTGGGTTATCTGTCATTTTGATTCTTGAAAAGAACTTTACCAGATGCATATTGTTCTTAAAAAGATGAGATTTTGTGTCACGGAATGCCTTAATATCATTGAAAGCACTGTATAACCTTCCAAATATAATACAGCCTATTTCCTCCATTTAAATTCTGGGCCTAGCTCAATGTCTATTTAATGGGCATGTTTGGGTTGTATGTGTATACACACATACACACACTATACATAAACACAGGAGGGAGAGTTGGCGCACAGATGATTGTGCACTTAATGCAGCCTCTGATGTTTATATCCAACAAAGCACAGATTGATTCTCTGCTGTTTGGGCTTATTGTGGCCTAACAATGAACACCAAGAAAATAGAGGTTCTCCACCAGCCAGCACCACACCATCCATACGTGGAACTACCAGTTACAGCAAACGGACAAGTTTTGAACACTGTGGATAAGTGCATTTACCTTGGCAGTATACTTTCCAGTGGAGTACACATCAGTGGTGAGGTTCACCCTCACACTGCCAAAGGTAGCTCAATGTTTGGGAGGCTCCAAAGGAAAGTGTAAGAAAGAAGAGGTATTAGACTGACTACCAAACTGACAGTCTGCAGAGCCATTGTGCTGACCTCATAGGTGAATGCCTGTGAAACTTGGACAGTATACCAGTGCCATGCCAGGAAGCTGAATCACTTCCATTTGAACAGGAAGATTCTGGAGATCACCTGGCAGGATAAGATACAAGACAGCAACTTCCCTTCATCCATGTGGAAACAGTCTTTATATCTCATAAAATTAAACTGCTAAGCATTCAAACTCTACTGTGCAACTCTGATGGGCTGCTCATTTTGTTCAAAGGCAAAACCTACACTTGCCTAAAAGATGTTTTACAAAGAACTCACACAAGGCAAGTGCTCATACAGTGTTATGGAGAAGCAACACATGGATACTCTCGAAGTCTCTCTTAAGGTCTCTCCTAAGAACTTTGAAATTGATTGTGATTTGGAATTGATTGGGAGACACTGACATAGGACTGCCTATCAAAGAAGGTGCCGTGCTCTATGAGCAAAGCCAAATTGAAGCAGCTCAAAAAAATGGTGATATACACAAATTTAGAGAATCCACCCCAAATATTCACATGGACTATTTGTACATGACCTGGGGTAGAACATTCCAAGCTCATATTGGTCTGATCAGCCACAGCAGGATACACTGTACCTTGACTTTAACATAGTAACGTCATTTGGTCCTCTTAGAGAACAAATTACAACAACCAACCATACCACATAAACACACAAACATAAATATGCATATACATGCATATGTAAATATACATACACAATTCATATGAAAGTATATATACATATATTTAGGTATATATATGTGTATATATGTACACTCACACACACACACACCCTTCATTATTTGCACAAATGCTGGTATAGTAAATCTGGAGCTGGCCTTAGAGCCAGGAAGAGCTGGATTCAAGACCTGCCTCTCTCATGTATTTGCTGTGTAACCCTGGGCAAGTCATGTCACCCCTCAGTGTTCCTAGAAACTATCTAAGGTGCTGGTCTGCATTGGAAGAGAGAGTTCTTCAGCATGATCTCCTTACATTAATGAAATCCAGGTTCTGGGAAATAAACACACACCCTTTACATCCAAATAGTGGAAATAATTCAGTGATTTATAATCTGGGGAATATGTAACCTTCATCCACTAGGTTTCTCATTCATGTTCTTTGGTCTATCTTGCCTAGTGGACCCATTCCAGGTGATAAAGGTCCTTTATCTTTGGCACTTTTTGTAGGCCACCACTATAATGCCAGGGCTCATTTTTTTCTCCATGCCATGTGTGATTTGCCCCCCTCCTTTTCTAGTCATGCATGTCCTTGGTGATGTCATAGTATTCTACAAAATGCAGAATTTTCTGGTCTACCTCACCACTTTGTATTTGAAAAAGAAGCTAAAAATATTTTGTCTGGATAGTATTTCCTCCAAGTCCTCCATGCTGCTGAGAAAATCAAAATTATGTCCATTGAAACATAAGGATTGTAGATGTGGAGCTGGAAGGAAACTCAGAAGTCATCTAGTCCACTCTTTCATTTTACAAATGAGGAAACTGAGGCCCAGGAAGGTGAACAGTCAATCAACAGCATTTATTATGTACTTATTATGTTACTTTGCTAAGCATTGGGATACAAAAGTAAAATTGAAACCATTCCTGCCCTTGCAGTTTGCATTCTAAGAAGACAGACAATATGTATATATTATTATTAATGCAAAACTGATACAAGTTAATCTTGGAATTAACAGAGGTAGGAATTACAAGTCAAGGCAAATCATTTAGCATCTATTAAATAATCAACATTTATTAAGCACCTATTAAGTGACAGGCACTATGCTAAACTATGGGAATAAAAAAAGAGACAGTCCTTGCCCTCCAGGAGCTTACAATCAAATGGAATGAGCAAACAAAAAAAGAATCCCCCCATAAACAGGTATTATGAAGACAGAGAAGCTCGACATAAACCAAGAAAAGAATTACTTGAAAATATCTACAAGAGAGCCTCAAAGACAAATGCAACTTGAACACAAGTCTGACAAGAATTCCTAAAAGTGTTTTTTTAAAGAGTTAAAAAATAAATTCAAAAAACAAACGGAAGCAATAGAGGAAAAAATGGGAAAAGAAGCAATATTTAGGGAAAGAAAGGTATAAAAGGAAAATTAATAGCTTAGAAAAAGAGGTACAAAACCATACTGAAGGAGAGAATGGAAAAATTAGGGTTAGCCATATGGAAGCTAATGACTCCATGAGATATTAAGATGGTTATACAGCAGTTATGTGTAAAAACTGATCTGGAGGCTTTAATGGACTGCAAGCTCAATGAGTCAGTACTTTGAGGAACATCTCAAAAGCTGAGGCCATCTTGGGCTTCAGGGAAGGGCTTCTAAAAAGAGAGAGGTGATAATTCCACCTCTGCTCTGGTCACATTTCATTTTGTCTGAGCACCACAGTTTAAGAGCACTGATAACCTGGACAACGTCCAGAGGAGAGCAACCATAAGGAGAAAAGGCTTTGAGTCCATATCACATGAGGACCAGTTGAAGGAACTATGATTGTGAAAAGACACAGATGTGACCTGATTGCTGTGTACAAGTATTTAAAGGGCTGCAGAGAAAGGAATGGACTTGTTCTGTTGACCTAAGAGGGCAGAACTAGGAGCAGTGAACAGAGGCCACAAACAGGCAAATGAAGGCTTGATGTTAGGGAAAAACTTCCTAATAAGAAAACCTTTCCAAAAGTGGAATGAGTTGCCTTGAGAAGTGGTGGGTTTCCCTGAAATGGGGTCTTGAAGTAGAGGTTGAATGTCCATTTGTCTAGTATGTCACACTGGGGATTCCTTTTCCATGCAGCAGTAGAGGGCCCAATGTACAGATGTGATCCTGTGAGATGAAATAAGGCTAGCCACTGATCCACTGGGCCTGGGGCTGCCATGGGGGAAAGACATACCAATTGTGTGGGGAAAAAGAAGTCTAGGTCAGCAGGCTGCATTGAGAGCCTGCAGCATCAGGAGACTCCCATATAGTGCACAAAGTGAGTGCAGAGCACTGGGGTTCCAGGTAAATTGGGGTTCATCTCCTGAGAGCTGCAGTCCACACTCTTCCAACAGGCCACATGTAACGATAAAGTTCTCATCCTGGCCTTGCACAAAGGACAGCAGCTCTGAAGAAAGGCAGAAAGTCTTCTCCTCGGTCTGATTGAAGTTCTCCTTCAGAATTTCCTTCACCTATGGGAAATAGGATCAGACTGAACCCAGGGTCTCTAGGAAAGAGCATGGGATACTTTGTAGTTGTTCTGAGAAAGACCCTGAGAAACCAGGCTCCTGAGAGAACTGCTAGACTGTATCCCTGAGGCAGCTGCATAAGAGGTAAGAAACCCTGTGAGGTCAGAAGTCATCCCATTGAATTCTGGGCAGCAAGGCAGAGGAAGGGGCAGGTCATCCACAGAACTGAAACTCCCCCTTCTAGATTGCCCCCTCTCCCCCATTTCTTATTCATTCTCTAGGCTGCTCATTCTAAGTCTTCTGGGAAGTTGGGGCTGCCCAGCTTACTTCTGGGAAAGAAGCAGCTTTTCTTACCAGTTCTATCTCCTGGAACAGGATCTTTTCCTTTTTCTCTAGCAACTGGATCAGGAGCTGATGTTGTTGGTCATTCAGGGCTAGGGAAAAATCAATCAATCAGTCAATAAGGCAAGTCTTTCTTAAATGCCTTAGTAAGGGCTAGGTGCTGGAGATAGAAAGGGAAAAAGGGAATCCCCACACAATATAAGCTACTTGAGAGCACATACATAGATAAATCTATATACAGAGGACATAGAAGGTAAATACAAAGTCAATTGCAGGTAGACAATTATTTGTGGGGAATCAGAGAAGCAGGCCTCATGTAGGAGGTGGGTGTGGAACTGGATTTGCATTCAGATCTTCCTGACTCCAGCCCCAGCACCCTATTCACTGAGCCACCTAGCTGCCTCCCATTTGAGATTAAATAACATCAATTTGTAGTTGACCCTGTTAGCCTAGTTGTGTGATTGCTGCATGAAATCCTCCAGAATAGCTGAAACCAGGCATTAGAGAGAGGGTGGTATGGTGGAGCCCAGAGTATAAGTCAATAAGCAAATTTTAATCAACAACTGTGCCAGGAACTCTGCTAGGTGCTAGGGTTATGAAGGAAAAAACCACAACAATACCTGCCCTAAAGGAACTCACATCCTAATGGGGTTGGTGGGGGGTAGGAAGACAACATACACATCTACAGGTATGTGCAAGTTATAAGGAATAGAAAGACTTGAGAAGGGACACATGGTGATGTTTTTGGTGAAGGCTTTACCAACTGTGAGGATCAAGAATGGCTTCATATAAAAGGTGGTCCTTGAATTTGGTCTTGGAGGACACTAAGGATTCTTGGAAGTGAAAGTGTGGGAGGGGGTGACTTCTAAGGATGAAAACAGAGAGATGAGAGACAGAATGAAAGGTATGAAGAACCGTAAGAAGGCCAGTTTGGCTAGATTGTAATGTGTAGTAACGGTTGAGAGGTAAGGTGGATCCAGGCTATGAAGAGCTTTGAATGTCAAAAACAGAACTTTATATTTGATCTAAGAAGTTATACTGAGCTAATGAAATTTAGTAGGATCTAACATGGCCACACCAATGCTTTACAAAGAACACTTAGGAAGCCGTGTGTAGGATGGAATGGAAAGGTGAGACAAAGGAGACAGAGATAGCAATTAGATTGGCATTCAGGTGGTTCAGGTGAGAGACTGGAACTAATATAGTGACTCAGTGGTAGGAAAGGAGTGGATGTGAGATGCTGTGAGAAGGGAACGGAGGCAATTTGCTGTGAAGGTAGAATCTACTACACATAATGATGGATTTAATATGGGGGAAGGAAAGGAGAGACTCAGGGGTGAACCCAAGGTTACAAACTAGATAAGTGGAAAGGTAGAGGTGGCCTTGAGAGAAACAAGGAAATTAGGAAGGGAGGGGAGGTTAGGGTGAAAGAGGAACTCAGATTTTGATATATTGAGTTTAGAGTTGTCTATGGAATATCTGATTTAAGATATACAAGAAGAAGTTGGTGATGTGGATTGGAGCTCAAGGGAAAGACTAGGACCAAACACAAAGATATGACAGTATTCTTCATACAGGTGTTAATTAAATCCAGGGGAGCTGATGAGGAACCATGTAGGATCAATGATGAAGAGCTGAGAACTACTAGGGAATACTGTGGCCCTTCCCCAATCAGGATGGGTTCCTAATGTTTCCTGTCCCCAGGGAGTACAGGAAGGAAGGATGTAAGAGGAGAGAGCAACTTTCCTCTCGTTGATGATGAACTTTCATAGGGGAGTCAGTGCCTCATGAAGGAGAGAAGGCTGGCTGGGAATCACAGGAATGGGCTATGCCAATGTAGTGTGTAGGTGTTTGGCTTTGGGCAAGTCACTTCCCCCTCTGGGCTATTGTTTCTCTATTAACAAAAAAAGAAGGTAATTACCTGTCCCCTTTCCACCTTATAGGGATAATGTGAGGATAAAAAGACATAGAAGACAGAAAGGGTTTTTTTGTTGTTCTTGTTAAAAGAACCGTTTAATCTAGAATCCCAAAGGCCTTTTATATAGGAGTTGAAAGGCTGATGTTTTCTGAATGTTAATGTATTGGATCCTACTTTTTTCCCCATTCTCTTGTCCTATAATCTTTCTTACCATTCAGAGCTCCAAGAAGATAGAGGAATGCCCCTGCTACCTCCTTCACAAGTTGTCCATTCTGGTCTTGCAGTTTCCTTAGGATGGTGTCTGTCATGCCTTGTACCTTCCGAGGGAGTTCCCCACTGTACAAACTCTGTTCTAACTATAAAGGAGAGATGAGAAGGAAGCTGAACAGTGAGCATAACATCTTCCTGCCCAAACCAGCCCTTTGTGCTAGTAGCCAGGCTGCCCCCAATGACACTGTTCCCTGGGGAAACCTGGGATCAGTACATCTGGGAGAGATCCTGAGCTCTGGGGCAAACCCTGGAGGGGTTTGGTTCTACCCAAGTTTGAGCTCAATCTTGTCACAGACTCTTGATGTATTTGTGGGAGATTCTACCATCCCACTCAGTAAGTGAAAGGTGGGAAGAGGAGACTTCATATATAGCCAGTGGGGATATTTTCCCCTTTCTCTTCCCTTTCCCTGTTGGAGTGACTGGGTAAAGTAAAGAGATTGTCCTCAAGGAATATGCATAGTGACAGGCAAAGCTGGTTGGTGGGAGATTGAAGAGGGCAAAGATGGGGAAGGGCCTATAGGGAGACAGTGGTAGAAACCGGAGGAAGGAACCCTTGGGGATTTTTTTTTTTTTGCCTTCCTTTTATACAAGAGAGGAAGGCATCCAAAGCTTGGCCTAAAAAACTATGAAATTGGGTGACCATGCTACCATAAGGGTGATTGAATAAAGGACTTCTGGTCAACTGACTTATAGCATAAAGAGAGAGACAGAGACAGAGAGAGAGAGATCACTTCTTAAGTAGCTGTTTCAAATTGTGGCTTTGGGAATATATACATATCTCTAAAATTGGGGGCAGGGAATGTGGTTTCATGCCACCTCTTAACCCCAACTCAGTTGATTTTGTCACCAAATGCCCAGAACAATCACTCACCTTAATGAGATGTTAAACTAATGGCAAAATAAATCTCTTTACATTTTGGTCCCTTTAAAGTAAAAACACATTTGTGAGTCAGGAAGGGAACAAACTACATCTTTGAGGTTTTACGTAGCTATGTTTTGGATGATTTTAGCAGTTTGATTTGGAGATTTTTGGGAACAGGGAGCTGCCTATGGAGGAGCCTCCTGCAGAGTGAACAAGGTATTTCTTCTCTTCCCCTCTAAGTTATAAAGCACTGAATAGGAGCTATAAGAACACTTCAGACCAACATGGATATAGAGAGATATTCACCAATGGAGGAAGCACCTTCAAATACCATGGACCTTGGCAGCAGAGAAGAGAGTCAGATTATGGAGAGGAGCTGTAATGGCAAGCAGAGTCGCATTTTGTGGCTTGTTTCAGCTATTCAAGTGCTTCTGAGGGGGTTGGCTAGGTGAGGAAGTGAATAGAGCACAGGCCCTGGAGTCAGGAGGACCTGAGTTCAAATTCAGTCTCAGACACTTAACACTTACTAGCTGTGTGACCTTGGGCAAGTCACTTAACTCCAATTGCCCTTCCTTTTCCCTTCAAAATGCAAGTGCTTTTGAGCCTAGCCTTTGATTGTGCCAAGTCTTTGTTGGAAACAGTATCATTGTGTTGCCCTTAATAGGCTTAAGGGAGTTTGGAGACCTTCCCTGCCCTTGATAGGCCTAATGTCATCACATGAAGTCCAGGATAGGAGGAGCTTTCCAAAAGAACAGAACAGGAAGGGTGGAACAGGAAGGAGCAGAGCAGAGAAAAACTCGAGCAGGAGCTGGGACCAAGCAGAACTGAGAAGGAGAATGCTTGTGACTTCAGCACTCTGGAGCACTCAGTTGGTCTGTCAAATAAAATAACCCTGTCTGTTGTTTTAGGTAGAAGTCCTAGAAGAGGACTTTATTGTTGTTACAGAAGCCCCAGGACTTTACTGCTGTTACAGAAGCCCTGAAAGGGGATTTTACTGCTGTTTACCAAAGCCCTGGGACTTTACTATTGATTTCTGTTTGATTTCTCAGACAGAAGCCTTGTCTGTTGAGTTGTCAGACAGAAAGTGAATTGAGATGATAGTGCTAGCAATGTGTGTAAATATTATTGTACCTCTCTTAAGCTTTCCTAGAAACAGAAACTTCAAAGGGCTTGGAGTGGAACAGAAAGCTAAGATATAGAACTGGAGCTGAGAGCTGCCTATGTGTGAATCCAGGCAAGACCTGGGAGCGGTCAGCCAGTGGAAGACATGGAAGAGGAGCCCTGGAATTTGGAAGTCTACCTCGAATTAAGATGAAAGAGGACTTGAGTACTCTGCACTGACTGATGAGATTGTGACTTATTGTGACCTAGGGGTGGATGGTGTTTGTGAGTATTCTATATTGATTGAGGAAATTATGACCTACTGAATATTTTGTTTAAGACTATGTGACCACTTTAGTAATAAGTTATGTTATATTGTTGCGAATGTTGTGCTTTAGTTTCTTAAATGTTTTGCTTTAGTTTATTGCTGAATAAATAGAGAGATCACAACACTATGGGATTAGATCCTTAAAGTTATTCACAGCAACAGTCCTCAGGGGAGCTGCTCATGATTGGTTTTATAGGAGCAGACCTTAAGAACTCAGTTCAGCAACCCACCCAACAGAGATGCTACAACCAAGGGGTCTATGTGAAGGTGCTATGGAGTGAAAAAAGTCTTACAGACCCTACAGTACCTGGAGTTTTGTGTACTCTACATGTACTTAATTGCCATTGTGCCCAAGTTTTGAGTTCGCTCTTGTCATGGACATTTTGTGGATTTGAGGGAGATTGCACCCTAGATTTAGTTGGGGAATGTTTGTACCTACTGTTCTTGCTGTGCCAGTTGAGTAAATACCTCTGCTATAAGATGGTTGAGTCTACTGGCTGATTACAAGTATGAAGAACACCAGTGGCGGCTTGTTTAGTCTCACAAGGCTAATGCTAGAACCTGAGGTAGCAGCCACCTTATGGAGGTCCAACCCATTCTCTAATATGAGAAGGGGAAGTAATCTACAAAGAGTGTTCCACAAGGATTTTTTAAATCTCTTTTTTAACAAAATGTTATTCTATAATAATGTGAATTGTCAGATTTTAGTGGGTTATGTCAGACTCAGTATCTTTGGGGCATGCATATATTTTCCAGGTGAGAACTATAAGTCCAAAGGTTGACGAAATGCCTCAACAAGTACTGGATCCTTCATGTCGTGAGAAAGTCTTATGAAAAAGGTTAAATATAAATAATTAAAATTGGTAAGAAACCATGAGATCATCTAGTTCAACTACTTCATTTTACAAAGGAGGAACCTGAGAAGCAGAGAAGAAAAAATGGCACACAATGTCCTACTGGAAGAACTAGGGCTTAATCTTAGGAGCTTGGATTTAATGTCTAGGATTCTACATTGCACCATTCTATCAAATGAAGTCATGAAACTCAAAGTGGAAATCAAGATAACTTGATGAAAAGGCAGACATTTCACCAGGAAAAAAGTGAATCAAACAGTGACTTTTGGATACTGCTAAGCAACTGAACATATGTTTGGAAGATGTCAGTCTCCAAAAGGACAGATTTTGCCAAGAGCAAATGGAGTCATTCTGACGTATCACTTTTAGTGTCACTGAACACAATGATGGCAAATTAATAGGACAAGTCCAATCATTAGGAAGTTGGGATTAGAAGTAGAAGAATATGAAGGTTCCAGTCACTGAATGAGGAGCCAAGGGGTTTGGATGGCTCCCTAAGATTGACAAAACACCTGGACTAGTAGAGTGCTTTTGGAAATGAGGGGATATGGTTTCTATCTCCATCCCTTCTCCTTAGTCCCCAGGAGACCCTAAGTAAGGGATTCACATCCCCCCACTTTAAAAACAAAGGAAAATTAAACAAAGCTACAGGTTCTTAATCATCTCCCAGAAGAAGAGACAGGAAAATAGGGAAGTTTCCAGAGGTGACAAGAAAGAAGCCCATATCTACTCACCACAAATCTCCGTAGTGTTGTTAAAGAAGAAAGAATTATAAATAAAGGAGGAAATTAGTAGAAACAGAGAAAAAGAATTGAAATATGATACTTGCATCTGTAGAGATTTAAGTACTATTAGTCATGCATTCTCTACTGATATCCTCTGAGACTCATTGTAATAATAGTTAGCACCTAAAATTTTGCAAGGTGCTTTACAAATATTATCTCCTTTTTTCTTCACAATAAGCCTGTGAGATCAGTGCTATTACTATTATTACCATTTTACAGATGAGGAAACTGAGAAAGGGTAAATGATTTGCCTAAGGTCACATAAGAGTGTCTGAGGCAAGATCTGAAGTCAGGTCTTCTCGACTCCAAGTCCATCTATCTACTGTGCCACCTAGGTGGGTTATAGAGGAGAACTTCTGAGGCTTAGCTAGCAGAGAATCAGGTCTAGTAGCCTCTGCCATGTTGGAAAAGCTTAGAGTACAGGCCTGGTGACCAACTGGTGCCTTTTGCCCAAGGAAAAGCCTGGCTTAATTCAGGGAGCATCATAATCCATTTGGCAACAATTGAAGAATTTGGGGGGCCCAACAACTTGTGAAACCATTTACTAGGGGTGAATATTCTGAACTCTGTATCAGTAGAGAGAAGCCATATATGGCTCTTCTCATGTATCCCTTTTTTGAAACTATTCAAGTTCTGTCAGTCACAGCATGTGTTTGTCACTAGAGGTTAAGCTCCATGAGGAACATTTCTTATTTAATTATTAATTAATTATAAGACCTAAGTTCAAATCCAGCCTCAGATGCAGATCAGCTGTGTGACCCTGGGCAAATTACCTATCTGTGTAAGTTTTTCCAGCTGTAAAATGGAGATTGTAATAGGATGGACCTCCCATGATGTTGTGAGGATCAAAAGAGATCAAACTGTTTATAAAGTTATTTACAAATCTTAAAGTGTTGTATAAATGGCAGTTGTTCTTATAAATGATGACATGTGTTTCCTATATGTGTACCTTAGTCTTATTGTACTGGACTTGCCTGCCTGCTCACTCCTCCCACAGACACTGTGCCAAGTTGTGGGAGAGCGTGCCATGGGTTTATGGGAAGGGGGGATGTTTTGTAGTTACTGTTTTCATTTTATGAAATGAAATTTCACAAATTCCTTTGCTTTGAGCCAATTGTGTCTATTGGCTGACTCTTAAAGCTCAGCTGGAGGGGAGGGAGGATGGCCTATACTTGAGGGAGTATAGACTCACAGGGTAACCCCTAGACCTGAGGGGGGAAGCTACTCTCTGATGAGATCACTTAGAGGAGGTAATATATTAGAATGAAATCTAACTTGTCCCCAGTACCTATAGCTAAGGCTTTTGTAAAAAGGAGAGCACAGGAACAATAGTTCCCAGGGTTCACCAAATACTTTATTGGCAACAGTCCTGTGAGGTTGGTAGTTCAAGGATTATCATCCCTTTCATTATTATTATTATTACTACCAAGAAATAATAATAGTAACAATAATAATTGATACCAGGACCACCAACAATGAGAGGCTGCAAGGTATAGTAGCTGGACAGTCAGCTCAGCAGAACGACCTGGGGATAAGACAAGGTTTATAATACTGGCTGTGTGACCCTGGGTAAACCACGTCATTTCTCATAGTCCCATGCAGGGTTCTAAGAGTCTAAGTGGACGAGCTGGTTTGCATTGGAAGGGGGAGGTCCCCTGCCAAAAGGTCCTTCTCCTGATGATATCCCAGGACCAAAAATAAAAGGAATAATAGGTGACATACATACAGGACTCTAAGGTCTGCAAAGAGCTTCATAAAATGATTATATTTGAACCTCAAAACATCCCTTTGAAGTAGGTACTATTGTTATCTCCATTTTCTAAATAAGGGAATTGAGGATGATTGAACTGTAATAATGATAAGTCATTACTTATCTGGGGGGATTACATAGCTCTTTGGTGCCGGAATAATCCCAGGGCCGGGAATACAAGCTTAGTTTTCCCAATCTAGTATCTTTCCCTTTACACCATGTAGAATAGACTTTTTTTTATTTCTTTCTTAAGATAAGTCTTTTAGTGAAATCGACTAGGGAATGGCTGAAGAATATGGTAGCTGGGTATATAAATGTAAGAAAATTCTTTGTGCTAAAGGAAATGCAGAAAAAGATGATTTTAAAGAAAGATGGGAAGAATCATCTGAACTGATACAAAGTGAAGTGAGTAGAATGAGAAAAACAATTTGTACAATAACATTAATGCTATGAAAACTAACTAACATTTTTGAAAGACTGAAGAACTCTATCAATTAGATGTTTAACCGTGATCCCAGAAGAGTGATACAGAAGAACACTGCCTAGTTCATGACAAAGAGTGATTGACTAATGTGCAGAACAAGAAATGCATGTTTGGATGTGACCAATGCAGAAATGTCTTTTGTTTGACTACACTTACGCAATACAGGTTTTCTTAGTTCCTTTCTTTTGCTTTCCTTCTCTCTCTCCCTCCCTTCTTTCCTCCTGCCTTCCTTTCCTTTCCTCCTTTCTTCCTTCTTTCTGTTCTTTGTCTTTTGTAGGTAGAGGAGATGAGAAAGAAACAAATGCTTAATAATAGAAAAAAAAATTTTTCAAAAGAAACCAACTTACAAAATTGTAATGTCATTTAGCAAAATGAATAATTTGGACAATGTAACATCTGAGACCATTTCCAAATTTGAAAATCTATGATTCAAGACCCTTTGATAAGGGATAAAGCAAAAAAGGAAACTGAAGATATGATGGTGTAGAGGAAATGTCTCTAGGATCCAGAGAGTCCTATCAGCTCTGACAATGTCCTTTTGCCTAATGACCAAGAAGACTCTTAGGGAAAGAAGTTGATGCTATCATAGGAGCAGAGCTGGAAACTTCTCAGGAGACAGAAGTCCTCTAAGGCTTAGGCAGACTATCTTCCAGAGAGGCTTGCTAGAAACTTACTTGGTATATTTGTGGTTCAACAAGACAGTCTTAGTGGAATTATTACAAACCAGTAAAAAAGATTCTGAGTTTGGGGACTTTACAAGCTATTCTAAAAACCATGGTTCATGTGATGTTAGAAGTTTGGGAAGAATAAAATGGGAAGAGTTTATTTTCCATGTTTCTCTCTTCCCCTTATTCATCTTCTGCATTTACTAGGTTTCAGAGAAGTTTTTTGTTTTTAATTTGCATTTTTCACAAATGGTGAGGACTGTATTCCTTAAAATATTTTTATATGTATGTAAATATTCTTATTTTATTATTTCTGCCAACTGCACATTTTAATTATTGTTCAGTTATTTCAGTTATGTCTGATTCTGTGACCTCATTTGGGGTTTTCTTGGCAAAGATACTAGAGTGATTTGCTATTTTCTTCTCCAGCTCATTTTACAGATGAGGAAACAGAGGCAAACAGACTTGCCCAGGGTCACACAACTGCTAAGTGTCTGAGACCAGATTTGAATTCAGGAAGATGATTCTTCCTGACTCTAGGCCAGGCACTCTATCCACTCCACCACTTAGCTGCCCTGTACATTTTAAAAACCCAATGAAAATATTAAGAATAAAAATAATTGTTAGTATTTTTTTAACCATACTTGGTGAATAGGTTCCAGGGAGTTTCTGCTGGCACAAGTTGCTCTACTCAGACATTACTCAGTTCTTTTTCCCCATATAATTACAAGCCTTGACTTGTTTGATTAATTGGATCTTCCCTCAGTTCACTTCCCAGCTGTCTAAAACAGCCCAACAATCACCAGCTACTAAAGCACCTGCTCCCTGGCCCCTGCACCTCAGCCATCCTTCTCAACTATAACCCCTAGACCATCCTCCCTCCAACTCCTTCACTTCTTAGGGAGCCCCTCAAGTTGTAGAGGAGTCAGGATCTAGTGAAGGGTCCCTAGCATTCATCTAGCCCAGTCCATTCATTTTACAGACGAGGAAATTGAGGCCCAGAGAGCTGTGCTGACTTGCTCCAAGTGGTACAAATTGTTAAAAAGTACAGTCTGATATGAAGCCAGGTGCTCTGACTCAAAGTTCAGTGTTGTCCCCACCCTGGTCTTCCCTTCTGTCCTCCCCTTCTCCTGCCCCCCAGCCCCAATCCTGTGATTCTCTGTCACCCTGACTTCCAGACTGTCTCACCATGTCTTCTAAGTCCAGCATATCCTGCTCCTTCTGGAGGAGCTGCAGGAGAGCCTGAAGCAGAAACTGCTGGAACTTCTTGTCCAACATGGTCAGTGGGCATTGTTCACTCTTCACCTCAGCCTGCAGTTGCTCAAAGTCTGTGACTGTGTTGAAATCTAGAAAAAAACAAGACAGCTAAGGTCAGGATCACACCTCCATTCTCAGGCCCTTCATCCCTGGTCCCCGCCTGGGAAGTCTTAGCCCCAGCAGGCTGCTGGAGCGGGCCTCTGCTTTGTATCCTCTTCAACACAAGTGGACATTGATATTCCCTGGCCTCCAGGATTTTACCCAGTTGATGGGGCCCCAGGGAGGGGTTTGAGTCCTCACTCCATCACGATAAGGAAGGGTAGCTAGCTACATCCCCTATTCCCAAACTCAACCACAGCTAAGTTCAGTGATGTTCTGTTCCTTCCTTTCCACAGGAAAAGGAGTCAGGGTTGGAGAGTCACCCAGCACTTCCCAGAGAAAGGACTTTGTGTTTAGCATCTCTGTCAATGATTTCAATAAAGGCATCAGTGATTTCTTTGATCTTCAGTACATCTGTAGCCACATTTCACTGATTAATCATAATAGTAACTAGCATTTATACAGCAGTCTGCAAGTGATTAACAAATGTTATCTCATTTGATTCTCACAATAACCCTGGGAGGCAGGTACTATTATCATCTCTATTTTATAGATGAGGAAACTGAGGCATCCTGCTGTTCACTGACCAGAGTCATACAACTAGTAAGTGCCTTAGGTCAGACTGAACTTAGATCTTCTGACTTCAGGTCCAGTGCTCTATCCCCTGTGCCATCTACTTGCTTAACGTGAATATTCATGCCCATGGGGAATCAACAACTGACTTACACTTCCTTACCGGATACAACTGTTGTCTCTATCCTCCAAACATCTTCCACAGATCCAGCCTTCGTAGGGTGCAGCCCCCAGGCTGCCTATCTGTGGTTGCTCTTAGGTTTCCTTGTTTCTTTCCATCCTTCTTTCCTTCCCTCCCTTCCCCCATTTCTGCCTCCCTCTTCTCCCTCTTTCTTCTCCCTCTGTTACCATAGGGAATCATACCCTTTCCTGCAGGTGCTCTCCTCAAAGAAATAGAAGTTTTGATTCCAGAAATCTCACAAAATATCTTGGGGTTTATGGGCTAGATTTCTTTCTTAAGCACCATGACTTAAATCCAAATCACTCTGGCCCTCATTGATTGGCCAACAATAAGACCCAGTCTGAGCCTTACTGGGTCATTCTTTGGGCCCTGAGAGCTCAGAATGAGTAGAAATAGCAGTTGTTTCTCTTTTAGTCAGAAACCCCGAGGGTCTTCCCCTCCCAGACTGATTTGGTTTTGACTAGGTAAAAGAAGTCATTCTTTGCCTCTTTTCTTACCTAGCCATAATCACTGAATGGGCATTGCTTCACTCAAACTGATAACTGAGAAAGACCTTAAAAAGGCTAAGGTCTCCCAGTATAGCCTGAGCCATCTCCAGTCATCCTGATCTATATCCTGACACTGGACACAGATGGCTCCAGAGGAGAAAGTGAGGCTGATGCCTTTGCACAGCCTTCCCTCACTGAAATCCAATTCACTTGCATAGTCCTCTTCAAAAACCAAGGACAAACAAGAGCTCTCAGTATACAGCAGATCCTGGTCCCTTTCCAATCCTGCATTTCTTTTATGAAAATGCTTATGCACATCTCTTACCTGGGCAGGCATCTTCTCGAAAATATTTGCAGGAAGGAGGTGAAATATCTTCATCTGAAGATGTGTCATCAGAGTATTTAAATTGTTCTCTAATTACTACCAAACCTAAAGGAAAAGGAGATTGTGTTTGTAAAGAATCAGTCTACCTTTTCCTGACTTACTCCCCTCTCTGGGATCAAACAAAACAAGATGAATTCCTCTTGCTTATAACAGACCTAAAATACTTGAAGAATGCTCTCCAATCTTCTCTTTCCTAGGCTAAACATCACTTCTTCCTTCAACCTTCCATGGCATGGTTTCCAGTTCTTTCATCTGTCCTTTTCTGGTTGTGTGCCCTCTTTGGCTGTGGAGTGAAGCATTACGGAGGGCTGGGGGACCCTGACCCCCCTCCATGATCTCTCATCTTCCCTCTCACAGAGCTAAGCAGAGCAGTAGATAGGGCACCAGGCCTGGAGTGTGGAATCCTGAGTTCAAATACAGAGTTGGATATCTACCAGCTGTATGACCTTGGACAAGTCACTTAACATCTGTTTGCCTCAGTTTCCTCATGTCAAATGGGGATAATAATAGCACCCACCTCCCAGGGTTGTTGTGAGGATCAAACGAGATAGTAAGTTTAAAGGCCTTACTTAGCACAGTGTCTGGCACACAGCAAACAGAATGTCAGCTACTATCATCAGAACCTTCCAGGGCACTTTCAGGCCTGTCTTTCTGAGTGCAAAATCCTGCCATATGCCACAGCCACGAGGGTCTCATGCAGGTACAAAGCATAAGGGCAGAGAGGCAGCTTGGTGGCACAGTGAACAGAGCAACAGCCCTGGAGTGAGGAGGACCTGAGTTCAAATCCAGCCTCAGACACTTAACACTTACTAGCCATGTGACCTTGGGCAAGTCACTTAACCCCAACTGCCCCACCTTCCCCCTCCAAAAAGCAAATAATAATAATAATAATAATAAGGGTAGGCATGTGTCCATGTGTACCAGGGCTGCCCAGTCCAATCTTGTGCAGACTCAGTCAATTTCAGGCCCTTAGAACCCTCAACTTTTGGATCACAGACAAATGACCACAGAGGAAGATTCACTCCCAGACCCTGGGGAAGCCCCCTGGGTAACCTGGGGTTGTGCCTTGCTTCCACACTCAGAGGAAGAGAAGGCAATGGGAACAGGCACTTACAGGTGCTTACTATGTGCCGGGTACCGTACTAAATATTTTACAAATACTACCTCATTTGACTTATAGAACATGTAGGGTGAAAGACTGTCCTTGAGAGAGCCTGGGGCCCCAACAAGGCAAGTTCTCTTGGAACCTGAGGCTGGTTTCCCGTGCCAGGGTCCCCCCAGCCTGCTGGTGCTGTGCCTCCACCCCTCACAGAAGCATAGTCTCCAGGAAGGGGCCAGGATCCGTCTCACTGGTGCTGCAATGAGAGGGCCATAAGCAGTGTGGTCTTGGCCCTGTCATTCCCTCTTGGACCCTCCCTGGCCTATGGGCCCTGGCCTGCCCATGGATCCTGCCTCTGAATATTTCAGGCTGCTTTTATCTTTGTGTTTCAGTTGAGAGAGGTGGGGGTGGTGGGAACATAGAAAAATAAAGAGCCACAAACGTGATGAGAAGCCGACTCCTGATGGTCCTTCTGAATCTAATGGGAGGGATTTCTGGTCCTCGTTCGAAAGTAGAACACCTAGATAGCGAAAAAAATGATTAAAAATGATCAAATTCAATGCAGTTGCAGCTATGGGGAAAAGGGAGTTGGGTTCTATTACAAGAGGGGCCATAAATCAGTGTAGCCTTTTAATTTTTAAAATTTAAATAGAATTTTATTTTCCCCCAATTACATATTAATCAAAACTTTTAGAAAGCCATCAGGCTCTATTCCATAAAACTGCAAAACCAATCATACCCTCTGACCAAGTGATTTCACTATCGGTATCATTGGTATTGGAAAAGAAATTTGGAGACCAACTAGCTCAACCCCCTCATTTTACCAGTAAGGAAACCGAGGCTGAGAGTTTAGCTTAAGGCTGATATTACCTTAGTGCTTTAAGAACACATAGCTTCATTGGAGCCCAACCTGCCTAGTTTCTAACCATTGCCCCAAGGGATACTTTGAAGCGATTCAATAGATGGGATAGGAGGTGGAAATACAGGGGGGAAAAGTCACAAACCTGATTGGTCTTGGATTCCAGATCCTGTTCATGAAAAGAGAGAATATCTATTTCAGTCTCCAAAGGCCATCCATGCCCAGGATTCATTAGGAATCATAGCACAGAACAAAACTGCCCAACTTCACATCAAAGAATCAAAGCCACCCTATACGGGTCCCTGACTCAGCTTGTCTGCCCATCCTATGGCTTTTCCCATCCAGTCTAGCAGGTGATTGGTTGGGCCAGTGTCAGACCTAACAATAACAGCTGACTTCTAGCTAGTTAGGGCTTCAAAGCTTGCAAAGCACTTGTCACAGTTTCTCTCACTTGGTCCTCAAAGGGGCCCTGAGAAGTCTGGGCTACAGGTGCTTTGATCCCCATTCAACAGATGAGGAGACTGAGTCTCTCAGCAATGTGGTCACAACACCCAGCTAGTGTGGTAGTGGGATTTGAACCAAGGTCTCTGTTGACTATGAATCAAGAGTGGAGCTTCTACATCTGTGAAAAAACAGTGCTAACACCTGCTCATCTTACCCCTTAAGAAACAGAAAGATTCAAGCGCATTATGAGATTTTCTACTAGACAAATTGAAAGTAATAGAAAACATGTAAGTTATGGCTGTCATCTTGTTTAGCCAGAGGAAGGAAAGGTACCAGAGAACAACCTAATGATTGATGTGAAGTCATTACAACACATGGACTCCATACTGCACAGGGTGATTGGGAGGTTCCAATTAGATAACGTACACATGGTATTTTACAAACCTTGAAGTAATATATATGTGTGTGAGTATACATCTTTTTGTGGAGTTCTGTTTTCTGTTGTTTCTGACTCTTTGTGACCCTATTAGGGCTTTTTAAAAATGAAGATACTGGAGTGGCTTCTCATTTCCTTCACCTGCTAATTTTACAGATGAGGAAACTGAGGCAAACAGAGTTGAATGACTTGCCCAGGGTCACACAGTTAATAAATGAGCATGGATTTGAAGTCAAGTCTTCCTGACTTCAGACCCAGCACCCTATCCACTATATCACCTAGAGACCCCTATCTATCTACACACATTTTATATTTTATATTCATATGTCTGTGTATGTACATATACACACACACATATATATAAACATATCTACACACAGAGGGTGTCTCAAAAGCTAGGAAAGCTTTAAACTGCACTGAGATTTTTGAAGGCAACTCTCTTAACCCTGTTTGCCTCAGTTTCCTCTTCTGTAAAAATGAGCTGGAAAAGGAAATCACAAACCATCCTATCTTTGCTGAGAAAATCCCAGATGGGGTCATGAAGAATTGGACACAATTGAAATGACTGAAGAACAACAAAAAGCCTTTGGATTCGCCCTGTATATATTTTAGTTCCAGTGATTTCGCTGATATTGAGAATGGCCAATGAAGAAGCTCTGTCTGCGAGTGCAGATCTACAATCCTTAGCATCTCACAGGCACAGAGATTTTTTTTTGGGACCCTGTGAAATGATACACTTTGTCCAGGGTCACACAACCAGTCCATGTCAGAGGCTACACTCGAATCCAGTTCTTTTGGATTTGGAGGCTGGCTCTCTTCCCACTCTATTTCCTTCTTATTATTTCCCATGTTCTGTCTCCTCCCTCCTACATAGAAGAAAAGGATGCTTTGTTCTTGGATGGGCTGTCAAGCCCATGGATGGGCTGTCAAGCACTCACTGGCCCAGGGGCTAGGAAGACAGCCATATTTTTAACTCACCTTTGAGTCGGAAAGTATTCAGGTTCTTGTCTGGAAGTAGAAGAACACCTTAGATAAAGAAAAAAATGATTAAAATGATAAAATTCAACGCAGTTGCAACTAAAGGGGAAAAGGTAGAGAGTTCCATTATGGAAGGGCTGTAAATCAATGTAGCCTTTAAAAAAAAAATTTAAACAGTAATTTATAATAGAGCATCAGCCCTGAAGTCAGGAGGACCTGAGTTCAAATCCGGCCTCAGACACTTAACACTTACTGGCTATGTGACCTTGGGCAAGTCACTTAACCCCAATTGCCCTGCCTTCCCCCTCCAAAAAGCAAAAAAAAAAAAACCCAGTAATTTATATTTCCCCCAATTACATATTAATCAAAAAATTTTGGCATTCATTTTCACAGAATTTTTTCTCTCTTCTTACTTCCTCTGAAAATTGTAATTTGATAGAGTTTATATATATGCTATGTAAAATATTATTTCTGTACTCATCACAGCTGTGGAACAAGAAACAGATGAAAAGGAAATAAAACCATGAGAAGGAATAAAGTATGTGAAAAAATAGGATTTGATCTGCATTCAGAGTCCATCAGTTCTTTATCTGGATGTAGACAGCATTTTCCTTCATGAGTCCTTTGTACCTGTCTTAGATCATTGTGTTGCTGAGAAGAGTTGATTCATTCATAATTGATCATTGCATGATGTTGCTGATACTGTATACAATGTTTTCTTGGTTGTGCTCATTTCACTTTGCATCAGTTTATACATGCGTTTCCAGGTTTTTCTGAAATCTGCCTGTTCATCATTTCTTATTATACAGTAGTATTCCATTACATTCATATTCCACTGCTTGTTCAGCCATTCCCCAATTGATGGGCATCTCCTCAATTTCCAATATTTTGCACCACAAAAACGGCTGCTATAAATATGCTTGCATATGTAGGTCCTTTCCCCTTTTTTATGATTTCTTTGGGATACAGACCTAATAGTATATTGTTGGACCAAAGGGTATGCACAATTTGGTTGCCCTTTGGCATAGTTCCAAATTGCTCTCCAGAGTGGTTGGATCAGTTCATAACTCTACCAACAGTATATTAGTGCCCCAATTTTACCACACCCTCTCCAACATTTATCATTTTCCCTTTTTGTTACATTAGCCAATCTGTTTGGTGTGAGGTGGTATTTCAGAGTTGTTTTAATTCACATTTCTCTACTCAAAAGTGATTTAGAACTCTTCTTCATGTGCTTATAAATATCTTTAATTTCTTTATCTAAAAATGCCTGTTCATATCCTTTGACCATTTATCAATCAGGGAATGGCTCGTATTCTCATAAATTTGACTCAATTCTCCATATATTTGAGAAATGAAACCTTCTTGCTGTAAAGATTGTTTCCCAGCTTTCTGCTTTCCATCTAGTCTTGGTTTCCTTCATTGGTTTGTACAAAAGCTTTTCAATTTACTATGATCAAAATTATCTATTATATATTTCATAATGCTCTCTATCTCTTGTTATGGGTTCTTCCCCTCCCCATAGATCTGATAAGTTCCTTGCTGTTCCTTGCTCTTCTAATTTGATTGCTTCATTGTCTGATACCTTTTAGCAAGATGTAAAAAAAAATTTATGTCTTATGTCTTTTAATTAGGTCTATTTTTGCTTTTACTTTGTCTAAGATCAGGATTGGTGACCCTGCCTTTTTTTTCCCTTTAGCTGAAGCGTAATAGATTCTGTTCCAGTTTTTTACCTTTATTCTGTGTGTGTGTCTTTGCTTCAAGTGTGTTTCTTGTAAGCAACATATTGCAGGGTTCTGATTTTGAATGTACTCTGCTCTCTGCTTCTGTTTTATGGGAGAGTTCATCCCATTCACATTCACAGTTATGATTACTACCTGTGTATTTCCCTCCATCTTATTCTTCCTCCAGTTTGTCTTCTTTCTCCTTTCGTCCTTTCCTTCCTCACCAGTGTTTTGCTTCTGTCTACCACCTCCCCTAACCTGCCCTCCCTTCTGTCAATTCCCTTACCCACCCCAGCCCCACCCCAGCTCCCTCCCATTTATTTAATCTCCTCCCCTCCTACTTCCCTATCAGGTAAGATAGATTTCTATACTCAACTGATTGTGCATATTTTCCCCTCTTTGAGTGAATACTGATGAGAGTAAGTTTCAAAGGATGCCCACTGCCCACCCTCCCATCATCCCCTCCACTGTAATGGCAGATTTCCCTTCCCTTATAAAATACTTATTATCTACTCCTACATAATTTCTACCCATTACCTCAAGGGAGATTGAGAAGTGACTGGATAGACTGCAGCCTGTCAATGTCATGGAATATTTTTGAGCAATTATAAATTGTCAAATATGAAGAATACAGACAAATATAGAAAGTGGGGAAGGAAGAAAGGGGGGAAGAAATAAGCCTTTAGTAAGCTCCTACTAGGTTCCAGGCACTATGCTAAGCATTTTATAAATATTATCTCCTGTAATCCTCACAAGAACCCTGTGAAGTAGGTGCTATTATCCCCATTTTACAACTGAGGAAACTGAGGTCGACAGGTGAAGTGACCTGTCTAAGGTCACTTGTAAGTGGTTACTTTTAAGGTCATGAGGCTGGATTTAAACTCCAAGTGAGGCAGAGCAAAATCATAGACACAAAATTTGAGAGTTAGAAGGGATCTCGATGACTCTCTGGCTTCACCCAGACCCAAAAGGCTCAGATCACACTTAACACATTAGAATACTATTAATTCTTTCCCATTCATCCCTTATGTAGCTTGCTTCCTATATATTTGTTTGCACATTTTATCCCCCATGAGAGTCTAAGCTCCTTGAGGGCGGGAACTGCCTTTTGCCTCTTTTTGTATCCTCAGTCCTTAGCACAAGACGAAGCATATAGTAGGTGCTTCATAAATGTCTACTGATGACTGAATGTGAGTCTATGAAAACTGATCATCAAAGGGCTAGGAGCATAAGAACAGGAAAGAGCCTGGAGGGAACAGCTGCAGGATATAAGTTAATGTGAAGATTTTGTACATGTTTCCTCCTTTTAAAAAATGTAAATAATTTGGATTTCACAGTGTTATTTAGCATTTTCTTCCTCACATGTTGTCTCCTGAAGCTATCCTCAGGGATGCCTCATTGAGAAATGGGAATCTAGAAGTAATGCAGTAGAACAGAGGTTTGGTCTTACTGGTTTGTCTATCGATCAATCAATCAATCAACATTTATCAAGGGCCTACTATGTTCGAGACCCTGTGCTAGGTGCCAGAGTAAGCTAGAAAGGCTTCTAGAAGAGACCCAGGATTGTTGCCTAAGGGTCATCCTCACTCAGTACAGAGAGACTCACTCCCTGGATGGCCACGGGGGGGATGAAATTTTGACTAGGACAAGTCTTGGAGACCATGTGCTAAGATGCTGTGGAAGGAATAATCCACATCAAGGAGATGGGAGACCCTTAAATTACAGGTATTACAGTTTCTATTTTCTGTAATTGGTATGAAGTTTATGATAATCCAGAAAAAGAAGGATGAGTAGAAGGAAAAGAAGGAAAAGGAAAAGAAGGAAAAAGAAAAAGGATACCTATTCTCTGGGACCTCGAAAGCCTCTCCTGCCCCCTGTCCTTGGTAGTTGGAAAACTCATGAGAAGAAGACTAGCCTCCTTTTCCCATCCCTCTGCTCAAGCCCAGAAGTGAGACCTCAAACTAGAGTATATGTGTGGGGGCTTCCTTCAGTGGAGTTAAAATGGAACTTCCTGAGACTTTCAGGAGCAAGGATGGTGGAATAAGCAGCAAATTGCCATAACTCTCCCATATTTGCCTCGAAACAACCATAAAATAGAACCCTAAGACAAATCCTGGAATAGCAGAACCAGCAGAAAGATAGAGTGAAACAATCTTTTAGCCCAAGAAAGTTGGAAGATTGGCAGGAAAGGTCTTTCTCACTCAGGTAAAAGTGGAGCATAGTCCAGGAGAGGAAGTATCCCAGCAAGTCAGCAGCTAGCCCAATCTCAGCAATCAAGCAGTGCAGTGAATCTGGCAAAGGCCAACACCAGGACCTCCCCCCCGCCCCCATCTGCCTCACCATAGCCAGGGGAATGGGCAGACTCCAGCCCTGAGAACCTCCACTTCCTTCAGCCTAGCCCTGGGCAAACAGGCAATCTCCAGTGGCCAGACTACCATGTGCTTCAGCATAATTCCAGGAAAGTGCAGAAACACCCCACCAACCTCAGCACACACAAAACACCAGCACTAGCATCCTTCCTCAGCATTAGGTAAGCTGCCAGACGCCTATGGCCTCCAGCAGTGCCAGCAACCCCCCACCTCAATTTAGCACAGCACCAAACAGGAAGGTCTCCCAGGGGTCTCAGGGCAACATCAATGCAGTACCAGGTAAACAGCCAGGCCCTACAGCCCCTGGCACAAGAATCCTGAGACTGTGTTTCTTCCACCCTAGGAACAGAGTTCAAATTTAAAAGAAAGGAAAACGGCTAACAAAGATGAGCAAAAAACAAGAAAAAAATCTAACCCTAGAAACTTCTTATGGTGACAGAGAAGATCATGACCACAAGTCAGAAGAGGACAACAATGTCAAACCATCCAAGGGCAAAATCCCAATGAAAAATGGGAAGTTCTTTCTGCCCAGAAAGAATTCATAGAAGACCTCAAAAAGGAACTTAAAAATCATATGAGATAGGTAGAAGGAAAATTGGGAAAAGAAATGAGGGTAATGAAAGAGAATTATGAAAAACAGGTTAATAGTTTTGAAAAAGAAAACAACTGCTTAAAAAGTAGAATTGGCCAAATGGAAAAGAAGATACAAAAATCCACTGAAGAAAAGAACTCCTTAAAAACTACAGTTGCCCAAACAGAGGTACAAAAGCTAACTCCTTAAAAGTTAAATTGGGCAAATGGAAGTTAATAACAGTATAAGACATCAAGAATCAATCAAATTCAGAAGAATAAAAAAATAGAAGAAAATGTAAAAATTTTGGAAATACAATTGACCTGGATAAAAGATCCAGGAGAGACAACATCAGAATCATTGAACTACCTGAAAACTATAATCAAAAGGAGGACCCAGATGGCATCTTCCAAGAAATTATCCAGGAAAACTTCCCTGATATCCTAGAACTAGAGGACAAAAGGGGCATTGAAAGAATCCACCAATCACCTCAGGAATGAGATCCCAAAATACAAACTCCAAGGAACCAAATTAGAGAACTATAAAGTCAAGGGAAAACTACGGTAAGTGGTCAGAAAGAAACAATTCAAATATCGGGGAGCCACATTCAGGCTTACACAAGACTTAGCAGCTGCAACAATAAAGGATCAGAGGTCTTAGAACATGATATTCCAAAAGGCAAAAGAGCTAGGAGTAGAACCAAGAATCACCTACCCAGTGAAAGTAAGTATTTCCTTCAAGGGAAAAAATGATCATTCAATGAAATAGAAGAATTTCAATTTTTCATAAGAAGAAGACCAGAATTAAACAAAAAATTTGATCCCCAATATCAAGTTGCAAGAGAAGCCTAAAAATTGAAAAACAACAACAACAACATAAGGGATTCAATGGAAGTGAACTATTTACATCCTTATATGAAAAGATGTAATTCTTAAATATTGTGTCATTAAAAGAACACATCAAAGGAATACACATAGACAGAGGGTATGGGTATAAAGCGAATTTGAGGGAATGGCATAAAAAAATAACTAAGGGATGAGAAAGAGGAATACACTGGGTACAGAAGGAAGGGAGAGGTAGAACTGGGTAAATTATTTCCTATGAAGAGATAGAGAAAACTTATTATAGTGGAGGGAAAGAAATGGGGTGGGTGATGGGCATTGTTTGAATCTTACTCTCATCAGTACTGGCTCAAAAAGGGAATAATACACACAATCAGTTCAATATAGAAATCTATCTTACCAATATGAAAGTAGGAAGGAAGGAGATTAAGTAAGGGTAGTGGTGTGAGAATTTACAGAAAGAGGAAGGTGGTAAATAGAAGCAAAACGCTGTGAAGGAGGGAAGGGGTCAAAGTAGAGAGAGGACAAACAGAAGGAAAAATAGGATGAAGGGAAATATACATTTATCAATTATAAGTGTGAATGTGAATGGGATGAACTCTCCCATAAAATGGAAGCAGATAGCAGAGTGGATCAAAAACCAGAATCCTATAATATGTTGTTTCCAAGACAAGTACAAAGGACTCAGGAAGGAAAGTAATATCCACATCCAGATTAAAAAAAAAAACTGATAGACTCTGAATGAAGATGGAAGGATACTTTTTTCATTTACTTTATTCTTTTTTGTGGCTTTTTTTTTTCCATTTGATCTCTTTCTTCTTTCAGAACTGTGACTATTATGGAAATATGTTTTACATGATAGTATATGTATAACCTATATAAAGTGACTACCATTTCAGGAAGAGGGGAGTAGAGGGAGGGTGGAAGAAAATTTTAAAACTCAAAATTTTATAAAAATGAATACTAAATATTGTCTTGTAATTGGTAGAAAATAAGATACAATTTTTTTAAAAAGTGAACTTCCCTATGGAGAAAAAAAAGAGTATATGTGTGGTATAGAGAGGGATTTGGTCTCTACATATATCATCTATCTGCCTAGTCAGTTTAGCAGCTGAGTTCCCCAAATATCAAGTGACGTAATGTAGTAATGCCCTCTCCCCTTCTCTACTTCATACAGCTCTTGGTAGGAGGAATGTAGTTTATGGGGAATTTCCCCAACCTCTCCATTCTCCCCATCCCAGTCCTTCTGATTCAACTTACTCCAGTGGTCCTGGATAATTAACTTGGCAACTTGGAAAGCAAGTATACTTCCTTCAGGGACAGTCACTGTCTTCACTGTGTTCAAGTGACCCTCACTCTCACCCTGAGGAGAGAAGGAAAGAGGGCAGAAATCACAGATCTAGCACTGGAAGGGTCCTCAGAGGTGAGCTCATCCAACCCTCTTATTCTCAGGAAATCCCATCTCAGAGAGATGAAGGGACTTGCCCAAGGTCACACAGCTGGAATCTGGACTCAGGTCCTTTGACTCCAAATCCAGTGCTCAGAGGTGGCTGGGCTTCCAGCAGGGATCCCAGGACTAGGGAGTGGAGGAGAGGGAGGAAGAGAAGTCTAGGTGAAGTCTGGGTACAAGTCAGCACCCAGTTCTCTGCAATGGGGAAAAAGGGAATGAGAAGAAATAGTAGGGAGGCACAGGGGCTTTGAGCTACAACCTGGATTGGGCCTTGTCATATGTAGGTGTGACTGAGGACAACAACACAGTTTTAGTCATTTGCAGGTGTCCCCGGAGTCACATCCCCAGAAATTCTCAACCATGGATGGCTTCACTTTAATCACTGTGTGAATAAGTGTGTGTGTGTGTGTGTGTGTGTGTGTGTGTGTGTGTGTGTGTGTGTGTGTGTTTGGGTCTGCTCATCATACAGTCCTGGGAAATCTCAACAAATTTAAAGGTGCTTCTTGTAGCCCCGAGGAAGGAAATGCAGCAGCTTCCGCACTTGCCCTACTGGATTCCAAACTCCAATTGAAGTACTCTTGGATTATCTGCTGTTTAAGGATTATCCAGACCCCTGAAAATGGCTGAGAGCTGACTAAGCACCAGTTATCCACAGCAGGACTTGCTTTTTTTAATGGATATACACCACACACGGCACAGTAAAAGTACATGGACCTGCAGAATCTTCAGGCCTACTCCAGGTCTCTAGCTGCCTGCTGGGAGTCTCTGAGGTTATGGGGATAAGGCTAGAAAGTCAAGGGATGCTGGGGCATTTGGACCATTCCCCTCTCCCTGCCCTCATCTGTCCAAAATATGAGTTCTAACCTGGATACATGAGGCCCCAGGAATGGTGATCTTCCCAAAGCCGCCCCTATTTCTGGACCTCTTCAGAATGGTTTCTTTCTGGGTCTTCACAGCTTCTGTCACAACATACAGGTTCTCTCCCCGTTCCCGAAGTTGCTGAAAGACAGAGGGCTCTGGGGTCTTCAGTTTCCTGCAGGAGAAGGCAGCACATAAAGGGCTTGAGATTTCCTCTCCCATCCCTCTTCTATTATGACCTTGCTTAAGGCCATCTCCAAGGTACAGCATATTTGGATTTCTTGGGAGAGTTAATATGGTGTTGGATAGTTTGTGCACATGTTTGCAAGGCCTAAAGCTGTGACAGGAGCCAAAAACATCCCTGTCTCCTATAAAGTCAAACACATTTTAGGAGGGATATCATTAAGAGAGAGCCATCCAAAGATGGGCCACTGAGATGATGGTAACTTTGAAAAAAACAATTAAGTGTAATAGAAACAGCTGAAGGAACTGGGGTTGGTTAGCCTGGAGAAGAGCTTATGGACCCATGATGATCACTGTCTTTAAAAACACGAAGGATTGTCATGGAACAAAATGAACAAACTTGTTCCCTTCTAGCCTTGGAGGGAAGAAATAGGACCAGCTCAAGGAAGTCCCCAGGGAATCTATTTCAACTGGGAGTAAAGAAGAACTTCCTTAACAATGAGAGCCTTCCAACACAGGCATGGGTAGCCAGGGGAAGCAGCTGGCTCCCTCTTGCTGGATGCCTCTATGCACAGAACAGGGATGCTTCATAGAGCAATCCTAAAGCAGAGAGAGAGCCTGAGGAAATTTCCCCTCTCAGATTCCACACCCTCCACAAGGGTGGCTCTAGCCTATGTTCGGTTCCCTTTTGAGTCCTCTGTATTGTATCTGAACTAACTCTGCCCCCATGTCTCTGTGTATCCTCTCCTGCCTCCTGTCTTTGCTCCTGCTGCCCTGGGGGCTTGGGATATCTTCCCCTCCTCCCCCATCCAATATACTTCTGCTGAAGTCTCTGCTCTCCTTTTCAGACCTATTAAGGGGCAAAGTTTATTTTATTTTATTTTATTTTGGAGGGGCAATTGGGGTTAAGTGACTTGCCCAAGGTCACACAGCTAGTAAGTGTTAAGTGTCTGAGGCTGGATTTGAACTCGTGTTCTCCTGACTCCAGGGCCAGTGCTCTATTCACTGTGCCACCTGGCAGCCCCCAAAGTTTATTTTCAAAGCAGGGAAGATCTTCAAATTCCCCTAGGCTTATTAAGGGACAGGGAAGATCTTCAAATTGCCATTAGCATTACAACCACCTAGATTTCCTTTCTGGATCTTTCTTCTACATTCTTCCAGAAAGTCTTCTATTTTAACAAAGATTTTTTTAAAAAGGAGGAAGAGGGTGGCTAGGTGGCTCAGTGAATAGAGCACTGGCTTTTGAGTCAGGAGGACCTGATTTCAAATCCGCCTTCAGACACTTAACACTTATTAGTCATGTGACCTTGGGCAAGTCACTTAACCCCAGTTGCCCTGCCTTCCTCTCTACAAAAAGCAAAAAAAAAAAAAGGGAGGAAGAAAAAATTTCAGCAAAATCAATCATCATTTTGACAAAAACTTGCTGTTATGTGCAATGTTCCACACCTATGGTCCCCAACCTCTGCAAAGAACTAGAGGAGGTACCCTCTCTTATTTCTTCTTTGGAGCCAAGTTTATTTTTTATGATTTTACAATATTCAGTTACAATTATCTTGCATTTCTTCTTTACATTTACAACAGGGTTGTAGTTATTGTTTTTGGAGCAACAAGGTGGTGCAGTAGATACAGTGCCAGGTCTGGAGTCAGGAGGACCTAAGTTTAATCTGGCTTCAGACACTTACTAGCTGGGCAAGTCATTAAACCTGTTTGCCTCAGTTTCCTCCTTTGTAAAATGGACTGGAGAAGGAAATGGTAAAACCTCTTCAGTGTCTTTGCCAAGAAAACCCCAAATGGGGTCATGAAGAGTCGGACACAACTAGACAACAGTCTGTTGTTTATATTGTTTTCCTGCCTCTGCTTGCTTCCCTTTACACCAGTTTGTGTAAGGCTTTCCATGAGTCATTGCATTCAGCATGTTGGCCTTTTTTTTATTTTTAAACCTCAGTAATGTCCTACCACATCTATGTTCCATAGCTTGGTTGGCTTTTCCCCTTGTCAATAAGAATCGACTTTGTTTCCAGTTCTTTGCTACCACAATAAGCATTGCTATAAATATTTTGGCATGCACAGAGCTTTTTTGTTTGTTTGTTTGTTTTTTAAGAAAATAACCTCCATGTGAGTATATTCTTGAACCCTTGGAATCTCTGGGTCAAAGGGAATGGACATTTGAATTTTTTAAAAAATAATTCCAGATTACTTTCCAAAAAGGTTGTATTTAATGCATAGATTGACCAACAATGCATTAGTGTGCCTGTCTTCCCACAACCTTTCCAATAACGACTATTCCTGTCTTTTGTCATTTTTGCTGCTTTATGGATGTGAGGTAAAGTCTCACGGTTGTTTCCCTCTTATCTTAAATATGTTCATTTTGTTTGTGTAGAAACTTTTAAAATTACCTATTTTATCTTTTAGAATTGCTTGTATCCTTTGTTTGGTTAAGAATTCATCCTCAACCCATAGTTGGGAAAGGTATGATCTGATTCTCTTCCAGTATTCTTACAGTGTGATCTTTAATATTTGGATTACATATCTATTTTGAATTTGGTGTGTCATATGGTGTAAGCTGTTGGTCTAATGCTAATTTCTGACAAACTGCTTTCTTGTTTTCCTATCAATTCTTATGAAATATGGAATTCGAGGTGGCTAAGTGGTGCAGTGAATAGACCATCGGCCCTGGATTCAGAAGGACCTGAGTTCAAATCCAGTTTCAGATACTTAACACTTACTAGCTGTGTGACCTTCGGTAAGTCATGTAACCCCCAATGCCCTGCCTTCCCCCCTTCAAAAAGCAAAAAAAGGAAGGAAGGAAGGAGGGAAGGAAGGAAGGAAGGAAGGAAGGAAGGAAAGAAGGAAGGAAGAAAGAAAGAAAGGAAGAAAGAAAGAAAGAAAGAAAGAGAGGTGGAATTTAAATACCCTTTGATTGATTGAACAATGCCACTACTAGGTCTCTATTCCAAAGGGATGACCAAAAAGGGAAAAAGACTTACATGTATAAAAATATTTAGAGCAGCTCTTTTTGTGGTGACAAAAAATTGGAAATTGAAGGGATGCCCATCAGTTGTGGAATGGCTGAACAAGTTGTGGCATATGGATGTAATAGAAGACTATTGTGCTATAAGTAATGATGAGTACCTAGATTTAAGAGAAAACTTCAAAGACTCACATGAACTAATGCAAAATGAAATGAGCAGAACCAGGAGAACATTGTACACAGTAAGAGCAGTATCTGTCAACTATGACAGATTTGCAATACAATAATCCAAGACATTTCCTAAAGATTCATGATGAAAAATGTTATTCACATCCAGAGAAAGAACTGATGAAATCCAAATGCAGATTAAGGCATTCTATTTTTACTTTATTACCTATGTTTTTTCCTTTGGGTCTGTTTCTTCTTTTACAACATGACTAATATGTTTTATGTGATTGCACTTATATAGCCTATATCAAATTGCTTACTATTTTAGGAAAGGGGAGAATTTGCAACTCAAAATTTTTTTAAATGAATGTTTAAAATTGCCTTTACATGTAATTGGAAAAAAAAATACTATTAGAAAGAAATATGGAATTCTTTCCCACATAATGTGTGTTTGGGGGGGAGTTATTAAAGACAGGGTATTTGAATTCAGTTATTCCTCATTCTTCCTTGTGTAAGCCTGTTCCGTTGCTCTACTTTCTATTTTTAATGGTATTTTTTTCTGATTACACATAAAGATAGTTTTCAACATTCATTTTTGTAAAATTTTGAGGTCCAATTTGTCTCCTTCCTTCCCCTCTCCCCAAGACAGCAAGCATTCTAAAAGAGGTTCTACATCTATAATCATGTTAAACATATTTCCACATTAGTCATGTTATAAAAGAATCAGAACAGAAGGGAAAAGCCACAAGAAAGAAAAAAAGAAAAACAAAAAAGTGAAAACAATATGTTTCTATCTGCATTCAGATTCTATAATTTTCCTTCATGAGTCTTTTGGAATTATCCTGGATCATCATAATGCTGAGAAGAGCTAAGTCACAGTTAATCATCACACAACATTGCTGTTGCACAATGTTGTACAATGTTCTCTTGGTTCTGCTCACTTTACTCAGCATCAGTTCATGTAAGTCTTTCCGGTTTTTCTGAAGTTCATCATGTCTTATAGGACAACAATATACCATTACATTCATATACCACAACTTGTTCAGTCAATCAGCAATTGATGGGCATTCCTCCAATTTCCAATTCTTTGCCATCACAAAAAGACCTTCTACAAATATATTTTTTAAAACAATTACCTCTTGTTTTTGGAAGGAGGGAAGGCAGGGCAATTGGAGTTAAGTGACTTGCCCAACGTCACATAGCTAGTAAGTGTGTCAAGTGTCTGAGGTTGCATTTGAATTCAGGTCTTCCTGACTCGAAGGCTGGTGATCTATTCACTGCGCCACCTAGCTGCCCCTGGTATAAATATTTTTCTACATATGGGTTCTTTCCCCTTTTTGGGGATCTCTTTAGTATACAGACCTAGTCGAGGTATTGCTATACCACAGGGTATGCATAGCTTTATAGCCCTTTGGATATAGTTCCAAATTGCTCTCCAGAATGGTTGGATCAATTCAAAATTCCTCCAACAATACATTTAGTGTTCCAATTTTCCCACATTTTCTCCAACATTTATCATTTTCCTTTTTTGTTGTATTAGTCAATCTGATGGGTGTGAGGTGGCACCACCGAATTGTTTTAATTTACATTTCTCTAATCAATAGTGATTTAGACCATTTTTTTTTCATATGATAGCTTTAATTTCTTCATCTGAAAACTGCCTGTTCCTATCCTTTGACCATTTATTGGGGAATGACATGTATTCTTATAAGTTTGATTCAGTTCTCTATCTATTTGAGAAATGAGGCCTTTACCATTAACATTGATTGTAAAAATTGTCTCAAGGCTTTCTGTTTTCCTTATAATCTTGGTTGCATTAGATATTTTTGTGCAAGAACTTTTTAATTTAATGCAATCAAAATTATCCACTTTGAATTTCATAACGTTCTCTTTCTCTTCTTTGTTCTTAAATTCTTCCCTTCTATACATATTTGGCAGGTAAACTATTCCTTCCTCTCCTCTTTTGCTTATTATATCACCCTTTAGATCTAAATCATGTACCCATTTTGACCTTATCTTGATATAGGGTGTGAGATGTTGTTCTATGCCTAGTTTCTGTCACACTACAGGGGTACCTTGACTTACGAGTTTAATTTGTTCTGTTACTGAGCTCGTAACTCAATTTGCTTGTATATCAAATCAATTTTCCCCATTGAAATTAATTGAAATGCCTTTAATCTGTTCCAGCCCCCAAAATGCCACCCCAGTATTTTTTGTTACATGTTTTTAAATTTTAAAAAGTATTTATAAATAACAAATATTGTAGAAAAATATAATAAGAGAGAATGTAAAGAAATAAACTGGTTTTATAAAGTGTATATTTACCTTGGATATCGGACAACTTGAGCTAACAGAAGATACTGGCAGAGGTGGAGGGTGGAGGAGATAAATGGAGGAGCTTAGAGGAGTTTTGTTTCCTGCTCTTTTGGTCACTTTCAAAAGTTTACTTACCTGCTACACTCTTAATGCTACACTTTATCCCTGAACCTAATTGCTACAATATCTTTTTTACTTTCGCTTAACTTAATTTTCTTCACTGGCGAGGTAAACGGACTGAATGAGTGAGGAGCGGGATGCTGGGTGGCCACTGCATTATGGCGTTTGCTGGGCCAACTAGTTGCAGCTCACACCTCAAATTTTGGCTTGCAAGTCAAAGCAAAAAATCAACCGTGTGACAATTCATATCTCAGAAATCTCGTAAGTTGGTGCACTTGTATGTCAAGGTATCACTGTATTTTCCAGCTTTCCCAGCGGTTTTTGTCATATAGCAAGTTCTTATCCCAGAAGCTAGAGTTTTGGAGCTTATCAAATGCTAGATTATTCTAGTCATTAACTACTATGTCTTGTGTATGTAATCTGTTCCACTGATCCACCACTTTATTAACCAGTAGCAAATAGTTTTGATGATTGCCTCTTTATAATATAGTTTTAGATGTGGTATGGCTAGGGCACTTAATATTGGTTAAAAAATAGAAAAGTACCCAGCAACAAGAGATAGAGAAATTCCATTTAAAATACCTGTAGACAACATAAAATATTTGGGAGTCTACCTGCCAAGACAAACCCAGAAACTATATGAACACAATTACAAAACA